>CM071927.1:27323182-27968294 GCA_016081115.2 Rehmannia glutinosa | reverse complement strand
GTTTAGTGGGTCCAAAAATTGATGTGGGCGACTTATGCAAGTGGGGACGAAAAATCCGGCCCATCTTGCAATTGTCCGAGGCGCAAGGTTGGAGAAATACTTGGCCCATAAATGGTAGTGCCGTCCCAATTCATAAAGTGGCGGGAATCATCCACCTTTTGAGCAAAGAGAGGTGTGGAGTGGGCCCATGTGAAATCCCATTAAGGGAACAATTGATGCTCAGTGATCATGCAATGCGGCGATGTGGACTAAGGGGCGGGAGGAAGGATGGTGGGTGGGGCCAATCTGAGTTATTGGTTGAATAAGTCAAGAAGACAAAAATATACATGGGCCCACGCCATTAGTGGACGCAGACACATGGTGAGGTGGAAGGAGGGCGTGCGTGAAGCGGGCCGATCAAGCAAGGCCCAATGGAATTAGATGGCTCGAATGGGTGATAGAGGGGACAAAAACATCTGGGCCCACAGCATTCGGCCGCTACACGTGAAGATGGAAGGGTGCAAAGGCCATTTATATTGTAATTATCAAAAGCAAAAGTGTCTTTGAGCATCTTTCACTTTTATGTCATGGAAAGATATGGCCATGGGTCCCACCAAATTCACATTTCCTTGCAAATTCCCATGAATTGTTTGTTGGTCAATGAAACCCTCCACAAAAGCGGGGTTCGAATGATGTGGGATTAAAATATTAGAAGTGGAGCCCCCATTATTGCCATTGGTCACGCATGCTTCCAAATCCATCGAATGAGTCGCCTCATTAATTAAATTATCTTCCACTTTTTCGCCCGTACACGGAGAAGTATTTTGCCCAATCAACGACGCTCCTCTCCAAATTGTCCAACTTACAATAACGAATATTAGAGACCCATTCCTTCATGTCCTTATTGTGCCTCGAGTACATTCTCAACGGCCAAATTGCTTTTTTTTATTAGCGAGAATCTTCTACTTTTGTGATTGAATCTCCATGTTCGAGGCCTGGCTCCAAGTACGAATTGTCGCCCAATGCCACGTTGCCACTCGGATCTTTTTCCACAATTAAGTGTTCGCTCCGATCATCCGAATTAAAATCCTGAACCGATTTGGACCCTCGATTAATGGAGACAAGGTATCCAATGGTGACAAACATTATTATCCAAAATCGAAAATCGATTACCACCGAGATCCATCAAGATGGGAGTGACAATCTTCAAAATAGGTATGTTTGGAATTCTTTGCTAATTTCAAAATCTCCTTAGAGACCAAACCGTTTCTCTTGATCCCTTTTTTGGACCTTTATCCAATCAAGCTTTTCAAAGACTAAAGACTAATAGCACCCTCGAGTAAGATTAGGGTTTTCTCGCCTAAAGTTTTAGAAAAATCCGTAGCACCCCTTGACTTATCCAAATTCCCATTTAACCTCTTCATCTGCGTAACCATCGAACCTCGCTTATGGCGAAGGACGCCTAACGGTGGTGGTGGCCGTGTTTTATTCCCATTCATGTAGCACCTCTCAATTGTATGTCCAATATGCTTGCAAAGAAGCGAAATCCGAGTCCTTTCATAAACAATTTTCTCAACATGTGTTGTGCCATCGAATTGAAGAATAATTTCTCAACTCTCTCCTTCAATAAATCCAATTCAACACAAACCCGTGCCATAGATAATCGAAAAGCGAGTAGTCAGCCAGAATCCACTTGAAGAGGTGTGCCTATAATCTTACCGATAGCAAATAAAGCATTATGATCAAAAAATGTATAGCAACCCCTAAGACGAATCCGGCATGTGCAAAAGAGGGGCTTCCGTTCTCGGATTAAAGGATTTGCGTCCACTTGAACACACGCATTGGGCGGTCCCAACGACCAAAGAGTACCCATCCACAACTTATTATAATCTTCTTCCAAATGTAATTTGATTATAATATGAGAAGGGTTGGCAAAGCTCCAAGAAAATGGCCCTTCAAATTCGAGCGAGAAAACCGGCAATTCCTTTAGGGTGAGGAATCGCGAAAGAGAACTTACCTATCAAGGTGAGCTTCCATGTCTCCGCAAGACGATCATTCTCCGAAGAAGAAAAGCCAAGAACCTGCTGTCCATCTTTATCCTTGTGAGTGCCAATTGGAACGATTCTCTTGGGATCAAAAGGAAGGTTGGATTGAGGAGAAGTTGAAGCAGTCACATTTGCATATGACCCATGTTTCGGAGTTGGATTTTCCGGCGGACTAGAACCGGAATACGCCATTGAAGGCGGGAAAAAAAACCTGGACAAAATAAAAAAAAAAAAAAAAAAGATGAGTAGATTAACAAAGCGAAAAATCAAGAAGAACACGAAAAAAGAAACTAAAACTCCCTCAGATTGATAAATTTCTTGAACAATCCATGTGAAATCGGCCCAAAATGTTGATGACCATTTTTAGTAGAAATGGATTTATCTCAGTTAACTCCTCTTGTCTACTACCTTTTTCCCAGGTGACTTGAGTCTGCTCCAATCATTGGATGACTTATCTGTCACTTCAACTTGAGACTTGACTTTTTGAATTGACTTGACTGACTCTTCACACAGCTGCTTCACAGCTGATACACCTTCAGTCGAGTTCTTGACTTCTCTTCTTAGCCATACTCAGCTGTCTCGCAACGGAGTCTTCACTTCAATCTTCAGTTGACTTCTTGTATTTCCAGGCGTAGCTGACTTGACTTAGAAGGAAAATGGGGTGCCAACTTTCTAGTTTAAGTTTTACATGACATCCATCAAAATCTACAAAATAAATTTCCCAATAATTTTCCTCTTTCTGATGATGCCAAAACTTAAAAGCATTCAACAAAATATAAACAACAAAGATACATACAGACAATGCAGTAACAAAGAATGTATGCGTAGAATAGATCGTTTTATTGATCATAGCATTATTGTCCTTTACACAACTGTTTACATTTGGTATCAGAGCATTCTATATCAAAGCAAAAATACATATGTCTATGCTGAGATACTAGAATAAATACAAAGTGAAAAATTACAGAACACTTCACTAAGTATACAGATGACTTACATGAATGTATTTACGTAAGTAATATACATGAAAGGTTCGCAGCAACACTTCATCGCCTTTTGTTGCCTCCTTCTTTCCTCTTCAGCTCTGTCGAAGTCATCAGCTCTTTTCCTTTTTCTTTCTTCTTCTTCAGCTTTCTTCTTATTTTCATAGGCTCGTTTGGAAGCATCATCTCTTCGCTTCCTTTCGAGCCATTGCTTTGTTTGCCTTCTATTCTCTTCTTCCTGTCTTCTTACAGCTTCGACAATCTTCCTTGCCACTTCCAGGTTTGCCGCTTCATCATGTCCAGCCCAATAGATCTTCCCCTTCTTTCCGGGATCTACATATTCAATATTTTTAGGTTGTGGTCGAGGTCGAAAACCTATTCCACCACCACTTCTTCCTCCTCCTCTGGGTGTATATTGTACAAGAGTCTTACTTACCAAATGAAGTGGTGGGTGTGCTGTAATCTGCAGCTTTTACGCTTCTTCGCTGCAACGCAAGACCCCGGTCCCAAGACAAATCCCGTGCTTGGGCTAGTGACATTCCCCGAAAATAGCCTTGGTTCGAGCGTTTTGAATTCTTTAACTGATCTCGGCTCGGATCCATTGTCAGGTGCAACATTTTGATATTTCCCTGCCAGAATGCCGCCGTATTATTTCATCACTTCTTCGATGTGGGCATCCGTTTTCTTGTCGAACTCTACCATCCCTACTTCGATGATTCGCCTTTTCTCCGACATTGGCATAGCAGAATGCCCAATGGGTAGGGTTACGGGGAATTTGCTCAAGATGGAGGCTGTAACTTGACCCTGCTGAGGGGTTTCAACTAACATTAACGTGAGATCTTTCAAACGTTCCCCCTCAACTGGTTTTCCCTTCTTCTCAACTGCCATCTTCTCAGCTGCAGATTCTTTCTTTTCTTTTTTCAAACTCCTGAGGGACTCATCTTCCCCCTTTTTGGCATCATCAAAGGAAAGAGGGACCTCAGGGAACATGCCTTCAAGCATGAAATCGAGTCTTCTGAGAGTGGAAGATTGTTTGGAGTCTGTTGTGGCATAAGCTGTCCGAAATTCTGAGCGAGTCGCTTTGGACTCGGCTACCACCAACTTCATTTCAGCCATGAGTAGGCTGAATTTGTCATTCATTGTTTCCTCAAGGCGCAAAATTTCTTTTCTTTGGAATTCTTGCAGCAGCTCTATTTCTATTTTGTGAGACTCGTGTAACCTTTCAATATACGCCTGCATCCTTTGCTTCAGATCAACATTGTCAGCCATCCATACGAGCATTCTATCATACAGTACTTTGAAATAACGAACTTGTTCGAGTCGCATGGTAGATTGTGGTTGAGACCATTCTTGGATCCTCACCACTATCCCTCTCAAGTCTGCTATTGTCCAGTCTTAAGTCGAGTGAAGCCTGATGTCTTTCGATCTTCTCAATCTTTTCACAGATCTTTTTGAAGATCTCACGAAATCAAATTGCCTCACTTGATTCAAATTTGCCCACTCTTCAACAAAGTTGAACTTGACTGGAACAATGGTGTCAGTAGGGATGATTGGATCTTCTCTCACAAAGAATCTTCGTTGTTCAGCAGCGGTCTCTTCTTCCAAATCTGGTAAGATCGGCGTGAAAGGAAATATCTTTGGAAAGGCATCGTCACTCACATATGGGATAGGTTGTGAGGGTTGTGTCTCTGATGATTCAACTTTTCGTGCCTCAGCTGAGATAGCTTCATTGGCAGTGGT
Organism: Rehmannia glutinosa; assembly: GCA_016081115.2. NCBI lineage: Eukaryota > Viridiplantae > Streptophyta > Magnoliopsida > Lamiales > Orobanchaceae > Rehmannia > Rehmannia glutinosa. Next base: position 27,963,547 of record CM071927.1, on the reverse strand, counting down.
CACAGCTGTGGGAACCTGTGACGGAACTGGTGTAGTCATTCTTGTTGCGATTGTGGAAGCTCACAAGCGATGGTATGTCTCAACCGGGCAATTGAGATATTTTGCCCGGTGGATCGAGCCTCACTGTCTTAACAAAGATCTTCGGTCTCAGTGGATTTTTCTAAATGAATAACCGGTTCCTCTGCTGCATCATCAGCGTCATCGGATGATGATGAGACTTGTGGGCTTTGGCTCATCATCGAAATTAAATTTCTAACGAGCAGCTTTGTCACTTAGCTGGCTCGTAGTATTGAGAACATCCTCAGCTGGGTCCTTTGGATCTGCAACAGGAGTGGATTCAGCTTCATCTTCAGACCCCAAGAATGATGTCTCTAAGTTCTCCTCGGAGTCATGGAGTGCACTTATCTCTTCTTCTATTTCAGTGCAGTGAACTGGAGGGATGTTCTGTGTTTCTTCACCCTTACTTAGGGAAGTCTCAACCTCCCTTAGGTCTTCAATAACTCAAGGCGACTCAACTACTGCGAGGCCTTCAATATTCCCTTCGATAGTCACAGCTGTCTTAGGGTCTTGGACCATGGCATCCATAGGAGTCTTAACCCCTAGGATAACACTTTCATCGCCCAGAGTGTTAACTCCCCGGGCATCTCCATCATGTGCCTTGACTGTAAGAACAGTGTCATCAGCCTTCAAAGCAACTGACATTTCAGCTAGATGATTCAACTGTCTGAGCCTTGTCAATGTCACTCTGCTATGGTTGCTTCTCAGTTTCCATTTCGCCTCCTTGATTCAAATTTGAGTTATCTACAACAACCTCCAACTTTGCTGTGGTGGAGTGAGTTTTCCCCTCAGCTGGCACACCAGCTGAGTGACTAATGGGGGTCGGTTTCTCCAAACTCGCAGCTTCTTCCGTTAAGTGCTCAGCTGCTGGGGCAGGTGGCAAAACACCTTCTTCGGGGGTTGGCTCAACTTGGGTGCCCAAAATCCCAGTTTCATTGCCAATTCCCTTAGACCCATCCTCCGATTGCACCGGGGACGTGGCTGTAGCGATGTCTGTGGCAATCTGGTGCACCACTCCCAAAGGGTCGATTTGCAGGAGAGATTGTGAGAACTCTCCTAGGCCTTCATGAAGTTGCTGCTCATGCAATTGCCCGGATTCTCTCATAGCTTCCTGCATATCTGACTTCTCTGCTGCAGCAGTGGGATCCTCATCACTCTCTGAGTATATATCTAGATGTGTATGAGTGTGAGATGGAGAGTTTGTGAATTCACACATCTTGGCTTTTTCTAGGACACAGGCTTCATCTTCAGCTTTGTCTTTCTCATCTGCTTTAATGATGCGGAGGATATCCATATAGTTGTCTTCATCAAGGGCCTGTCGAACAGTAGAGACCCCAAGAAATCGAAGCAACTCTTCTTCTTCTTCAATGTACTCAGGGTGAGCGAACTGCACCCTTGAGTGATCAAGCTTCCATGCCCTCCACTCTCGTAGACGTCTCTGGATATCTGGATACAACGGATAATACATGACAACATCATCATCCTCATCTTCACCCTTTCCTCTTATTTCTTGAATTGGAGGCAGAAGACTCTGCTCTTCTCACCTTTAGCAGCGTCAGTAATAGGTGGAGAGACAACCTTTTCAACTGGATGTTCAGTTGTCTCTGCTGCTTTGCTTTTCTCAGCTGTTTGACGCCCAACTGAGTCTTCATCAGAGCTCTGTTGATTGGCTTCAACAGTCTTAGCGGTTTCATCCATTACCTCAGGAGACTGCACTTCCTGAGTGTCAGCAGTCTCGGATGCTTTCTCCAGCTGAGTTGCGATTCAAATGTCTTCTCAATTCGACTGATCGACCCGACTCCTTTTTTTCTATGGCGAACTGTAGAGACTTCTCGGTTCGTATTCGCTTGTTTCATCCTCGGTGGGGACTTGGGTGTCCTTCTTGGAAGGAGCTGTCTTCCTAGACTTGGCAGTCCTCTTCTTTCGTATGGCTGGAGAAGGGATTTAGGGTTCCTTCTCACCTCGGATGCGGGAGACTCCTACTGTAGGGGCGGGGATCTCTCTTAGTCATGCAGGGCAACTATCTTCTTCTAAGCTGCAGGGACAACTTTCTTCTTCGGGGGAGGGGTAGCAGTTGTGTCTTCGGGTTCAGCTGATTCCCCCTCACTCGTTTCCCCCTTCTTTGCATGGGCTCTCTTCTGGGCACCGGAGAGGTTTGCCCGGAACATCTTCTTGTTGACATGGAAGGGTTTGCCATGTCGACGGGCAATAGCTTTCATCTCCAGCAGATGGCCAATAACAAGGCCATATCCGAGTGAGCTTCCGAAGGACCCATCCTTCTTATATGTCTTGTTTAACACATTCTGACAGAGTCTGCTGTATATAAACTCAGCCTAGTTAACTTTACGCCCTTGCATGATCACAGCCATGACGATCAGCTTTGTCTTGGACAACTGATTAAAGCTTCCAAACTTCATGTCGACACATTTTGAGATGACATCCATTAAATTGTGATAGCGTCCTTTAGCATCTTTTTATCAGCTGTGTAGGCCCAATTCTTAGCACATTCTGGTTTGGCTACTTCCCTTCATGCAACAGCCAAGTTGACATCAGCTTCATAGATGTCCTTTGAGCCCTCTGAGGGCAACAAACAGTGCTCAACAAGGTCCTTTGCACAAATCTTTATTTCTTTGTTGTGGACAGAAGACTTGATTTCTTTGTCGTGCACCTCAGCATTGACATAGAACTGTGATACCTCCTCTAGGTAGGTATGAGAGTATTCCATAGTTAGAAAAGCCTTAAGACCTGACTTTTCAATCATCTCAGCGATTTTCTTAACAAGGGTTTCATCAGAACCCTGCTTCACCATTCCTTCGAAGTCCACTAATGAGCCAATGTGGATCTGCTTCGAGAGTTTCGCAAAGTCGTGCTTTATTATGCCATTTTTAGAGAGTTTTACCGAATTAAAAATGAAAAGCTTACTTGAAGGATTTTAAGGTTTCAGAGAGAAATTGCCTTAGCTTGGAAGATGTACAGTGCGCGTAAGGTAAGAGAAATGAAAAACTTTCGTATATGAGGGACGTGAAGGGGCATATTTTCTAATTTTGAATTTGTTGATTAAAATCAACGACTAAGATTAATACGTCAAAAACGCATTAACTTCATCGCATTTAATGCGGCAGTATTTATATCCAATCATATGGATTCCTGTGCAGCTTTTGACTGTGCTTGTCATTATTACGCTGACGTCATCCTTAAAAACATTCTCGCTCATTTAAAACGACTGCGTTTTTGTCACTTAGCTCATAAATGATTCAGCTTATATCAAATATGACTTAATTCTGCTTCTCTCTTCTCATTAAGTGACTCAGCTGTCAGCTAACTCGATGCAGCTGACTTTTCGACATGGCTGTTTCACTTGGCTGATTTGTGAAACTTGCTCTTTTCTTATTTTCTCATCAACTATCTTTGTTGATTGAGTCTTATGAGTATTAACTCAGCTCAATTAACCCTAACTCATTCTTAAGCTCTTAAAATCTTGATTCACATAGGGGTTTAGTGAATATGTCAGCTAACTGCTTATCAGTTGAGATATATTCCAAAGTAATGTCTTTCTTTTCAACATGATCTCTTATAAAATGATTTCTGACATCAATGTGCTTTGTTCTTGAATGCAACACATAATTCTGAGTGATTGCAATAGCACTGGTGCTATCACACATAATTGGAATCTCTTTTTCTTCAATCTCATATTCTCTCAGCTGTTGTCTCTTCCATAAGACTTGGGCACAACAGCTGCCCGCAGATATGTACTCTGCTTTATCTGTGGATGTGGCTATTGAGTTTTTTTTCTTGCTAAACCAGGAAATCAATCTATTTCCAAGCATTTGACATGTACCTGAAGTACTCTTCCTGTCAACTCTACATCCAGCATAGTCTGAGTCTGAGTAACCAATAAGCTTGAATCCACCTTTCTTTGGATACCATAAGCCAACTTCCTGGCATCCCTTCAAATACCATAGGATTCTCTTAGATGCAGTTATGTGTCTCTCCTTTGGTGTAGATTGAAATCTTGCACATACACCTACTGCAAAGGTGATTGCTGGCCTGCTGGCTGTTAAGTAGAGCAATGATCCAATGAGTGCTCTATATCTGGTTTGATCTACAGCCTTTGGAATGACCTTTGCTGAGGTTTAGGTCTTTGCCATTTAGGCTTGTATTCTATTGGTCTTTGCTGATATTTTACATTGTACCAATCAGCTTGGCTTGGGTAGTTTCTACCATTCCCATCATATGTGTTTCTCTAATGAAACTTCTGGGGTTTTTGGTAGCTCTGTTTATTCTTCACAGAGTACTTTCTATTTGAAGTTTGCTGAGGAACTCGGCTGGATTTCTTCTCACTTTTGTCCTCTCAAAGATACTCAATCGGTTGTTTTCCATTTCCTTTATATCCAAGGCCAGTTTGTTTGTGATTGTGCTTAGGAGTGAATGTGGGTGCATCATTTGGTGTTTTGGATTTTTGAGATGCTTCAATGCTTGAAGATACTTTTTCCAAAATCACTCTTGGAGTTTGACTGTGCATCAAGGAATTGAATCATATGCATGTCTTATCTCCACATTCTTTTTGACTCATGATAAGATCATCCAATGATTTAGATGCCTTTGTATATGAGGCAATCACATTTTTTAGATCTTTTTCCCTCTTTTCTATAGCAGCTATCTTTGCTATCATTTTGGCATTCTCAGCCTTCAGCTCTGTGTTCTCAACAACTATGTGACTTAGAGTACTCAGCTCCTTAGTCAGCTGTGAGTTTTGGCTTTTGAGCTGACTATTTTCCTCATTTAGAAGTGTGTGTGAGGATTTAATGTGCTCAAAGTCTTTCATCATTTTGCCTAATGAATCATAAAGATTAGTGGGTGATGAAGTGTGTGTATCACAATCACTATCACTTGAATCTGAGTGAGATGAGTTAGAGTGTACCTCATCTTCTTGGTCTGGTTGATCTTGTTCTTTAGCCATAAGACAAATCATGGCTTCTTCTTCGGATTACTTGAGTAGTCGCCTTCACTACTCTCCTCGAGTCCTGCTGCTTCTTTAAACTTAGCTATCTCAAAGGTTTCCCGAACTGACCAATATGGCTTTCTTCTTTTCTTGTCTTCTTTCTCTCAAGACTTTTCTTTTCTTCTTCATTCCTATATTTGTTGGTGACTGTTGATAGGAACAATCAATCGCAAAATGTCCTGGTTGTCTCGCTTCCAACACGGGTTCTCGGCTCTTTGATCAACTCTTTCTCGTCTCAAGTTATCGCTCGGCTCTCGATATTCAACCCTTTGATGCTCACTCTCTTGGGTGGCCTAGACTCCACGATTGAACCGCGGTTCTCGGTTCCGTTCGCCGGTTCCGGTTCCTCCAAATTGAGGAACCTGAACTGAACCTTATGCTCACGATTCCGGTTCCAAAATCGAACCGCTGTTCGGTTCCAAACCGAACACGGTTCTATATTTGATTCCTGGTTCGGTTAAACCTAACCTTTGTTTTTAATTTTATTTAGATAAAATGTTTAGCAATTTAGTTTAAAATAAAAAGAAAAAAAAAAAAAACGCGAGCATGATTCATCTAAAATATTTCCATCGTGAGCTAAACGTTTGCTCTACTTCAACATTGAAAGCGGGGCATGCCAAAACCTCTTTTTGCGATGATTGAGATGATTGTATAAGGTTGAGTTCTTTGTGACCACCATTTCAAAATATCAAAGTCTTCAATATCTATTTCACTAAACTCGAAAGAAGTAGTTAAATAATTCTCAAGCTCTACATTTGAGCTAGAGGAACCCTTGGACGCTTACTTTTTTCCCTAAGTAATCGTTGTGCAATATTAAAAATATCATAATAAACATTTTACATTTCTTCTAGAATGTATTTACCAAAACAAGATTGTTGGTTTTAACCTTAAAAAAAACGGTTCCATCACGGTTCCATATACGGTTCTAACCGCCGGTTCCATGGTTTTTGAGACCTAGAACCGGAACCGAACCGATCTACACTGCCCGGTTCCTGTTTTGGAACCGTTGACCACTTGTTACGGTTTAGGAACCGTTGACCACGGTTCCTGATTCGGTTTGGAACCCGTTTGCCCATTTGGCCAGGTCTAGGGTGGCCTATCTTCCCTTGACTTAGAGGGAGCTAAATGTATCCTGGAGGTTTTACCCTTGATTATTTTATAGTTCTTATTGAAGAACTTGTCGAATCTTTTCACCATTAGGGCAATCTCCTCCTAGTCTATGGCTTCCTTTGGTTCAACTCTCTTTCCATCCTTAACTATCAGTGTCGCTGTCTTGGGTACAACTGTCTCCTCTTGCTCTTTTTTTCTCAGCTCAAACTCATAAGCTTTGAGATCTGAGAATAGCTATTGATTGGATGTTTTTCAAAGGTCCATTGAATGTCTTAGAGCCACTGTTTTCATTTCCCATTCAACTAGAGGCTCCTCAAGATCTTCATACACATCTCCTTTTGTGTGTATTCCTTTCCAAGAGCTGAAAGCTCATTTGTGATCTCAGTGAATCTTGCATCCAGCTAATCCATAGATTCTCCTGCAAATATTTTGAAATTTTCAATTTTTGAACAACAATAGATAATTTATTTTCTTTAATTTGCTCTGATCCTTCACAAATTAAAGTCAGCTTATTCCAAATTTCTTTTGTTGTTTTGCAGGATTTGACTTTGTTGAACATTGCTTTGTCCAAAGTCTTGTATAGTATGTCCTTGGTCACATTGTCTAAGTTGTATCTTTTCCTGTCATCATTTGTCCACTCATTCCTTGGTTTTTCAACTATGGCTGGTCTTTCTTCAACAAATGACTTCTTCTCCTTCACAATTTGCAATGCTCTTCTTCTGTACCTGTTCACTTTCAATATTTGCAGTGGCCCATCCTCTATCACAAGCCACATTTCATCGTGTAGAGCTGATAGATGAGCCTAGCATACGAATTTTCCAATCATCAAATTCTTCAACAGTGAACATAGGAATGCGTGTTAAATTTGATTCCATGATAATAACTTTGCTAGAAGTGAGAGATTTTTGAAAATGCAAGTGTTTGAAACCGTTTGAAAAGATAAAGATCTAGTTTAGTAACCAGTGTGAAAGGCTCAATGAACCAACCGCTCTGATACCACTTGTAGGTCCCAAGGGGTGTGAGTAAGGTTTAGAATGGGGGTTTAATAAACCTTACCAACTTTTCGATTTTAGTCCTTTTAATAATATCATAGAGTTAACTCAAACAGTTGTGTCCTTGATGGATAACTAAGTTGGTTATTCAGCAGAGTTAGCCACTCAACAGACTCGATAGAGCTGTTGATAGAATAACTCAGTTGTTTAACCTTAACTTTAACTTGGCTGTGTTGGTTTTATCAGCGGAAGACTTAACACCCTTTGAATTGTTTTTAAACTTGTTTTAACCTTGTTTTAACACTTGATTTTAGCACTTGATTATTAATTAGTTGGATAGCAAATATGAGTTTATCAACATGATATGATGTAAATATGCAGAAATGTAAATGTGCTGAAAAATAAATGACACAGTTAGTTTTTATAGAGGTTCGAAGATGGGGTAATTCTTCTAATCCTCTCTTCTCCAACTCCTGGAGGAATCCAGTATGTAAAAGATCCATTTTACAAAGTGGTCAACGATCTATAGACAAATTGGTCACATAGTCTTCTCTTCCGACTCGAACTTCTTCACAGGCAGGCGGTGCGCACTCTTGCTACTTCTCACTTTCTCAAGCTCTTGGATTTGATCATGAATCCCTCCAATAACTTGATACTGGTTTGACCTTGAACCTTCCTACAATCCTCTTTGGAAAGTAGACCCCTTTTGATTCTTCAAAAGTTTCCTCTTCAACAGATTTGAAGTTGTCTTTCCTTCACAGCTTGTGTTGGATCGATTTCCTTCGAGTTTCAGGCTTGAGGATTTGCTTATTTGCAGGTTAATAGCTTGAATAATGCTTGATTTCTCTGGTGTACAAGGTCAACCTCTTCTCAATGAATTTCCTCAACCTTTTATAGTGAACTTTTGAAATTTTGCCCGTTGGCTTGTCTTTTCTTGGTCCTCAATCTTGAGATGTAAACCCTTCCTCGTATTAAATGAGGTGCGGTGCTTCCTATTGGTTTATTCCTTTCGCACGTTTCTGGGATGAACACTTTAGGACCTGGCAGTATGAAGGTATTACTATTTTAAGTAAAGTTCTTAACTTCTGTGCAACGGATTTATCTCAGTTAACTCCTCTTGGCTGCTTCCTTTTTTCCAAGTGACTTGAGTCTGCTCCAATCATTGGATGACCTATCTGTCACTTCAACTTGAGACTTGACTTCTTGAATTGAATTGACTGACTCTTCACACAGCTGCTTCACAGCTGATACACCTTCAATCGAGTTCTTGACTTCTCTTCTTAGCCATACTCAGTTGTCTCGTAGCGGAGTCTTCACTTCAGTCTTCAGTTGACTTCTTGTATTTCCAGGCGTAGCTGACTTGACTCAGCTTTTCCAGTCCTATCTGATTAAAAGCAAATTACAAGAAAAATGGGGTGTCAACTTTCTAGTTTAAGTTTTACATGAGATCCATCAAAATCTACAAAATAAATTTCCCAACATATCCCATGTTTGTATTCAATATATCACACTTCATAAAAGAAGCGTTATCTTACCATGATTTTAATATTCAACCAAACTAATTAATGTTTCCCACCAATATTTAATCATGTGACCAACAAGAGCAAACAAAATGCAACAAGAGAGCGACAACAACATTCATAAATCATAATATCAAAATTTATCCTAAAATATTATTTTAACAATATAATAATATTGAGCACTCCATTCACTTGAAACTAAAACAAAAGTATCTCAATTTAATGTGATAAGAGTAGTTCGCGTCTCCAAAATAAAGCTAGAATTCAAGCAATTATCTGGTAGTTTTAAAACAAGAGTTATGCTAAGGTAGCTTCTACTGAAAAATATTATGTGTGCCATTCACTTGGAAACCATTTTCTGACCTTCGTCGGATCAAGAACCATATGCCTACTGCATCAAATTAAGAAAATAAAAATAAATAAGACAAGTAACACGTACTAATTTAAAATATCACTATCATTGAGCAAAACAAAAGTCTTTTTAATCTTGTTACTAATTAACATACAAGCAAGCAAAGGGCTAATCATTCTAAATCAATCATCATGTTAATACAACAACTAACTGGATATATCAATGCATGTGACAAGTATACTGACCTTCATTAAACTGTCATATTTCCATTTTTAGCAGTAGAGTTCTTCATTTCCTTCGTATTTCTCTCTCCGTTCTTCAAATCAAAAGACGGTATGATTCCCACTCTAATCTCTATCACATTTCACAACAAAGTTTTGATCGAGTTTGTGCTTCTAATCCTGATTTTACTTTGCATTTACACATACCTACTTTTATAATTTACATTCCCACAATAAAATTCTCTCATTATTTCGTCTAGTCAATATGTACAAGGCATGTAACCGTGCAACCTGAAGAAGTCATACGAGAAACAATACTTACAATTATAGGATTTGATAAACCTTCAATAGGACATTGCCATGCTCCCATCCTGCCATTAAACCAAGTAGGCATTATCATTAAGACTAGCAAGCATCATTCATGTTATAATGATTGGTAAATAAATAGTACACCTAAAATGTCAAAAAGAATGGAATCACACATCAATACCATGTCATAGTAGGCTGCTGCCTCCTCAAATTGACTACCAATGATCGTGTCGCTTAATAGATAATATGAAAATTATTAAAAATATATAATGAAATAAACTGTTTGTAGCCAAATTACATATTTTATAAATAAAAAATTACAAAGAGGAAATACAAATTTTAATTTTTTTGCTTTCTTTCAAAAAATCGAAATAAGGGTATATTGTCCAGAATGCGGACTTTCACTTCACCTAAACTACAATCGTGAATGCGGTGCCATCTTTAATATATTTCATATCATCCTTAATGATCGAACTAACATATCATCTATTTGGTTCTTAGAATGCTAACATCTATGAAAACTAACCATCTATATGGAAATTGTGTATATGAATTTCATAGTTTTAATTAAGAAATGAATCATAAGATATAACAACAAAATCAACTAAAATTAAAGAACGAGATTAAAAGAAAATCACCTCATGCAGTGCTATTTACCGAACAAACTAGCAACATAGCGAGACCATTCTTCCCGAACATTATTTTATCTGCTCTTCTGAATATCTAATGAACTGGTACCCAGAGAAGTACTTCAAAATATATAATTATATTAAAATGAAATGTTAGAATACATGTATCATCTTTTCATAATTTTAATATGGTAATGATGAATATTACGTGTTTGAAAAACCAATTTATTGAAAAATAGCCCATAAAGTAGAGGTGGCCCAGTTCCGGAACCGGTTCCGGTTCCGAAACTGGAACTTTGCCTCACGATTCTGGTTCCAAAACTGGAACCGACGGTTTCGGTTCTGGTTTTAACCAGAATGGTTTGTTTATCTTTTAATAATTTTTTGATTTTTTTAAATAGTTTATCATTTTCCATTAACAAAAAGGGAAATAAAGAAAAAGACTCGCACTTAATATTCAATTAGAATTTATACTTAATATTAATAATAATATTAAACTATTTATATATACTATTAGAGTATAAATAGAGAATCAAAGTTCATATAGTTCGCTTACAACATTTGGTCTAAAACGTTCCTATGTAGTTACAAATATAAAACATTATAATAACCATTTAACATTTCTTCTAGCATATGTTTACCAAAAAAAGATTGTTGGTTTTAACCTTAAAAAAATGGTTCCATCACGGTTCCACCGATGGTTAAAACCGTCAGTTCCACAATTTTTGAAACCAATGAATCGGAACCTAAACCGATCTATAAGATCCTGGTTCCGATTTTAGAACCATTGACCATGGTTACGATTTAGGAACCATTGACTACGGTTCCAAAAATCAACTATATACCTCGTATGAGATTGTCATTTGATTACATGTAATTATGTCCCTCATGAATCTCAAGACATAGTACCCGCAATCCACATCATTGTGTTGTTTAAAACAACAACACACGTGTCAATATATTTTTTATGTTGAATTTCATTTATAATTATCACACACGAAAGTATCTTAATTTTCTTCCATTTTATACTCTTAGATTTACTTTTAGATACCACCATTCCTACTTGAGGTCGAAAAGCCTGTAAAAACGTAATAATGAAAAAAAAGAACGAAAAAATCATAACATACAAACCAAAAAAAAGAAGAAAAAAAGAGACAAGAATATTAAACGGAACTAAACAGATTCATCCTCAGCAATATATCTTAAAGAAATAAAGAACACAAACAAATAGTTACATGTACTCCGTTGAGATTTACATTCCCTAACAAATTCCTCCTCTCAAGTGTGCAACTTGTAAATAAGAATAATATTTGAAAATAGTTAAGTTTTTTTTCTCTCTTTTTTAATTAAGCTAAACCTCTGAGGAAAAAATCACATAAGTATAAATAAATTTTTCATTTCAGCTTTCTGACTAGGGTTGGCAGCTACATTCAGTCTTCGAGACCCCATAAGAGTTGAAAGTCGTTTCGTTTAGTACGAGATCGCTTCCCTACGACTATTGGTTAATAGATAGAGGTTAGGGGAGGGGGTTTATCCTTCAAAACGCACTCGAACTCGGGCTCCACGAGGCGTGATGAGCTGCGTAATAAATATGTCAACCTATGCACAATGCCAAATAAGGATATGTACTTACATGTTAAAGACGTCCATCATATCTCGGTGATTAACAGGATCGCCATGCATATAATCTAAATAGTATATTGCATTTAAAATTCAGAATGAGCTCATTAATTATCTCTACTAATATATAGTATGAAGTAAGGTCTCACGATATGTTATATGGCGCAAGAACCAACTTAAACTTCGCCTGATTTTGTATGAGCAAATCAACTAGAGATTTTCTTTGTTTTTGTTTTTTATGTACAAAGCCAGTTTCACGCGGAGATAAAAAGAAGAACCTCCTTGATGATTGATTTTGGACCATAAAATTCTCGTACAAGTATTTTCGATACAAATATAAAAACGTATTAGTAATAAGAGAAATATATATGCCATTACATTATGAATCTCAACGACTAAAAGTTTATTAAAGTATCTAATATATACACAAATTCTAGACACTCCTATCCAATGATGTTGAAGAACATTATTAATTTCATCCACAACAATGCTCTCTTCAAATCGTTTGCCAAAAATCTCTTTCTCCATGGTTACACCATGTGTTGTATTTTGAGATCTCATGAACAAATTAACGTGTACACCAATGTTGGGATTTGGTCCAGCATCCTGCCTGCAATGGACTTTAAGAGAGGCGCAAGACGCGGCCCGCAATTTGAACTCGTGAGCGCTGGATTGCACAGTTAAAGGAGAGCTTAAAGGATTTGATTTGGACTACCTATACCAGCAGATGCATCTTCTTTTCTGGTGCCCATTACATAGAAACTCTGAGGTTGAGCGTGCTTGGCCTGGAGTAGACATGGGATGGGTGACTCCCAGGGAAGTTTTCCAGAGTGCGCGTGAGTGAGGACAAAACGCGCTAGAAAAGACTCGTGTTGGTTTGTGAGGACAGTTGTCAATCCGGGTAGCGCTTGAGGTCCAACAACTGGTATCAGAGTAGGTCAAGAGTTCGAATTCCCTTGGAAGCACGCTGCAGTGGAGGTTGCCAGGAGCGGTAGAACTGAGATGCTGGCGCAGCGGAGGTAAACGGACCAAAATTGAAGGGTAGGTTTCCAGGTGGCCATAACTGAGGTAAACGGACTGAAACTGAAGGTGTAGGTTGCTGGGTGGCCGAAACTGAGAGGCTGGCGTGACGCGGCGCTTGAACTTAAGAAGTTGGCGTTAAAACTGAGGAATTTTGGCGGGCAAGGGAGGTTGCCAAGCACTGGAGCTGAGATGCTGGCAGGTGCTGGGGGGGATTGTTGGGCTTTGGTCCAGCATCCTGCCTGCAATGGGCTTTAAAAAAGGCGTGAGGCGCGGCCCGCACTTTGAACTTGTGAGCGCTGGATTGGACAATTAAAGGAGAGCTTAAAGGATTTGATTTCGACTACCTATACCAACAGATGCATCTTCTTTTATGGTGCCCATTACATAGAAACTCTGAGGTTAAGCGTGCTTGGCCTCGAGTAGACATGGGATGGGTGACTCCCTGGGAAGTTTTCCAGAGTGCGCGTGAGTGAGGACAAAACGCTCTAGAAAAGACTCGTGTTGATTTGTGGGGACAATCGTCAATCCGGGTAGCGCTTGATGTCCAACAACCAAGATAGTTAGAATAAGGTGTATGCTTCACAATGCAAATTTCAAGAGAAGGCAACTGAATACCTTCTTTTCCACGGCTTTTTGATGGGGATACAACTCATTTCTTGGTATTCCCTGACTTTGTACCTACATGATCTTTCAATTTTTCAGAAATCTAATTTGTTTGTTAATTTTATCAGTTAACGTAAATAGTAATGTATAACAAATACAAAAAAATTTAGACATACCACATCATCTATAGTTATGAGGTTTTTTGGTCATGCCACAAAAGTACCTATTGCATCTTCATTGTTGTCACTCCTTCATCGTCAATAGGTAGTGGTAAAATGGCATCTGGTTCAAAAGCTACCTTCGCATGTCCAATAGGTAGTGGTCTAGTGTGTATTTTATCATCGGGAAAATTGAACACTTTTCCACTACCAACCACACGATATGTCGGGGATGATAGATATAACTTACAACACGAGACACACTAAAATAATTGTAAATGCTTGATATTATGTAATGAGAAAGATCCAAGTTTGAATTACTCAATTAATAAAATATTCGACTACCTCAGGAATGTTATCAGATGCAAGGGTGGAACTATTTTTGTCACTTGGGATGGATAGGTTAGATTGTTTCATCTTGCTCACATGAAGCTCTCTTTCAACTTCGTTAAGCCTCGCCATAACATCTTTCAAGTTGTTTTTCAAGCTTTCAAGGTCCTCATGCTTGGGGCGCTTCTTAGGCGGGACGCAATCTCTTTGAGAGACTCCACATCTCATACCTCGAACACGACCAGGGTGCAGTATTCCCTGTTTGATAAATGGTTTTATCATGATTTTGATGATTTTATTTTTATACCAAAACAATGTTTTTTAAGGTTGTCCAAATACTCCTAAATGATTTAAAATGGTTTTAAATATTTTCCGGAGTATTTCTTCAAGTCTATTTTCGACAAAATTGGACAACGCTTTTGTATGATTTTGTGTCAAGTGTTTTTACATCTAAAAATGTCCCTGAATGTTGTCCTAATACTCCCGATTGGTCTAAAATATTTTTACTATTTTTCAGAGTATTTCTTGAAGTTTATTTTTGATATAAAATTGGACAACACTTATGTTTCAGGCTCGACCGATCGCCTTATAGGGCAACCCATACCTGTGTTGAGTTTTGGAACAGAAAAAGGGACGGAGGAAAACTTGAGGGGCGGACCGTCGCCGACCTAGGGCGACCGGTGCCTAGAAAGCCCCCTCAAGGTGCAGTCTTTTCTGTTTCATGTTTTTACTACCGCCAACCAGTCCAACATGAGGGCGACTGGTCGCACCCCTCTCCGACCGGTCCCCCTGTGTAAAAATTGCAGAGTTTTCAATTTCAACTTATCTTTGCGCGACCGGTCGAACCCCTCGTTTGACAGCAAACTATCCGTTGAGTTTGCAGACAACTTTTTCTTAATTTGAGGGGTTGATTTCTAACAGCTCTTTTCTTCAATTGTCTTGGTATTTTTTACAGAATTCATGTCCCCAAGAGGAGCCTATCATGTACAAGACATCTTCTATAAATAGAGGAAGAATTGAAGCAACACAACAAGAGAGAAAAATACAACACAACAAGATACACTCAAGAATACACTTGTTTTTACATTGTCTTATTTCTTATTGTAATTTGCCTAGCTTATCACTTTCACATCCTTGAGGTCTAGACTATTCTTGATTACACTTGTACTCAATTGTATAATTCATTTTCGAGTTGTAATCTTGAATTTTTGGGTTATCATTCAACACAAGATATCCTTGTGAGTGTTCTTGTGGTAACAACACACTTGGGTGATCTAGGTGTTAGGTGTAAGAAGATTGTGGTGATCTTCTTATTGAGGTGTTGAAGAATTTGGTATTCTTCAAGGTTGAATATTGTGGTGATCTTCACAAGGTGCCGTTGGAGATTGTGGTAATCTTCAAGAGAGATTGTGGTAATCTCAAAGGTGGTGTTGTATAAGAGTGTGGTGCTCTTCAAGGTGATGTTGTAAGGTGTTGTATTAATTTTGGTAATTAATAAAATATTTTTTTCTTTTTGAAATCCATCCCGATATACTTTGGGGTGGTAGAGGATTAGGCCCTAGGTGGGTTGAACCTCTATAAATCGACGCGTGTTGTTTACTTCCCGCACCTTTATTATTGTCTTGGCTTGTTTTGTTCAAAAAAGAGGGCGAAATCGAAAAGATGGAGATAATCTATTCACCCCCCCTCTAGATTATCGTAGCCGCTTGGACTTACAAGTGGTATCAAAGCCAAACTCTTTGGCAAGCTCGTTTCACATCGCGAGTGAAGAGGAATGATCGTCGGCTACGAATGAAGCTCATCTTACCGGCACCTCCACCACCAAGCCACCACTATTTGATTCCAAAAAATTTATATTTTGGAAAGAAAGAATGGAATGTTATTTACAAGGTTGCGGGTTCGATATTTGGAACATCGTCATAAATGGAGAATCCATTCCGATGAAAGATACACCATACACCTCCAAAAGCCTCATAGAGCTCAATGATGAAGAGAAGAAAATCATCTCCTTAAATGGTAAAGCTCTCAATATTCTATATTGTACACTTACCAACTTGGAATTTAATCTTATTGTAGGAATTCGATCGGCTCATAAAGTATGACAAAAATTAGAAGCCATTCATGAAGTATATGCAAATGATAGGAGCAACTCAAAAGCATCTACTTCTCAAAGGGATACAATGTCAAATCTAAGGAACAAGCCTCTTACAACTTCCAACTATGAATAAGTTGAACATTGTCTTATGGGCATCGAAGAAGATAACGAGGTATGTCTTAAACCCTCTACTTCCTATGATATTGTTATACATAATGATTATAGTGATTTGAAAAATGATTTTGATGATCTTCAAAATGAATTCCAAAGCTTGCTTGTTAAATACAAAAATTTGAAAAAGGAATTCAATGCTTTGATAAATGAAAAGGATAGTTTATCTACTTCCTATGAATCACTATCATGTGCTCACACCACCACTCTTGATAAGGTTAGAATCCTTGAAAAAGAAAATAGTACTCTTGTTGAGGATATTAATTGCATGAAAAAGGATTTATCAAAGTCCAACTTGAGTACCGATAATGACCAATATTGTTGATAGTTGTGATAAATTGAAACAAGGACTTGATCATAAGCCTAGTATTGTTAATTATATGAAAAGAAATCAAGTGCCTATGTATGTTGGTCATTATGCTCCTAAAATTGTTACTTGTTTTTATTGCGGTAAAAAGGGTCATACGGTAAATACTTGTCGGGCTAAAAATAGCTCTAATTATTTGTGGAGACCTAAAAGTCTCAAGACTAATCCCAAAGGACCCAAACACTTGAGGGTACCACAAAACAATGTTATATTAGGTACCCTACGAAATAATAATCGAAGAAAATTCATACTGCCAAGAAGACATCAAATGACCATCTCATTTGATCAAAGGAGAAGACATCACTACAATGAATTTCCAAGAGAAAGAAACTATCAACAATGGGAAAGACATAATCCTTGGAAATGGAACAATCGAAGAAGCTATCATCAACAAGATGACTTTCAAAGGGGAAGATATCATCAACAATGGGAATGGCACAACCCATGGAAATGGCGAAATTGGTAAACCGTATCTCCCTATTTAAATATGCATTTTATCTTTTTATGCATGTTTTTATTTGTGTCTAAATTGCAAAACGAGTTTTTATAATTTTAAAATTAAGGTCTTCAATATATATATTTGTGGTTTTAAATATTTTTTAAAAGAAGACCTTGCATGATGTTTTTAAAACTCTTGTGCATTTGCTTTAACTATTGTGTTTTATAATCTCCTATGGATTTTTATGGCATAAGCATACTTGTGATATATCTTATTGTTTTTAGCCTACACTTGTATCATTTGTGTTTTGTGCAAGTCTTGTTTAAGAATTGTGTAGGATTCATATATCATCACAAATGGCCATCTACGTCATAATATGTCAAGAGTAACATGAACTATCAAGATATGCTCATTATTGGTATTCATTTTATAGACTCGATAGATTTTTGTCATATGCCTATGTATGCCTATGTGCTTGTCTTTCAAGTTGTTTCATAGTATTTCATATAAGTGCCCTTAAGAGGATTTTTCGATTTTTTGAAAGGCACTATTCGATATTTGATTGCACATAGTTGCTTTGCAAACTCTTGTTCAAATATTTTTTAATGAGGTCTCAACAATTTGCTCTCGGATTTCCAAATTTTAAAAGAGACCTTATATAGCTTTCTATAAGCTCAATTGGACTTACATGTTGTATTATATTCTTGATGTTTTTCTTTAAGCATAGTATGTGTTACTTGCTATAGTGTCTCTATTATTCGCTATAACTATGCTCGTGTGCAAGATGTCTTGATAAGATTTTGCAGGAATTTTTGGTATTTTGAAACAAGATAAATGACCAAGGCAAGGTTAGTAGCTCAATGGTATTGTCAAGAAGAAGGTATTGATTTTGATGATACATTTGCACCCGTAGCACATTTAGAAGCTATTCGTATTCTACTTGCCCATTTTTGTTTCAAGAAAATTTCAAGCTTTACCAAATGGATGTTAAATCCAATCTTCTAAACGGTTTTTATTCTAGAAGAAGACTATGTAAAACAACCGGGGTTTGAAAGATTTTTATAGGCTAAAATGATTTCTATAAAAGGCCTTGTTATGTTTTAAACAAGTACCCCTTGTATGGTTTGATAGACTTTGATATTTTCTTTTGCAAAATGATTTTACAAGAGGTAAAGTTGAAACTACTCTCTTTGTTTTTTGAAAAGGAGCAAGAATGCTTACTTGTACATATTTATGATTCCATTTATGGTGCTACTAATGAAGTTTTGTACAAGATAACTTGCAAGGTAAATTCAAGATGATCATGATGAGGGAGCTCAAATTTCTTCATTAGAATTCAAGTTCAACAATGCCAAGAAGGTGGTTATATTCCACATTCAAAGTATAGAAAAGAAAAAATGAGGCATTGAAAAAGAAAGAACCATCTCAACCTCTATGATTACCATGTAAAGATTAACAAAGGTTGAGGAAGGCATATCGGTTGACAAACAAATTTGAGGTATGATCATTCATTTTTTAGACTCGACATTCCATATGCCATATGTCTATCTGCTCGACTTCAAAAACTATCCCCACGAATCTCATTAAAGTGTCGTTAAAAGAAATTTTCAAATATTTGAAAGGCACTTTTTCTTATGACTTGTTGTATCCAAAGTTTTAAAATGTTCTTATTTTCAGGATAACAAGTCCGGTGTTAATAATTTTAAAAAAAAATATGGTTCGTCAAAATCGAACTATATATATTTGAGATTCGATATATTTTTCTAAGGGATTGTGTTTCTAAAAACGAAAAATTGAGATGTGTTTAAATCCGTCTCAAGGATAACTCGCGGTATTTTTAATCGTTAACCGCCGAGTCTTTTACCTCATTTCGAGCTTGATTAAGACAAAATGCATATTGAATGAGGTATACGTTTGCATTTTGCACGTTTTTAAAACTTAGGGGCGAAAAATCGGATTTTTGGATCAAATTTCGGATTTTCAAAATAGAATTGAACCAGTGGGCTGCCAGGGCAGGGGTCGACCGGTCGGCCACCTGCTCGACCGGTCTCCCTAGCCCTTGACCGGTCGCCCACTGTGAAAATTTGGTTAAAACCGTCTCTGTTCTGGTATTTTGGCATTTTGATGTTTTTCCTCTCTATTTCGACCCTTTTGTCATTTGCACACACAATTCACTCTAAATGAGTTTTGTTGCATAAATTTCATATTTTGGGGATTATCTAGCTCGATTATCATTATCATTGCTCGTCTTTACCGACTGAATGGTAAGAATTCTACTCCTTTATCTCAATTGAGTTGAACCCTTGAGAACTTGGCTTATATGTATATCTCTTGATGCAATTCTTATATATTTGTGATGAGCATGATTATGGTTGATGGATGATATTCATTAAATTACTTTTGGTGATGAAAAACTTGGCTTGATTACATTTACAAGGGCTATATACATTATCTTTATTATTTGACGCCCGCCAAGTGTTCGATAAAATGTTTCAATGAAAAATTCATCACCTACATGATTTTCTCGATTTCAAAAGTCTTGTATATTTATAAGAGATCATGTTTTGCAAATCAAATGAGTTTTTACAAGCTTCTACAAGTCGTATGATTGTCGTTTCCCTCCTATTTGGTCTATAAGCTTCAATGTTCAAAATAGCTCGATACATCGGTTTAGTTGCGCACTTTGATATGATTATATGATGTTTTTATCGTGCTAACATTATTTTTGATGATTCCAGAGGGGGAGAAACAGGTTATAAGCTTATTAGCTCATAGAAGCTAAATTAAGCTAAACAAAAGAAGCTATAAGCTATGGCTTCATAAAGCCATAAGTTGTGGATCATATTTAGTCCACTTGGTGTTTTATGGCTGTGTATGATTCTTGGTCCATTGGTTGTAGTATGGACTTATATATGTTTCTAATGATGTCTCTTTGACAGGGGGAGCTTTTAAGTTATTGATACTTAAGCTCAAAATTGAAAAGCTAAGCATTTAGCTTTTGATTAAGTTGCTTCTATTACTCTTGTTGTTCATGTTGATAGGGGGAGCACTTGCTATATGTGTTTGAATATCTCTACTCCCTTCCTTGTGTTTATATTGCGCGGAATATTGTCGCTCTCAACGGATATTTATTTTTTACCAGAAAACTTGTTTTGTTTTCAATATCGCCTCTCAAAATTGTTTTGTTTTCAAAATCGACCTTGTTGAATTGTTTTGGTTTGTAATCATCAAAAAGGGGGAGATTGTTTGATAAATGGTTTTATCATGATTTTGATGATTTTGTTTTTATACCAAAACAATATTTTTTAAGGTTGTCCAAATACTCCTAAATGATTTAAAATGGTTTTAAATATTTTCCGGAGTATTTCTTCAAGTCTATTTTCGACAAAATTGGACAACGCTTTTGTATGATTTTGTGTCAAGTGTTTTTACATCTAAACAATGTCCCTGAATGTTGTCCTAATACTCCCGATTGGTCTAAAATGTTTTTACTATTTTTCGGAGTATTTCTTGAAGTTTATTTTCGATATAAAATTGGACAACACTTATGTTTCAGCTCGACCGGTCGCCCATAGGGCAACCCGCACTGTGTTGAGTTTTGGAACAGAAAAAGGGACGGAGGAAAACTTGAGGGGCGACCCCGCCTGGAAGCCCCCGAGTGCGATCTTCTCTGTTTCATGTTTTTACTACCGCCAACCGGTCCAACATGAGGGCGACCGGTTGCACCCCTCTCCGACCGGTCCCCCTGTGTAAAAATTGCAGAGTTTTCAATTTCAACTTATCTCTGCGCGACCGGTCGAACCCCTCGTTTGACAGCAAACTATCCGTTGAGTTTGCAGACAACTTTTCCTTAATTTGAGGGGTTGATTTCTAACAGCTCTTTTCTTCAATTGTCTTGGTATTTTTTACAGAATTCATGTCCCCAAGAGGAGCCTATCATGTACAAGACATCTTCTATAAATAGAGGAAGAATTGAAGCAACACAACAAGAGAGAAAAATACAACACAACAAGATACACTCAAGAATACACTTGTTTTTACATTGTCTCATTTCTTGTTGTAATTTGCCTAGCTTATCACTTTCACATCCTTGAGGTCTAGGTTATTCTTGATTACACTTGCACTCAATTGTATAATTCATTTTCGAGTTGTAATCTTGAATTTTTGGGTTATCATTCAACACAAGATATCCTTGTGAGTGTTCTTGTGGTAACAACACACTTGGGTGATCTAGGTGTTAGGTGTAATAAGATTGTGGTGATCTTCTTATTGAGGTGTTGAAGAATTTGGTATTCTTCAAGGTTGAAGATTGTGGTGATCTTCACAAGGTGCCGTTGGAGATTGTGGTAATCTTCAAGAGAGATTGTGGTAATCTCAAAGGTGGTGTTGTAGAAGAGTGTGGTGCTCTTCAAGGTGATGTTGTAAGGTGTTGTATTAATTTTGGTAATTAATAAAATCTTTTTTTCTTTTTGAAATCCATCCCGGATATACTGGGGTGGTAGAGGATTAGGCCCTAGGTGGGTTGAACCTCTATAAATCGACGCGTGTTGTTTACTTCCCGCACCTTTATTATTGTCTTGGCTTGTTTTGTTTGAAAAAGAGGGCGAAATCGAAAAGATGGAGATAATCTATTCACCCCCTCCTCTAGATTATCGTAGCCGCTTGGACTTTGTTCCCTTTTTTGCACGAGAAAGTATATCCAAATTACCATCCCCTTCCACAACCTCTTGAGATAACTATGATAGATTCTCCTAACACACATAAAAATGAAATATGAAGAATTTTAATATAATATTACTATAATTTTAATGTCATTAAACTTATACATTCATCACAAATTTTCTGGACATTTTCATTTTCAATCACCCCATCTTGTTCGTGTGGACTGCTTTCCAAATTTTGTAACGTTCAATGCTTTTAACTTTTGATCCGGAGTTCTTTATCTACATATTGAGATCAAAATAGATTCCACGGGAAAAATGTATAGACATAAAATAAAGTATCCACATTTTACATTCAAAGTTTAGCAAATAGATTGAATAGAACGAAATTGGAATCAAATTTTATCTTCCCGTTTTCTTTAACTCATTTGCAAGTAATTTAATCGAACAAAAAAAACCAAATTAGTAACTAATCTCTAAGTCATCTTCAGATGATATATTAATGAAGCTACGTACTATCATCTTGCCAATATTACCCAATACACCCAATAATTACAATAAAAAGTATTTTGCATAAAGTCATAGGAAAACATAGACATTGTTCTTTTTTTGAGTAAATGTACCATCTTTTGCTCAGGGCGTGCGTATCCCATGCGCGAGGCCCTATATGGATACTTTGGGTTTCATGCTCTTTGGCTATTTTTTTTTTTAGATCTTATATCATAGATATTAATCATAGAAAAATATTAAAAAGTATAAAAGGAGAACACAACTTAATTACTAGTATTAAGACTACCTGAAAAGAGATGCAAGTACGTTTTTTGACAAAAATTTTCGAATGTTCCTCAGTGATGAATCATGCATATCGCGGCGGAGGATATTCATTTATATTTTCCTTAGAATCCCTTACAAAGGCACATGTCAAATTGTGTCTAAAGATTCTATGCAATTTGCCCGCTTACATCAATACATAGTTGATCTATTTTTTCTCGCTACAAATTATAAAAGACTCCTGCAACAA
Source organism: Rehmannia glutinosa (assembly GCA_016081115.2). Classification (NCBI taxonomy): domain Eukaryota; kingdom Viridiplantae; phylum Streptophyta; class Magnoliopsida; order Lamiales; family Orobanchaceae; genus Rehmannia; species Rehmannia glutinosa. Next base: position 27,940,867 of record CM071927.1, on the reverse strand, counting down.
AAGCAAAATGGCGGCAAAAATATTACTTTAGTTAACATAAGAAAACCATCTAATAATGTTGGAAGCAAACACTAATATACTACCTCAACAATTTTCAAACTAAGATTTTTAAGTACACACAACTCCTTATTTCTCCAATTATCGATAGTAATTGGAATATTTTCACGAGCAACGACACCAAAATAGCTTGCGAACAACGAACTATTAAGCTCAATTGGTTGATCATAATCATTCCAGTGAACCTAATAGAACAAGAAATAGCATATATCATTTATAAGTCATCCATTACCAATTTAGATTTTAAATGAGGAAAGAATTACTTTACTTGAAATTTTTTTATTCCTTTATTTCGAGCACGAATGATTTTCCTCATAGTAACCGTTCGCATCCCATGTACAGCTTCATTCTCATCTTCTTCCTCACCATCCTCATCATAGTCATGATCATGATTACCATTAGACGCTTCCATTTATCTATAACAGAAAAAAGAAGAAGAAAGTTAAATATTGAGGAGAATATAATTGATTATGAAAAATTAAAAAGCATTCAAAAGCCAAAAAAAAAAAGTTTGCATTTAAATAAAAAAGTGAAAAATCACTTTACCTAATGTGAAATACATAACAAAATGGAGACATTCAACAAGGCATATATTTAACAATGTGCTAAATACTTAACAAAATGAAATATTTGAAAATATAAAATGATGTCATCCATTTACCTAGTGTTTAAGTCGTCTTTTTCTCTTTTTAGTCGAATTTAGACTTTTCTATATCTTATTGACATGAAATGACTCATTTATCCAAATTTCCTCATCACGATCATCTCTCGTATACATGATATCATCTATGGTTGGATCATTGACGGACAATTGTGACATATCAAAGTAAGTATCATCATCGGTATTTAGATTCTCCTCTTCATGATTTTCATTGTGATGATTAATTATTTTATTGGTCAATAATACAATAAACCATTTGATATCAGTCGGATCAGTGACGTAGAACACTTGTTGAGCTTGTGATGCTAAGATAAAGGGTTCCTCTTTGTACCCACTCTATTAAGGTCCACTTGCATAAACCATGTCTTATCAACCCGAACTCCATTGTTGTTGTCAACCCACTTGCAACCAAACACAGGATCCTGAAACTTTGTGTAATCCAGTTCCCATATACGCTCAATTACTCCAAAATAAGACATATTTGAATACATGGGCGGTATATCTTTGGCACTTGAGATATGCATTGATTCAGCTACCAAAGTGACACCGATGTTCTGCATAGTACTTTGGTCATCTTGTTCCTTTGTATAAATGTGTAGCTATTGATCATGTAACCATTGTAAATACTTGGACCATTTGTGACCACTTCAATCTTTCAGAAATGGAAGTAGGATTTATTGCCAACTATGCAAAAATGTGATCTTTTAGCAAAGGTATAAAGCTTCGATTGTGTTCTCTGGACCATGATTCATTTGATAGCGCTATTATATTTTTTATTCTGATAGCGCTTTCCCATAAAAGTGTTGTCTAAAATATCTGCGAATTTTTCAATAGTACTTCCATCTAAAAGACATATCTGAAATCTATTATCTGAACCATTTTCTGGCGTAGTGAGTCCAAATCCTAAAAGAAATCTGCTAAAAATCGATAAGATCACAGTATAATACATTCCAGCTTTTTCTTTCTTGAACGGTCACCGAACGGCCAATGAACGGTTATCCTTCAGAGACGGCTTTTTGGGAACGGATGGAACAGTCATTCCCTTTATTTTCTCCCATACGAACGGCCATTGAATGGTCGTTCACCGTCCTTTCGCCTAGTTTTTCCTTGTTCACTTCTCTTAGTTCACTCTTCGTTTCTTCTTCGTTCCACCTACACTTTTCCATCAAAAACAAACATAACATACACAAAAATAGACTCAACAACAAAACACGCAAGCAAAAACACGAAATATATTATAAACAATATAGAAATGAAACTAAAATAATCATATAAAATGCTAACAAAAACACACAAAATAAATTCCCCTAAAAAGTATTAGTTTTTCTAATAAAAAGTATTAGGAGTATCGCTGGAAAGTATTAGTAGATCATCTAAAAAGTATTAATACTTCGTTGGTTCACTAGATCGTTAGATCTGCGGGTCAGATAGATCCATTAAATTGGATTCGTCTTACAGTAAGATCGTCTAACATGAGACTACCTTTTAATTAATTTAACCCCCAATGGACGCATAAATGTTGTTTTAACATAATATTTCATATTACATTTAATGCGTGTTCGTCAGAAATATTGAAATACTAAATTCCTCAAAAAAATAAAATAAAATTGGAATACTAAATAAATAAATATTGAAACTCATAATAAGAAAATATTTATTCGTTATATTTTTATTCAATATTTGTTTATACCAAATACCTCGTTTATCGGGTTTTCATTTATTTTAGTGACTACTATCTACCTACTGGGTAAGTAGAATCATGCTTTTGCTTTCAAATTGTTTGTCTAATTAAACTAATTTAAGATTTATCTGCAGTCGACTTATTTTAACATGGATCTAGTATTACTAGTATTACATAACAGTGATGCATTATCGGAAGATCTTTACGAAATACAAACATCTATATTTTAATTGAAGTCAAAATTTACGTGAGATTGAATCTCCAAATCAAATTACGATGTTATCTTTTTTTTTTTTAAGAGAAATTACGATGTTATCTCATATCAATGGAATATCAAGAAAATTACTCAAAAGTCAAACCTTGCCGATCCAATGCATTTTATTGGATATTTTGTCAAATCAAAGTGGAAGCATCTAAAATTTATTGTAACATAACTTTTTTACTATTGGTAATTTTAATAAGCATTTTGTGGTTACCACCCACTTATAGTTCAAGTGGTATCGCTTATCTTTTGTAAGGATTGTTGATCGGGTTCGAACCCGGTATCTTTTAGTTTATCTGAAATTTATTTCATCATCTCCAACCAGTACTCTCAACTTATTAGAAATAAGCATTTTGTGGTAACCAGGTATTTTCAGTGAGACTCTTAAACTTTTAGTATTTTAGCTAAGTGCGAAAATTATATTAGAATTATCCTCATTGGAGTTTTGTGTTAACAAAAATGCTGGTTTTGGAAGCAAATTAGATGCTAAAACTATCATAATTCATAAACAAGGTCAAAATCATACCAGAAGCCTCGTCATATGTCTGAGAATGGACAATTCGTGATCTTCCTTCTTTTCATGAAGTGAGTAATAAATTGAAATTTCTACCTACAATTAACCGGAGAATATCCTTTAAACACTCAAGTCATGCATAAAATTAGAGATAAAATGAGTCATAAGAAATAACTAGGATATATATTATCAAAGGTGTAACATGGAGATATTTTATTGTGTAATCAGTAACGACCCGGAATTTCATGAATCTATGGGTCTCGGTCTTGTTGACTTGCCTAAGCTTTGTAGTTCACCTTTTTTGTTAAAGATGAACCTCATTCTCGTGGATCTCCACTGCCTCACCCATAGAGTTTTGTCGAGAAAGTAAATTATGGGATGTGCCTCAGTGGGCCAGATCCAAAGCTACTTGTACATGACATAACTACACAACAAGAAATCCAACTATCAATATTGTTCTGAAAAGATTCGACCCCCACTCATGACTCCTGCAAGGCCGGATTACATCACTCAGACCTTCACACCACTAAGTTATGCTCCGAGGGCCACCTTCTTTGTTGACTTATCGATTTCATGAGCCTAATGAGCATAGTGGAAAATGGCTCATCAATCATAATTTATTGTCGTTGCATGATATTTATACCATTAGGATCCATTTGGATTATCGGATTGGCAGCTAATGATTTCAAATCTATAACAAGAAATTTATTGATGTTGTTTAGATGGGGAATTTTATAATGTATTTCAAATCCTTGGAAGCTATTTGTACAGTTATTTTGGAAGATTTTAAATTCTTTTTATTTAGAGTCATTTGAAATCCTCCTCTCAAATCCAAATCCTCTTATATCCCAAATGCAAACTTAGAGAACATAAACACCATGAATAATATCGAGACAACTTATTAGATTTTGTGGACGAGATGGTGTTTCGAACAATATACTATTTGGTGTTTGGTCTTGGTATTAATTTCTTGGTAGTGGTTAGTACCCCATTTAATTTTCAAAAGTTTTTAGCAGTAGTATTTATTATGGGCGGTTCCAACTTCTATTTACAGCCATTAACTTTGAATAGGAATATGCAGCTGCCTTGTTCATGTGAAGTTTATGCACCACATGCTTTCACTAGAAACTACTCTACATATTTATAACAAAATTTGAAGTTATTGTATGCACAAATAAACTCTTTCTGTTCTATCAAGATGGGTTAATGTGCGCTCCTTTATTTTCTTTTCAGTTAGTAGTAATTTTTTAGTACTATTGTACTTTCCTAGACTTTTGTTTTTCCCTTTCATTATTACAGAAAACTAAAAGAATGAAAAACATGTTGGAATTTCATAATAACAATCATAAAATTAATAAACATTCTAGAACATACGATATAATTCTAGGACATAAATGTCATGCTTATATCATCAAAGATCTATAGAATTAACGAAATACCTGGATCTATCGTAATATGTGTGTATGCGGAATACTTCAATTGTGGATCTCCTATGAACTCGAGCACAAGCATTCCACAAACACGAACGAGGTTTGATTTTATGATTTTCCTCAACCAAATCTCTGAATTTCTTATGGGACCTATATTTGTTTTCTATCTTGATGGGACAATAGAAAACTATGTATGTTTTAGTATATTGAGGACCATAACCATGTATTCTTTATATAAGTATCAAATTAGAGTTCTCGTAATCCCCTAAGTTGATTCTTATTAGGTATCTACTCTTTGTTTCCATATCAAATTCAGTAGCCTTAGGACTCCACTAAATTTAGATCACTTAGTTAATCTAATAATAATTAAATGATAATGGTAAATGTAATTAAAATACATTGTCCACATATTAGAAATTAAATAATTGCTAACAAAACATTCTTAAGGGTTGATTAATGATTGAATGTTATTCTTTCGTTTTGTAATTTTTTTTTATCAAGTTATCTAACCTCTTCTCAAAAGGTTCGAAAGTTTTTCAAATTCGACTTTAATATTTGCTTAATATATCTTTGTACTAAAAACTTGGATGAAACAACTAAACATGCAAAAACTCGAGGCAAGTTAAAATAATCGGAACTTTAATTTGATCGACTATATGTCATGGTATTCAACATCGATCAATTTGAACAATATTTTATTTGTTCTTCTCAACTTCTCGAAGGTGGTCGACTTTGGAGGGTATCATTTTATTTTTTTCATGACAAATAACCATTGATCAAGATACCCAAACTGAATAACTGATTAAGCAACTAGAAAATCTTGTTGTTAATATTTTATCACGATGTCATTTAATTAATTACTATTTAAGTGGATAGGAATATCTAAGAAGTTTCCTTTGTGGTTATGCAAGTTATAGTACGTGTCCAAAAGGCCACTTTTATGAACCACTTGTATAAGTAGGTATAAGGTACTATCAATTAAAATTCTTGCTTCTTCTCCCCCACATCTTTTCATATTTATTATCCACTCCATTTCCTAGTTATATGTATTGTCGCTCTCTTTAATTTGTCCCCATTGAATAGTGAATACAAAAGTCCAACTTCAACGAACCACACATCTCGTTCAAAAAATCTAAGAAGTTGAATTTACTTGTTTGCCTCCACCTTGCTTTCGTGATGTACATGAATGCCATATGCAATTGGGAAATGAAAGCCTTTTAAAATATAATTTTATGAGGCAATTGGTTAAAGATCACATAAAAATTTTAGGGTAAGTAACCTTGATGTGTGTGTATGTGTGATAAGACAAAAATATAAAGTGTGTGATGGTGACTAAGTGGTTAACATTAATTGAGATAAGAGTTTATGACATCTCCAACCCATTAAATATGGTGTAAAAACTATACTAAATTTGGTATTTTAGTGTAATTTTATCAAAATTATATTCAACTCATTACGCCAAATTTTACATTAAATGAATATTTTATTCTTTCTTCTTCATTTTATAGTAACCAAATTTATTTATTTATACAATTATTTTATTTACTTATATTTTACTACTATTAATGTAATTAATTATGAATTTATATTTAATTAATATTATATTAATTAATTATATTAAAAAAATAAATGTGGGAGTTTTTAAAATTCCAACAGATATTCCAATGCTACGATGTTGGAAAATTCCATTGGAAACTCCAATATTGTTAGGAAATATCAATAGAGGTTAAATAATTTGATAGTATTATCCATAATGATAATATATATATTCTTTTCTGGAGTTAATCATATTGAAACTACATAGTTAGGCGTGCTTGACTTGGGACGAATTGATGATGGGTGACCCCTAGTTAAAACATTTAGATAATGAGATGAAATGATTGAATATTCCAACGGATATATAGAATTGGATTACCATCAAATTAAATTCCAATTGCATAACTTTGTTGGAATAACTGTTGGAGATTTTTTTTCCAATGATTATATATTTCAACGAATATACCGTTGGACTAAATTCCAACGGTATAACTAATTTGAAATTATTGTTGGAAAAACCGTTGAAGTTTTTTCCAACGATTGAATATGCCAATGGATAATGGATATACTGTTGGACTAAATTCCAACAGTATAACTCAATTGAAATTACTGTTGGAAAAACCGTTGAAGTTTTTTCCAACGGTTGAATATTCCAATGGATAGATAACGTTGGAAGTACCGTTGGCATATTTTTTCGTTGGAGTTTTGAATGGAATTTCGACATTCCAACGACCATTTTACCAATGATGCATTTTCTGTTGAAATCGAAAATTCTAACGAAAATTGGCCATTCCTTATAGTATAGAAATGTTATTAATTATTAAAATCATGTTATATAAATTAATTATATATAAAATGAGGATACAATTGGAATTTATATTTGAAGTAGAAGGGGATTTGAGGAGCAAATATTGGATAATACACTAGCTAGCTACACCAAACTTGGTGTAAATGGATAGTATTACACCAAATTAATTTGGTGTGAGGTTTAGAATTGGGTTGAAGATATATTTTTGCATATTTAGTGTAATATGATGGGATTTGAAACTGGGTGGATATATCGTTATCAATCTATATTTTTCATATTAATTCACGGAAATGTAGAGACAATAATATCTAGTAATTGACTTTTATTTCCCTATTAACAGAGTATTATATTTAAGGCTACCTATGGTTTAGCAAACATTGACTTTGCAACTCTCGGCCTATTCTCACAACTTCGTTAAAGGGGCCTTTCCTAATTTTATTTCAACAAATTGAAATATTTATCATATTCAACGCCAGAAATTGAACTGGTGATCTCACTCATGCAAGTATTAAGTTATTACGGCTACAACACTAGTGTTGGGGTAATTTAACAGTCGGTAATTTAACAGTCGGAATAGGAGATTTTATCCCCTTTTAAAGTTGGCTAATTTGACTGATTATTGTGAATACCTACAAACTCTGACCAATGCCTATACTAATTATTATTTTTAAATTTCATATTCTATTTATAAATTACAATATACATACATTATATTTGGATAACTTATTTTTGGCTAATTTGACTGAATATTGCGAATAACTCATTTTTTAATGTTTATTTGATTTAAATCGATTCTCATTTCGAAGCGGCAAAATATTTGTGTTACAAAATAATTTATGAAAATATCTGACAATACCTACCGAATTTCAAATAAGCTTGAAAATTATTATATTCGGCTCGATCCGATTTATTTACATTCATAGTAACCAACAAATAAATAATTCGTCCTTCAAAAAAAAAACAAATAAATAATTCACACTAATTCACAAAAACAACCCCCCACCCCACGCCAACCCACTCCACCGCCTTCCCTTAAAAAATCAAAGACACTTCGACCCAATAGCTCCAAACTCCAAAGTCCAAACTCCCCTTTTTCCCCTCACAAAACCAAATGAACAATCTCACCGCCATCACTACTCCTCAATATACTATCTCCTCCGATTCCACCTTCAAAAGACTAAAGCACCGCCACCACAACCGTCTCGATGCGGCGGAGGACCACCACCAGCCTTTACTCCCCGGTCTCCCCGACCACGTAGCCCAACTCTGCCTCTCTCTCGTTCCACCTTCCACTCTCTACTCTGTCTGCCGTTCATGGCGCCGCCTCATTTACTCTCCTTCTTTTCCCCCTTTTTTATCTCTCTACGCTATCTTCTCATCGACAGAAATCCAATCCGAACTCTCAAACCCCATTCAATTCTCCTCCTTCGATCCTATATCGTGTAAATGGCTTCCAATCCCTAATCCGCCGCCTGAGCCTCCGATTCGCCTCCTCCTCCGCCACCCTTCGTTTATATCTCGCTATCTCCCCATCCAATCCGTCGTCGTTTCGGGCAAATTAGTCCTCCTCGCCGCCACAGCCGACGAGTTCCTCCCTGCCTTGTCCAAACCCCTAATTTTCGATCCCCTGTCTCAGAAATGGGCCCACGGTCCCCCAATTTCGGCCCCTCGCCGGTGGTGCGCGGCGGGGGCGTCTCGCGGTGTTGTCTACGTGGCGAGCGGAATTGGGGCTCACTACGACAACGACGTCGCGCGGTCGGTCGAGAAGTGGGATTTCAATGTTCAGCACCACCGAAATCAGAGGTGGAGATGGGAGAAGATGGCGAAGCTCAGGGACGCTAAATTTAGCCGGGAGGCGATTGACGCCGTCGGATGGAAGGGGAAATTGTGCATGGTGAATGTGAAAGGTGTGGCGGCTAAGGAAGGGATAATTTACGACGTGGAAAGGGATACGTGGGAGGAGATGCCGGAGGGGATGCTGGCAGGGTGGAGGGGTCCGGCGGCGGCGATGGAGGAGGAGACTATCTACGTGGTGGATGAGTCCAAGGGATTGTTGAAAAAGTACGATCACGTGAAGGACACGTGGGTGGAGGTGGTTAAGAATGAGATGTTTAAAGGAGCGCAGCAAGTGGTTGCGGCTGGGGGGAAAGTGTGTGTACTGTGTGCTGATTGTGTGGGCATCGCGGTGGTGGATGTGGCGGCGCCGCCTCCGGCTAAAATTTGGACGGTGGAGGTTCCACCGGGGTTTCAAGCAGTGGGCATTCACGTCTTGCCTAGATTGTGCAGTTCCGATGTTTAATCCCAGTTCTGTTTTTTTTTTGTGTGTGTTAATATATTTTTGAGAAATACAACCTTTGTTCATTAATCCAGGGAAATATATACATATTTTATTTTCGGTTTTGGCATTTTTGGGGGGTTTAGTTTCACAATTATTCTTTATTTATGTATCTGTGATATACACATTGGTTTTCTTAAACTACATTTAATGGATGCCTTTTTTGTTGTATTTGGTGTGCAAAGTTTATTTGGGAGCGTGGTCTGAAATTTATTTTCTCCATTGCAAGGAAAGTAAATTCTGTATTTGCATAGTGCAATTAACTTTTTGCATTAATTCCATTGATTCAGGCCCGTATATGAGGCAAGGCACAGCATGCTGTTGCCTTTTGGGGCCCATTTTTTTGTTTTTCTCTTTAGCACATAGTAACAAAAAATAAAAAAGGCCCAACATAAAAAAATCAATCCCTTAAACCTCACGTCAACTTCCAGCAACTCAACTTCTTTATTTAATATTCCCACAACTCCAAGTTCAAAATGGGATCAACAGTTATCTTATTTATCATTTAATTCATTTTATAAAAGAAAAATGGTAGGTTTCATTCCATGAATGAATAAATATCTGATAATACCAAATCTCAAACCCCTCAAATGATTCAAATCCTCTTTTTAAAGTATATGATAAATGAATCGAAATTAATTAAGTTATATAAATTGCATGTTTTTTCTTGAAACTTTATTTGTGAATAATATGATATACTTTGGCTATTTTTGGTTTGTTTTGATATTGTTGCATTGACGGCATATTAATATTAGTTTGTTGGTTGATACATTATTGTTGTCATGCATACATATTATTATTTTTAACTAGTTGTATCATTCTATTAAAGTAATTATTCAATCCTTGATTTAGAATAATTGTCTAAGATAAAAAAATTTAGTTATTATGAGGGCCCAAATTTGGAATTTCGCCTAGGGCCCTGCGAAGCACAGGTCCGGCCCTGCATTGATTAAATAGAGTGGTTCTTTTCTCGTTTCTGTTTTGAATGAATAGAGTAAATACTCATTACACAAGGGTACTAATTATTCAATAATTAAAAATCATAATCCTATATAATTTTGCAGTATTGCCCAAATTGAACAAACATATCCCTCAATTTTCCAACATTTTTCCTTAGGAATTTTTTTGAAGTATTGATAATGTCAAATCCTAAATTTGATTTTCTGGATTTGTGTAATAAGATTGAATAGATTTTCAAGGGTTTTGGCCCACTATTCTATCCTTGGGAAAATTTGTCTTGTCCCTTTCTGGATTAATGGTATTTGGTTTTGGGGCAGTTGTTAGATACAATTGATTTGTGAGGTAATTTTTCCCCTGAACCTTGCTTACTTTTCTACTTTATCTACCCACAAACTTTGCAAATTATTGCACTTAGCCTATAATATCCCTCACTTTTAATGGATTGTCTCTAGATATTATATCTCGAATAATTATTTGGATCAATTTCTCTCAAAATCTCCTCATCTTTAGTATATCATACAAATAGTATTAAATAATAGTAAGTATCATTAATTAACACATGATATGATACATTTTTTAGATATCACAAAAATAACCATAAAAGATAAGGGGTAAATTTGGAAATCATAGGGTAAGTGCACCAATTTGCAAATTTCATGAGGTAAAGTAGAACAATTCAATGTTAAGTGTACAAAGTAGAAAAACTCGCAAAATTTGGGGCCAAATTAAAATTACCTCTTAATTTGTTATTGATCATCTTTCCTTTTCATTTTTCCTGTATGTAAGGTTAATAATTTTTCTTTTTTTATTTGTACATATGATGGAGATAATTTCTAGTTTATTATATTTTGGGATTTTAGAATAAATCTCAAATTTTAATATCAATAATCAACTAAAAATAATAAAATAGCAAGTATCTATAGGATAAAATCCTACAACAATAAAACTCCTAAATTGACTGGAAAACTTAAAAGATAAACTAAAATAAAATACTAAACACATAAATCACTATCTAAAATATAAGATATTCTAAAATCCTAAAATATAATAAACTAGATACATATCTTTTTGTCACGTTTTTATTTGAGTCTCACAGTGGTAATGTGGTATGAAGGAAACAATCAAGAAATTTATGTTCTTGAATTATCACTTAATTGGGATGAATAAAAACTATTAGACGAATATGATTGAGCTCAATGCCACTATGTTGGTAAAAATTAAAACTGATTAATTTTCCTTTTTCATAATTTGCCATGCCTTTTTGTCCTTTTTTTTTCCCATTAATACCATTGGAGCGCGATAAATCCATTTTCTCTACTCTCATTAGTTAACTACTACACTAATCAAAAAACGAATTGAAAATTGTCAGGTGATAAATATAGACTCCATGATCGTTTGGGCTATTTCTATTTTATGTGGGTTGAGATTGTTTTCCTTTTCTTATAGGGAAAAAAAAGATTTTCTTTTTCTTTTTCCTGGCCGACAGAAAATTCCAGGTTTTGTGATGGAGATAATATCTAGTTGATAATATCTTATTTATTATATTTTAGGATTTTTGAATATCTTATATTTTAGATATTGATTTGTTTTGTATTCTATTTGAGGTTATCTTTTAAGTTTCATAGTCAAGTTAGGAGTTTTATTGTAGTAGGATTTTAATCCTATAAATACTTGCTATTTTATTATTTTTAGGGAGTTGAATTTTGATATTAATAAAAACGAGGGTTTTCTCTCAATTATTGTCTCTCTTACGGTATTCTTATAGAATCAACGTAATAGGTGAGTTTGTTTAGTTGTTCATAGCTTCATTGCCTACCTCACACGCTCGATCTCGATCAGTCGTGAGATGAGCGGTAATGATGTCGAAAATTTCCTGTTGATGGATGCGAAACATGATTATCCGTTGTGTCAACAAGTCGGTCTGTTGACGGATCTGTGCAATGTCGTTCATGCGTTGTGGATTATGTCTGGACAACATGGTTCAGGAGCGTAGTCTGGTCTCTGATACCAACTAATGCAGCGGAAACCACAGATAAACGAGCAACGAACAAAAGCAATACGAAACTTTTCAAAGAAACGTCAATTGCAATGAAAAGATAGATAATCTCAAAATTTAATAATATTCAACCTCCCTAAAAATAATAAACTAGCAAGTATTTATAGGATTAAAATAAAACTCCTAACTCGACTAGGAAACATTAAAAATAAACTAAAATAGAAGAATCCTAAACAAATAAATCACTTCCTAAAATATAAGATATTGTGAAATCCTAAAAGATAATAAAACATGATATCGTATCTTTATCAATATCTCCATCATTCTCTCCGGGGTCAAAACGATTCGTCCTCAAATCGAAAGGGAGATTCTAGAAAATTTATCAAACCATGGTGGGGCGCGAGGAGGACGAGATGGAAAAACAAGGGAACAACATTTTTCGGGGTTGTACGAACCGCAATAATCACATGGCTCGATAGAACAACCATCCTCCGACGCTAAATAAGTCGGCCAATAACGATCGAGATTTCCATTAACATTAACCCAAGATAGCCCGCCCAACCCTTGCAAATCTACAATTACAAGTTCTTCTCCCAGGGTTGCCGTGAACAACTTGTACCAAGTCATCATTATGTTGACATGATCCGCGTTTGTCAGCGCGCAACGAGTTTGGCTATCAATTACGAAGAATGTATTGTTCAATCCAATCAAGCCAATTTTGTAGGGCCATTTATGGATTGACAAATCCATTGTGATTCTCTCATCGTTACTTAAATTATGCATTACATGTCCGGTCTCATTTGCTCTAGATCCATGTCACCACTCCACACAACATTGTTCTTCTCAAGATCCAAACTTGTCATGTACCACATATAGTCACCATCATCCGTAATTTCTTTATCGAAAATTGGCGGGCCATCATAACCACTATTTTTCTCCTCATCTAAATCAAAGGTGGTCGTCATACTCACGCTTCTCTTCGGATTACGAGGTTTTTCGAACAAATCTCTCAAATGGGTTCGCTCGTCTTCCTCGTCAAAAATTGGTGGTCCATCATATCCACCATCATCCTCGTTTGATGAAATATATGACGGATAAAAACCAAAAACACATCCATCACGATAGTTCCGACCACACGCCTCCATCGCCGCCTCGTCGCGCCGATCTCGGCCGACGCGGGCGGTGAGGATGTCGAAAAATTCTCGCCGTTGGATGCGAAACGTAATTATCCGTTGTATCAACAAGTCGATCTGTGACGGATCTGTGCGATGTCGTTCATGTGTTGTGGATCCTGTCTGGACAACATGGTTCAGGGAGCGTAGACTGGTCTCTGATACCAATTGATGCAGGGAGAAGCGTGAACAACTAAACAAACTCACCTATTACGTTGAATTGATGCAGGAGAAGCGTGAACAACTAAACAAACTCACCTATTACGTTGATTCTATAAGAATACCGTAAGAGAGACAATAATTGAGAGAAACCCTCGTTTTTATTAATATCAAAATTCAACTCCCTAAAAATAATAAAATAGCAAGTATTTATAGGATTAAAATCCTACCACAATAAAACTCAAAATTCAACTCCCTAGTCAAGTTATCTTTTAAGTTTCCTAGTCAAGTTAGGAGTTTTATTGTGGTAGGATTTTAATCCTATAAATACTTGCTATTTTATTATTTTTAGGGAGTTGAATTTTGATATTAATAAAAACGGCGGGGTTTTTCTCTCAATTATTGTCTCTCTTACTTGCATTCTTATAGAATCAACGTAATAGGTGAGTTTGTTTAGTTGTTCACGCTTCTCCCTGCATCATTTTGTCGATTTAAACTTTGACAGAGAAGTTATAGTCATTTTGATAAAGTAGTTTCTTTCTATTTTTTCCGTTTTTTGAACTTTAGTATATGGAGGAGCCATAGCCCCTCAATCTGTCAAATACAATTCCTATGATTTTATAAGGCAAAAGTAGCCTTATGTTATTGACTCCTCCAAAGCCATTTTCATGCTATTAATAGAAAGCTTAGGGGTAAATTCTTCTTCTAAAATTAATAGAAATTATGTTTAAGATGTTGAGGGACACTCTTGTCACGATATTCAAACAAGAAATACTGAGGTTCAAAATTTAAAATTAAGAAATAATATGTAGTATCGAATCTCATGGTTGGTTACTTGGTTTATTGCCCAGTAATGATAGTTAAAACAAAGCTATTCCACAGCAACAGTTCTTTTAATTGAGCTTCAGTCTTTAGAGTTGAGAGATTATTAAATTAGTCTCCACTTTGTCCCTTCAATATATGAGAAAAAATCGATGAAACTTGTTACATTAGACGTCTTTGCTGAATTTCTCAATAGGAAAGCATTTAAAAAATTAGTGGGCTAATGCTTCATCGACAAGAACTTATAACATACCAATGTTGTCAGATCTTCCTTCTCCAATTACATGAATGCGATATTAACATCAGCTAAAATTCACACTACTTTTACAGTCCAACAGCTAGGTTTTTCTGGTTTCCATTTGTGATGGAACATTATTTAACTCGAATCATCCAAACAATAACAAGATTTCATAAAATTTGAAAAAATCCTCTCAATACAATCATACTTGCCGGCCTCAAAGTCAGCCGAGAGAAACGGAAAATAAATCAAAGAGATGGGAAAACAGAAAAGCCATCACAGGTTTTCCAGAGAGCGAGAGAGAGAGTATTCCAAACCAGCTTCTACATATATCGATTTAGTAACCACTTTAATCATCACAGTACAAACCACAACATAGAGGTTTTTCAAAGAGAAAGCCTCTCAATATGCCATTATCAAGGGCGCTCGACACTCACAGACTGACAAGACACATGCGCACAAGGTTACGCACAGCAAATATACTTTTTCCAGCTCAGGCGTTAACAAATACAGAGAAACATTTGATTTATTAGTCACCAGGACAACAAAGCAGAATGAAGATCACGCAATCTGAATAACATGCCAATGGCAGTAAATCGAACTTCTTTCTCCAGATACAGTATCGTTCGTAGAAGCATCACCGATGGTATGCCTCAGTTATCGGAGCTACAGGATGTCTCACAAGATGAAGAACTGTCCAGCTGTAAGCGCCTCAATTCTTCATAAGCCCACTCGAGACCAGGACAGTAGTGGACAGGTGGATTGAACCTTGTATCATTGATGTCGTCTGGCAAAAATGCCCCGTTTTCAACCAGGAATCTAATCGCTTTCTTCTTTCTTTCTTTAGCTGCATTGTGAAGTGGGGTCCCTGTATACAAGATGAAAATAGATAAAAAGAGACAAGAAAAATGCTTCTAATTTGTGTTGTTTTAAATGTAGTATTACAGTTGTAGAGAAATATACTCACAGCCACATGCACCCTTAGTTCGTGCATCAATGTTAGCACCACGCTCTAGCAATTCATCCATAACTTTAAGGTGGCCCCCTTTAGCAGCAAGATGGAGAGGGGTCACACCATGTGCTTTTGGTCCCCAAGCAGCCACATTAACATCCATTCCTTTGTCAAGAAGCCGTTTCACCTGCATAATAATGGAAATGATCTGTTATCTAAAATCAAAGACCCAAAATACAAAATAAAAAGTAACAGAATGGAGAATCTAAGAAACAACAAGAACATCAATTCAAGTTACAAAAAGAAAAGAATAAAATCCATTTCGTAAAGCACATGATTTTATGTTCTATTCCCAACTTAGAAAGCTGCAACACCCGATAATTTTACAATTTGTTGGGTTTAGTATATTAGACCTTTAAAATTTTAAATTTTGGTCCAACATAGAATTACCATTCTTGGTTTTATCAAGCCCAATTAGTATTGTATTGACAGGCCCATTTTATAAGCCTGTTGTTACTTCTATTTTCTTGCTCAGGTTCTAGAAGATTAAAATCTGCAAAAAAATCTTTTTAAATTGCAAATTTAAAATTATAGCTTTATCCTTATTATATCATTTCGATATAACCAAATCTTTTTTCTTTAACTGATACATGGCTTACATCAGATAGCCCCATAACCCACGTTTCCAAAATGCATTTTCCCAGTTCCTTCAAAAAGCTACGTTGTTCTCTGGGCACACTAAAACTCCCAAGAAAATTCTCTCAACCCAGTTTAATTCACAGATTTTCCCACATCCTCTGTAAATCTCCAAATCTACAGTCAAGGTAAATATTGAGAATTTTCCAGTTTTTCTGTCAAATCAGTACCCAGCAAATTCTTTTAGTCTTCCATCATGTTCAATTGTTCAATCCCAAAACAACAACCAACAGCGACCAAACTCCATCCAAACTCAGCGACTGACAGAGCCACCACACCCAGACGAACGCCAATGGCCAGCCCTCCGACACCTTAAAAAAACACTTAGAAGAAGAAGAAGGCAGCGGTATGGCCACTGTGCCGCCGCCTCTAGAGCACCAAGCCACAGCCATCACCACCATAGCTCCACAAGCCAACCCCCCAAAAAGCCCAAACACCCCAATTCGGCCGCTGCTCAAGCCTTACCACCCAAGGCCGCCACCTAAAACTAGCTGAAGATTCTTTTCCGCCGCCTAAACCCACGAACCAGCCCACAGCCAATAATCCACCGCCCATCACCGGCCGAAAACCCAAAACCCCAAGCCCGGTCCACAGCCCAGATTCAGACGACAAAAAACCCAAGACCCTATAACCCTGAACCCAAATCTTCGCCACCTTCGCCTCTGCCCACCGCCGTGTTGTGCCCCCGCCCCCCCCCGCCAGTGTGTGTGTGGTGGTGTGGAGATGACTTGAGAGTGAGATTGAGACACAGACAGCGCGGGGGAAATTTGAGGGAGATGAGGAAGAGACATGAGAACCAGACAGTGGGAGCAGGAGGAGAATGACACGTGAGAGAGGGAAGAGAAATTGATGGGTGAGAGAGAGCAAAGAAAGACGAAGGGTTTGAGAAAAAAATCTGAGCTTGAGATTTTAATCTCTTGGAAGAAATTACCATATTACCCTCCAGATCCTAATTTGTTTACAAGCTTTCACTCCAAGTTGTTGACTAATTTTAGACCAAGTTGACCAGATTCTAATTTTACCATTCAACTCATTTATTTCTTTCTGTCTTCCCTTCATTTACATATATCCAAAAAAATTCTTAAGCCATGTATTAAGTCAATTTGTAGGAAGCTATCGTTACGAGGATCTAAAACATTCAAGAGAGCAGACAATTCGATTTTTTTCTGCAGTTTAATTAAGGTGGGGTTTTACTGCTTTTGTTTATTTTAAGTGCCTTGTTTAATGTTAGATGTATGCGCATCTTAAATATGACACGAGATTATGGTACTTAATGGTACACGAGACTATGGTACTTAATTTGTACAAGAGACTGATATTTTTCCATGAATGTTTATGCAATAACTTTCATACATGTGTATTAAATTTAGACAATTGCATCCCTACATAATTGTTGATAGCTCACCCATGTTTTAACATTTCATGATGAAGAGAGTGGCGTGGCCGGTGAATTGATCACCAAAAGTCAATTATTAGCAAATTTTCATTATAGTAGTGGTTTTTCGAACAATATTGATTATTTTAAATTTTCGTATTATGCAAGTACAATGATTTACTTTCTTTCATTTTCGTACAAGGAATAACTTAGTACTAAAAACATTACCATCATCCATGTGCGGAAATGAAAGAAATTAAATCATTGCACTTGCGTACTACGAAAATTCAAAATAATCAATATTGTTCGAAAAAATTTACTATAACAAAAAATTGCCAATATTTGACTTGTGGTTGATCAATTCACCCACCACGTGCCACGCCAAACTCCTCAACCTGAAATGTTAAAATGTAGGGTGAGCAATCAACAACTCAGTGGAGACGCAATCACTTAAATTAAATACACATGTATAGAAGTCATTGCATAAACATTCATGGAAAATATATCATAATATCGGTTACAATTAAGTACCATAGTCTCCTACACAATTAACATATTCTAGTGGCATATTTAGCAAGCGCATACATCTAACAATTAAAGAAGACATTTAAAATAAACAAAAGCAATAAAATCCCTCCTTAATAGAAGTGCAGAAAAAATCGAATTGTGTGCTCGCTTGAAAGTTTTAGACCTTGTAACAATAGCTTCCTTGACTGTAGATTTGGAGATTTACAAAGGAAATTAGGGTGCTACAAAAGCAATGAGAATCTTATCTTATGCAACACAAAGAAACATCCCCATGAATTGGCTGAGGTAGCAACAAGCAACGTACATGAGGAGAAGAGATAATGCATATGATAAACATAACAAGACCAAATAAGATCTTAATCTGAACCATTCTATAACCTAATTAATTAGGTGCATTGTGTGGTGGTGTCTGATGACTAACAAATTCCCACATAATAATAAGGCACAAGTGATTCGTGCCAGATCATTCATCATGATAGTAAAAGCTCTTTTTGGCACCATCTCCTTTCCAATCCCCTTTTATTGGAGAAAATTTGTTCTCAATCCACAAGGGTCCTTCTACTACTACATTCTGAGGAAACAAAAGCCCTTTCTAACGAAGCTATTCCGCAAAAAACATACTGGTTTCAACCTCAGCAAGCACAAAGAACAGCCAGTTTGATTCTAGACAAGATTTAATGCTACAAAGAAAAATCATGATGGCCTGGAGCAAGACAAGCATATCATAACAGAAGCAGTGAGGTTTCTCTAACTATGTATGCACTCTCTCAAATTGTGGTATGTTGAACTTAAAATATTCAAAATTACGAATAGATAAGCAAGTTAATGTTCTTCATTGCATGCAACACCACATTGTCTGCTTGACTAGTAACTAACGTCTAACAGTAGCAGATTTCCTGCAACCCAATCATCAGAATGAATCACAAAACACAGAATCCTTTTCAACAAATTTCAGCACCATACATATTCCTGTATTCAGGAAGAGGGGCTAAAGTTACTGAAGCACAAAAGCTAAAAACATCAAACTGAATTAGATACATCACTTATTTAATTGAGACAATGGCCCTTTGATAGAACTTATGATGAAGAGGGAAGAAAATACCTCCTTGAGGTCACCTTTCCGAGCATGGATGTGGAGCAGGGTCCAGCCTCGATCATCCCTATCGCTTCTCGACCTAAGCAACCTCCGGCTCCTCCTAATAGATTCCACCTCGAACTCCGGCATTGAAGGATATAAATCTTTATAGCTTTTGATAACAAAGACAAACTCTTTTGCTATATGCTTCAAACCCACAGACTTCAATTCCCAACACTTTTGTTTCTAAGAAGGCCAAAGTCTAAAACTAAAAACCCGTTTACATTTCTAAAACTAAAAACCCGTTTACATTATTCACGATCTTGAACTACAAACACTAGACTTATAGAGACAGGCGTTATACGGGTTTCAATCTTTGAGATCCCTTTTTCACAAACCCAAAAATCCTCACAATAAAAGGAAAACAAAACAAGGCGTCAAGACCTCAACAAGGACACAAATACTCAGAACAGAAACCTTCAATATTTTCTAAACGTATTAATCCTATCTCCGAATTTCAGGACAGAAAACGTATCTGAATGTATAAATCGGTTGACAAGAGACCTGAAATTTCAGAACTTCTTTTCTAAATGAAATCCTTCTAGGATCGGGAAACAGAAAATTTAGCGAGAGGAATGATTGGCCAAGTTATATGGGGCAAAAGGATTCAAACCAGGGCCAAACACTCGGAGATTGTTCGTGAGCTTCACATCGAATGATGATGAGAAACGAATTTTAACAGAGATAATCATAATTAATGCCCTAATCCTGAAATCTATCAATCAAATATATTTCGCAAAAGGAAAACGATTCTATCACAATACTATAAGGACTGGACTCTATTAGGCGGTTGCATATATGTATATTTTTGTATTGTATATGTCTGCGTAAAGAGGTACGGAGGAATTGGAGCAAACCCTAGGCCGGCAAGGAGAGGAAAAGGGGATGATGAAATCTCTCTGGATCCGTAAGCGTAAGGATATATAAACAATTAAACAAATACGTCTAGACATACTCGCACTTCTAAAAGCGTGCCCTGCCGAAAAGTATATTAGAAATCGTTGTTTTTTTTTTTTTTTTGAAAGGATTATATTGGAACTATGAGGTGACCACAAAAAATATCATCTTTTTTTGCTTATTATTAGGAAACAATTGTAAATATTATAAACGGTAATTATTATAAATTCTCATATTAGGAAAATATTATAAGAAAATCGTTGTAATTATATAAATTAGGAAAATATTATAAGAAAATATTGTAAATGGTATTCCTACTTTATATGTATATAATTAAATTAGGAAAATATCATAAATGGTATTTATATGTTATTTGTATAAAAACTTAAGAAAATTTTATTTTCTAGTATTCCTACTTTATATCAAAAGTGTGTCTATAGTATTAATTCTATTTATATATAATATTATAGATTTTAAAAATTATAAATAGTATTTCACCATAATTGATATTAGTATATGCCAGTTCTTCTTAAATATATATTACAATGATGTGTTGATTCTATACATCATATCTTCATCAAACAGATTATTTATTTGTTTCAATGGTGTCGATGCAATTTTGTACAATATAATATTAATTAATCAAGTTTTAAATAATGATGACTATTCAAACTTTCCTAAAAAATTTAATAATAGTTAAAATAGACGAATTATGATTTTATGTATCTTTCACCATTAAATTAACAATTGATTTTGTGTTCAGAGATTTTTTTGACAGCTTATTATTTATATTAAATCCTCTTATATTTATACTACTTAAATTGCATTAGAGAAACACTTTTATATATATATTGTTGATCCTAGATTTGTAGCATAACCACCAAATATGGCTTCATCTTCACGTTCCCCTCTATTTCAATTTTCATCAAGTGTCATGCCAGCATCGACACTATTGAACTCGAATTCTGTAATAAACAAGAGTTTTTATATAAACTATATTGTAGATTTGTTTGGACAATATTTGGTGAGTTTCTTTTTTGATTATTTGTTGCATTTTTTTAAGTTAGTTTTTGTATGATTTGTTTATTTTTTTTATTATTCCTCATACTAACATATTTTCTGTCAATATATTTTGTGTCATTATTTTTTTTGTCCACAAACATTAATTTTCTGTTCATATAACTTCTATCCCCGCCCATATTTTTTTTTGTTATTAGTTTTATAGTTTTGATTCGGCAATTATTATTTTGTTTTGATTCGCCAACATTTTTTTGGTTATTAGTTTTATAATTTTGATTTGGCAATAAACTTCTATCTACTTATTGTAATGGCTTCTTATATTGTTCAATTAGATATTCATTACAAATTGTAATTACATTAAATTTTTTGTGTCAGCGTCTTCGATGCAAATTCGACAGTCAATTTAATGGTCTTACACCATTAAATTGTGACATGCATAATGTGAACGTACACACTAGTACGGTCAAAATGGTCAGCCCCTATGGCGCGTTCTATTTTATAGATTGATGGATCAAATTCGTCCATGATAACGAAATTTCAGATGGTAAAGTGTTGATTTTCTCTTACCGTGCCAAATGTTTTTGATGTGTCAATATTTTCTAATGATGATTCATGTGAGAGAATCGATATGTACTCGACTATACATGTATTTGATATCAGTTCAAGTAATATATTATAGTTTAAATCATATATATATATATAAGATATTTTTGTTATTGATTGATTTTATTAGTACGTGTGCAATAGGCAGCGATGATTCTGACGATGATGACATTAAGATGGATGCTATTAAGAATCCGACTTTTCGATTAATTATCTCAAAGTCACATACAAAGAAACCTCGCTTGATGAGTATTTACTCATATAGTGTGTGTGTGTGTGTAAGTTCGCGATATCTTATATTTATTTAGTGGTGAGATTTTTTTGTTAATATTTTTTTTATCAACAGTATGTACCTATGAAGTTTTGGAACAATTTTATCAAGGTTACACACAAAGAACAAAATGATGCAATTATAATGCATAATGGAAGACAATATTGTGTTGGATTAAAGCAAGATAAATCCAGGATTTTCATGCAACGTCGTTGCCAAAATTATAATTGTTGTATACAATTAATAAATTGATGATATTCATCCTATAGATACAATAAGTATTTATTATTTTTCAGGGTTACTATCTTTGAGTTCTACCTTGAGCGCGCCGTCAGGGGACATTCCCTGCTTTGTCCTTCTCGATTCCCCTATCCTAGATCGAATCTGCTTTTCCTAACCTTCATTCTCTCTTGCGTATCACTGTCTCTCTGCACCTTCACCTTCACCCCCTTCTTCCCCTTCTCCTCGTCATTTTCTTTTTTTTCCTCACCTTGTTTTGTTCTTTTTAGGCCTCGTCATCGACACGGGTTTGCGTCATCGAATCGAATCGCATAGTCGCCAGGCCCTCTCACTCTCACAAAGTGTTGCTCGCTCCCATGGAGGAATCTTTAGACTCTTATATGCTCGCCTCTCTAGCTGACGAAGAAAAACTCAAAGATCGACGGCAACACGGCCTCCTCGACACATTTGACACTTCACTCTCCCTAGTCGGCAAAATCCTAGCCCCACGCATTATAGCCTTCGAACAGATCTCATCTCTCTTCAAAAACTCGGAATCCCAAAGGTAGCCTCTCCTCAGTAAACCTCTTCATGACAACACTTTGTTCTCTTCTCCTTTGGAAACGCAGTTGACATGAAAAAGTCCAGACCGGGTCTCCTTGGCTGTTAGACAAATACCTTATGCTCCTTGAAGAAGCTCAACCAAACATGATAATCTCCAACTTCGATTTTAAGAAATCCCCCTTTTGGGTCCAACTACACGACCTTCCCCTCGGCTTAATGTCTGGCCTTTCGAGCTTGGAAACTCTTTGGGTACTTTTCTCGATGTCGATCGTGACTCTTCAGATCGAGTCATTGGAAAATTCTTGCGAGTTCGCGGAAATTGATATCTCTAAACCTCTCGAGAAGAATCCTTCAAGTCGACTACCAAGCTCGAAAAATCACAGTCATTTTAAAATATGAGAGACTCCCCGAATTACATTTTTTTACTATGGCAAGATTGGTCACGTTGTTAAAGATGCGATGATTACATCCTCCACTCCCCCATCGAAAAAAACCGATTCGAATCGGCACTGGATCCGAGCCTCTAACACCATAAATCCTTTCTCTACAAACCGCCCCTTTACCTCGCTCTACACCCCGTCACGAACACCAACCCAAACACCTTTGAACCAACTGTCCCTCCTAGCAACTCCCGTAAATCCGCACCGCCCAGTCCTCCCCCTCAACAAATCTCACATGATATCATAACTCCTCTAGCCACACCCCTCATCTTCCCATACCCGGATATCTCCTCCTCCCCCCCAACCTTGGAAATCATACCACTACCCCAACCTATCCCCCATAATTCTTGCTCCCTTAAAACTCTTCCCCACAACACTAAAACCACTCCCTCGGCCCCCTCTCTGGCCGCGCACATTCACCACCCCACCTCATCTCAGCCCGCTCTCTCGCACGACTCCTCCCGAAACCTCCACAAAAAAAAAGTCCCCAGTCTAAAAGCCCTTCAAGCCCGTTTCTCATCCCGGTCCCCATGCTCCTTGACACTCCAGCTCGAAAAATTGCCAAAAAATTCCAACGCATCAGAAACAAGACACAAGCCCTTACCTCTCTCTCCCCTGCTTCCACCCCTTCAAGCTCCAAACGCAAACTCCATCTTTCTAGCCTAGAAACTGAATTATTGGAAAATATTGATGTTGAAGTTATTGACCGAAACTCAAAATCCACCAAACTTCAGTTTCAAGACTCTCCTAATCTAAACCAGGATAAACCCAGCTCATCGGCACACGACAACTCAACGGAGGTTGGTTCTCAAACCAACCCCGCTTAGCTCCATGAATATCATCACCGGAATTGTCTGGGGCTTGGGAACCTCGAACAATTCGGGAACTCCGCGATCTTGTTCGCAAAAAGTCGCCCCACTTGATATTTTTATGTGAAACGAAGAGCAACTCATTGCTATTGACAAACTCAAATCGAACTCGGTTTCTTTGGAGTCGCATTGCCTCGAGTGGTAGATCCGGCGTTTGGCCCTTCTTTGGAGTAAAAATATCCAAGTGTCTCTTCGCTCTTTTTCTAGACATTTGTTAAATGCGATGTATGGTTTTCCGATTACGATTCGTGTCACCGAGTCTACGGCGAGCCCAACGTCTCTCTCGCCGCCATTCCGAGACATTTTGATAGCATTAATTCCACCCCCAACACTCCGTGGCTATGCTTGGTGACTTCAATGAGGTTTTATCTCAGTCCGAATTTCAAGGCTCGGGCCTACGAGCTGACTGGCAAATACAAATCTTCAGAGACGCATTATCTTCTTGCTCATTATCAGACATGGGGTTCAAAGGTTATCCCTATACTTGGCAAAGATTATCAAGACACCCACATACTCGCGCGCCGTCTCGACCGATGCCTCTACAATGATCCTCTTGGCGTCTCTTTCGGCTGAAACAAGTTACCCACATTCCGACAATTTCATCCGACCATCATGCACTTTTCATTCAGGTGGATGCTCGCCAAGCCCCACGGCCTACCCGCGCCGCAAAAATCTTTTTTTCGTTTGAAGCCTCTTTGGAATTACAAAGCAAGAATGCGAGCAAATTATTAAAGCTAATCGAACACGAGCCAGAATCACTCCAAGACATGATCCAACATTGCTCGATTGGTCTCTTAAATCGAGCAAACTCGCATTTGTGGGTAACATTTCTCAAAAAATAAAAGAGGTGAAAGACAAGATTAATTCTCTGCGCCAGGGTCATTACTGAGACTACAAAAGAAAAAATTCACGAGCTCACTGCCATTCACGATCACCTTCTTGAGCAAGACAATATTATGTGGAAGCAACGGGCCAAACAACACTGGTACAAGGAAGGAGATCGAAATTCTTCTTTCTTCCATAATTTTGCTTCTAAACGACGTGAAATAAACCACATCTCCATGCTGAGAGACGCCCATGGCCAACCTTTTTCCGACGACGCCGCTATTGAACGCATCATCTTGGACTACTTCACTGATATTTTCTCTTCTTCCATACCTTCCCCCATGTTGGTGCAGGAGGCATTAAAGAGAGTGAGAACCCGCGTGTCGGCTAGCATGAACAGTCAACTCACGCAACCCTTCAAGGATGATGAGGTCGTTAAAGCACTAAAAGAAATGCACCCGTTCAAATCCCCGGGTCCGGATGGTATGAGCCCTGTCTTTTTCCAAAAATTTTGGCATATTGTGGGTAAAGATGTTTCCTTCTCTGTTCTAAATTTTCTAAATAATAGGATTTTACTCCCCGGCGCAAATTTTACGCACATTGTTCTTATCCCGAAAACTAAAAATGCGGATTCTATGACTCAATTTCGCCCTATTAGCTTATGCAACGTGGTCTACAAAATTGCCTCAAAAATCATTGCTAATAGAATTCGCACTTTTCTTCCGGATATTATCTCTGAGTCTCAATCTGCTTTTATCCCGGGACGCCTTATTACGGATAACATTCTTGTAGCATATGAAACCCACCATTTTATGAAAACTAAAACCTCTGGAAAATCGGGCCTCATGTCTATTAAGCTCGATATGAGCAAAGCTTTCGACCGCGTCGAATGGCCCTTTCTTTTCACCATGCATAGTCTTGGTTTTTGTGAATCTTTCATTAGCCTTATTAAACTGTGTGTGTCTACTACATCATTCTCATTTCTTCTTAATGGAAAGGAATTTGGGCGATTAACCCCCCATCGAGGCATCCGCCAAGGGGACCTACTTTCTCCTTACCTGTTTATCATTTGCTCCGAAGTTTTCTCTTGTATTTTACAGGACCTCCAAATCTGCGGAAAAATCCGGGGATTTCTATTTGTCGGCGCGACCCTCCTATCTCTCATTTATTTTTCGCCGATGACACCCTGCTCTTTGGCCAAGCGACCACAAATGAAGCTGTTCACTTGAAATATGCTATCAACCTTTACGAAAAAGTCTCGGGACAGCAAATCAACTTTGCAAAATCGGGAATCCTCTTCAGCCCAAATACGAACCAAGCCACCGTGGACAACATCCTCCAAATCCTTGATATGCCCCGAGTCGAGAGTCATGGTAAATACCTAGGACTCCCATCGGTTATTGGCAAAAGCAAGAAAGAAGTGTTTTCGAGCATTAAGGACAAAATCTGGAAAAAAATACAAAGTTGGAGTGAAAAAAATTTATCACAAGCCGGCAAAGAAACACTCCTCAAGTCCGTCATCCAGGCCATCCCAACGTTCGCCATGTCTTGTTTCAAAATCCCGGACTATTTTTTAGACGACATTCAGCGGATGACCGCATCATTTTGGTGGGGCAGCTCTCCCGCTAAAAAGAGAATTCACTGGCATTCTTGGGACAAACTCGCTATTAGTAAAAACCGAGGGGGTCTTGGCTTTCGCAATCTCCGGGCCTTCAATATGGCGATGCTTAGCAAACAAGCCTGGCGCATTCTCACCAATCCTTCATCCTTATTGGCCCGAGTCTTCAAAGCGAAATATTTTCCGGATTGTAACTTTCTTCAGGCTACTCTTGGTCATAGACCTTCATGGTCTTGGAGAAGCATTTTTGACAGTAAAAGCTTGATCCTACTTGGCGCTAGAAAACTTATTAGATCTGGTTCTTCCACCCGCATCCGGATGATCCTGGATTCCACGCTCGTCGGGTTTCTTTGTCTTGTGCGATCCTCCACCCTCAAGCCCCCATGTAACTCACGTTGCTTTGATTTAATTGATCCTTCGAACTTCACTTGGCGAGCCGATCTCATTCAGGAAATTTTCTCCCCAGATGAAGCTCAACTTGTCTCGGGCATTCCCCTACCTTTGCACCCGGCCTGTGATCTTTGGTGTTGGCATTTTACTAAAAACGGTAAACACTCGGTACGATCAGCCTACCATGCGTATCTCGAAGTGACATTTCCCCTATCGGACAAGCATTACACTCAATCTAGCTCGGGGCGAATCCCATATGGAAAAATATTTGGAAACAAGATTCCTCCGCGCATTCAACACTTCTTATGGCGGCTGCTGTAGAGGATCCGTTGCTACTAATGATAATCTTGCCCGCCACGGTCTCAACACTCGAAACCCATGCCAAGTGTGTGCGTCTGAGAATAACACCGCCACCCACGCCTTCTTTTCATTGCTCACTCGCCCAAGAAGTTTGGAAAATCTCAAGCCTGTTCAATACTTGGATAATTTCAAGCAACCTTCTTGGAACCTGTGGGTCAGTAAGATCTCATCATTAATCGCTCCACGGTGCCTATCGAACTCATTGCTACAATCTTCTCTCGCTTTGGTACCATAGAAACCGCTTAAACACGAAGGCATTACCCCAACCCGCTTTCTATCTCCCTCGCGTGCCACCTCCTCGAGGATTATCAATCGCACACCATTGGCACGAACGCGTCTACCCCATTCTCTACCTTCACACCTGCTCAAAGAACCCCCAACGGCCTAGAATCTTCTTCGATGGGGCGATCTCGTCGACTCGTAAATGCGCAGCGTTGGAGTGGCTCTTTTTGATGAGCACGACACTTTCACCTTCGGTCTTTCTAAGAATTTCGCAGTATTTTGAACCCCGGAAAGCGAGTTTCGCCATCCGTGAAGCTATGATTACAGAAAGAAAAACCTGAAGATCCATAATTTCTCACTTTGCGGCGATGCGTTATTTGTTATTCTAGCCACGCTCGGAGAAGTAGATCGCCGCTTCCAATCGCTTTTACATTTTTTCTGGATATTCTAGCCCTCAAGCACGCCCTTAATATAGCGGGAATTTTCTTCTCGACCCGTAGATCCTCAAATGTTTTGGCTCATGATTTTGCATTTTTCGCTAAGAACATATTGTATGATACTCGCTCTTGAGCGCCCCTCCATTGTTCAATCGCCGGGCGTTTTCAAAGAAAGATTGAATGAAATTTCACATTTTCCCCCTAAAAAAAAATAAGTATTTATTATTTTTCTAATCAGTCTTATAGATACAACGAACTATTGATTGGAATTTTTTAAAATTGAGCCTTGGTAAAATAATTGGCGGTGTCTAATTGTACTTTTATTTATAGACAATATCTATTAATGTTTTATTAATCGAATTTGACAATACTATGTGAGTGGATAATTGACAAGATGTTTAAGAAAAAAATGAAAAATCGCACTTTAAGATTAAAGATTTATTAATCTAGAAAATTTAGAATGTATTACTTTTTAATAAAAAAAGACAATAATTGGTCAATGGGCCATTTTTTTCTATTTACAATGGAGTATAATTTTACAATTGGACAACAATGTATTATCTTCGGAAAAACAATTGATTGAAAGATTTATAGAACTCAAAATGGTAACAAATATTTATTGCTCGGAAATATTGTATATATCTCTTTCATATATTGATTGAAATATTTTTTTTCTGCTGCCAAATTCCATTTATATTTAAATTAATTTTGGATTCTGGACTTTTTTATGGATGATTTAAAAAATATTTTATTATTAATAAGATGTGTGATTTTTATATCATGCTTTTGAAGGAATATCTGGATTTTATTTCATATTGATTCAATTGTTGTTGCAATATTTATTTATTATATTTATTTTTGAAATATTGGTATTTTCAGAAGTGTGAACAAATACTAAGTAAGTTCAGTCTAGAAAAATGAATTATCTTCTAATTGGTCCACTGATCAACGTTGGTGTTAGATTTAATGATAATTTTCTTAATTAAGAATAATTAATAACTCTAATTACTATCAAATAAAATTATTATATATATGACATAACTAGGGCTCAATAAAGATGTCACACATAGGATCCAGGCGGGTTGGAATAAATGGAGGAGTGCATCTTCTATCCTTTGCAACCATAAAATACCTTTAAAATTGAAAAAAAAAATTATAAAACGGCCATAAGGCCCGCAATGCTTTATGGAGCAGAATGTTGGGCGATTAAATATGAACACGAACAAAACATGAGGGTAGCAGAGATGAGAATGCTAAGATGGATGTGTGGACACACTAGATTAGATAGAATAAGAAATGAACACATTAGAAATAAAGTGGGAGTGTAGATGAGAAAATTAGAGAAACACGATTAAGATGGTTTGGACATGTTTATAGGAGACCTTTAGATGCACCTGTGCGACGCTTAGAAGGTATAGAATCACTCACACAAATCAAAAGAGGCAGAGGTAGGCCTAAAAAGACTTGGAAGGAAGCTATTAAACAAGACATGTTATACCTAGAAATAAATGAAAATATGACTTATGATCGTAAACGATGGCGCGATATGATCCATATAGCCGACCCCACGTAGTGGGATTAAGGCTTAGTTTGTTGTTGTTGTTGTTGTTATGACATAACTAGGGCAACTCAATCAGATAAAAAAGAATAAAAAAATATAAAATATAAAATAAGATAAAGTTTTGGACAAATCAATCCAAATATTATCATAACCAATGCATGTTTTGGAGTTATCCAAAATTAGTGGTGCTTTGATTTGGTAAGTCAATGGCAATAATCTTTAATAATATAAATATTTTATTGGGTAATTTCTTTTTCGGTTATGATTGTAATATTTTTTAGATTTGAAAATTTAAAAATTCTATAATAAATCCTATAATTATCCTATACAATCAATAAATTGATTGTAATCATTACTATAGATACAATACTTATTTATTATTGTATTTATTCAATCTATAGATACCATCAACTATTAATTGAAATAATTTTAAAACTCCTTTGGTAAAACAATTGAGAGTATCTATTTATATTTTTAATAGAATTTTACTATGCTACACACAATGGATAATTGACAAGAAGTTTAACAAAAAATTAAGAAAATCGTACCTTATGATTAAAAATTTGTCAATTTAGAAAAATATATTAACTTAAAAAAGGCAATAATTGTCAATGGGAGTTTTTTTTATTTCCAAGGATGCACAAGTTTATGATTGGACAATAATATTTACTTTAATTAAGAAAAATAACTAATTAAAATATTTACAAAACTACAAATGGTAACAAATATTTGATCGTTTGAAAACTGTACATATCTCTTTCATATCTTGATATGAGATTAATAAAACTAATCAAATTGACGTTAAGTAATTGACATGATCAATCAATCCTACAATTGTCCTATAAAATCAATCATATAATTACTTAATTGGTATATGTAATCAATTAGTATTTATTATTTTTTATAGTTTATTAACTATAACTCTAGAAAACAATCATAGAATTGTTGGTCTTTACTTTGGTAAAACAATAAATCAATATTGGAAGATGAAATAATCAATATCTAGCGACCAATGTATGTTTTGGAGTTATTTAAAATTGATTTGCTTTGATAAGCCAATAGAAAGATTTTTTTAACGAAAATAATGTGTTGTGAACTCAATATATGATAATTAATAATTATATTGTCAACCAATGCCATTAAATAAATTATTGTAAAATCAATTATATAATCATTTATATAGGATTAATCGATTGATGTTGCATTTTCAAATAAACTTCCCAGTTAAAATTTTTTGGATTGTCAAACTTCCCAATGTATTCTATTATTTCTTTTGATTGATGAGCGACTCTCATTAATCAATTGTTGATCAAAATGAGAAAATTCATGGGGTTTACATACATCTATTGAAAATAAATGTCAAAGAATGAATATTGATATCAAGTGTACTATTTCTATACCCTGTTTCAGTTATATCATGTTTATGTACGTAAGGTTTTTAGTGGATTACAATAATATTGCTGTAAAATTTATGCTAATACTACTAACGTTTATATCAATGACATAATAGTTCATTTTAAATTTAATTCAAGATTTTTACTACCATATTATTTTGAATAATATCTCAATTTTCATTTTTTATTAACAATGTGAAGTATTAATTTTTTCAACAGTACAAGTACAATATAAAAATACATGTCTCACAAATTATATATAATTGTTTATAGAGGTGTGTGAGAAAGAAAGAGATATATAAAACAATAATTTAGAGACATGCATAAATTGAGGAATAATTCCTTACGAGTTGAATTAGACATTTAAGTTTATAGTTGAAAATATAAAATTGATAGATAAATTTTTATTTTTAATAACCTTATACGAATATTATTATTAAAATAAAGTAATAAATACCAGTTCATGTTAATAGATATTATAAACCAATAATATTAAAAAAAATTATACGTGCAACGCACGGGGTGAATTACTAGTGATTCTTAATAAAACTAAACTCCGTTTTTTTTAAGATTAAAAACCACTCGTTAATATCATAAAAATACAAATACTATTTGTTTTGAAAACTATATATTATAGATCAATGAGTTCAAACTAGGGGTCATGGAAATCGCCCAACAAGGATTGACAAATGGGGTTTGGGATGCTATCCTAAACAGACAATTAAGACGATATGTTTTTAGAAGGCGCATAGAAATGAGCAACTAGGGTTGTGATTGCTTGTGAGAATTTTTTTCCCAAATTTTCATTTTCGAGTGAAAAAATTTTAGAATTTGTGATTGTTTGTTGGAAAAAATGAAAAAATTTCAAAGAGAATCTCGTTTTTCTTCAAAGTTAACTTATTTTTTTCTCACATTTCTCAATACCCAATCATACAATTTATTTCTCTCTCATCTCCCTATTCATATTAAAAACTCCGATAATTTCTTTAACTTATCACTATTTTTAAATAATTTTTCTCTTAATCTTGATAAGAAAAGTATAAAATGATATTCATATTGCCTATTTTTTGTTCAATTTTTCATTTTTCTTGCATTATAATTTACACAAGAAAATGGCTTCTCCGTTAGCGGCTAGCGTAATGGTTGCGGCATCACCAAAAACTTCTACCAAGGATAGGTTGAACTGCTTGCCCAGAAGAAGGGCTTCTCGTAAGGCTAAAGCTTCAACTACTTCCGCTTCCTAGATCCAAAGATGGGCGTTTGGGGCATTGATGAGCGTCGTGAAAATCAATAAGCTTATTGTTAGCCAAAAGAACCACAAGGAGAGGATCTGGTGATGCATTATCTCAAACTTCCTTTTGTTCCGGAAAAACTAAATGAAGTCTGAAGAGTTCACGCATATCATTCTCCAAATTAACTAGTACATGTTTATGGAACTACAAATCTCGGAAAGACCAGTAATTTTCTGTTTCCAGAATTACATCTTTTAGTATCAGATATTAATTCTGTAGTTGGATTTGGCCTTTGGGTTTATGTTATTGTTAGCATTTGCATTTCACTCTTGTAAATATTTCTGCAGATGTAGATATCTAATATCAGGACATTCAGTCGTGCATGCATGTCTCTCCATGTGCATTTTGGTTTTTCCGAATGCATAAATATGTTACTTGTATACCCTTCAAGAAAAAAAAAATTATGTTACTTGTATATCTGCTGCATCAATCCTTCCCAAATTAGTATCTTGCTTGTCGACAAGATTCAGTTTCTTACAGGTTATGGAAAGACATCCAAATATATTTGGTCCTTAAAAATGCAGTTGACTACACAACAGTACTCATGATTTTTTCATTGACACAAATACAGTACACTCATGAATTTCTTGTTATTTGAGTAGAAGCATAATCTTTTGCCCAGAATAGGAAACACAGGAAAAGATTATAAATAATGGTTCTCATGATATGAACAAATGATTTTAATGTAAGGCCCTTAGAAAACTCCAGATTGCAAAAATTTTGCACCCTAAAATGTTATTTAATTTTGTTGCATTCACACAAAATTGCTGTCTGCTAAAAAAGAAAGTAAAGACATACTTGGACCCAAACAGCATAGCTGCTCCATATATTATGCTGGGCAATATAGCAAAGCATAATGATATTAGTCCACCAAAAAGTTGTACCATTTATTGATCTGTTTCTCATGTGTTTCTTCTGGGTAGGGAAAAGGATCAACGGGAGGCGTGACAAACAGTTACATTCTTACAAAGACTTAAGCACAAGAACTCTTCAATTTGATCTACATTTTAGAGGGTTTAATTACATTTTCAAGACATCATAACAGAAAACCATGTATTTTTTGAAGCAAAGGTTGCTATTCTGAGTTGCTTGGAGGCTTTTCTTTTGGATGCTTGGAGCTGTAATGATCAACAAGCTGATTATGATTTGCTAGCTGAACCTGAAAATTCAGATCAAATGTTAGTATCAATGTCATGATATTTCTTCCTCAACACAATTCTAAATGAAATGATGAGATAAGCATCCAAAGCGCTAAGATGTCATAATGAGGTCAATAAGTCAACTGCAGAAAGGAGCTAACCCAAACCAAACTTTCATGAAGTAATTTATGTTAAAGCTGCCATCATGTAAACCCTTAACCACAACTGATACAAATCAATAACTGAAAACATAAATAAATAACAAACTAAATGGATGATGATATTCAGGTTTTCGTAAACTAAACTGGAAAGAATAAATTCAGTATCTTCAGGTTTCATGTAGGTACATCATTCCAAACATGGCAACCATCAAAACTATTATCCATAATCCATGAATTCTCAAGTGACAAAAAATGCGACGTTTAACAGAAACTTATGTTCAGCTATGTGTGATTGTAAACCATTCAGGGTATATGCGCATGACCTTCTTAAATATATGCTCCTTAACACCAACCTCTTTTATCATTCACCCATATTTCTTGATCGACCCAGTTAAAGTCTTTATTTAAAGAGAAAGATATTAAGGTGATTTCTAAAAAGTCTTCGTACAGTTTAAATTCGAACGATGATGTAAGTCTAGCAAATCAGACTAAACACATAACTTTTTACAAACTTTGATATTGTAGCCCACTAAATAGTGAAACATAGGTTGGCGTGTAAAACGAATCGAGTAGAGCCGCAAAGAGTATTGTTCAAAGCTTCCAGCTTGTTTGATTTTTTTATCGAGCATTATAAATTGTGTTTGAGCTTGGTTTGGTTAACCGAATCGAGCTTGGACGAGCTCTAGTCGAGATGAACACGAGTCGAGCTAGGGTAGTTTGATATTTTTACACATGATATGTTACTTTTTACTAATCGAGCTCGAGCGACCTTTATATTTTATCAAACGAAAAAATTGTTCATACTTGGTTCGTTATGTCAACGAACCGAGCTCAAACGAGCTTTTAACCATCAATCTCGAGTCGAGTATCGAGTAGTTTGGTTTGATTTTCACCCCTAAACACCGGTGTAAAAGTTAAACACACAGACAAAAACAACAAAAGTACACTACAATGGAAGACCTCAAGCACACAGAACAGGCTTCCCGACAAATCTGCATATT
Source organism: Rehmannia glutinosa (assembly GCA_016081115.2). Classification (NCBI taxonomy): domain Eukaryota; kingdom Viridiplantae; phylum Streptophyta; class Magnoliopsida; order Lamiales; family Orobanchaceae; genus Rehmannia; species Rehmannia glutinosa. The sequence goes on along the minus strand of CM071927.1, from coordinate 27,906,267 downwards.
TCATTCAATGAATAAACCAGCTGCATTCAGAGATAAGCACAGAAATGTTATTGATTGGCTGGTAAAATTGCAGCACAAGACAGAAACAGCAGTGCTGCACTTATGAATATATTCGATCAGGAATAGATAAAGTAAGTCCAGTGGATGTATTGCACTCACAAGTGACTGCATGATCATATCCCTGCATGTTTGGACCCTGGTTGGAGTTTTAAGGCCCAGTAAAGACCACTCTTGAAAACATAAATCCCCAGTAAGAGACTTCAAAAAGTTAAACGAATCATGCCGCAGTTATTGTCAGTTTAAGTATATTAATTTCATATCTTAAAAACATTAAGGCCTTGGAAATAAATTGGCCCTCTTGTTATCATCATAGCAAGCATGAACAAAAGTCACTTAAGCTTTCTTTGGTTTCCGTAAATCAAGAACCACCTTTCATTTTAATCTTGCAGGATGGCCTACAACATAAGACAAGTGGGTAAGTCATATATTTTCCAATGAAAACAAGATGCTACCACTTATGATGATGCATCCACTTCCTAAAGATCTTTCTCCTTAGTACCCAAAACACTCTCATCATGCCGAATTCCCCTTTTACCCTATTCTCAACAAGCTCTTGAGATAGTGTGTAAATTCAGCTTTTGAAGCTACAAACAAAGTAGTTTTTTAATCAAAAGGCAATGGAAAATAAGAGGAAACTGAATCACTTAACCTGCTATGGTGACTGATAAAGTACTGGTTGGATGCTTCAATATTTAACATCATAAAGCAAGTTCTTATGAAAAATGGCTAAAAGTATGTATAAAGATGTAGTTATAAGCAAAGAGCAACCCATATGGCATTCATAAAGTTTGGATGCCTTGAATATATGCTCAGTTAATCTCTACTTGGTTTTGTTCACATCTTTAGAAGCAAAAGTAAGAATATCAGCGTGCTGCAATCTGTCATTGAAGCAGAGGGAGGGACCAAGAAATTGGTATAGTGATAGGAAGACTTCAAGGAACAAGGAGAGTGGTGTCCTTTGATGGGGTTGAGGTGTTGTTTATGAGAAGATAAAATGATCTGTAGTGAGGATCCTCATGTTATAAGGACAAATATTAGGTAATGGATGGAGAACGAGAAGCTAATAAAGTAATGAGACTTGTTTGCTTTTAACGCGTTTAATGGATGTCAACCAAGAACAAGGGCGATGATCCATCAATTTTCATCAATTTGATCACAATGTAGGATTTATAGAATGAAAATTTTTGGATTGTTTTATCAAATCAAGATGTTTAAAACTTAGTTTACGGGTGGGAATCACGAAATTGATTTATCGAGTATCACCACATCTTCCAGTGTCCTTTCCAAAGCTTGGCACCAGTGCATAGTCTAAGAAACTCATCTCTGACTAACTACTCTAGAACTCAGGAAGAATTAATAAAAGGAGCTCCATTTGAAGAAATACACCCATAATTGTTATCAAACTCCTTATCCACACAACGAAAAAGAAAAAAGGAAAAGAAAAAAACAAGAGAAGGAAACAGGACGATTACTTAGAAGATATGCAAACGACTATCCAAGTTTATCGTCAGTACAATTTAATAGCTATTACCTCAAAGAAACCCATCAAACATAGACCGATTCAAGCAAACCAATTTACATACAGGATAAAGTAAAAATTCAAATCAATTTCCACATGAATTGCACATACAGATATATCAAAAGCATTAAGTTGTGTTTGGACTGAGAGATTACTTTACAAATCGGGCAGACGACTTTGAGGCCAACTGCTCGGGCCTCGAGCTGCGACCCTTTGGCCTTCTGATTTTTCTCCGCATTCTTTCGCTGTGCCTCGATCTTCTGTTTTCCTCTCGTCATCTTTTTTCTCCCTCGATTTTCCTCACTTGTCTGGGTGAATGAGCGATAAAGGGCTCTCAAAACTAGACACTCGGACACGTAATGTGAGAGAAAATGTTTGTGAAAGAGGAGGACCCGTGTCAACCCGTGGTCACCATTGTTAATACGGTGGAAAAGTTGAAAACATAGCGATGAAAGTAATTGATGGATGGAAAGGGGGAAGAAAAAGGTTTTTTTTTTTTTTTGTTTGTGTAAAACTGGAAATGGAAAACGCAAAAGTTTTGGTCCCAATAATTTGTTTTGTTCTTAAATTAGTCCCCCACTTACTATTTTCCTTCTTTCAGATTAAGCCCCGTGACTGACTCCCTAAACTTTGGTTTGTTCTCAATTTGACCCCATCTTTTTCTGTTACTTTCCGAATTAAGTATCATGTCTTCTAGTATTATCCCATTAAGAAAATTACTTTTTTATTAAAAAATAATAATATTTTTTTTATTTGGGAATATGAATTAGGTAGGATAATAGCGTGTAGTGAAAAAAAGTACCCCTTCCTTCAAAATAAGTCACATTTGTTTTCAATTTCATGAGAAAATTTATACACATCAAATATTATAAAAAAATCCACATTGTGCATTATTTAAGTACGTGATTTTAGTAGGATCAACATTATGCTTCAGTGACAGAAATTTGTGCGATAAGAGCGATGATCCGGGTTCGATCTGTTATAGCAAAATAAGTTGTGATCGAGCTTTGTGCGGATCAAATCTATATCCAGCATCAACATAACCAACTATCCCAGAGTTAGTCGATTCCTTGGAATAGAATAACCCCAAATCTGTAGTACCACTGAGATATCGAAAAATGTGTTTAATACCATTCTAATGACTTCGAGTTAGCTCATAACTGTATCGTGCAAGTAGATTTACTGCAAAAGATATATAAGGTTGAGTACATTGTGTTAGATACATTAATGCTCCAATAGCATTAAGGTAAGACACTTCAGGACCTAAAATCGATTCATCGGATTCTTTTGGTCGGAATGGATCTTTCTCGAGATCTAAATTGCGCACAATTATAGGGGTACTCAAAGGATGAGGCTTGTCCAATTAAATCGTTTGAGCATCCGTTTAGTGTAAGCAGATTGGTGGACAAGTATCCCGTTATCTTTATGCTTTAACTCAAGACCAAGACAAACTTTAGTTTTTCCAAGGTCTTTAACCTCAAACTCTTTCTTTAGATATTCAACATCATTGGATAATTCTTCAGGGCTGCCAATCAAATTCATGTCAACGACATATACAACAATGATAGCAAATCCAGTATCTGATCTTTTAATAAAAACGCATGGGCAAATGGTATTATTTTTATAACCTTCATTAGAAAGGTATTCATTAAGTATATGATACCACATGCGACCAAATTGCTTTAATCCATACGATGATCTTTGCAATTTGATCGAGTATAATTCACGGAGAGTATTTGGCATTTTATATCCATCTGAAATTTTCATATAAATATCAGAATCTAGTGAACCATATAAATATGTTGTCACTACGTCCAGTAGACGCATATCTAAATTCTCATGGACAACCATACTGAGAAGAAAATGAAACGTGATCGTATCCATCACATGTGAATATGTTTCATCATAATCTATCCCAGATCTCTGGGAGAATCCTTGAGCCATGAGTCGGGCTTTATATCTCACGACTTTGTTTTTCTCATTTCTCTTTCAAACAAATACCACTTGTATCCAATGGGTTTTACATTATTTGGAGTTCGAGTAATTTGTCCAAATACATTTCATTTTTCTAAGGAAACTAGTTCAGATTTTATTGCTTCCTCCTACATAGGCCAATCAGGCCTCTGACGATATTCTATTATAAAGTGTGGTTCAAAATTATAATCATCATTTATAATTTCTTGAGCAACCGAGAATGCAAATTATCATCAATAGTTATTTCATTTCGATCACATATTTCATTACTATAGCTCCTGGGATTCTCGGTGCTATCAGAATTTTTGATTTGTACATATTAGGTTCTACATATTCGTCTGGAGCATGCTCATTAGTATCAATTCTCCCTTTTTGATTTTCGAGGAACAATATCTTTTGAGCCAATAGTGATGTGAACCACAGCAACAACTGTGCATACGACCCAATAATAATATGTTGTTAACCCAAGATCTTTACTAGTTCGGTTAAAGTTGGTGGAAACCTCGACTCGCTGCTTAGCAAAGCAGGAACCTTGGCATGCATAGACGCCACAAACAAATGCGGAAGTTTGTTTGATAAGTCAAAATTCGCAACAAGATGACAATCTTAAAGCTCTTCGAAAAACCCAAACGGTTGGAGAGAAAATCTCAATTCAATATTCAATATCAAAGTTATGAAAAATAAACAAGTGTTTGCCTAATATAGGCGACTCAAAACAAACCCTAAACCAACTAGGAAACAACTTAGAGAAAATCGAAAAAGTCAATAAACTGGACAGAACTCAAAAACGTGGCCAAAAGCACGATCGTGCTTGTAAACACGGCCAGGCCGTGTTTGTCACGTCTTCACTGAACACGGCCGTGAAAATAAGCATGGCCAGGCCGTGTTCTTCACGTAATTATCCCCTGGCGTCTTCATGAAAGTTGTAGCCCTTTCTTAGCTTTTCATAGCATCTTGAATCAACTCAATATCAATTTTGTAGAGAATGTTATGGTCAACATACTAAACCCTGCCAGTGCTGAAAACTGTTGACGCGCTGGGACATTTTTGAACGCAACCTCTTGTTTTTCGATCGTCAATGCTTCCTTTCGACTCATGATTAACTAACATGACTCTAGACTAAATATACTTGGCCTCTAATATCAACTTGGCCACTCAAATGACTCAAAACAATGGAAATTAACACATAATCTATGATAAACAAATACAAGAACTCAATTACATAGTCTTCAAGAACTCGAGATAGCTTGCATTTGGTGTTGCCCGGATCCTTCGTGACTGGATTCTCATTAAATAGGTCTACCACGTTTTTGTCGTGGGAAATCATCATTCATTTTCTTATTTTCATCTGGAACAATAATCCTGGCTGGAGCATTTGCAGCCGGAATATGAGACTTCATGACTTTACTAGCATCATTAAATGCATCAGGAAGTCTATTCGCAGTATTCTGTAAATGAATGATTTTATTCACCTTACTTTCACATTCAGAAGTATGAGGATCCAAATGGGATAAACTTTGTTCATTCCAGGAGAAACTCTCAACTGGTTTTTGTTTATCTAAAATATTTTTATCCCTTCTCATTGATGGAAATGTTGTCTCATCAAAATGACAATCTATAAATCTAGCGGTAAATAAATTTCCCATCATTGGTTCTAAATACTGAATAATTGACGGAGAATCAAATCTAACGTATATACCAAGTCTATTGTGGACCCATTTTTATCCTTTGAGGAGGTGGAATCGGTACTTGAACATCACACCCGAAAGTGCGTAGGTGCGAAATATTGGCTCAAAACCAAGAGTTAATTGTATTGGGGAGTACATATGATAAGCAGTGGGGCGTAATCTGATGAGTGATGATGCATGTAATACTTCATGACCCCATGCTGCACTAGTGAGCTTTGATCTCATTAATAATGTACGAGCAATGATTTGAACTCGTTTAATCAGGGATTCTGTCAATCCATTTTGAGTATGAACATGTGCTATTGGGTGTTCAACATTAATTCCCAGTGTTGCGCAATATTCATCAAAACGTTTTGATGTAAATTCTCCGGCATCATCCATTCTTATATTCTTGATGGGATAATCATGAAAATGTGCTCGGAGTTTAATAATTTGCGCTAATAATCGAGCAAATATAATATTTCTTGTAGATAATAGACATACGTGTGACCATCTACACGATGCATGTACTAAGACCATGAAATATGTAAATGGTCCACTTGCAGGATGTACTGGCCCACAAATATCACCATGAATACATTGTAAAAATGATGGTGATTCAAAACCAACATTTTCCATGGAAGGTTTAGTAATAAAATTTTCTTGTGAATACGATTCACAGAAATAATCTTTGGATATTAGCATTTTTGTGTCTTTTAATGGATGTCCATTAGTGTGTTCAACAGTTCTACGCATCATAGTTGTTCCTGGGTATCCTAGGCGATCATGTCATAACCCAAATATATCAGTATTCACCAGCTTCCAAGGGATGGTGGCGTAGGATTCAAAAGCTTTAATTTGGACACAATACAATCCAGAAGTTGTTGCTTCAAATTTCTCATGGGCAATTCTTTTTCCCATTTTATAGGATGTGATACACAAACACTCTTTTTTTATTTATTAAGTGTCTCCAAGTGATAGCCATTATCACGTACATCCTTAAAACTCAGTACATTTCTTTTTGATCTACTATAATACATTTTCAATATGCAAGATTGTATCATTGGGCAACACTACTGTTGCATTCTCGGAGTCATCAATAATCTCAATGGGACCAGATATAGTTGTAACTTGTGTCTTGCACAATTTTGCACTCGAGAAATAAACTTTATTTGTTAATATTGAGTGCGTTGTTGCACTATCAAGTAGACAATAGTCCCTTTTCTCGGTGTTTCCCATGTGCACTTGTTATAATTATTATTAAATTAATATTATATGATTACCAAAGAATTCTTTCATTGAAATGTAAAAATATCTAAATAACATCAATGTCCAACAAAAGTTTAAATATAAAAGATTTTATTCGACAACATAACATACATAATCATCTAACTATTACAACGTGCTAAATAAATCATTGCGGCTAATAAAGGAAGAATTGTGAAGACAAGAAGCTCAATCATAAGCCAAAATTGTCCTGGAATATATTCTCCAACAAAAGTCAAGATAGTGTACATGAAGACCATTGTAATGAGAAATACTACCATTAAGTTAACCATTTTTGGAATGACAGAAATGTGAAGTTTTAGAAGATGGAGAATATGTGTGAATTTATTGAATGAAATGTTAGTATATTTATAGATAAAATTTACTGTTCATAGCCGTTTATTATAGCTGTTGGAGGAGAGAAATTAATATGGAAAATTTGAATGGAAATTTTGTGAATATTTTGGTAGAAATTTACTGATATTTTATCATCTAAAATATTAGACACAAACGATTTATTATTTCATATTAGAAGCTTAAAACCGGGAATGTATCATCCTAATAAGTACAAACACAGATCAACAAACTTAATCTCGGAATATATCATCCGAGAGAAATAACATACACATATTGAATCTATTTTTAATTTATCCGATGGCACCTTGTGCCTCATGATCCTCAAGAAAATCGGATATATCGAGTGATTTTCGATCTGAAGCAGATTTTGATCGCGTATAATTTCAGATGTGTAGGCCTCATTAGTAGTAGGTGGCTCCACTGCTTCAGTGGCATGTGTTTGAACATTTTTGCCTTTATTTTTCTTTGATTTTTGGTATAGATTTTCCATGTCTTTGAAAATGATTAGACATGTTTTGGCCCAATGTCATGCCATACTACATATGTTACAAAGATCACCACCAGTTCTTTCCATTGGCATTTTCCTTTATCATGATTTGACTGATTTTGATACCCCTCTTTGACCGTATAATCATTTTGGCGGGAATAATGATAATTATCTCAATTATAGTAATTATGACTGCCACGGTCATATCTGTGAGTATTTTGATGTGGACCACCACATCCACGACCCCTACGGCCACCACGCCTGGGTTTATACTCACGGACTCTAAATCAGGCCCCTCCTCTACCTGAGTTAGCGTGTGCTTTAGGCACTGCATTAGACCCAGAAGGTCGCAAATCGTGATTTCTCAACAGCAATTTATTGGATTTCTTTACCGTGAGATGAACCAAGATTAATTCAGAATATGTTTTAAACTGTCGTTGGTCTATATTGATGTTGAAGCACAATATTTGATTTATGCATAGTGGAGAATGCTTTTGTTAGTCCAAGTGGCTACGATAATCTAGAGGAGGGTGAATAGATTATGCTGATTTTTCGCAAATCGCCCTCTTTTTCGAAAGAACACGTAATTGACAAGAATGTAAATGCGGAAATTAAACAACACTCGATGATTTATAGTAGTTCAACCCACCTAGGGCCTAATCTACTACCACCCCGGTATATCCGAAGTGGATTTCAAAAAGAAAAAAAGATTTTATTAATTACCACAATTAATACAACACCACCTTTGAAGATTACCACAATCTTCTTACAACACCTTCAAGGAGATTACCACAATCTTCCTTCAACACCTATGAAGAGTACCACACTCTTCAACACCTAAGATCACCCAAGTGTGTTCTTACCACAAGAACACTAACAAGGATATCTTGTTTTGGATGATAGAAAAGATTCAAGATTACAACTCAATAATTGAAGAATACAAACTTTGAGTGCAAGTGTAATCAAGAAGGAAAAAGCCTAGACCTCAAGATAGTGCAAGTGCAAGAACTAGGCTATTACAACAAGAATATAAAAATGAAACCTTGAGAATTTGCAGATTTATTGTTGTGTATTTTGCTTGTATGTGTTGTGTTTTTGTGTCTTCAATTCATCCTCTATTTATAGGAGAGTCTTCAAGATTGGATCTCCAACATAGGCTCCTCCTTCTTCACTTTTGTCTACAAAAAGAGGATCACAAGATGTAGAAATATTGTACAAAAATCAAAAATAAATCTTGTTGATAAGGATTTCAAACAACATGATTTTGCTGTCACAAAATAACATAGGGCGACCGGTTGCCCTGTTTAAGATTTCGAACGTTTGAAAAAAATAGTGCGATCCAGTGCAGTCGAAGGGGGTCGAATAGGATGGTAGGTGCGACCGGCCGCACTAGGGTGCGACAGTCGGCCCCTGTTTGACCGTCCCCTCTTCATTTTCTTGACTTGATGCGTTCTTTCAAGTTTCCTTTCTTCGTCAATGTCGACGCTTTGGGCGACCGTCGACCTCAATCTTGAAATGTTGTCTGATTTTTATCAAAAATAAACTTCAAGAAATACTCCAAAAAATTAGTAAAAACATTTTAAATCACTTGGGAGTATTTGGACAACATTTATAAACATTTTTTTGGTGTAAAACCCAATTACATAAAAACATTAAATATGTTGTCCAATTTTTTTATCGAATAATAAACTCTAAGAAATACTCCAAAAATTAGTAAAAAATATTTTAAATCATTTAGGAGTATTTTGGACAACATACATAACATTGTTTTGGTATAAAACCTCATTTAAACATAATCATCAAAATCTTGATAAAAACATTTATCTAACAAACTCCCCCTTTTTGATGATTACAAACCAAAACAATTTTAGGAAGTTGATTTTAAAACAAAACAAATTTTCCGGTCTAAAACATCAATCCATTATAAGCAAGATTCATCATAAGTACAAACACACAAGGATATGAGCAAAGATTTTTCAAAATCATTTTTGCACAAGCTCCCCCTATCAATATGCATATCAAGAACAAGTATAAAAGCAACCAACTAAAAGCTAAAAGCTTAGCTTTTACAACTTAAGCTTGAATTATTTGAGCATAGAAGCCCCCCCTGTCACAAAACATCATTAGTCAAGCATAAGAGTCCATAATACATCACATGGATTAAGTATTGTTCATAGCTTTTGGCTTTAAAGAGCCCTAGCTTATAGCTATTCTTGCAAGCTTATTTTCGCTTCTTTGAGCATACGAGCGTTTTTCCTGTTTCTCCCCCTTTGGAATCATCAAAAATAATGTTAGCATGATAAAAACATCATATAATTATATCAAAGTGCGCAATTTAATCGATTTATCGAGCATATTGAGCATTTAAGCTTAAATTCCGAATAAAAGGGAAAAATTGCTCATATGATTTGTAAAAGCTCATATGATTGATAAAACATGATCTCTATAAACTTATAAAACTTTTCAAATCAAGAAAATCATGTAGGTGATGATTTTTTTCATTCAAACATTTTGTCGAACACTTGGCGTGCGTTGAATAAAACAAGAGAAATATAACGCCTTTGTGATTCGTTTAAGCCAAAAAATTTCATCACCAATTGTAATACAACAGTATACATTCATCTTCAATCATCATATTCAACATACAAATACAAGAATTTCATCAAAATAGCAAGGTATAAGCACATTCTCAAGGGTTCAACCCAATTGAGATTAAAAGAGAAATTCTTACCATTTAATCGGTAAAGATGAGCAATGATGATGATAATCGAGCTTCATGAAATCCAATATATAAAATAAATGCAACAAAACAAATTTGAAGTGAAATTTGTGTGTAATTGGCGAAGGGGACGAAAAAATGAACACAAAAGACCAAAATGACAAATGCTGAGAACATAAACGATTTTAAGCAAAATTAAGCAATGGTCGACCGGTTGGGGGCATGGGCGACCGGTCGACGTCATGGGCGACCGGTCGACCTTGCCCCAGTCAGACCAGTTGTTCATTCTATTTTCCAAAATCCGAGGTTTGAACCAAAAATCCGATTTTTCGCCCCTAAGTTTTAAAAACGTGCAAAATGCAATCATAGACCTCATTCAATATGCATTATGCCTAATCGAGCTCGTATTGACGCAAAAGTCTCGGAAGATAGTGGTTTTGTAAAAATATCCGCTAATTGATCTTGAGATGGTACAAAAGATATCTCAATTTTCCGTTTTCAAACATAATCCCTTAGAAAATGATGTCGAATCTCAATATGTTTAGTACGGTTATGATGGACCGGGTTTTGAGCAATATTTATAGCGGATATATTATCACAAAAGATAGGAACAGTTTCAAAAGAACATTTGTAATCCGCTAAAGTTTGTTTCATCCAAAGCAATTGAGTACAACAAAAAGCCGCGGAAATATATTCGGCTTCGGCCGTTGAAAAAGAAACACAATTTTGTTTCTTTGAAAACCAAGAAACTAGGCAATCGCCTAAAAATTGACATGATCCGGATGTACTTTTACGATCATCAATATTTCCCGCATAATCCGAATCACTATAACCTTTAAGAATTTTTTTTCATTCTTTGGATAAAATAAACCATATTGAATAGTGCCTTTCAAATATCTAAAAATTCTTTTAACGACACTCATATGAGATTCTTTTGGATTGCTTTGAAAACGAGCACATAGGCATACGTCATGAAGAATATCCGGTCTACTTGTAGTTAAATAAAGTAAACTACAAATCATACCTCGATATTTGGATTCATCATCCGACTTGCCTTTTTCATCATTGTCAATCTTGATGTTTGTTGCCATTGGGGTAGAGACGGTTCTTCCTTCTTCAATTCCGAACTTCTTCAAAAGTTCTTTTGTATACTTGGATTGTGAAATGTATATTCCTTCTTGACATTGCTTAATTTGAAGTCCAAGGAAGAAGTTAAGCTCCCCCATCATGCTCATTTCAAATTCACCTTGCATTAACTTAGAAAATTTCTTGCACAAGGATTCATTAGTAGCACCAAAAATAATATCATCAACATAAATTTGCACTAATAAGCAATCTTGCCCTTTTTCAAAAACAAAGAGAGTAGTATCAACTTTACCTCTTGTAAAACCATTTTGCAAAAGAAAAGAGCTAAGTCTATCATACCATGCACGGGGTGCTTGTTTTAAACCATATAAGGCCCTTTTAAGTTTATAAACATCATTAGGCCTAGAAAAATTTTCAAACCCCGGAGGTTGTTTTACATAGACTTCTTCTTGAATAATACCATTTAGAAAAGCGGATTTAACATCCATTTGATAAAGCTTAAAATTTTTAAAGCAAGAATAGGCAAGTAAAATACGAATAGCTTCTAAACGTGCTACGGGTGCAAATGTTTCATCATAATCAATACCTTATTCTTGACAATAACCTTGAGCTACTAACCTTGCTTTGTTTCGAACAATATTGCCTTGGTCATCGAGCTTGTTCCAAAATACCCATTTTGTACCAGTAATGGTTTGAGATGGAGGACAAGGTACTAATTCCCATACATCATTCCTTTCAAATTGATTCAACTCCTCTTGCATTTCTAAAAACCAATCCTCATCTCCAATGGCTTCCTTAGCATTTTTAGGCTCTTTTTGAGATATAAGAGCTTTCTCGGCAAATTTTCCTCGAGTCATTACTTTATCAATGGGATCACCAATAATAAGATCTTTTGGGTGATCTCCCTTAAATTTCAATGCTACGGGAAGATTCGAAGTATCACCTTTATCTTCTTAAGGAACATTTTGTAAGTCCAAGCGGCTACGATAATCTAGAGGGGGGTGAATAGATTATCTCCATCTTTTCGATTACGCCCTCTTTTTCGAACCGAATGCTCAAAGATAATAACAAAGGTACGGAAAGTAAACAACACACGTCGATTTATAGAAGTTCAACCCACCTAGGGCCTAATCCTCTACCACCCCAGTATATCCGGGATGGATTTCAAAAAGAAAAAGAATTTTATTAATTACCAAAATTAATACAAACTCAACTTACAACACCTTGAAGAGCACCACACTCTTCTTCAACACCACCTTTGGAGATTACCAAAATCTCCCTTTGAAGATTACCACAATCTTCCTTCAACGGCACCTTTGAAGATCACCACAATCTTCAATCTTGAAGAATACCAAATTCTTCAACACCTCAAGAGCACCACACTCTTGACACACCTATCACCTAGATCACCCAAGTGTATTCTTTCCACAAGAATACTCACAGGGATGTCTTGTGTTGAATGATGACCAAAAATCAAGATTATAATTCAATAATGAATATTACAATATGAGTGCAAAGTGTAATCAAGAATAGCCTAGACCTCAAGGATGTGAAAGCGATAAGCTAGGCAAAATTACAACAAGAATAATGACAATGAAGAACAAGTGTTTGCTTGAAGTGTATCTTGTTGTGTTGTATCTCAATGGTTCACTTGGTTGCTCCAAAACTTCCTCTATTTATAGGAGATGATTGATCAAGCATAGGCTCCTCTTGAGGATTGAAAATCTACAGAAAAATATAATTAAAATCAAGAATATAGCTGTTAGAAATCAATCCCACATTTTAAGGAAAAGATGTCTGCTGTCAAACGGTCAGATTTTGCTGTCAAAAGATAGGGCGACCAATCGCACAGAAATAAAAGTTCAAAAAATGACACAATATTTTTACATAGGGCGACCGGTCGACGTAGGGTTCGACCGGTCACCCCTATGTTCAACCGGTCCATGCCTCAAAGGAGTGAAGAGAATAAGTTTCTGTTTCAAAGAACCACTTGCAGTGCCGGTCGCACCTAGAGCGGCCAGGTCGTCGACTGACCGGCGACACCAGGGCGGCCTGGTCGACCTGCTGTTTTTCATTCCAGGCTCGAATTCTATTTCAATGTACTCTTCAGGTACGGGTTGCGCTATAGGGCGACCGGTAGACCTCGAGACAGAAATGTTGTCCGATTATTGTCGAAAATAAAACTCAAGAAATACTCCAAAAATTTAGTAAAAACATTTTAAACCAATCGGGAGTATTTAAACAACATTTAGGAACCTTGTTTTGAAGTAAAAACTTATAAACATAAAACCGTTTAAAAGTGTTGTCCAATTTTATCTGAAATAAAACTTGAAGAAATACTCTGGAAAATATTGAAACCATTTGAAATCATTTGGAAGTATTTGGACAACAATTAAAAACATTGTTTTGGTGTAAAAATAAAATCATCAAAATTAAGATAAAAACAAGTATCAAACAATCTCCCCCTTTTTGATGATTACAAACCAAAACAATTTTTAGAAATATTAGAGGGACAATTTTAAAAACAATTTTCCGGTAAAAACATCTAACCGATTGGAAGTAACCAAAATTTCCAAAATACATAAGCAACCAAGAAAGGGAGTAATTATATTCAATAATAGGCATAATACGCACAAGCTCCCCTATCAACAAGCACATCAAGAATAATGTAAAAGCAATTAACCATAAGCCAGAAGCTTAGCTTTTACAAATTGTTCAAGAGCTTATAAGCTCCCCCTGTCAATAAAACATCATTAGACAAGTATTTAAGTCCATCAAGCAACAATTGGACTAAATATAATTCATAACTTATGTCTTTAAAGAGCCATATCTTATAGCTTTTATAACGAGCTTTTATTAGCTTCTTTGAGCTAATGAGCCAATTTCCTGTTTCTTCCCCTTTGGAATCATCAAAAAGAATGTTAGGATGATAAAAACATCATACAAATACTTCAAAGTGCGCTAAAGAGACGGTTTATCAACCATTGAGCAATTTAAGCTTAAAAACCAAAGAAGAAAGGAAGAAATGTATCATGACGAGTTCATACGCTCGGTTTATTTGCCAAAACATGTTCTCAATAAGTATTGAAGACTTTTGGAAGCAAGAGACTCATGTAGAAGTTGAAAATTTCATTGTGACATTTCATCGAACACTTTGTGGGCGTGAAAGTTAAAAGAAGTTGTATATAACCCTTGTAAATGATTCAAGCCAAAAATTTTCATTACCAAAACACATCAAACATCATACAATACAACAATATATCTAAGCCCATCAAGATCATATGCAAAATATAGCAAGAGATATACAAGAAAGTCACAAACTCAAGCGTTCAACCCAATTGAGATAATATTGGCCAAAAAGATCAAGGCATTACGAATGCCATTAAGCAAAAATTAAAGAGCCATCAAGTAATACATGTCAAGCATCAAACAATGCATATTAGACATTACAAATGTCCCAAATAATCCATCTAAACAAAATGATCAAGACATGTCAAATGCATTTAAGCAAAAATTAAAAGAAGCACTTATACCATCAAGTACTTCATACCAACAACAAACTATGCCAAACTAGAGTATTTTTACCATCAAATACTCCATCAAAATCATGATCATCCACAAGTCATTATCAACTTGCTATTTTAACCCTTTCAAGAAAACAAGCAAATCTCATTAGTACGAAAGAGTTTTACAAGAAAGTCAAAAGAAATACAAGACAACATGGACAAGAAAGAAAATGCTAGAATAGTAAAGGGGTGGGGACATCAATCCTCGTCCGAAGAGAAGCAAGTTCCGAGAATAAAATCTTTGATGAATTTCTTCAACTTGCCGATTGATTTTTGCATTTTCGAGGTCTTTTGCTCCAAAGCCTCATACCTAGCTTCATGAAAAGATCTTAAATCATCAAATTCGGCTTGGGTGTACCTCCTAGAAGGTTGAGCACCGGTATTACCCTCCGGATTGCTCTGTTCGCCTTCCTCTGCCAACTCGCGGGCTTCGGCATCATCAAAGAAGTCGTTTGGATCTGGGGAATCTTGGCCTCTTCCTCTAGCCATCTTAGTTGGTCGGATGTCCATATTTTTGTGCATAGTGACCATTTGGGAGATATTATCAATGTCAAAGTCATTTTGGAATACCTCCGAATTACATTCCGACGAAGGTAGTCCCGATTGTATAAGAAGTTCACAAATCCAATTGCCCATAATAAACTTCTTATTTTCTTGAGTGATAGACTCAATTAGACATTGAATAAGAATGGCGCCAAAGTTAAGCGGTTCCCTTCTAGCAATCTTATAAGTCAAAAAATAGTCCATGTTGCTAGGCATTTTACCCGCTTTTCCACAAATACAGTAGGCGACAATAACAAATAAAATCCGGTGCTCAAGTGTCATCGCCAACAATGAATACTTTGGCCATACGCCCAAATAGGTCTTAACTTCTCTCATAGACACCCCCAACATATCATCATTCCAAATAGCACAAGAGAAAAAGTCTCAACCACCTTCTCTAACATGTAGAAGCCGACAAATTTCATTAGGTGTCCACCTAAAGTGACGACCTTTTACAAACGAATTTACCGCAATAGGCTTTCTATCATCAACATCATATTGCACCCACATATTTGCATAAAAATGTTGGATAATATCATCATCATACAAAACATATGCATGCTCCCATAAAAACATCCAACCTTGCTCCTCAAAGAATCCTCTAATAGTAGGATATTCATTAGCAAATGAATTAAAACGACAAATTTTAGTCCGAGCAATCGACTTTCCACCCATTCCCAAATCTTCATAGTACCACTCCGCATATTTATTGATGAAATTAAGAACATTATTAGAATGGGGAGCTTGAGTAATAAAAGATTTCTTACTTTTTGCCCAACGGCAATTTTTGAGCGAAATTGTTCATGAGCTCGGCAATTTGGGCCCGAGAGAGTATGGGATTTTGAATGTCATCACGTTCTTGAGCCACGTTCCTTTGGGCAGCTCGAATATCCCTTTGTTCGGCTTCATCTTGCCAATTTCTCGAAGAACCCTCTCCGCCCTTTCTTCTCTTGGAAGTGGGATTTTGACCGGTGGAATTTCTTGGAGGAGCCATATATGTAAGATTCTTGCAAAAATAAGAGGATTAGCAACAAGAATCGTAAAGATTGATGAAGAATTGAAGATTTTATGAAAAAGGGGCGATTTTACATTTGTTTAAGGGTTTGTGAGCGATTTGTGTTCTGTTTTGAAAATGAAGAACAACCCGTTTTTAACTTGAAAAATTGCCCTGGGCGATCGGTCGAGGTATGGTGCGACCGGTCGACGTGCAGGGCGACCGGTCGCCCCTGCCTTGACCGTCCCAGTGCAATTTTTCATTCTCCAGGTTTTTCAAAAATTCGATTTTTCACCCCAAAAGTTTTTTTTTTAAAACTTTGCAAAAAGATAATTTTGGACCAAGTCCAACAAATACGGGTTTCGGGAAAACATATATTCGAGAAAATCGAGACTTAACGAGTAGTGCCCTTTTAAGAAAAATTTGCAAAATCATTTAGATGCACTTAAGGGATTGAAATGAAATATCTTGAAAGATATGTGCATAAGCATAATATCGAGTTCTAAGAGAAATACGAGTGAACATACCTCGATAGTTTAAGAAACTTGATGACAAAATAGCCAGTGAATATGAGATATATATCCTACACAATTCTTAAACAAAATTTGCACAATAACACAAGTGTAGGCAAGTAATAAGAGATAACACAAAAAATTATGATTATGCTATAAAAATCCATAAGAGTTTAAAAGCAACATGTAAGGTCTCTTTTTCAAGGGATTTTAAAAACACAAATATTTATTGAGGACCTTAATTTTAAAATTATGAAAACTCATTTGCAATTAAGACACAATTAAAAACATGCAAAGAAATAAAATAAAATGCATATTTAAATGGGGAGATACGGTTTACCAATTACGCCATTTCCATGGGTTGTGTCTTTCCCATTGTTGATGATATCTTCCCCTTGAGAAGTCACTTTGTTGATGATGGCTTCTTTGATTACTCCATTTCCAAGGTTTGTTACCTTCCCATTGTTGATGGTCTATTCTTCTGTGAAAATCATCTTGTTGATGATGTTTTTGCCATTTCCAAGGATTGTGTTCTTCCCATTTTTGATTATATCCTCTTCTTGGAAATTGGCTTTGTTAAAAATGTTCTCTCCTTCTTTGATCAAATGACGCGGTCATTTGATGTCTTCTTGGCGGTATAACTTTTCTCCGATCATTATTTCACCGGGTACCTAATACAACATTATTTTGTGGTACCCTCAAGTGCTTGGGTCCTTTAGGATTAGCTTTGAGACTTTTAGGTCTCCAATAATGATTAGAGCTATTTCTAGCCCGACAAATATTAGCCGTATGACCCTTTTTACCGCAATAAAAGCATGTAATAGTTCTAGGAGCATAATGACCAACATTCTTAGGGACTTGATTCTTTTTCATGTGATTGACACCCTTAGGCTTATGATCAAGTTCTAGTTTCGAATTATCACAACAATCAATAATATTGGTCATTCTATCGGTACTCAAGTTGGATTTAGATAACTCATTTTTCAAGCAATTTATATCCTCAACAAGAGTACTATTTTCTTTCTCAAGGTTTCTAACCTTGTCAAGAGTGGTGGTGTGAGCATATGATAGTGATTCATAGGAAGTAAATAAACTATCCTTATCATTTTTCAAAACAATGAATTCCTTTTTCAAATTTTTGTACTTAACAAGTAAATTTTGGAATTCATTTTGAAGATCATCAAAATCATTTTGCAAATCACTATAATCATTTTGAATAACAATATCATAGGAAGTAGAGGGTTTAAGACATACCTCGTTTTCTTCTTCGATGCCCATAAACAATATTCAACTTCCTCATAGTTGGAAGTTGTAAGAGGCTTGTTCCTTATATTTGACATTGTATCCCTTTGAGAAGTAGATGCTTTTGTTTGACTCCTTTCATTTGCAAATACTCCATAGATGGCTTCTAATTTTTGCCATACTTCATGTGCCGATCGAATTCCTACAATATGTTCAAATTCCAAATTAGTAAATGAACAATACAAAATATTGAGAGCTATACCGTTTAAGGAGATGATTTTCTTCTCTTCATCATTGAGCTCTTTGAAGCCTTTGGAGGTGTGTGGTGTGTCTTTCATCGGAATGGATTCTCCATTTATGACGATGTTCCAAATATCGAACCCGCAACCTTGTAAATAACATTCCATTCTTTCTTTCCAAAATATATAATTTTTGGAATCAAATAGAGGTGGCTTGGTGGTGGAGGTGCCGGTAAGATGAGCTTCGTTCGTAGCCGACGATCGTTCCTCTTCACTCGCGATGTGAAACGAGCTTGCCAAAGAGTTTGGCTTTGATACCACTTGTAAGTCCAAGCGGCTACGATAATCTAGAGGGGTGAATAGATTATCTCCATCTTTTTCGACACGCCCTCTTTTTTCGAACCGAATGCTCAAAGATAATAACAAAGGTGCGGAAAGTAAACAACACACGTCGATTTATAGAGGTTCAACCCACCTAGGGCCTAATCCTCTACCACCCCAGTATATCCGGGATGGATTTCAAAAAGAAAAAGAATTTTATTAATTACCAAAATTAATACAAACTCAACTTACAACACCTTGAAGAGCACCACACTCTTCTTCAACACCACCTTTGGAGATTACCAAAATCTCCCTTTGAAGATTACCACAATCTTCCTTCAACGACACCTTTGAAGATCACCACAATCTTCAATCTTGATGAATACCAAATTCTTCAACACCTCAAGAGCACCACACTCTTGACACACCTATCACCTAGATCACCAAAATGTATTCTTTCCACAATAATACTCACAGGGATGTCTTGTGTTGAATGATGACCAAAAATCAAGATTATAATTCAATAATGAATATTACAATATGAGTGCAAAGTGTAATCAAGAATAGCCTAGACCTCAAGGATGTGAAAGTGATAAGCTAGGCAAAATTACAACAAGAATAATGACAATGAAGAACAAGTGTTTGCTTGAAGTGTATCTTGTTGTGTTGTATCTCAATGGTTCACTTGGTTGCTCCGAAACTTCCTCTATTTATAGGAGATGATTGATCAAGCATAGACTCCTGTTGGGGATTGAAAATCTACAGAAAAATACAATTAAAATCAAGAATATAGCTGTTAGAAATCAATCCCACATTTTAAGGAAAAGATGTCTGCTGTCAAACGGTCAGATTTTGCTGTCAAAAGATAGGGCGACGACGATCGCACGAAATAAGTTCAAAAATGACACAATATTTTTACATAGGGCGACCGGTCGACGTAGGGTTCGACCGGTCACCCCTATGTTCAACCGGTCCATGCCTCAAAGGAGTGAAGAGAATAAGTTTACATTTTGAAAGAAACACTTTGCAGTGTACCGGTCGCACCTAGAACAACCGACTCGACTGGCCGGTCGGCCGGGCGACCGGTCGACCTGCTGTTTTTCATTCCAGGATCGAATTCTGTTTCAATGTACTCTTCAGGTACGGGTTGCGCTATAGGGCGACCGGTAGACCTCGAGACAGAAATGTTGTCCGATTATTGTCGAAAATAAAACTCAAGAAATATTCCAAAAATTTAGTAAAAATATTTTAAACCAATCGGGAGTATTTAGACAACATTTAGGAACCTTGTTTTGAAGTAAAAACTTATAAACATAAAATCGTTTAAAAGTGTTGTCCAATTTTATCTGAAATAAAACTTGAAGAAATACTCTGGAAAATATTGAAACCATTTGAAATCATTTGGGAGTATTTGGACAACAATTAAAAATATTGTTTTGGTGTAAAAATAAAATCATCAAAATTAAGATAAAAACAAGTATCAAACACATTTGAGTTTGAAGGTTGATCATTTTGAGTATCATCTTGAACAATGGGTTCAACAATATCCTCTTCATCACTTTCATCATTGGGTATCATTTCAACACCCGAAGCTTCATTGAATTTGACATGGATGGATTCTTCAACAACTCCACTAGTTTTATTGTAAACCCGATAAGCTTTGCTCTTAGTTGAGTACCCCATAAATATTCCTTCATCGCCCTTATGATCAAGTTTGTCCAATTGATCCTTAGTATTCAAAATAAAACATTTACATCCAAATATTTTGAAATAGCTAATATTTGGATTTCTTCCTTTCCAAAGCTCATATGGAGTTTTATTCATTTTAGGACGAATATAAACTCGATTAATAACATAGCAAGCGGTACTTTCGGCTTCGGCCCAAAAATATTTTGGAAGTGAAAATTCATTGAGCATGGACCGACTCATTTCTTGAAGTGTCCGATTCTTCCTTTCGGCTACTCCATTTTGTTTAGGTGTCCTTGGAGCCGAAAAATTGTGACTATATCCCTTGGTTTCACAAAAGACTCTAAATTCTCCATCAAATTCTCCACCTCGATCACTTCGAATAGACTTAATAGTATCTTCCTTTTCATTCTCAATAAGTCTACACAACTTAACAAACTCATTAACAGCATCATTTTTATTTGTAAGAAATAGAGCCCAAGTATATCTAGAAAAATCATCAACTATAACAAAAGTGTAATGTTTTCCACTTAGACTAGCCGTACCAATATCCCCATACAAATCAAGATGAAGCATTTGTAGAGGTTTGGTAGTGGAAATTTCATTTTGGGCTTAAAACTACTCTTAACTAATTTGTTCTTTTGACAAGTGTCACATAAGCCAAGATTTTCAAAATTCAATTTGGGTAGTCCTTTTACATGTTGGTTTTTGTAAATAGTTTGCAAATTTTTGTATCCAACATGTCCAAGTCGCTATGCCATAAACTAGTTAAATCATTATTGGAGACAAGACAAGAAACATTTTGACTAACCAAATCACTTGTACAAATTTTGTAAAGATTGCCTTTTCTAATTGCTTCACAAATAATTTTATCATTTTTGGAAATAAGGCATTTTTCTTTATTAAAAACAACATTATAATTTGAATCACAAAGTTGGCTAACACTTATCAAATTGAACTTAAGCCCTTCTACTAAAAGAACACTACTAAGAGAGAAAGAAGAGTTACTAAAAGAACACTACTAAAAGAACATTACCAAGAATTTTTCCTTTGCCATTGCCGAACATGACCATACCCTCTTCTTGGAGCTTGATGTTGGTAAAAAGTTCTCTTTTTCCGGTCATATGGCGTGAACATCCGCTGTCCACGAGCCATTTTGAATCTTCCATTGTTGTTATAGCCCCTATAACCTACAAAGGAATTATTTTTAGGTACCCTATAATTTTGGGGTCCATGGGGGTTAGCCTTGAGACCTTTGGGTCTCCAATAATAGCTAAAATTATTCTTCAATTTACAATTGCTAGCATAGTGTCCATTCTTACCACAATAAAAACAAGTAATAATACGAGGACTATTAGCACGTACAAAGGTTGGACCTTGGTCTTTTTTCATAAAGGCATTTTGAAAAGGTTTGTAACCAAGTCCTAATTTAGAATGCTCACCTCTTTGTGCATCTAAAATTTTTGTGACTTTATCCGTACTTAAATTGAATTGATGCACATCCTTTCAAATTTTCAATATCATTTGTGAGCGTTTGTTTTTCGGTTTCAAGAGTACGGACTATAGTAAGAGTAATAGCATGAGCCTTATCAAGAGAATCATAAGAAGTAAATAATTTATCCTTTTCTATTTTAAGCTCTTTATGCTCATTTTTCAAATTCTTGTATTTGACAATCAAATTTTGAAACTCATTTTGCAATTCATCAAAATCACATTGTAATTCATCAACTAGGGAAGAAGATGAAGCATTAGAGCGTACCTCAGTATTTTCATCGTCTATGGCCATAAGACAATGTTCGGATTCTCCTTCCTCGTCGGTTGTTTCAAGTAATTCATCCCAATTTTTGACATCCGCATTTAATGCCTTCTTTTTCGGAAAAGGCTTTTTCTTCTTTTGTTCCTCTTCCGCTAATTTTGGGCAATCGGCTATGTAGTGCCCGGATTTTCCGCATTTGAAACAAGAATTATCTCTAGGCTTTCTTGCTTTATTTTTGTTTACAAATTTTGCAAATTTTCTAACAAGAGCCGCCGTTTCTTCATCATCCTCATCACTAGCATAATAAACATTATTAGAAGAAGATGATAAGCCTTTAATAATATTTTGCGTACCCGGTTTGGAGGTGGATGATTGAGAAATTTTCCTCTCCTTGAGATATACTTCATAAATGAGGAGGTTCCCAATGAGCTCATCAAACTTGAGTGTCTCAAGATTTTGTGCTTCCGTGATTGCCGTCACCTTTTCGGACCATGAGCCGGGAAGGGCGTTCAATACCTTGGTCACCTTGTCTTCTTCAGAGATGACCTTTCCAAGAGCCACAAGAGGATTGATAATGTTGTCAAGCCTTTCCACCATTTTTGATATGCTTTCACCATCATGCATATTGAAGTTTTCAAAGTCTTTCACAAGCATTGTTTTTCTTGCTTGCTTCACTTTCTTTGTGCCCTCATAGATGGTTTCTAATTTTTCCCAAACTTCATGTGCCGACTTTATGCCTCTTATACGATTATACTCGGTGGCGGTAAGAGAGCAATGAAAAATATTTAAAGCCTTACCGTTTATAGAGAAGGCCTTCTTGTCATTTTCATCGAACTCCTTGAACGGTTTGGGAGTCGTGGTGCAATCCTCCAATTTTTTTGTTGGTTGAGCAACTCCTTCAATGACCACATTCCAAATATCAAATCCGCACCCTTGTAGAAAGCACTCCATACGGTCTTTCCAAAATGCGTAGTTGTTGGCGTCAAATAGTGGTGGCTTGTTGGTGGAGGCGCCGGTGGTGAGGTAGCTTTCGTTCGTAGCCATGGATCTTTCCTCTTTACTTGGAACGAGCTAGCCAAAGAGTTTGGCTTTGATACCACTTGTTAATCCAAGTGACTACGATAATCTAGAGGGGGTGAATAGATTATGCCGATTTTTCGCAAATCGCCCTCTTTTTCGAAAGGACACATAATTGACAAAAATGTAAATGCGGAAATTAAACAACACTCGATGATTTATAGTAGTTCAACCCACCTAGGGCCAAATCTACTACCACCCCGGTATATCTGAAGTGGATTTCAAAAAGAAAAAAAGATTTTATTAATTACCACAATTAATACAACACCACCTTTGAAGATTACCACAATCTTCTTACAACACCTTCAAGGAGATTACCACAATCTTCCTTCAACACCTATGAAGAGTACCACACTCTTCAACACCTAAGATCACCCAAGTGTGTTCTTACCACAAGAACACTAACAAAGATATCTTGTTTTGGATGATAGAAAAGATTCAAGATTACAACTCAATAATTGAAGAATACAAACTTTGAGTGCAAGTGTAATCAAGAAGGAAAAAGCCTAGACCTCAAGATAGTGCAAGTGCAAGAACTAGGCTATTACAACAAGAGTATAAAAATGAAAGCTTGAGAATTCGCAGATTTCTTGTTGTGTATTTTGCTTGTATGTGTTGTGTTTTTGTGTCTTCAATTCATCCTCTATTTATAGGAGAGTCTTCAAGATTGGATCTCCAATATAGGCTCCTCCTTCACTTTTGTCTAGGATCACAAGATGTAGAAATATTGTACAAAAATCAAAAGTAAATCTTGCTGATAAGGATTTCAAACAGCATGATTTTGTCTGTCACAAAATAACATAGGGCGACCGGTTGCCCTGTTTAAGATTTTGAACGTTTGAAAAAGATAGTGCGATCCAGGTACAGGTCGAATGGGGGGTCGACCGGTTGGTAGGGGTGCGACCGTCGCCTTAGGGGTACGGCAGTCGGCCCCACTCTTTGACCGTCCCCCTCTTCATTTTCTTGACTTGATGCGTTCGTTTCAAGTTTTCTTTCTTCGTGCAGTTGACGCTTTGGGCGACCGGTCGACCTCCAATCTTGAAATGTTGTCCGATTTTTATCAAAAATAAACTTCAAGAAATACTCCAAAAAATTAGTAAAAACATTTTAAATCACTTGGGAGTATTTGGACAACATTTATAAACATTATTTTGGTGTAAAACCCAATTACATAAAAACATTAAATATGTTGTCCAATTTTTTTATCGAATAATAAACTCTAAGAAATACTCCAAAAATTAGTAAAAACATTTTAAATCATTTAGGAGTATTTTGGACAACATACATAAACATTGTTTTGGTATAAAAACTCATTTAAACATAATCATCAAAATCTTGATAAAAACATTTATCTAACAGCTTTCTCCAATTTATTATATTTAGATAATTTTATCCCTCAAAGAACCAGTCGGGACTCAATTTTAAATAATGTCGAATTATAGTCAGCAACGGACTTGAAGTCCTGCAATCTCAGTTGTTGCCAGTCATATTGTGCATGCGGGAGTATCACAGTTCTGGTGTGATCAAATCTATCTTTGAGCTTTTGTCAGAGCTCAGAAGGCCTTTCAATTTGTATATATATATATTTTTTTAAATCATCAGATAGATGATGCGAATAAATATCATTGCGTTCCCCTCATCTTTTACCACGACCTCTTCAATTTTCACAGGCTTCAATGTTTAGCCAGATCTTGACTCTGAAGGTGCAATTTTACATACAAACACCATGATAAATAATTATCGCCAGTAGTATCAAGGATCTGGAATTTTTGCTTTTCGATACCGACCATTTTTCTACAAAGGAAATAAAATAAATTAGTACAAAGAAATTCAGACTTGAAATATACAAACCTTTTCTTGAGCAATAACTCGTGTTGATAATGTGTTATAAATGATCTCTATTTTATATATAATATTTATGATACATATATTTATATATATGATATGATATTGTAATTAATATAAAGTATAAAGTAGGCAAAAGCATTAACGGAAGCAAAGTAAGCAATAATTGTGTTTTGCTATGAAACTATGTGAGTTGTTTCTTGATTCCATTAGCCATATTTATACACAAATTTGTAAAGCATATTACACTCACAAGATAAGTTACTATGCATCTTGCGATACCTATTAGGGCTATTAGTGCTAAAAGCCCATAATAGGACAAATTGTCATAACAATTACATAATAATAGTACTTATTTGTTGGTTAATTTAGAATATATTTTTGGATATATCACTTATCCAAAAAGTTCATTCTAGAGAAACCATAATTGAAGATTATGAAAACTCGCAAAGAATTTTTAAGGTACAACCTTCATATTTGCTTCATTTTTCTATATTTTTAAATATCGGTCCGACATTCGTCTACACTAGTCGAAAATCCTGGCTACACCCATGGCTCCTCATAAATTAAACCCCTCTAGCGCTCCGGAAGGGAAGGGCTACCTTCAAAGTCTTCGTAAATTCCAAGGAATCTCGAGACAAGACAAGCCAACACAAGATGTCGCTTTAGCTCTCGACTTTGTTTCATACTTCGCAAAGACCGGAGTCGGAGGGCTTTATGTTGGGGACAAACACGATATTTAATAATTAATTACATAATTTAATTTATATATTTGTTTAATATTAATTGCCTAATTGGATATTAATGGAATAACTCGGCCCAAACGAGTCCGGGACTGGCCCATAGGTAGATTTCTCCTACATGGCCCACGAAGCCCATTACTTAGGTATAAAAAGGTCATTCCCCTTCATTTATAAGTGATTTGATTCGTAACTCTATTATTCAAGATTCGATTCTTGTATTCTTTTCTCGACCATTGTCTTTGGGCCGAGCATCGGAGGGGCCTCCCTGGGATAACCCCAAGACCCTATAACGTTTGCGTGTATGCAGACAAGTTCCCGTCTGAAGAAGTTCCAGCTCCCATAGAATAAAACTTGAAGACTCCCCCATTGGGAAAAAAAAGTTTGTTAAAAGCCTTAACTTTTGAGTGATCTGTCCTAAAAAACAGCGTCAAATTCTATTTTAGATTATTGAATAACGCTTAACTAGACTTATTATTATTGTTAAATATACATGAAAAATCATTTTTGTATTCAAATATAATTATACTTTATTGCACAAAAATAAATACAAATCCAATTCTCAATAAAAAACAATAAAATAAACATATAAAAGACTTATTTCAAATACACGGTTCCTGAAATCTAGGGCTGCGATTGGATATGAGTTTATTTTCATTTTCGTTCCGCTAGAGAAATTTTTCCAACCCAACATTTGATTGTTTATGAAAATTTTAAGAAAATACACTATTCATCACTTTTATTTTTTCTTTTACGAATTGTAGGTCCCAAGGGGTGTGAGTGTAAGGTTTAGAAGGGGGGGTTGAATAAACCTTACCAACTTTTCGATTTAGTCCTTTTAAATATTCAGAGTTAATACTTTACAGCTATGTCCTTGATGGACAACTAAGTTAGTTAATCAGCAGAGTTAGTCACTCAACAGATTCGACTGAGCTGTTGATAGAATAATTCAGCTGTTTTGACTAAAGATTTAACTCGACTGTGATTTGTTTTCAGCGGAAGACTTAACACCCTTGAATTTGATTAAGTTTGTTTTAATACTCGGTTTTAGCACTCAGTTGATTATCAATTGGATAGCAAATTTATCAGCAGATATAAAAATAAGATGCATAATTTAAAGTGCTGAAATGTAAATAACACAATAAGATTTTATAGAGGTTCAAAGATGGGGTAATTCTTCTACTCCTCTCTTCTCCAACTCCCGGAGGAATCCACTAAGTATTGATCAAGATATACGAGTGGTTAACGGTCAGATACAAGTCTTGATCACACAAATGACTTGATCCTTTGGGACTCGATCCGAGATGCCTTGGTCACGCACCGCTTCTCGTGCGACTCAACTTCTTCACAGGGCACTTTGCCTTGCTACTACAGCCCACTTGCTCAAGCTTCTTGGATTTGATCACGAAGCCCTCCAAAAACTTGAGATGGTTCGACCTTGAACCTTTCTACAATCCTCCGTAGAATGTAGACCCCTTGATTCTTCAAAAATTTCCTCTTCAACCGATTGAAGTTATCTTTCCTTCACGGGTGAGTGTTGGATTGATTTCCTTCGTAATGTAGGCTTGAAGATTGATCTTGAATGATTTGAGAATATATTAGGTTCTGATTCGGATGTTTGCTCGAATGTTCGTGTTCGGTGACCTTCTCTCGAGTTATTCCTCGGCCTTTTATAGTGATCTTTTAAAAATCTGCCCGTTGAAGAGATAGGCTTATTGTTTGAAAGTCACTTGTGGTCGTTGGCTTGTCTTGTTGCGATCCTTGAAATTGCCACTTCCTCGTATGAATTGTTCTTGACTTTTCGAGTTCGACATGGTGCGATGCTTCCCATTGGTTTATTTCTTTTGCACGCTCGAACTGAGCACTTCAAGAAAGGTAGTATGGAGCTATTACTTGTTTAAGTATTTCTCTTGATTTACGTACAACGGATCTCTTTCGATTGTCTTGACTTGACCGCATTTTCTTAACATCCCCAGGTGACTTTGAGTCGCTTCCAATCATTTGATGACTCTTCCTTCACTTCAACCTTGAGACTTGGTTGTCTTGAGTTAACTTGACGATACTTCACTCAATGCATCTCACCGCACCTTCAAATGAGGTCCCGTCTTATCTTCTTTGCCATACTCAAACCTCGCAATGAGTCTTCCTTCTAGTCTCCAATTGTCTTCTTACATGTTTAGGCATAGCTGACTTAACTCAGCTTGACCAGCCCTATCTATTACAATGCAATTTACAACAAAAAGATGGGGCGCCAACTTCCTATTCTAAGTTTTGCATGGCATTCATCAAAATCTACAAAATAATTTCCCAACAATTTCCCCCTTTTTGATGATGCCAAAACTTAAAACATCCATACAATTATTTAACAAAGAAAAGATACATACGAGACAAATGTAGAACCACAGAATGTATGTTTAGAATCGATCTTTTATTGATCATAACATCCTTGTTCTTTACATAGTCACATTTTAGAGTGTATCGAGCTTAAGCCCCAAAAAAATGTATCGAGCTTAAACGGGGCTTAGACTAACCATGTTTTTCTATATCTACTCACGTACGAAATTGCATAATTTTATTCAATGTACGGAAGACTTACATAAAGTGTATTTACATAGTAAAATACATGAAGGGGTGGACAAAGAACACTTCATCTCCTTTGTCTTTGCCTCCTTCTTTTATCTTCTTCACCGACTCTTCATCTTGACCTTTTCCTTTTCTTCTTATCTTCACC
Source organism: Rehmannia glutinosa (assembly GCA_016081115.2). Classification (NCBI taxonomy): domain Eukaryota; kingdom Viridiplantae; phylum Streptophyta; class Magnoliopsida; order Lamiales; family Orobanchaceae; genus Rehmannia; species Rehmannia glutinosa. The sequence goes on along the minus strand of CM071927.1, from coordinate 27,877,880 downwards.
GCCTTCTTTTTCTCATACGCCTTCCTGGACAGACTTCATCTCTTCTTAGTCTTTCTTGTCTTTCCTCCCATAGCTGAGTTTGTCTTTTATTTTCTTCTTCAATTCTCTTCACATACTCAAGATTGTTCTTAGCCACTTGCATTGGCTACTTCACAATCCGGCCCAATAGATCCCTCCTTTCTTGCCTGGATCTATGTACTCAATGTTTTTTGGGCGAGTTCTAGGTCCGAAACCTCTTCCTCCACCACCGCTTCTTCCTCTCTCAGGCGTGTATTGTCTTGGGGCCTTCTTTTTCCCAAATGAGTGACTAGCGAGTGACCAGCAGAGCGATCGCCGGTGGTTTCTTGTCTGTCGCCTTCTTCACATAGTGTGAGACTTTTTTCCCAAAGATAAAATCCCGTGCTTGAGCCATGGACATGTTTGCGAAGTAACCTTCGAGATGCGGCGTCTTAAATTCATCAACAGATCTTGGCTCGATTCCGATCCGAAATGGCATAGGTGTCTCTGTCTATTGGAATGCCTCCATGTTGTTTTAGAATATCCATAACTCGAGCATTCATTCTTCCTTCCACTTCCTCCATCCCTCGCTTCAATCTGTCTCTCTCTTTTCACCATTGGTACAACAGTGTTGGAGTGGCGAGTCATCGGGAGTTTGGCGATAATATCACCGTGACAAGACCTTGTTGGGGGTTTTAGCAATCATCAAGGTCACATCTTTCGAGCCTTCCCCTCAACAGGACTTCCCTTTCTTCTCTTTATTAATGCCTCACTTGTCTTTCCCTTCACAATCGCTTCCCTCCTTCTCGGCTTCGTTCGATCCCTTCAGCGCTTTTAGGTATTCCTCTTCCCCCTTTTTGGCATCATCAAAGGAGAGGAACCCCGAAACAAGCTAGCAAGCAAGAAGTCGAGTCTCACGATAGTTGAGTTCTCGCCGAATCTGCTGCGGAGTAAGCCGCACGAAACTCGGAGCGAGTGGCGTTGGATTCACTGCTACCAACTTCATCTCAGCCATGAGGAGACCGAATTTTCGATCCATATTCTCTTCCACACGCAGGAGCTCGTTTTTATTATGTTCACGCAGCAGCTTTATCTCTCGTAGTATGAGATTCATGCATTTGTTCAATGTGTTCTTGCAATTTTGTCTTTGCATCGGCATTCTCACCTCGCTGACCAACAACTTGTTGAACAATGTTCAAATATCGAGCTTGTTCCACACGCATTGTTTCTTCTTTGTTGCCACCACTACCGGATCCGACTATGATGCCTCTCAAATCGCCCGGTGAGGTTGGCGTCCCCTGTTATCCACCTCATGTCCCCGCGAGGCCTGGTGCCTCTCCATCCGTTCAATCTCGGCAAATAGGGCTTTGAACACCTCCCGAACTTCACCGCTTCTTATCTGTTTGGACGGCCAAGCAGAGTCAAAGTCATAGTTATCGGAACAATGGTGTCGATGGAATGACAGGATCGGTATGTGGAAGCGCTCGCGATCTTTGTCTCGATTCTTCGGGAGGTCCGTGTACCTCCGAGAGAAGGGAAATGATTCTATGAAAGAATCATCACGTGCAACCGGAATTTGTTCAATTATAAGCGGTGCTCGTGAAGTTCCTTGTGGAGTCGAACTCTGCTGCGGCAGGGAGCCTGCGCAGATGGACTCTGTTTGGGGGTCTCATTGTGAAGTCGACCCACTTGCTAAGCCTCGGCTATCTCAACAGCCTTCGTCGGTCTCAAATTGGTTTTTCCAAATGAGTTGACTGGTCCTCGGCCTTATCAAAAGCGTCATCGGACGATGATGAGATTTCCATGGGTGGCACAACATCAAAGGTGAATGTTTGGCGAGTAGTCTTGAGGTCAGACTTACTCGTGGTTGGAACATCCTCAGCTAAGTCTTTGCGATCAGTCACAGGGGATGACTCAGCTTCATCGTCTCCTTCCGATCCCAGAAAGGTTACATCAGGATTATCCTGGGAATCGTGAAGAGCACTTATCTCCTTTTCTGATGGATCAATGATAGTAGGAGGGATGTTCTCACGTGCTTCGCTTTCTCTACCGGAAGTCTCAACCTCCCGTTGGCCTTCATTACCTCTCCGATCTCAGCCTCAATCGCAGCGAGGCTCGGACATCCCTTTCGACAAATGTCTGCTTGTCTTGGGGTCTTTCGAGGTGGCATCCATTGAGTCTCAACTCCATGGATTGCACTTTCATCGCCAGTGTGTTAACTCCCGGGACAGCTTCCTTCGTGCCTCGATCGCATCAACAATGTCATTAGCTCGCGAGAAGCGATTGGCACTTCACCGAGACAGACAGTCAAATCGCCTCGAGCCTCACAATGACAACTTGTCAGTGTATTCTCGTGATTGATCCTTCTCCACTTCGCCTCCTAAATTCATTGTGGAGTCACCGCAGCAGCCTTCCGACCTTGCTGCGGTGGAGAGAGTTTCCCCTCACCGGCATACCAACGGAGTGACTTGCGATGGGGGTCACTCGTCTCCGCACTCCCGATCGTCCCACCGAGTATTCACCCGTTGGGCGGTGGTAAGACACCTTCATTAGGGGTTGGCTCGACCGGGGTCCCCACACTCCCGCCATCGCCAATTCCTTAATACCTTCCTCTCGAATGAGCCGGGGAAGTGGTGGAAGCAACGACAAAGGGCAATATCTTTGCGCACCACTCCCATTGGGTCTATCTCCACCGTGATTTGGAGGACTCTCCTGTCCCTCCATCATTCTTTGCTCATGAAGGATTCTGACTCTTGCATTGCTTGCTGCATTTGCAACTCTTCTCGTGGGCGAAGAACAGGGTCCGTGATCCTCATCACTTTCTCGATAGGACCTCAAGGTGAGGTGTGTATGATCGGTGGTGCCGGTGAGAGGGCGGATCTTTGGCCTTCTCACGTGCCTCTCGCATCCTCACCGCTTTAGCCCGTTCATTTTCTTTTTCGAATCTGCGAGATATTGATGCAATTATCCTCATCAAGGGCTTGCGGATTGTGTCCACCTCAAGAAACCTGAAGAGTTCTTCTTCCCTCAAAGAATGAACTCTAGATTTTCAAACCGTACTCTGGATAGGCTCGACTTCCATTTTCTCCACTCTGCATGACGATTTTGGATGTCCGGATACAATGGAGAGTACATGATTACATCGTCTTCTTCATTCTCTTGTTGGACCTCGTTTCCGTGGATTAAGGGTAGTAGACTTCGCGCTCAACATCCTCTCGTAGCCTCTTCTGTTACGTGGAGAAACAACCCTATCAACAGTGATTCGGTTGTCTCAACCATTCCTTGTTCCTCACTGCTCGTCTACACTGGGTCTTTGAGTTGCCTCTCACGATCGGCTCAAAGACTTGGTCATTTCATCGATCACGTTTGGAGACTCTACTTCTCCAGCGGCCTCTCGGTATCTTCTCCAAATGAGTGGGCGACTCAGCCCGGTTTCTCAAGCTCGGGCGCTTGAAAATTCTTCTTCTTCTCCTTGTTTGTACCAAAGGGATTTATGGTTCTTGATAAGGTTTCTTCCGAGTCTTGGGCGGTGGGGGCCTGTCTTTGTTGTTTTTCTTTTGAGGAGTTGGCCGTCTTGGCTTATCGTTCTCCTTTTCTTGACGACCGGAGAAGGTATTTGAGATTCCTTCTCCGCTGCGCGGCATGCAGGGAGGAGACACCTCTGCTGGGGCAGTGACTCGGCAGGGGGCGGGAGCAGATTTCTTTTTCTTTCTTTGCAGAGCATCATTATTCTTAGCAAATGCAGAGCAGAGCAATTTTTCTTTGGAGGATAGGAACAGTTGTATCTTGGTCACCGGTGATTACCCCTCACTCGTGACGCCTCTCTTAACATAGGCTCTCTTCTCGTGCGCCGAGAGGTTTGATCTAAACATCCTCTTGTTTACATGGAACGCCTTTCCATGTCGAAGAGGGACTCCTTTTACCTCCATCAGCCGGCCAATCACCAGGCCGTATCCTAGGGAACCTCCAAACATTCCATCCTCCTTGAAGGATTTGTTCCCAACGTTCCGCGAGTCTGCGTGTAGACAAACTCAGCCCCTCACTTTCTGTTCTTCAATGATCGCAGCCATTACGATCAACTTTGCTTTGACACCGGGTCAAAGCTACCAAATTTGATATCTATGCATTTGGCAACGATGTCCAAGAATTTGTGGTAGTCCTCCTTCAGACCTCTTATTAGTCTGTAGACTACTTTCTCAAGATAGTCGGACTTGGCTACTTCCTTCCAAGCGTGAGTCGTGTCAACATCACTTCATTGATTTCCAACATTCCTTCCGCTGGTAACAAGCGTGTTCGCCAAATCCTTGGCGGTAATGATGAACTCCTTTCCATGAACAGAGGACTTGATGCCCTCATCGTGAACCTCAGCGTTCACGTAGAACTGTGCAACCTCTTCCACATAGGTCATCGGAAACTCCAACGTCAGAAACGGTTTCAGCCCAGACGTTTCCAATTTCTCAGCAATCTTCTTCACTAGGGTGTCGTCGGACCCCTGTTTCACCATACCATCGAAATCCACAGTAGACCTGGTGTGGATTTGCTTTCCTAGCTTGACAAAATCATGAGTGGATGCCATTTCTCAATATTTTACCGAACGAAACTTTAGAAAATGATCTGAGGATTGAAAGGGTTTTGAGAGAAAATTTTGCTTTTGCTTTCGAGAGAGAGATGAACAGTTTTTGGTAAAGTGTGAGAGAAACGGACGAAATGGTTTAAGTATGGTTCATGAAAGGGCGTGCGGGTGGTTTTGAAATGTGATCAAAATCAACGGCTTAGATCTTGCACGCCGATTTGCATTTAATGTCTCGTATTTAATGCGGCAACGCATTTATATCCAATCATAAGCTTGGTGTGCAGCTTTTGCCTGTACACGTCATAATTATGCTGACGTCATTCTTAAAAACATTCCCGCTTAGTAAAAACGACTGCGTTTTTGTCACTTTGCTCATAAATGACTCAGCTTGCCCCTTAGCTGATTTAACTCTTCTTTCCTCGCATGTAAATACTAAGGCACGTGTCAACTAACTCGGCATGTTGCCTTTCCGATACGGCTAATTCACTTAGGCGATTTGAGAGTTCACTCTTTTTCTCTTTTCGTGTTTCATTTCTTTTCTTTGAGTCTTCCGAGTGTCAACTCACCAATTAATCCTAACTCATGCTTGAGTTCTTCAAATCTTGACTCACATAATGGTTTTGTGAATATGTCGCCAAACTGTTTATCGCTTGAAATATATTCCAAGGTGATGTCCTTCTTTTCAACATGATCTCTTATGAAGTGATATCGACATCGATATGCTTTGTTCTTGAGTGCAACACAGATTTTGAGTTATTGCAATTGCACTTGTGTTATCGCACATGATTGGAATTTCCTTTTCTTCAACTTCATAGTCTCTCGCTTGTTGTCTCATCCATAGACTTGGGCACAACAGTGCCCCGCAGCTATGTATTCTCGCTTCAATCGTAGAGGTGGCTATTGAATTTTGCTTTTTGCTAAACCAGAAATTAGCCTATTTCAAGCATTTGACATGTGCCCGAGGTGCTCTTCCCACAACTCTACATCCAAAGATAGTCGAGTCCGAATAGCCAATTAGCTTGAATCCACCTTCCTTTGGATACCATAAGCCAACTTCTTGGCTTCCTTTCAAATATCTCAAGATCTTCTTGGTCATATCATATAGCTTTCTTTTGGAGCAGATTGAAATCTTGCACATACACCTACGACAAAGGTGATGTCCGCCCGCTTGATGTAAGATAGAGCAATGATCCAATAAGTGCTCAGATCTTGTTTGATCTACAGTGCTTGCCATCCGCATCCATGTCCATTTTGACCGATGTATTCATTGGTATTTTTATCAAGACTTCTCTTCCATACCAAATTTCTTCATTAAATCTCTCGGTGTATTTTGTTTGACTTATGAATGTTCCATCCTTCACCTTGTTTCACTTGGAGTCCAAGGAAGAATGTCGCTCTCCCATCATGCTCATTTCGAATTTGGTTTGCATGAGGTTTGAAAATTTATCACACACGACTCTTTGTTTGTGGATCCAAAAATGATGTCATCCACATATATTTGAACAAGCGATGCTCTTCCCCGTCTTGAATTAAGAAGAGTGTTTTATCCACTTTTTCTTTTGTGAATCCATTCTCAGTCAGGAATTGTGATTGTTAGGAAATTTATTGTTTAGATTTTGATGAATGCCATGTAAAACTTAGAATAGGAAGTTGGCACCCCATTTTTGTTGTAAAATGCATTGTAATAAATAGGGATGACCAAGCTGAGTTAAGACAGCTACGCCCCAACATGCAAGAAGACAACTGGATATTAGAAGGAAGACTCACTGCAAGACACCGAGTATGGCAAAGAAGTGTAGACGGAACTCTATCAAGAAGCGGTGAGATACAAATGAGTGGAGCATCATCAAGTCAACTCAAGTAAAGCCAAGTTCAAGTCTCAAGTGACAAGAGTCATCCAATGATTGGAAGATGACTCTAAGTCACCTGGGAAAGCAAGGAAATGCGGTCAAGTCGAGATAATCAAAAAGATCCGTTGCACCAAATCAAGAGAATTACCTAAACAAGTAATATCTCCATACTACCTTTCTCGAAGTGCTCATCCCCGAGAAGCGTGCAAAAGGAACAAACCAATGGGAAGCACTACACCGTGTCGAACTCAAAAGGTGAAAAACAATTCATACGAGGAAATGGCAATTCCAAGGACTGCAACAAGACAAGCCAACGACTGCAAGTGACTTTCAAAAATAAGCATATCTATTCAACGGACAAATTTTTGAAAGATCACTATAAAAGGCTGAGGAGTTTATTTGAGAAAAAAAGGGGTAACCAAGTGGACCAGAACCAAAAACGTTCAAGCAATTATTAGAAAATCTGAAATATTCTCAATCCTCAAGCCTACACTACGAAGAACATCAATCCAACACTCACCTGTGAAGGAAAGATAACTTCAATCAGTTGAAGAGGAAAATACTGAAAAATCAAGGGGTCTACATTCCACGAAGGATTGTAGGAAGGTTCAGTGGTCGAACCAAGTCTTGAGCTTTTGGAGGGCTTCGTGATCAAATCCAAAGAGCTTGAGCAAGTGAGTTGTAGTAGTAAGGCAAATGCCTGTGAAGAAGGCCGAGTCGTTTAGAAGCCACCGAGTGATCAAGGCGTCTCGGATCGAGTCCCAAAGGATCAAGTCACCGTGTGTGATCAAGACTTGTATCTGGACTGCTACCACTTTGTATATCGATCAATACCTAGTGGATTCCTCCAGAGTTGGAGAAGAGAGGAGTAGAAGAATTACCCCATCTTCGAACCTCTATAAAAATTTATTATGTCATTTACATTTCAAAGACTGTAATTCCCGCATCTTAATTGCTTATATTTGCCGATAAATTTGCTTTGATAAATTTGCTATCCACTTGATAATTTCTAAGTACTAAACCAAGCACTAAATCCTTGCTTAATCAAACTTAAGGGTGTTAAGTCTTCCGCTGAAAAAACAAACCACAGTTGAGTTAATTTAGACTTAACAAATGAGTTATTCCATCAACAAAATCAGTTGAGTCCTGCTTTCGAAACTAACTCCACCGATTATCTAAATCGATTGTCCACCAAGGACACAGCTGTGTAGTATCAACTCTGAATATTTAAAAGGACTAAATCGAAAATTTGGTAAGGTTTATTTAACCCCCCTTCTAAACCTTACACTTACACCCCTTGGGACCTACAAGTGGTATCGAGCGGTTGGTTCATTGAGCCTTCCGCACCGTTACTAAACTAGATCTCCAAAACCTTTCAAAGTCCGCTTTAGTACTTAAACTTTCAAAACTCCTTTTATCATTAAAAGTTATTATCATGGAAACAAATTTGACACGCATCCCTATGTTCACTATTGAAGAATTTGATGATTGGAAAATTCGTATGCGGGCTCATCTATCAAAGATTACATGATGAGATGTGGATAGTGATAGAGGATGGGCCACCGCAAATCTTAAAGGTGAACACAATCGTAAGAAGAGAGCTGCACGGTGAAGGAGCGAGGATGTTGCTCCCGGACTACCATCATGGTTGAAAACCAAGAACCGAATGGACTAATGATGACAGAAAAGATACAATCTGGACAATGTAGCCAAGGACATCCTTTACAAAACCTTGACAAAGCCATGTTCAATAAAGTCAAATCATGCAAAACGGCTAAAGAAATGGGACAAGCTAACATTGATTTGTGAAGGCTCGAGCAAATCAAAGAAAATAAATTATCAAATGGGTCAGTACAAAAATTTGAAAATTTCAAAATGATCTCGGGAGAAAACCTGGATCAACTGGATGCTCGTTCACGTAAATCACCAATGAGCTATCTCGCACTTGGAAAGGAATATACACAGAAGAAAATGTGTATGAAGATCCTAAAAGTCTTCCAAATGAATGGGAAATGAAAGTCATGGCATCGAGACATTCCATGGACCTATCAAAGACATCCAATCATGAATTATTCTCGGATCTCAAAGCATACGAGTTTGAACGAGAAGAAAAGACCAGGAAGAGACAACAGTACCCAAAACAAATGCTCTAATTGTTAAAGATGGGAAGAGAGCCGAGGTCAAAGAAGTCATTGATCCGGAAGAAATAGCCCGATGGTTAAAAGGTTCAACAAGTTCTTCAATAAGAACTACAAGAGAGGAAAGGGTGAATCTTCCGTAAAGACACTCGGCTCCCCCTCCAAATCAAGGGAAGATAGGCCAATCAAGAGAACATCATCATCGAAAGTCAATATCAAAGGGTGACAATCCAAGAATGGAAAGAGTCGATCAAAAGGTTGAATATCTATCTTTGAATCAGACAACCAGTCACTATGCCATTGATTGCCCATATCCTCGTAGTCAATAAATACATGAATGAAGAAGAAAAAAAGGTCTTGAGAGAAAGAAGACAAGAAAAGAAAAAGGCAATGTTGGCTACAGAGATCGGCTTGAAATGCAAGTCAAGAGAGACAAATGATTGAAAGCGAAGAAGCGACTACTCAAGTGACTCAAGAAGAAGCCCGATATGTTTAATGGCCAAGGAACAGATCAACCCGACCAAGAAGATGAGGTACACTCTAACTCATCAAACTCGGACTCTAGTGATAGTGACTATGACACACACACTTCATCACCCACTGATCTTTATGATTCATTAGGCAAAATGATGAAAGATTTTGAACACATTAAATCCTCACACACACTATTAAATGAGGAAAACAAATTTACTCAAGAGCCAAAACTCAAAGTCGACTAAGGAGCCGAGTACTCTAAGTCAAATAGCATGAGATTGATAGTATAAAGGCTGAAAATGCTAAGTTAATAGCGAAAATTGCTGCGCCATAGAGAAGAGGGAGAATGACCTCAAAATGTTATTGCCTCATTCACTAAGGCATCTAAATCATTGGATGATCTTATTATGAGTCAAAGAGAATGTGGAGACAAGACAGCTTAGATTTAATTCTTCCGTGTTATGTCAAACTCCAAAAGTGATTTTGGAAAAAGGATCTTCAAGCAATGAAGAGTCAAAAATCCAAAACTCTAAATGTTACACACACATCACTCCAAAGCACAATTACAAGCAAACTGGCCTTGGTTATAAAGGAAAAGGAAAACCCAGTTGAGTGCGCCTGAAAGGACAAAGAAAGAGATTCACCGAGTTCTCAAAGAAACTCCAAACAAAAATACCTCAGAAAGAAGAAACAGAGCTACCAAAACCCCGTAAAATCTATAAAAGAAATACATATGATGGGAATGGTAGAAAATATCCAAGCCAAGCCGATTGGAATAATGAAAACTATCAAAGATAGACTTATGGAATATAAGCCCAAATTGCAAAGGCTTAGAACTCAAGAAAGGCCATTCCAAAAGTATAAGAGCTTTCATCAAGACACATATGCACCTAGGCACTACACTCGAGACACCACAATTGCCCAAAGAAGGCGATTGCTAAAACATATACACAGCATACGCACAAAAGAGACACCGTATGAACCTAAAATCCCTAAGCAATTTACCAAGATTAATTATGATTATGGCATCGATAGATGGCAACCTCTTGAGTCAAATCATTTGGCTATAAGTTGGTTGGATCATCTTACAACTCTAACCCCTCGGACCTGCATAAATATGGGTACCTAAAACTTAATTTCCTTGATTGCGGGTTCAAGGAACAAATGAAAGTGCCAAGGAACCTGGTACATGGACAAAGGGGTCGCTCCCGCATATGACAGAAAACAAGAAAAATCATGTCAAAATTCAAGGAAGTTAAAGGAGCAAAAGTCATATTTGGAGGAAATGAAGCTCCAGGTGAAATTAGAGGCATAGGATCCATCAAGAGGAATGGATTAGAGATCACGAGATGTTGCATATGTCGAAGGACTCAACTTCAACTTACTAAGCATTAGCCAACTCGTGACAAGGGTTATAATGTTGGATTTAACATGGGTATATGCCAAATCAAGGATATCTTGAACGAATGAAGTTGTATTGCAAGGATGCGCACAAAAGAACATGTATGTAGTAGATTGGTCAACCGCTACACACAAGACTTGTTTATTAGCAAAGAGCACAATCAATCAAGTTGGTCGTGGCACAAAAAAGTCGAGTCACCTAAATTTCAAAACGATTAACAAGCTTGCACGAAATAATCTTGTGGAAGGACTTCCGGACTCGAGATACAAGAAGGAGAGTGTATGTGATGCATGTCGAAAAGGAAAACAAATCAAATCTTCATTCAAGGAAAAGACATGCCCATCTTCAACAAGAATATTGCATCTGCTACATATGGATCTATTTGGGCCAGTTGAACCAGCTAGCATAAGTGGAAAGAAATACACCTTGGTGGTAGTAGATGACTACTCAAGATATACATGGACAATATTCATGTGTAAGAAGAAAGAAACTCTACAAAACTACCACAAATGATGAAGAAGAGATTCAAAATGAGAAGAGTCAAACCATTATCAAAATAAGATCGGGACAGAGGAACCGAGTTTGTCAATGGAATAATAACTCGCATTGTATTGAAAATGGTATTGGTCATGAACTATCGCAGCAAGGACTCCACAACAGAATGGAGTTGCGAGAAAGAAGGAAATGAACTCTCAAGGAAGCAAAGAGACCATGTTAGTCAAGGGATTACCAAAAAGATTTTGGTCACAAGCAATCAACACAAATTGCTATACTCAAAACAGATGTATGATAAATGGATACCGACAAAGACTCCTATGAGATTTGGGACTCGAAGAAAACCAAATGTTGCATATTTCGAATATTTGGATGTAAATGCTTCATCCACAACAATGGCAAGGACAATCTAAAGGCTTTCGATGCTAAAGTCGATGAAGGTATCTTCTTGGGATACTCACCAAAGCAAAGCTTCAGAGTACTCAACAAAAAAGGACTATGGTTGCGTAAGAATCCATTCATGTGGTATTCGATGAGCCAAATGTAAATGGAGAAGACATTGAAGAGTCACCACAAGTCAATCATCCAACCATACGTAAGAGTCCCTTGGAAGTCAAGCCGAATTATAAACTCGAGAAGAAGATGAGATAGTCAATCTCAAAAACAAATGAAAATTTGCAGCTAAGTGATTACGAGAGAGCTGAACACAAAGAACACACCGCAAGACGATCAATCCAGCTAACTTACTCCAACCTCGATGTAAGATGGCCGAGAGACCATCCACCGAACTTGTCATTGGAGATATAAGAGAAGGTGTCAAAACAAGATCCGAACCCAACAAGAAGCCATGTTCACATGCTTTATCTCGCAAATAGAGCCCAAAGATGTGTTACAAGCATTGGATGACACACATTGGATTCAAGCTATGCAAGAAGAGTCAATCGGTTTGAAAGAAATAAAGTATGGGAATTAGTTCAAAGACCCACACATCAAAATGTTATTGGTACTAAAATGGGTGTTCGAAACAAAATGAACGAGGAAGGTTCTCGTGGTAAGAAACAAGGCAAGACTAGTAGCCAAAGGATATTGCCAAGAAAAAGGAATAGATTTTGATGAAACATTTGCTCCTCGTAGCAAGATTGGAAGCTATAAGGATGTTTCTTGCCTATGCACTCACAAGAATTTCATTGTATATCAAATGGATGTAAAAAGTGCATTCCTAAATGGTTTATTGGAAGAAGAAGTGTATGTTGAACAACCTCCAGGATTTGAGCGAAGACTCTTGGAGATAAGGTATACAAACTCAAGAAAGCCTTGTATGGATTGAACCAGGCACCCGAGCATGGTATGATACCTTGTCACAATTCCTAATCGAAAATGGATTCACAAAAGGAAAAGTAGATAGAACACTTTTCTTAATTGAAGACAAAAAGAGTATACTTTGCTTGTTCAAATATATGTGGATGACATCATTTTTGGATCCACAAACAAAGAGTCATGTGAAAAATTTTCAAACCTCATGCAAAGTAAATTTGAAATGAGCATGATGGGAGAGCCGACATTCTTCCTTGACTCCATGTGAAACAATCAAGAATGGAACGTTTATAAGTCAAACAAAATACACCGAGACTTAATGAAGAAATTTGGTATGGAGGAGAAGTCTTCTCGTGAAAATACCAATGAATACATCACCAAAATGGACATGGATGCGGATGGTAAGCCTCGTAGATCAAACAAGATACATAGCACTTATTGGATCATTGCTCATCTTTACAAAGAAGCGAGCCGACATCACCTTTCTTTGTAGGTGTATGTGCAAGATTTCAATCTGCTCCAAAAGAGAGCCATATGACAAAGCAAATAGCCTAAGAGAATACTCGAGATACTTGAAAGAAAGCCAAGAAGTTGGCTTATGGTATCCAAATGAAGGTGGATTCAAGCTAATTGGCTATTCGGACTCGACTATGCTTTGGATGCGAGTTGACAGGAAGAGCACCTCGTGCACATGTCAAATGCTAGGAAACAGCCGATTTCCTGGTTCAAAGAAGAAGCAAAATTCAATAGCCACCTCTACAATCAAGGAGAATACATAGGCTGGGGCAACTGTTGTGCCCAAGTCCTATGGATGAGACAAAGAAATGAGAGACTATGAAGTTGAAGAAAAAGAGATTCCAATCATGTGTGATAACACAAGTGCAATTGCAATCACTCAAAATCCTGTGTTGCACTCAAGAACAAAGCATATCGATGTCGATATCACTTCATAAGAGATCATGTTGAAAAGAAGGACATCATCGTGGAATATATCTCAACCGATAAACAATTGGCCGACATCTTCACAAAACCGTTATGTGAGTCAAGATTTGAAGAACTCAAGCATGAGTTGGGGTTAATTGAGTGAGTTAACATTGAGAAGACTCAAAGAAAAGAAATGGAACACACAAAAAAAAAAAAAAAAGGAAAAGAGAACTCACAAATCAAATTAAGTACATCACCAGATTGGAAAGACAAACTATACCAAATCACCAAGTTAATGAGTCACTAAGAGAACTGTGAGAAGAGGAGTTAAATCGGCTAAAGGATAAGTTGAGTCACCTATGAGCAAAGTGACAAAAACGCATCGTTTTACTAAGCGGGAATGTTTTTAAGAATGACGTCAAGATAATGATGATGTGTACAGACATAAAGCCGCATACCAAGCTTATGATTGGATATAAATTCTCGCCGCATTAAATACGAGACATTAAATGCTAAATAGGCGTGCAAAATCTAAGCCGTTGATTTCGATCACATTTCAAAACCACCCGCACGCCCTTTCATAAACCATACTTAAACCATTTTCGCCCGCTTTCTCTCACACTACCAAAACTGTTCATTTCTTTCTCTCGGAAGCAAAGGCAAAAACTCTCTCAAAACCCTATCTATCTTCAAGTCAATCTCTAAGTTTTCTTCGGTGAAATCCTAAAAAATGGCACCAACCTATGATTTTGTCAAGTTAGGAAAGCAAATCCACACCGGGTCTACCGTGGATTTCGAGGGCATGGTCAAACAGGGGTCCAATGACGCCCATAAGGAAAATAGCTGAAAAACTCCAAACGACCGGCCGAAATCGTTTCGACGATGGAATATTCGATGACCTATGTGGAGGAGGTCGCACAATTCTATGTGAACACCGAGATTCACGATGAAGGAATAAAGTCATCTGCTCACGGAAAGGAGTTCACCATCTCTCGCCAAGGATTTGGTCAACATCGCCATTACCAACGGAAGGAGCATCGAAATTAACGGCCGATGTAAACTTGATCGCCGCTTGGAAGGAAATTGCCAAGCCCGACTATGCTTTGATAAAATAGTTTACACAAAGAAACAAGAGGTCAAGAAGGAGGACTATCACAAGTCAAGTTGTTGGACATAGTTGCCAAATGTATTGACATCAAATTTGGCAGCTTTGACCAATCACAAAGCAAAATTGATCGTAATGGCCGCGATCATTGAAGAAAGGAAAATAAATCAATGAGTTTGTCTACAAAGCAGACTATGCCAAAATGTAGGAACAAATCCTTCAAGGAAGATGGTACATTTGGAGGATCCCTAGGATATGGCCTCGGTGATTGGCCGGATGAGGAGGTGAAAGGAGTCCCTCTTAGACATGGAAAGGCGTTCCATGTTAACAAGAGGATGTTCAGATCAAACCTCTCAGCGCATGAAGAGAGCCTACGCCAAGAGAGGCGACACGAGTGAGGGGAATCACCACCCTGAAGATACAAATGCTTCCTCCCCACCAAAGAAGAAAGCTGCCCCTGCGCTAAGAAAAAGGTTTACGCGCTCCCGCAAAGAAAGAAAGTCAAACCTCGCTTCCCGCCGCAGCTCGAGTCACCGCCCGCAGTGTGTCTCCTCAAAGAAGTTAGCCGGTCGAGAAGGACTCTCAAATACCTTCTCTCGATCGTCAAAGGAGGAGAACTCGATAAGCCAACACGGCCACTCCTCGAAGAAAACACTAGCACCGACCCCCGCCACCCAAGACTCGGAAGAAATCGTCTCTCAACCGTAAATCCCTCCGTACAAACTAGAGACAAAGAAGAATCATCAAGCACTCCGAGCTTGAGAAACCGGCCGAGTCCGCCACTCACCGAGCAGATATCGAGATCGGCTGGAAGTAGAGAGTCTCCGGATGTAATTGATGAAACAACCAAGTCTCTGTCAAGGCGATCGAGAGGCAACCTCAAGAAAATAGTTGTAGTCCGCGCAATTTGAGACACAAGAAGAAGGCGATAGAGCGATAGTGATGTGATGATCCTATCCCCACCTTACCCGGACATCCAAAATCGTCTACGTGAGTGGAGGAAATGTAAATTGAGTAAATCAAGGAACAATTCCAACGGCCCGAGTTTATAGAAGAAGAAGAAGAAGCGTTAAACTTCCTCGACTAACCACTGTGATCTCAAGATCGGATGAAGACAATCGCACGTATATCCCGCAGATCTTCAAGGACAAGAGAAGAAAAGACAGCAGAGGAAAGCCGAGGCACGTGAGAAGGCCAAAGATATGCCCTATCTCCGCACTACGTAACACACACATCCTCTCCTTGATGTCTTATCTCGACAAAGATGAGGATC
This sequence comes from Rehmannia glutinosa, assembly GCA_016081115.2. NCBI lineage: Eukaryota > Viridiplantae > Streptophyta > Magnoliopsida > Lamiales > Orobanchaceae > Rehmannia > Rehmannia glutinosa. The sequence continues at coordinate 27,862,335 of CM071927.1, read as the reverse complement.
TGGACCTCCGCGCCACCGCTACGAAGGGTTGCAAATGCAGCAAGCATTGCACGAAATCCGAGAATCCTTCACGAGGAAAGATTGATGGAGGGACCAGGAGAGTCCTCCGTAACACAAACCGAAATTGATCCAATGGGAGTGGTTCAAAGAAATCGCCATCGTTGTTGCTGCCACCACTTCCCACTCACTCGGAAGAAGGCAATAAGGGAAATGGCGATGAAATCCGGGATAGTGGGGACCCCAAATGAGCCAACCCCTATTGAAGGTGTCTTACCACCGCCCCAACTACTGAACACTCAATAGAAACAATGAGTCCGGAGATGAGTGACCCCATTCCAAGTCACTCACCGTGCGCCACCGAGGGGGAAACTCCTCCACTGCAGCAAGGTCGGAGAATGTTGCGGATGACTCCACAACGAATCCAGGAGGCGAAGTGGAGAAAGTACAACCACCAAACGAACAAAGACAAGTTGCCATCAACGAAGCTCGGGCAGCTTGAGACTGTCTCGGTGAGGTGCCAACCGCTCAAGGCTAATGACGCCGCCGATGTAGTCGAGGCACGTGAAGGAATGCCGTGGGAGTTAACACTGGCGATGAAAGTGCAATCCATGGGGTTGAGACTCCAATGGATGCCACCACAGAAGACCCTAAGACAAACCGACACTGTCGAAAGGGAAGCCCAGAGCCTCGGCTGCGATCGAGATCTCCGAGGTAATGAAGGCCCACGAGAGGTTGAGACTTCCCGGGTAAAGCAAATGATGAAGAGAACATCCCTCCCGCAATCATTGATCCATCCAAAAGGAGATAAGCGCGCTTCATGATTCCCAAGATAATCCCGATGTAACCTTTCCGGGATCGGCGGACGCGTTCGAAGAAGTCGAGTCATCCCCCGTGAATGCATCCAAAAGACTCACCGGTGCGGATGTTCCAAGCACGAGCAAGTCTAATCCCAAGACTACTACTCACAAACCTTTCATTTTAATGATGAGCCACCCATGGAAATCTCATCATCGTCCGATGACGCTCGATAATGCCGAGGACCGGACTACTCAATTGGAGAAACCAAATGAGACCAACGGTTGTTGAGACAGTGAGGCTCAGCAAGTCGGGTCCACTTCACAACAGACCCCAACAACCGCAGTCCACTACGCAGTTCCTCAAGCCGCAGCAGTTCGATTCCAAAAAGAACTTCACGCGCACCACTCATCATCGAACAAATCCCGACAAGGCGGTGATGAATCCTTTATAGAATCTTTTCCTTTTTCCCCGGAGGTACCCGACCTCCATGAAGAGTCGAGAACGAACGCGACGCTACCATAGACCAACTCCTGTCATTTCGTCAGTACCATCGTTCAAATGACCATGACTTTGACGCGCGTGGCCATCGATGCAACGGAAGAATCACCAAGTTCGCGAAGTGTTCAAGGCATTATTTGCCGAGATTGAACGAATGGAGAGGCACCAGCCTCTATGGACATGCGATCGACAACAGAGATGCAAATCTTCATCGCGACTTGAGAGGCATCACAAAGAGGATCGAGGGAATGGTGGCAACAACAAGAAACAATGCGTGTGGAACAAGTTAGATACTTCAGACATTGTTTAACAAGTCACCGGTATGGAGAGCCGAGAATGCTTTGATGCAAAACGGTTGAGAGAACACATTGAGCACATGCATGAAGCTCACACCGCCGAGATAAGGCCGCTGCGTGAGCAATAAGAGTGATCTTCAAAGATCTCTGAAGCAAATATGGACAGAAAATTCATCTTCTCATGGTGAAATGAAGCTAATCTCAAAGCAGAGTCCAACGCTACTCGATCCGAATTTCATGCCGCATACTCCACAAACAGACTCGAGACAAAACTCAACTATCAAAGCAGGCTCGACTTCCTCGCTAGCAAGTCTGTTTCCGTGGCGTTCCTCTCTCCTTTGATGATGCCAAAAAGGGGGAAGAGGAATACCTAAAGCGCAGGAGGGATCCGAAGTTGAGAAGGAGGGGCAACACGAAGGGAAAGTCACCGAGGAAGTGTTGAAACAAAAGAAAGGAAAGCTTGTTGAGGGGAAGGATCGGCGATGTGACCTTGATGATTGCACAAACCCCCAACAAGGTCTTGTCACAAATGACATTATCAAAGAACTCCCCGTGACTCTGCCACTCCAACACTGCTATATCTATGGTCGAAAAGAGAAAAACAATTGAAGCAGGGATGAAGGAAGTGGAAGGAAGAATGGATGCCCGAGTTATGAACATCTTGAAAGAACATGGAGGCATTCCAAAGAGACAGAGACACTTATGCCATCTCGGATGTCGGGACAGAGCCACGATCGCCTGATGAATTTAAAACGCCGCATCTGAAGGATACTTTGCAAATATGTCTATGGCTCAAGCTTGGGACTTGTATCGGGAAAAGGGTCTCACGTTATGTGAAGAAGGCGACAGCAAGACTACCTAATACTCTCTGTCACCACTCCGCCGGTCACTCACCGAGTTTGGAAAGAAAAGACCCCAAGACAATACACGCCCCAGGTAGAGGAAAAAGTAGTGGTGGAGGAAGAGGTTTCATACCTAGGCCTCCGCCCAAAATATTGAGTACATAGATCCGTGGCAAGAAAGGAGGGATCTATCGGCCGGCCTTGACCAAATAGCAAATTTGCAAGTGGCTAAAAGTAATGTTGAGTATGTGAGAAGAATAGAAGAAGAAAACAAGAGACAAACTCAATGCTATGGGAGGAAAGACAAGAAATATTAAGAAGAGATGAAGTCTGCCAGAAAGCATATGAAAAGAAGAAAGAAGGCGGTGACGATGAGAAAAAGAGAAGAAGAGAAAAAGATGTTTGAACAAGATGAAAGAAGGAGACATCGAAGAAGATGAAGTGTAGTCAGTCACCCTTCATGTATTTTATCATGTAAATACATACTATGTAAGTCTTCGTAATAAAGCGATAAATTCTTCATTTTTTTGTAGACAAATGTTTGCTCGATACACTTTGTAAACAGCCATTGTAAAAAGAATAAGAATGTTATGATCAATAAAAAGATTGATTTTACGCATACATTCTACGTGAATACACTATCTCAGTATGTATCTTTGCTATTTGCATTGTTGAATGATTTAAGTTTTGGCATCATCAAAAAAAATTGTTAGGAAATTTATTGTTTAGATTTTGATGAATGCCATGTAAAACTTAGAATAGGAAGTTGGCACCCCATTTTTGTTGTAAAATGCATTGTAATAAATAGGGATGGCCAAGCCGAGTTAAGACAATGCCTACGCCCAACATGCAAGAAGACAACCGGATATTAGAAGGAAGACTCACCGCAAGACAAATGAGTATGGCAAAGAAGAGTAGACGGAACTCTATCAAGAAGCAACAGATACAATGAGTGGAGCATCATCAAGTCAACTCAAGAAAAGCCAAGTCTCAAGTCAAGTGACAAGAGTCATCCAATGATTGGAAGATGACTCTAAGTCACCTGGGAAAAGCAAGGAAATGCAATCAAGTCGAGATAATCAAAAGATCCGTTGTACGTAAATCAAGAGAATTACCTAAACAAGTAATATCTCCATACTACCTTTCTCGAAGTGCTCACCCCGAGCGTGCAAAAGGAACAAACCAATGGGAAGCACTACACCGTGTCGAACTCCGAAAAGGTGAAAAACAATTCATACGAGGAAATGGCAATTCCAAGGATCGCAACAAGACAAGCCAACGATCGCAAGTGACTTTCAAAAATAAGCATATCTCTTCAACGGGCAAATTTTTGAAAGATCACTATAAAAGGTCGAGGAGTTTATTTGAGAAAAAAGGGGTAACCAAGTGGACCGTAACCAAAAACGCTCAAGCAATTATTAGAAAATCAAATATTCTCAATCCTCAAGCCTACACTACGAAGAACATCAATCCAACACTCACCGTGAAGGAAAGATAACTTCAATCAGCTTGAAGAGGAAAATACCAAAAATCAAGGGGTCTACATTCCACGAAGGATTGTAGGAAGGTTCGTGGTCGAACCAAGTCTTGAGCTTTTGGAGGGCTTGATCAAATCCAAAGAGCTTGAGCAAGTGAGTTGTAGTAGCAAGGCAGTTGCTGCCTGTGAAGAAACCGAGTCGCATTTGAGAAGCCACCGAGTGATCAAGGCGTCTCGGACCGAGTCCCAAAGGATCAAGTCACCGTGTGTGATCAAGACTTGTATCCGACTGTTACCACTTTGTATACCGATCAATACCTAGTGGATTCCTCCGGAGTTGGAGAAGAGAGGAGTAGAAGAATTACCCCATCTTCGAACCTCTATAAAAATTTTATTGTGTCATTTACATTTCAAAGACTTTAATTCCTCGCATCTTAATTGCTTATATCTCACGATAAATTTGCTATCCACTTGATAATTTCTAAGTACTAAACCAAGCACTAAATCCTTGCTTAATCAAACTTAAGGGTGTTAAGTCTTCCAATAAAACAAACCACGGATTGAGTTAATTTAGACTTAATAAATGAGTTATTCCATCAACAGTCGCTTGAGTCTCTGAGAAACTAACTCCACTGATTATCTAAATCACCCCTGGCCACCAAGGACACAACTGTAGTATCAATTCGAATATTTAAAAGGACTAAATCGAAAATTTGGTAAGGTTTATTCAACCCCCTTCTAAACCTTACACTTACACCCCTTGGGACCTACAAAGGATAATGTATCATACCATGCTCGGGCCTCTGTTTCAATCCATATAGAGCTTTCTTGAGTTTGTATACCTTATCTCCAAGAATCTTCTCGCTCAAATCCTGGAGGTTGTTCAACATATACTTCTTCTTCCAATAAACCATTAAGGAATGCACTCTTTACATCCATTTGATATACAATAAAGTTCTTGTGAGTGCATAGGCAAGAAACATCCTTATGGCTTCCAATCTTGCCACAGAGCAAAAGTTTCATCAAAATCTATTCCTTCTTCTTGCAATATCCTTTGGCTACCATCTTACTTTGTTTCTTACCACGTAACCTTCCTCATTCATCTTGTTTCTCGAATACCCATTTAGTGCCAATAACGTTTTGATGGGTAGGTCTTTGAACCAGCTTCCCACACTTTATTTCTTTCAAACTGATTCACTCTTCTTGCATGGCTTGAATCCAATGTATGTCATCCAATGCTTGTGACACATCTTTAGGCTCTATTTGTGAGATGAAGGTAAACATTGCTTCTTGTTGAGTTCTCGATCTTGTTTTGACACCTTCTCTTACATCTCCAATGACTAGTTCTCGTGGATGGTCTCTCACCATCTTACATCAAAGTTGGAGTAAGTTAGCCGGATTCGATCGTCTTGCAGCCTATGTTGCTTTGATCGCCTCTCTCGTCATCACTTAGCCGCAGATTTTCCAGCTTGTTTTTGAGACTCAGCTATCTCATCTTCATCCTGGGTTTATAATTCCAGCCTTGACTTCAAAGATAGGGACTCTTCGCATGGTTGATTGATTCAAACTTATCACCGACTCTTCAATGTCTTCTTCATTTACATTTGGCTCATCAAACACCACATGAATGGATTCCTCTCAGTAACCATAGTTCTCTTGTTGAGTACTGTAGGCTTTGCTTCCAAATGAGTATCCCAAGAAAATACCTTCATCCTTTAACATCAAAAGCCTTTAAATTATCTTTGCCATTGTTATGGATGAAGCATTTGCATCCAAATATTCTAAAATATGCAACATTTGGCTTTCTCCCCGTCCAAATCTCATAGGAGTCTTTGTCACCGTATCTGTTTATCATGCATCTATTTTGAGTGTAGCATGTCGTGTTTATTGCTTCAGCCCAAAATCATTTAGGTAGCCCCCGCTTGCCTAACATGGTCCTTGCCGCTTTTTGAGAGTTCTATTCCTTCTTTCTCGCAACTCCATTCTCGTTTGTGGAGTCCTTGCTGCAGATAATTCATGACCAATACCATTTTCAATACAATATCGAGTTATTATACCATTGACAAACTCGGTTCCTTCACGATCTTATTTTGATAATGGTTTGACTTTTCTCATTTTGAATCCTCTTCATCACCGTTAGTTCAGAGAGTTTCTTTCTTCTTACACATGAATATTGTCCATGTATATCTTGAGTAGTCATCTACTACCACCAAGGTGTATTTCTTCCCACTTATGCTAGCCGGTTCAATCAACCAAATAGATCCATATGTAGCAGATGCAATATTCTTGTTGAAGATGGACATGTCTTTTCTTTGAATGATGATTTGATTTGTTTTCCCCTTCGACATGCGTCACATATACTCTCCTTCTTGTATACCGAGTCCGGAAGTCCTTCCACAAGATTGCTTCGCAAGCTTGTTAATTGTTTTGAAATTCGAGATGACTCAACTTCTTGTGCCATAGCCAACTTGATTCATTGTGCTCTTTGCTAATAGACAGTGCTTGGTGTTGCAGTTGACCAATCCACGACATACATGTTCTTTTGTCTGCATCCTTGCAACACAACTTCATTTGATTCAGTATCCTTGATTTGGCATATACCCATGTTAAATCCAACATTATAACCTTTGTCACATAGTTGGCTGATGCTTAGTAAGTTGAAGTTGAGTCCTTCAACATATGCAACATCTGTAATTTCTAATCCATTTTTCTTGATGGATCCAATGCCTCTTATTTCTCCCCGAGCTTCATTTCTCCAAATATGACTTTTGCACCTCGACTTCCTTGATTTTTGACAGATTTTTCTTGTTTCTGTCATGTGTCCGAATGACCACTATCCATGTACCAGGTTCCTTGCACTCACTGCTCCTTGAACCCGCAATCAAGGAAATTAAGTTTTAGGTACCCATACTTGTCCGGGTCCTGAGGGGTTAGTATTGTAAGATGATCCAACCAACCTATAGCCAAATGATTTGACTTTAAGGGGTTGCCATCTATTAGTCCCATAATCATAATTAATTTTGGCAAATTGCTTGGGGTTCTAGTTCATACAAATTGCTCTTTTTGTCCGTATGCTTGTGTATGTTTTTAGCAATTGCCTTCTTTGGGTAGTTGTGATGTCTCTGAGTGTAGTGCCTAGGTGCATATGTGTGTTTGATGAAAGCTCTTATACCTTTGGAATGGCCTTTCTTTGAGTTCTGGCCTTTGCCATTTGGGCTTATATTCCATAGTCTTTCTTTGATAGTTCACATTATTCCAATCACTTGCTTGGGTGCTTTCTACCATTCCCTTCATATGTATTTCTTTTATAGAACTTCTGGGGTTTTTGGTAGCTCTGCTTTCTTCTTTACAGTATTTCTGTTTGGAGTTTGGCTTTGAGAACTCTACCGGATTTCTTCTCACTGTCCTCTCAAGACACTCAACTCGGGTCGTTTTTTCCTTTTCCTTTATAACCAAGGCCGCTTTGCTTGTGATTGTGCTTTGGAATAAATGTGTGTGCACCATTTGGAGTTTTGGATTTTTGAGATACTTCATTACTTGAAGATCCTTTTTCCAAAATCACTTTTGGAGCTTGACATAGCACGAGGAATTAAATCCTAAGCCCTGTCTTGTCTCCACATTCTCTTTGACTCATAATAAGATCATCCAATGATTTAGATGCCTTAGTGAATGAGGCAATCACATTTTTGAGGTCATTTTCCTCTTTTCTATAGCAGCTATCTCTGCTTATTAGCTTAGCATTTTCGATCTTTAGACTTTCATTCTCATCGCTATTTGACTTAGAGTACTCGGCTCCTTAGTCACCAGAGTTTTGGCTCTTGAGTAGGTCAAGTTTTCCTCATTTAGTAGTGTGTGTGAGGATTTAATGTGTTCAAAATCTTTCATCATTTTGCCTAATGAATCATAAAGATCGGTGGGTGATGAAGTGTGTGTGTCACGATCACTATCACTAGAACTGAGTGTGATGAGTTAGAGTGTACCTCATCTTCTTGGTTAGGTTGGTCTTGTTCCTTGGCCATCAAACAGATCAAGGCTTCTTCTTCGAGTCACTTGAGTAGTCGGCCACTACTCTCGAATCGATTGTGTCTCTTGACTTGGGTCTCGGCCTCTCGCAGCCAACATTGCCTTTTTTCTTTTCTTGTCTTCTTTCTCTCAAGACCTTTCTTTCTTCTTCATTCCCGTATTTGTTGACTATAAGATATGGGCAATCAATGGCATAGTGACCTGGTTGCTGCGGTTCAAAGATAGATTTTCAACCTTTTGATCACTCTTTCCATTCTTGGATTGTCACCTTTGATATTCACTTTTTGATGCTCTGTTCTCTTGGTTGGCTTATCTTCCCTTGACTTGGAGGAGCGAGTGTCTTCTGGAGGATTCGCCCTTGCCTCTCTTGTAGTTCTTATTGAAGAACTTGTTAAACCTTTTAACCATCGTGGCTATTTCCTCTTGGTCAATGACTTTTTGACCTCGGCTCTCTTGCCATCCTTAACAATTAGAGCGGGTTTGTTTTGGGCACAACTTTCTCCTCTTGGTCTTTTCTTCTCACTCAAATTCGTAGGCTTTGAGATCCGAGAATAGCTCATGGTTGGATGTCTTGGATAGGTCCATGGAATGTCTTAGTGCCATGACCTTCATTTCCCATTCAATTGAGACTTCTTAGAATCTTCATACACATTTCCTTCTGTGTATATTCTTTTCCAAGTGCGTATAGCTCATTGGTAAATTACGTGAATCGAGCATCCAGTTGATCCAAGGTCTCTCTGCGATCATTTTGAAATTCTCAAATTTACGTACAACAACCGATAGTTTATTTTCCTTGATTTGCTCTGAGCCTTCACAAATCAATGTTAGCTTGTCCCAGATTTCTTTAGCCGTTTTGCATGATTTGACTTTGTTGAACATAACTTTGTCCAGGGTTTTGTAAAGAATGTCCTTGGCTACATTGTCCAAGTTATATCTTTTTTCTCATCATTTGTCCATTTAGCTCTTGGTTTTTCAACCATGACTGGTCTGGGAGCAACATCCTCTTCACCTTCAATCGCAGCCTCTCCTTACAAACTATGTTCACTTTTAAAATTTGCAGTGGCCCATCCTCTATCACTATCCACATCTCATCATGTAATGCTTTGATAGATGAGCCTCGCATACGAATTTTCCAATCATCAAATTCTCCAATTGTGAGCATAGGGATGCGTGTCAAATTTGCTTCCATGATAATAACTTTTGATGGTAAAAAGAGTTTTGAAAACTTAAGTACTAAAACAAACTTTGAAAAATTTGGAGATCTAGTTCAAAAACCAAAGTGAAGGCTCAATGAACCAACCGCTCCGATACCACTTGTAGGTCCCAAGGGGTGTGAGTGTAAGGTTTAGAAGGGGGTTGAATAAACCTTACCAACTTTTCGATTTAGTCCTTTTAAATATTCGAGTTAATACTTCACGATTGTGTCCTTGATGGACAACTAAGTTAGTTAATCAAAGAGTTAGTCACTCAACATGACTCTGATCGAGTGTTGATAGAATAATTCACTGCTTTTGACTAAAGATTTAACTCGATCGTGATTTGTTTTTAGCGGAAGACTTAACACCCTTGAATTTGGTTAAGTTTGTTTTAATACTCGGTTTTAGCACTCGATTGATTATCAATTGGATAGCAAATTTATCACAGATATAAAAATAAGATGCGAAATTTAAAGTGTTGAAATGTAAATAACACAATAAGATTTTATAGAGGTTCAAGATGGGGTAATTCTTCTCTCTCCTCTCTTCTCCAACTCCCGGAGGAATCCACTAAGTATTGATTAGTATACGAGTGGTTAATGATCCCGATACAAGTCTTGATCACACAAATGACTTGATCCTTTGGGACTCGCTAGAGATGCCTTGGTCACGCACCGCTTCTCGCGACTCAGCCTTCTTCACAGGCGGGCACTTGTTACTACACCCACTTGCTCAAGCTTCTTGGATTTGATCACGAAGCCCTCCAAAAACTTGAGACTAGTTCGACCTTGAACCTTTCTACAATCCTCTCGTGGAATGTAGACCCCTTGATTCTTCAAAATTTTCCTCTTCAACCGATTGAAGTTATCTTTCCTCCACAGGAGTGTTGGATTGATTTCCTTCGTAATGTAGGCTTGAGGATTGATCTTGAATGATTTGAGAATATATTAGGTTCTGATTCGAGATGTTTGCTCGAATGTTCGTTGTTCGTGTGACCTTCTCTCGAGTTATTCCTCACCTTTTATAGTGATCATTCAAAAATCAATCTCGTTGAAGAGATAGGCTTATTTTTTGAAAGTCACTTGTGGTCGCTGGCTTGTCTTGTTGCGATCCTTGAAATTGCCACTTCCTCGTATGAATTGTTCTTGACTTTTCGAGTTCGACATGGTGCAAAGTGCTTCCCATTAGTTTATTTCTTTTGCACGCTTTTGGGCCGAGCACTTCAAGAAAGGTAGTATGGAGCTATTACTTGTTTAAGTAATTCTCTTGATTTACGTACAACGGATCTCTTTCGATTGTCTTGACTTGACCGCATTTTCTTAATATCCCGGGTGACTTTGAGTCGACTTCCAATCATTTGATGACTCTTCTCACTTCAACCTTGAGACTTGGCCATGTCTTGAGTTAACTTAATCGATACTTCACTCGATTGCACCTTCAATGAGTTCCCGTCTTATCTTCTTTGCCATACTCAACCTCGCAATGAGTCTTCCTTCTAGTCTCCAGTTGTCTTCTTACATGTTTAGGCATAGGCGACTTAACTCAGCTTGACCAAATTTCTATCTATTACAATGCAATTTACAACAAAAAGATGGGGTGCCAACTTCATATTCTAAGTTTTGCATGGCATTCATCAAAATCTACAAAATAATTTCCCAACACGAATCACATCTATATATTTTTTCACAACTAACTAATCATTATTAAACATACTCCCACAAATTTCACTATTGACCTATTCATACACTTCTAACTACCAATCATTATTTTACTATTTCTACATCAAATCAACTTTCATCATTACTTTTTCATATCATATTCAACCACTCTTTAATCTTGCAAAATATTTTTTTTTACCACTATTCTCTAGCAAAATAAAATTTCAAAATGAAAGCATATCCAATCGCACACCAGCATTTTCTTTGACCATGTCTATTTTCAGAGTGCCGATTATTTCAATTTGATCGTTTATGTTATGCTCTTTTTATTTCTAGATCTTTCACTATAGTAAATTTAATCATAGTGTATTTGAACAAATACTTCTATGATTCATTCAATTTAAATAAATCAACGGATAGAAAATGATGTTGTTTTTTAAGGTAGATCACTCCAAGACAACTAGGTTGACAAAAATCCTTTTCTCAAGGGGGAAGTCTTCTCGCCTTCTTCTCCGAGAGCTAGAATATCCTTTGACTGGGAACTTGGCTGTACACACGCGCAAACATTAGAGGGCCTGTAGATTTTCTCAGGGAGGCCCCTCCGACGCTCAAGTCAGCACGGTGAACGAGAGAATAAATAGTAAACGAATACTAATAATAACGCGTAGGAGGATTATGAATTAATTAACTTAGATATAATTGGAGGGGCCTTTTATATCTGGGAGATGGGCCCCGTGGGCCATGTTGGAGAATTCGGCCTATGCGCCAGTCCGCGAAGAAGAAATCGACATATGAGCCAGTCCCGGACACTATTAGGCCGGTTTATTTATTAAGAATCCATTGGACAATTAATAGTAAATAAATATATATAAATTAAATTATATCTTAATTAATTAAATACCATTTTAGACGCCAACAGAAAACAATCGCGTACAACAAGGACATATCAAAGAAGAGTATCCTGTAATGGACTAATCAATACTCAAATTTTGATAATACCGTTGGTAATATCAACCAAAATAAGGATAATAACTTGATAATTTTTTTAATCAGCATAAAACTTAAAGGAAAATTCGTGATCAAATGTTAAACACTTCAAAAATATGTTTTCACAAATATTTGGTAATTGCATTTTTTGGGGGGATTTATTTTGGGATCAAAATATATATGTATAAAATCGTTCCCAAGGGCCAAGAGACTCTTTAAATTTAAAGAGCATCTATTGCAAAATAAAGAGCGTCTTTAAATTTAAAGAGTGTTTTTTTTTTTTACATCTTTCAATATTCTCATTTTATTTGACTCTTATTTTCTATAATCTAAACATTAAATTTATTATACATATGATATTAGAAGTAATTTATGATATTTTTCAAAATTTGTATTATTTTTAGAGAGTGTCATTCAAATAGGTCATTCAAAGTGCACGAAATCTAATACAATTAATCATAGAGAGTTATCGAATTTTGAAAATATAATAGCCACCGGCTTATATGATATTATTAATATTATTTTAGTATAAATAATAAATATATATATATATATGTATATATACGCATGTAGTATAATAAATTTATGATTTACATTTTTTTAAATCAATTTCCTAATCAAAGTTCTTTATTTTTTTTATTTGGACGGTTATATTATTATCTCGTTAACTAAAATAAATATCCATCACACAAAATTGTAATACAAGAATTAAATTTAATTGAAATCTATGTTAACTAATACTTATTTAATCAACATGTACTACAATTAATACTTACATTAGTTAATACATGTCTTAATTAATAGTTAATTTAATTAACACATAACTTAATTAATATACTTCAATTAATTAAACTATAACACTAACTAGTTAGTATATATACAACCTTATATTACTTGAGAGGTGGCAGACAAAAAGGGAAACGATGATAATCTAAAGATCTAAGGACTTTTTTTTTGTAATAAAAATCGAAGATAATATAAAAAGAAAAGAGAAGGCATGATCACAAGCCGATCAGGCAGTGCAATATTTGGGGCCTCGTTAAAAATCTACTAGGGTAAAACCCACCTTTGTGGGAAAAATCCATAGTAGGAAAAGAGTATCACCACGAGAAAAAATGCTAAATGAACCAGAAAAAGCACAGTAACAAAAATCATCTGACAAATCTATATTGTGCTCATCCAACATAATCATATGTGAGTAAAGTAATGATATCCATCGGTGAGACATCCCACCATTTGGATTCCGAGTACTTGCTGAGTTGATCTGCTACACGATTTCCCTCCCGATAAATATGAGAAATGATAAAATTCATTTGAGAAATCAAATGTAGGGAATACTGCCTTTCCCCTAGAAATCGCCACGGGATGGAGCTGTCGTGATTTTGAAATAGATTCACCACAAAAGTCAAGTCCGATTCAAGCTAAAGCTAGTCTAGCCTTTGTGGAAAGCGTAAAAGATAGCACGCATAACCGCCATTAACTCAGCCTCAAAAGCATATCCCAAACCACATTGTTCAACAAAACAACCTCTGAAGAAGCCCCTTGCTGTGCAGTAAACCCCGACTGTCGTGAGACACCCTGGGGATCCAGCTGCACTGCCATCCGTGTTAACTTTGATCCAACCTGGGAGAGGTAAATGTCAAGTAATCGGGATGACGCGGGGAGCCCGATGAGCACGACCCTGAACCTTTAGAGGAGATCATCTTGAGTGTTATTCATGCAGCCCTTGTCCAGACATGCATATTCCAAAATCATCGCCCGTAATTGGACCAATGCGCCATTCAGAGACCATTTCTTGTCATTAAAAATAACATCGTTCCGATTGTGCCAAAGAAGCCAGATGCCAGAAATAAAAGCCACCTTCCAGAGAAAAGCCATCTGATCACTGAAATGAAAACCCATAATATTGACAAAAAATTCATTGAAATTGTGTGCTTTATGCATAGTCACAGCGAATGAATCAGCAACCCAGCCCCAAAGAGTCCCTGCAAAATCACAAGAAACAAAAAAATGATCAATCGAATTCGAGTGATAATAACACAGACTACAAAAGGTTTGGCCCAATAAAGCCTTGAGTACGGAGAACGTCTAAAACCGTAAGGTGTCCGAAATCGCTCTCCAAAAAACCACCGAATGTCTTTCTGGAATGTGCGCAGACCAAATCCAAGATCCCCATGTAACCACCAGGAGAGTAGGCCGCAGGAGTAAGTAAGCCTCTTTAGAAGAAACCACCCCGTTCAAATATACCAAGTTTCAAATTCTCATTTTCCGCATCAAGATAACTATTGCTTGAGGTCTAATTTTATATCTTATGCTTGTTAAGTAGTAAATATTAAAGTTTTATTTTCATTTGTTTATATATATATATATATATATACACATATATATATGTCTATAGTAAATATAGTCATGTGTGCGTGTATGATGATGTGAGTGTAAGAGTGTGTATATATATAGATAGATAGTGTGAGTTTATTAATAATATATATATATGTATATATGTATTGTAAGTGTTAGTCCAAGTAGTTACTGATGACACCCGAGCCGAGCCGGAAGAAATTAATCCACGTCATCAGTCTGACACATATCCGAGTAGGCGACCTGCGGGTGACGTCAACAATGACGTACGACGACACGTCACGAATTAGGCTCGCCAGCTACCGAGCCCAACTGCTACCGAGCCCAATCGCAACACGGCCGCCGAGCCCTGAGCCCCGAGCCCAAATTTCAATATGAAACACACGCGCGACAACCTCGTAAAAATAATCACACGCCCATGCTTAGCGCTTTATTGGTATCAGAAACTGCCACATGTCAGAGAATTATGAAGAGAAGTCGACAAGTGGCAAGTTTTGACTGACATGCACAACTATAGAGGGACATGTGTCTTTCTTTAATTATTTTACTAATTAATGAATAGTTAGTGCAAAGATGACTGTTGTAAACCCACTTACTCAAAGGGGTATAAAAAGTCTGAAAAATAGGAAAAAAAGGGGAGAACAATTGTAACAAAATTATAAGAAAGACCGACCCCAATAATCCGGCTCGGCATAATACAAAAAAGGCTTAATTAGCCAGAAATAAACATACGTTACACACGTTTATATTTCCACGTGTTAAATCCTTTACATTTTTCTGCTTGTTGACCAAAACGCACGTCAACAGTTACGATAATCTATAGGGGGTGAATAGATTATGCCAATTTTTTGCAAATCCCCCTCTTTTTCGAATGATCAATCAAAGACAAGAATAAAGGTGCGGAAAATTAAACAACACGCCTCGATTTATAGAGGTTCAACCCACCTAGGGCCTAGTCCTCTACTACCCCAGTATCTCCGGGATGGATTCCAAAAAGAAAAAAGATTTTATTAATAATTACCAAAATTATTACAACATCACCTTTGAAGATTACCACAATCTTCTAACACCACCTCTTTGGAGATTACTGAGAATCTCCTTGAAGATTACCACAATCTTCAACGGCACCTTGTGAAGATTACCACAATCTTCAACCTTGAAGAATACCAAATTCTTCAACACCTCAAAGAGCACCAAACTCTTCAATAAGAAGATTACCACAATCTTCTTGCACCTAACACCTAGATCACGCAAGTGTGTTCTTACCACAAGAACACTCACAAGGATATCTTGTGTTGAATGATGAACCCAAAAACTCAAGATTACAACTCGATAATGAATAATACAATTTGAGTGCAAGTGTAATCAAGAATCAAGCCTAGACCTCAAGATGTGAAAGTGAAATACTTAGGCTATAAATACAACAAGAATGTTGACTATGAAAGCTTAGATAAATTTGCAGATTTTCTTGTTGTGTATTTGTTTGTATAGTTCTTGTCTTGTGTCTTCAAATCAATCTCTATTTATAGGAGAGTATTCACAAACATAAGCTCCTCAGTTTTCACTTTTGTCTACAAAAAGAAGATCACAAGATGTAGAAATAATGTACAAAATTAAAAAGCAAATCTTGCTGATATGGATGTCCAACGGTACAAATTTGTTGTCAAAAGATTACATAGCGCGACCGGTCACTCTATAGGAAATTTCGAACGTTAAAGAAAATTAGTGCGATCCAGGTACCAGTTGGAGGGGGGCGACCGGTCAAATGGGGGTCCGACTGGTCGCCCTAGAGATCGACCGGTCGGCCCTACCTTGGACCGGCCGCCCTCCTCAATTTTTCAAGTCAGAGAGTTCTATTCTTGTTTTTCGTTCATCAGGCACCGGTCGACCGTTTGCTCGACCGGTCGACCTCCATATTAACATGTTGTCCAATTTTTGTCAAAAATAAACTTCAAGAAATACTGCAAAAAATTAGTAAAAACATTTTAAAACAATTGGGAGTATTTGGACAACATTTATAAACATTGTTTTGGTATGAAAACTCATTTAAACAAAATCATCAAAATCTTGATAAAAACATTTATCTAACAAACTCCCCCTTTTGATGATTACAAACCAAAACAATCTTAGGAAGTCGATTTTATAACAAAACATATTTTCCGGTCTAATATCAATCTATTACAAGCAACATTTATCATAAGAGAAACACACAAGGATAGGAGCCAAGATTTTTCAAACATATTTTTGCACAAGCTCCCCCTATCAATATGCACATCAAAAACAAGTATAAAAGCAACCAACTAAAAGCTAAAAGCTTAGCTTTTACAAAATAAGCTTGAATTATTTGAGCTTAGAAGCTCCCCCTGTCACAAAGACATAATTAGTTAAGCATAAAAGTCCATAATACATTAAATGGACTAAGTATTATTCACAGCTTTTGGCTTTTAAGAGCCCTAGCTTATAGCTTTTCTTGCGAGCTTATTTTTGCTTCTTTGAGCATATGAGCGTTTTTCATGTTTCTCCCCCTTTGGAATCATCAAAAAGAATGTTAGCACGATAAAAACATCATACAATCATATCAAAGTGCGCAATTTAATCGATTTATCGAGCATTTTGAACATTGAAGCTTAAATTCCAAATAAAGGGAAAAAAATGATCATTTCATTTGGAAAAGCTCATTTGATTGATAAAACATGATCTCTATAAACTTATGAGACTTTTCAAATCAAGAGAATCATGTAGGTGATGAATTTTTCATAGAAACATTTTGTCGAATACTTGACGTGCGTTGAATAAAACAAGAGATATATAACGTCTTTGTATTTCATTTGAGCCAGAAAATTTCATCACCAAATGCAACATTACAACATTCATCCATCAACAATCATCATATACAACACACTAATACATAAATTTCATCAAAATAGCAAGATATATGCATATTCTCAAGGGTTCAACCCAATTGAGATTAAAAGGAGAAATTCTTACCAAATTAATTGGAGAAGTCGGATGATATGGATGAAATAGAAGTTACATAAACTCAAAAATATAGATTTTATAAGAAGAAAATCATTTTGAGTGAATTGTGTGTGAAAAATGCGAAGGGGTTCGGTTTTGGAAGAAAATAACCAAAATGACGAAAGGCAAGAGCAATTTTAATCCTGAAATTGCCTAGGGCGACTGGTCGACGTGTAGGGCAACTGGTGCCTGAACATGGTCGACTGGTCGACCTCTTCGTCGACCGATGCCTGAACACCAGTTCTGTTTCTGTCCGAATTTTGCACCAAAAATCCGATTTTTCACCCCTAAATTTTAAAACCATGCAAATTGCAAACATAGACCTCATTCAATATACATTATGCCTAAACAAGCTCGAAATAAGGTAAAAGACTCGGCAGTTAGCGGTTAGAAATAAATGTCCGCGAGTTATCCTTGAAACGGAATTAAACACGTCTCAATTTTCCTTTAAGAAGTACAATCCCTTAAAAAAATATTGAATCTCAATATATTTTGTTTGGTTATGAATGACCATTTGTTGAGAAACTATTTTCACCGAACTTGTTATCCCGAAAAATATTTAACCTTTTAAAACTTTGGATAAAATAAGCCATAAGAAGAAGCGTCTTTCAAATATTTGAAAATTTCTTTTAACGACACTTTAATGAGATTCGTTGGGATAGTTTTGAAATCGAGCATATAGGCATAAGGCATGAAGAATTTTGAGTCTTTAAGAATAATGAAAGTTGATAAACATACCTCGAATTTATTTGTCAACCAATATGCCTTTCACAATCTTGACACTTTATGACGTAAATGGCCATGGATAAGTCTACGATCATTTGTTCCTTAAAACCAAAATATTTCCTGCAAAAACTTGACAAAATATCTTGCACAAGAGCATAGTAATATCGAATAATATACACAATATTGAACAACATAGAAGTTGAACAAGTAGCACATACTATGCTATTTAAGGAATCAAAAAAAGTTTGATAAAACAAGTGCTTATTGAAAATCCATATAAGGTCTCTTTCGAAATTTGAAAATTCTAAAGTATAAAATTGAGACCTCATTTTTAAGAACCATTTTTATAAAGAATTTTAGCAAACAATACAAAATTAAAGACATGAAAATGTGCAATAATTATAAAAGACTATATAAAATGCATACTACAAGAAGAGGATAAGAGTTACCAATTTTTCCATTGCCAAGGGTTATATCTTTCCCATTGTTGATTATACCTTCTTCTTGAAAAATAATTTTGTTGATAATATCTCCTCGTTTGATCATATGGCGCGATCGTTTGTTGTCTATATGACAATTTAAAACTCTTTTAATTTTTTTTTTGCGCCGAGTACCTAACATAAAATTTTCTTGTGGCACCCTCAAGTGTTTGGGTCCTTTGGGATTAACATTGAGACTTTTAGGTCTCCAATAATAATTAGAACTATTTTTAACCCGACAAGTATTAGTCGTGTGACCAATTTTACCACAATAGAAACATGTAATAGTTCTAGAAGCATAATGACCAACATGCATAGAGACTTGGTTCTTTTTCTTAACATGAATAACATTAGGCTTATAACCAAGTCCTAGTTTCAAATGATCACAACGTTGAACATCTAGAATTTTGGTCATTTTATCGGTACTCAAGTTGAACTTCAACATATCATTTTTCATGCAATCAATATCTTTAACATAAGTACTATTTTCCTCTTCAAGAACTCTAACCTTATCAAGTGTAATATTATGAGCACTAGTGAGAGATTCATAAGAAGCATGTAAACTATCCTTTTCATTTTTCATGATATTGAATTCTTTTTTCAAATTTTTGTATTTAACAAGCAAGCTTTGGAATTCATTTTGAAGCTCATCAAAATCATTTTGCAAATCATCATACAATTCATTACTAGTAGAAGGGTTAGAGCGTACCTCATTGTCTTCTTTGATTCCCATTAGACATTGCTCGGCTTCTTCATCGTCGGAAGTTATAAGAAGCTCATCCCAAGTTGTTATAAAATCCGGTTGAGATGCGGATGCTTTTGAATTACATCTTTCATTTTCATATGCTTCATAGATGATAAGATTTCCAATAAGCTCATCAAAATTTAGAGTTTCTAAATTATGAGCTTCCATGATAGGCGTCACTTTTTCGGACCAATAACCGGGAAGAACATTTAAAACTTTGGTAACTTTGTCTTCTTCCGAAATGACTTTTTCGAGTGCCCATAAAGAATTTACAATGTTACCGAGCCTTTCAACCATTTTTGAAATCCCTTCACCCTCGAGCATTGTGAAATTTTCAAAATCTTTAACAAGCATTATTTTTCTAGCTTGTTTAACTTTCTTGGTGTCTTCATAGATATTTTCTAATTTTTCTCACACATCATGTGCGGATCGAATACCTCTAATTCGATTATACTCCCTAGCGGTAAGAGAACAATGAAGAATATTAAGAGCTTTAACGTTTAAGGAGAATATTTTCTTGTCTTCATCATCATAATCTTTGAGGGCTTTGGGGATTTGAGTGTCGTCTTCCTTTTTCTTCATGGGTATGGATACTCCATTTATAACCGTGTTCCAAATATCAAACCCGCAACCTTGTAAGAAGCATTCCTTTCGATCCTTCCAAAATGCATAATTGTTGGAGTCGAAGAGAGGCGGTCTATTGAATGATGCGCCGGTTGGTAGATAGCTCTCGTTCGTAGCCATGGATCTTTCCTCTTTACTCGGAACGAGCTAGCCAAAGAGTTTGGCTCTGATACCACTTGTTAGTCTAAGTGGCTACGATAATCTAGGGGGGTGAATAGATTATGCCGATTTTTCGCAAACCGCCCTCTTTTTCGAATGATCAATCAAAGACAAGAATAAAGGTGCGGAAATTAAACAACACGCCTTAATTTATAGAGGTTCAACCCACCTAGGGCCTAGTCCTCTACCACCCTAGTATCTCCGGGATGGATTTCAAAAAGAAAAAAGATTTTATTAATAATTACCAAAATTATTACAACATCACCTTTGAAGATTACCACAATCTTCTAACACCATCTCTTTGGAGATTACCACAATCTCCCTTGAAGATTACCACAATCTTCAACGGCACTTTGTGAAGATTACCACAATCTTCAACTTTGAAGAATACCAAATTTTTCAACACCTCAAAGAGCACCAAACTCTTCAATAAGAAGATTACCACAATCTTCTTGCACCTAACACCTAGATTACCCAAGTGTGTTCTTACCACAAGAACACTCACAAGGATATCTTGTGTTGAATGATGAACCCAGAAACTCAAGATTACAACTCGATAATGAATAATACAATTTTGAGTGCAAGTGTAATCAAGAATCAAGCCTAGACCTCAAGATGTGAAAGTGAAATACTTAGGCTATAAATACAACAAGAATGTTGACTATGAAAGCTTAGATAAATTTGCAGATTTTCTTGTTGTGTATTTGCTTGTATAGTTCTTGTCTTGTGTATTCAAATCAACCTCTATTTATAGGAGAGTCTTCAAAAACTTAGGCTCCTCTTTCTTCACTTTTGTCTACAAAAATAAGATCACAAGATGTAGAAATAATGTACAAAATTAAAAAGCAAATCTTGCTGATATGGATGTCCAACGGTACAAATTTGCTGTCAAAAGATTACACAGCGCGACCGGTCACTCTATAGGAAATTTCGAACGTTAAAAAAATTAGTGCGATCCAGTACCCCGATTGGGGGACGGCCCGAGGTCAAAGGGGGCGGCCGCATTATAGGATCGACCGGTCGGCCCTACCTTGGACCGGTCGACCATTTGCTCGACCGGTCGACCACCATATTGATATGTTGTCCGATTTTTGTCAAAAATAAACTTCAAGAAATACTCCAAAAAATTATTAAAAACATTTTACAACAATTGGGAGTATTTGGACAACATTTATAAACATTGTTTTGGTATGAAAACTTATTTAAACAAAATCATCAAAATCTTGATAAAAATATTTATCTAACAGTAAGTGTATTGTATGTATGTCTGCATGTAAATGTGTATATATGTATATAAATATTTATGCAATTGTATGTACATTAGTGTACTATATGTGTGTGTATTACTGTATAATTTAGTATTTTGCTATGTGTGTCTATTCTATTCCTGTAAATTTTTAACGGATTCATATTGATCAATATATTTACTTATAATCTATTAGATCTATAATATTTTAAATAATTTATAACATTCTTACTAATAATTTACAAGATCTAAAAATATTTTCCTTAATATTTTAGAAGATTCTTAGTATTATTCTTGCATTTTTATGATTTAGGACAAAATATTATACTTTTATGTAGAAAACGGGCTAGGATAGTGAGGAAATCTACGAGTTCAAGGCATACCAACAAATAATTTGCATCAATTTCTTCTATTTCAAGGTGGGGAATTTTACTATTTGTTCTTGTTAAATATTATGACTTTTACATTAATGTTTAAAATGCACATGCTATGTTTTGCGAGATTTGCTTAACGGATTCTATGATTCTAAGATTCAAGTTACATGACTTTTATACTCTAGGAACTCCAAGATTCAAGTTACATGAGCTTATTGCTCTAGGAACTCCATGATACCATGATCTATGATTCTATGATGCTAAGATGCTATGCTATGAATTATGATTATGTTGCAAGTTTTTCATTAATGTGATGCATGAGTTTTATTTAGCTCAAACAAATATAATTTCCCACTGAGTAATTATTTTTACTCACCCAATTATATTCTAACTTTTTTCAGATGGAGTTTGGTAGGCGAAGATGAGGAGGAATGATGTGGTATGTTTTGAAATTTTAAAATTAATTAATTAAATAAATATGTGAATGATTAGTCTATAATTCACATTGGATGAATTCGACTAATTTAATAATTAAAATTTTATTGTCTTTCTATAATGAATAATATTTTCTTTTACTTAATTATTAAATTTTGCTTCTGCATTAAATTTGCCATAAAAGATTAAATTGTTTTATATATATCATTAAATTAGATTATATATTTTAGTTTCACAAACTCTATTTTTGAGTGTAACGTCTCAATTTATTTAATATATTTTTATATTTTGATATAAAATTATTCTCATAATAATCGAGGCATTACAGAAAATTACAAGTTAAAATAAAGAGTTTGCTGGAGATTATTTTTGGTGGATGACTCTTCAAACTAAAGAGTATGTTTTATCTAATGAGTCCCTT
This sequence comes from Rehmannia glutinosa, assembly GCA_016081115.2. Lineage (NCBI taxonomy): Eukaryota > Viridiplantae > Streptophyta > Magnoliopsida > Lamiales > Orobanchaceae > Rehmannia > Rehmannia glutinosa. The sequence continues at coordinate 27,839,975 of CM071927.1, read as the reverse complement.
TGGGATGCTCTAAAACGAGGTTCATTGTAGTTTTGACTTTATAATTAATAATTATTTTATCCACTAGTGGAAGTCCTAAGGTGATTCATTATATCCAGTCTCATCTGGAAATTAATTAGTCATGAATAATGCTTTTAAAATAAAATCCTACTAAAAAAATTTATTATTATTTTGAACTGAGTTAAATTGCAATTTTAATCATGTATCTGTAGGTGTTGACAACAATGGTTTTGCAAAAATCACTATTTGTACAAAAGTCCAATAACCTAAAAAACAACAATTGATTTCAGTCATTTGGTTGCCAAAATTAAAAGTTAGCCGGAAAAATTCTACTTGTCCATATTCTCGGCTAATTCATTGATGTGGAAATTAATTTTGCTTATTTGGACATCCCATGAGTGGCTTTTTTCTTCATAAGCTTGTAGGTCCCAAGGGGTGTGAGTGTAAGGTTTAGAAGGGGTTGAATAAACCTTACCAACTTTTCGATTTAGTCCTTTTAAAACGCGTTCGAGTTAATACTCCACAAAATGAGTTCTAGATGGACACTAAGTTAGTTAATCAAAGAGTTAGTCACTCAACAGACTCGATCGAGCTTTGTTGATAGAATAACTCAGCTATTTTGACTAAAGACTTAACTCGATCAGTGAAATGTTTTTATTGGGAAGACTTAACACCACGAATTTTGTTTAAGTATGTTTTAATACTTGGTTTTAACACTTTGTTGATTATCAATTGGATAGCAAATTTATCAAAGATATATTAAAGTAATGTGCGAGAAATTAAAGTCTTGAAATGTAAATGACACAATAGATTTTTATAGAGGTTCGAAGATGGGGTAATTCTTCTACTCCTCTCTTCTCCAACTCCTAGAGGAATCCACTAAGTATTGATCAATATACAAAATGGTTAACAGTCCAAATGCAAGTCTTGATCACACAACTGACTTGATCCTTTGGGACTCAGTCTGGAGATGCCTTGGTCACACAGCTGGCTTCTCGTACGACTCACCTTCTTCACAGGGCAGCTGCCTTACTACTACAGCCCACTTGCTCAAGCTTCTTGGATTTGATCACGAAGCCCTCCAAAAACTTGAGACTGGTTCGACCTTGAACCTTTCTACAATCCTCCGTGGAATGTAGACCCCTTGATTCTTCAAATGTTTCCTCTTCAACTGATTGAAGTTGTCTTTCCTTCACCGGTAAGTGTTGGATTGATTTCCTTCGTAATGTAGGCTTGAGGATTGAACTTGAATGATTTGAGAATATTTTTGGTTACAGATATTGCTTTTCTTGCTCGTATTTGTTTTCTCGATTGTCAAGTAACCCCCCCTTTTCTCAAATAGATTCCTCAGCCTTTTATAGTGTTCTTTTGAAAATTTGTCCGTTGAAGAGATATGCTAATTTTCAAAAGACACTTGTGGTCGTCGGCTTGTCTTGTTGCAGTCCTTGGAATTGACATTTCCTCGTATGAATGGTTCTTGACTTTTCGAGATCGACACAGTGCGATCTTCCCATTGGTTTATTCCTTTTGCACGCTTCGGGGTCGAGCACTTTAAGAAAGGCGATATGGAAGTATTACTTGTTTAAGTAATTCTCTTGACTTAACGGGATCTCTTTCGATTGTCTCGACTTGACCGCATTTCCTTGACTTCCCCCAGGTGACTTTGAGTCGCTTCCAATCATTGGATGACTCATCCGTCACTTCAACTTGAGACTTGGCTATCTTGAGTTGACTTGACCGACACTTCACTCGGTTGTATCTCACCTGCACCTTGATCAGTTCCCCGTCTTCTCTTCTTTGCCACACTCACCGCCTCACAGTGAGTCTTCCTTGTAGTCTCCGGTTGTTTTCTTGCATGTTAAGCATAGGCGACTTAACTCACTCAACCAAATTTCTATCTATTACAATACAATTTACAACAAAAATGGGGTGCCAACTTTCTATTCTAAGTTTTACATGGCATTCATCAAAATCTAAAAATTAATTTCCCAACAATAAGTTTTTGTTTGAATCAACATGTCAACTTATTTAAAGGATGTCAACATAAGCGAAATTATTTTCCACATCAGTAGGTTTGACCAGAAATATGGACATGTGAATTTTTTTCGGGCAAGTTTGTCAACTTTTGGTGATCAAAAGACTAAAATCGTAAGCTTTTCTTAAAAGTCTCTGCTAGAAGAATCTCATGATCAGAATTGATTAGCGGTTCCTCTTGGGATCTTAAATGATGATTTTTTAGCTTAAAAAAGGCAATAAAGTTCGAAAGAAGTACCCTGGATTTGTCCATAAATGATGCTTTCAAGTAGACAAATGTGAATTCAATAATTCCAGGGGCTTTCACTTCAACACGTCTTCGCTCGTGAGAATTTATAGCCCCTCTTCCATCAATAGGTACTCCCAAGTTGCTCGTCGGAAAGGTTTTATCTAGTACCAGACATATACGATATGCCTCATTTTTTTTTCAAGTGTGGAAACACCAAAACCAAAAGTAGTAGGATTAATTCTCATAATATAATAATAAATAATTAATATGTTGATTAATGTCCGATAACACGTTGGCCAGTTAATCCAATAAGAAATGGGAATTAACACTCGATTTCGATAAGATTCTTTATATACTGAATAACAAGTACCGGGTCAATTTTCATCAATTTGATCGAGAATGTGAAATATTCTAAATAAAATTGTGGGAGATAAAATTAAGATGCAGGGTCTTTTGTCTGCTTGGTTATACCATTTGCCATTTAAAGCGCCATAAGTCAGCTAATGGGTCAATAGCCCTAGTCTTCTGTCTTAATCAATAGTGTCATGACTCTGTCGCTCTTTCCCCGCAGTAAGTAACTCACTCTTTCATTCCTTAGTCAAAGGCAACAATAAAGGTCGATAGTAGGGGTGTAAAATAAGCGAATCTTTTTGTTAGGAAATTTATTTGTATAGATTTTGATGATGCATAGAAAACTTAGATAGAAAGTTGACACCCCAATTTCTGTATGTATTTTTAAACTTTGTAACAATTAGGAAGATAGTTGAGTTATCAAACACCTGAGTTGAAGATGCAGAATACGGATTGAAGAAGTGCAAAGAAGTTTAAGCTGTGTCACAGCTGAGTATCGAAGAAGATCTTAAGTCAAGTCAAACAACTATGTCTTTTAGTAGACTTACAATAGAGTCGTCCAAGAATCAGGGAGAAGAATCAAGTAAAGGGATAAAGCAGCTGAAGGACTTAGAAAAGGCTAAAGAAGTCCATTGCAAAGAAAAGTCAAGACTTATCCAAAATGGTAAGGGACAGACCTGCAACCTTAAACATTGTCTTGCTGAAAGAGTGCAAGAAGTTGGAGCCAATGAGAAGTTCTTGCAGAAACCAGGTATGATTCAGGCACCTGTACATCATTAATGTTAAGATTGGGTCTGTTAGTCCAAGTGGCTACGATAATCTAGAGGGGGTGAATAGATTATCCTGATTTTCTAATTTTTGCCCTCGTTTCCGAATATGAGAATGATGACCAAAATGAAAGTGCGAAAATATAAACAATATACGATGATTTATAGAAGTTCAAACACCATAGGCCTAATCTTCTACCACCCCGGTATGTCCGGAATGGATTTCAAAAAAGGAAAAAGATTTATTAAATGATACCAAACTATCACAACATTTACCTTAAAGAGCACCAAACTCTTCTTACAATAACACCTATGAAGATCACCACAATATTCCAACTCAAAGAGCACCAAACTCTTCTTCACCTCGAAGAGCACCAAACTATTCAACACCTCGAAGAGCACCAAACTATCAACAGGAAGAGCACCAAGCTTTTCAATCAAATCAACCAAACGTGTTCTTGTCAAAAGAACATTAACAAGAATTTCTTATTTTGGATGATGTTACAAATACAATCAAGATTACACTTTAAATGAAATATTACAACTCAAAAGTGCAAGCGTAATAAAAAAAGAAAGCCTAATAAGCAAGATGTGAAAGTGATAAGCTTAGGCTAATACAACAAGAATGTTTAAAGTGAAGAACAAAATATTTGCAGAGATACTTCTTGTCGTGTTGTATTTGTGTTGTCTTGTTGAGTTGCTTCAAGCCTTCATCTATTTATATGAGAGGTCTTGAATTTGATTTCCAGCCATAAGCTCCTCCTTGGAGATTGAAATCTGTAAAAAAAATTGCAAATCAAATGAAGAATATAGCTGTTAGAAATCAATCCCTTAAAATCATGAAAAGTTATCTAATGTGCAACGAATAGTTTGTTGATAAAATCTTAGGTCGACCGGTTGACCTCAAACATGAAAATTCGAATTGCACTAGAAAAATAACTTGGTGGACCCGATCCAGGGGCTTCGATCGACCACCTTGGTCGATCGTCGGCCCTTGATTGGACCGGTCCACTCATTTGAAAAATGAAATAGAGAAGATTGCAACAATTTGATACGATTCAAGGATCAGTCAACTCCGGTCGACCACTTCAAAAATATTTCCTGGATCCATTCTATTTCAGTTTTAAGTCTTCAGGCATGGGTTGCCCTATAGGGCGACCGGTTGGCCTCGAAACAGAAGTGTTGTCCAATTTTTGTCAAAAATAAACTTCAAGAACTTCTCTGAAAAATTAGTAAAAATAATTTAAATCGATTAGGAGTATTTGGACAACATTTATGGATATTGTTTTGGTGAAAAACACAGTTAAATAATATCATCAAAATTATGATAAAAATATTTATCTAACAAACTCCCCATTTTTTATGATTACAAACCAAAACAATTTTAGGAGGTTGATTTTGAAAACGAAACAAATTTTTCCGGTCAAAAATTACTATCCATTTTAGGCGACGTTTTTCATGAATAAGAATCATAAGTATAGGAGGAAAGATTTTTCAAAATATGTTATAAAAGCTCCCCTATCAATATGCAAATCAAGAGTAGGCATAGAAGCAAACATCTAAACAATTAGAGCTTGAATTTCAAGAGCTTAAAAGCTCTCCCTGTCAAAAAGAAATCATTAGTCATATGTAAAAGTCCCATTACACAACCATTGGACTATGTTCATCCTCAACTTTTGGCTTTTTCATCCACAACTTATAGCTTTTTTTCGCGAGCTTTTTCTAGCTTCTTTGATCTAAACATAAGCTTATGAGATTATTTCATTTTTATCCCCCTTTGAAATCATCAAAAAGATTATTAGCACGATAAAAACACCATAAATACATATCAAAGTGCGCATTGAATCGAATTATCATGCTTTTGAATATAAAGCTTAAAATTCCAAATTGTAAGGGAAAATTTGAGAAGAAAGTTTGTAGAAGCTCATTTGATTGATAGAACATGATCTCTATGAACATAAAAGACATTTGAAAGCAAGAGATTCATGTAAAGGATGAAATTTTACCTGAAATATTTTATCGAACACTTGACGTGCATAGGATAAAAGCGAAGTGTACATAAAATTTGTAAATGTAATCATGCCCAAAAAAATAACACCAACTACAATTCTACAATCACAATTCATCGACAATCATAATTCCCAACACAATGATACAACAATTTCATCAATTCACCAAGTAAGAGCACATTCTCAAGTGTTCAACCCAGTTGAGATTAAAGAGGGAATTAAACTTACCAATTGATCGGAGAAGATGAATAAAATGGAAGATATACTCATAATATAAGTCCAATAATATAGAATTTGCAAGAAAATTCATTTTGAGTGAATTGTGTGTGAAATTGGCGAAGGAGTGCGAAATAGGCGTAAAAGGAACGAAATAAGCTGAAACTAGAACATAACTGATTTAAACCCAAAAGAGGTCATGGATGACCGGTTGAAGGGGGGTCCGACCGATCCAAGGCTTGTTCGATCGGTCGACCTCCTTGTCACCTGGTCCCTGGAAGTACAGTTTTGGTTCTGTCCGAATTTTGAGTTAAAAATCTGATTTTCACCCCTAAGTTTTACAAATGCACAAAATGCAATCATAAACCTTATTCGATATGCATTATGCCTAAACAAGCTCGAATTGATGTAAAAGACTTGACGATTAAAGATTTTATGAAAATATCCGCGAGTTGATCTTGAGACGGAACAAAGCACATCTTAATTTTTCGTTTGGAAACACAATCCCTTAGAAAATGGTGTCGAACTTCAACATGTTTTGTTCAGTTATGATGAACCAGATTTTGAGCAATGTTTATAGCGGACGTATTGTCACAAAAAATAGGAACATTTTTGAAAGAAAATTTGTAATCCGCTAAGGTTTGTTTCATCCAAGGAAGTTGAGTACAACAGAAGGCCGCGGAAAAGTGTTCGGATTCGGCCATTGATAAAGATACACAATATTGTTTCTTTGAAGAACAAGATACTAGGCAATCGCCTAAAAATTGACATGATCCGGAAGTACTTATACAATCATCAATATAGTCCGAATCACTATATCATTTTAAAGAGAAATTTTCATTCTTTGGAAAACAAGCCATATGAAATAGTGCCTTTCAAATATCGAAAAATTCTTTTAACGACACCCATATGAGATTCTTTGGGATTGCTTTAAAATCGAGCACAAGGACATACGTCATGAAGAATATCGAGTTTATGAGAGAAATAAAAGTTGATGAACATACCTCGATTGTGTTTCTGTCAACCAATTCAAACTTGACTAACTTGATGTAGATAACCATTGATATCTCTACGATCATTTGTCCTTTAATACCCAAGTATTTCCTACAAAATTTAAAAAATATTCTTGCACAAGAGTTTAGTAGTACTGGATAATATAAACTAATATAGAGATTAGACAAGTAGTACATACTAAGCTTTTGTATTAATCCTCAAGAGTTTGACAAAACATGTAAGTTCTAATGTGCTTATAGAAAAGCTGTACAAGGTCTCGTTTTGAAATTTGAAAAACCAAGAGTATATAGTTGAGACCTCATTTTTTAGAAATATATTGAAAAAGAATTATGACAATCAAGAAATGAATAAAGACATGAATATGTGCAATAATTAAATAAAATGCATGATTCAAGAAGAGGATAAGAGTTACCAATTTCTCCATTGCCAAGGGTTGTGTTTTTCCCATTATTGATTATACCTTCTTCTTGAAAAATGATTTTGTTGATAATGTCTTTTCCTTTGATCAAATCGCGCGAACATTTGTTGTCTATTTGACGATTTGATTTCCCTTTGACTTTTATTGCGCCGAGTACCTACCATGAAATTATCTTGTGGTACCCTCAAGTGTTTGGGTCCATTTGGATTAGCTTTGAAACTTTTAGGTCTCCAATAATAATTAGAGCTATTTCTAGTCCAACAAGTATTTGTCGTGTGACCATTTTTACCACAATAAAAACATATAATAGTTCTAGAAGCATGATGATTGGCATAAATAAGAGTAGGTACTTGATTCTTTTTCATATCATTGATAAGATATGACTTATAACGAAGTCCTAGTTTTAAATGATCACAACGTTGAACATCAAGAATTTTGGTCATTTTATCGGTACTCAAGTTAAACTTCATCATATCCTTTTTCATGGAATCAATATCCTTAGTGAGAATTTTATTTTCTTTTTCAAGGTTTCTAACATTATCAAGTGTAGTAGTGTGAGCACAAGAAAGTTATTCATATGAAACAAGTAAACTATCCTTTTCATTTTTCAAAGTGTTGAATTCCTTTTTCAAATTTTTGTATTTATAAATCATGTTTTGGAATTCATTTTGAAGCTCATAAAAATCATCTTGCAATTCATTAATAAGAGAGATAGAAGAATTAGAGCCTACCTCATTGTCTTCTTCGATGCCCATTAGACATTACTCAACTTCCTCATCATCGGATGTTACAAGAAGCTCATCCCATGTTTTTGCTTCAGCTTTGACATTAAAGGCTTTTAATTTTCTATGAAATTTCTCCTTTTTCCTTTGTTCTTCCTCCTCTTTTGGACAATCGGCAACATGGTGTCTGGGTTTTCCGAATCTAAAGCAAGACTTGTTTCTTGCTTTCCTTTCCTTGTTTTTATTTACAAATTTTGTAAATTTTCTAATAAGTTCCTCATCTTCATCTTGATCTTCTTCTTCATCTTCCTCATCACTTGAATAGTAATTTTTCGATTTTGAGGCAATACCTTTTTGGATTTGATCTCATATCCGGTTGAGAAGTCGATGCATTTGAATTACTCTTTTCATTGGTAAAACTTCATAGATGAGAAGATTGCCGATAAGCTCATCAAAATTTAAAGTTTCTAAATTTTGAGCTTTCGTAATAGCGGTAACTTTTTCGGACCAAGAGGCGGGAAGAGCATTTAGAACTTTTGTGACCTTATCCTCTTCGGAAATAATTTTCCCAAGTGCAACTAGAGGATTTACAATATTGTTAAGCCTTTCAACTATTTTGGAAATATTTTCTCCAACATTCATAGTGAAATTTTCGAACTCTTTGAACAACATGGTCTTTCGAGCTTGTTTCACTTTCTTTGTGCCTTCATAGATAACTTCTAATTTTTTCCATACATCATGAGTGGATCGAATTCATCTAATATGATTATATTCCGTAGCGGTAAGAGAACAATGAAGAATATTAAGAGCTTTACCGTTAAAGGAGAATATTTTCTTGTCTTCATCATCGAACTCCTTGAGGCCTTTGGGGATTTGAGTTTCATCCTCCTTTTTTTTCATTGGGATAGATATTTCGTTAATAACCACGTTCTAAATATCGAACCCGCAACCTTATAAGAAGCACTCCATTCTATCTTTCCAAAATGCATAATTGTTGGAGTCGAAGAGATGCGGTCTATTGAATGAAGCACCCGTTGGAAGATAGCTCTCGTTCGTAGCCATGGATCTTTCCTCTTTACTCGCAATGGAAAACGAGCTTGCCAAAGAGTTTGACTTTGATACCACTTGTTAGTCCAAGTGGCTATGATAATCTAGAGGGAGGGTGAATAGATTATCCTAATTTTTCAATTTTCGCCCTCTTTTTCGAATATGAGAATGATGACCAAAATGAAAGTGCAGAAATATAAACAACACGAGATGATTTATAGAAGTTCAACCCACCTAGGGCCTAATCTTCTACCACTCCGGTATGTCCGAAATGGATTTAGAAAAAGGAAAAAGATTTATTAATAGATACCAAACTATTACAACATTTACCTTGAAGAGCACCAAACTCTTCTTACAACAACACCTATGAAAATCACCACAATCTTCCAACTCGAAGAGCACCAAAATCTTCTTCACCTCGAAGAGCACTAAACTCTTCCAACTCGAAGAGCACCAAACTTTTCAACACCTCGAAGAGCACCAAACTCTTCAACACAAAAAACACCAAGCTTTCCAATCAAATCAACCAAACGTATTCTTGCCAAAAGAACACTAACAATGATTTCTTATTTTGGATGATGTTACAAATACAATCAAGATTACACTTTAAATGAAATATTACAACTCAAAAGTGCAAGTGTAATCAAGAAGGAAAGCTTAATAAGCAAGATATGAAAGTGATAAGCTTAGGCGAATACAACAAGAATGTTGAAAGTGAAGAACAAAATATTTGCAGATATATTTCTTGTTGTATTATATTGTGTTGTCTTGTTGAGTTGCTTCAAGCCTTCATCTATTTATAGGAGAGGTCTTGAATTTGATTTCCAGCCATAGGCTCCTCCTTGAAGATTGAAATCAAATCAAATGGAGAATATAGCTGTTAGAAATAAATCCCTTAAAATCATGAAAAGTTGTCAGTTGTGCATGCAATGGATAGTTTGCTGATAAAACCTTAGGTCGACGGTTGAACTCAAACACAAAAATTTGAATTGCACTAGAAAAATAACTTGGTGGACCGGTCCGGGGGCTTCAACCGATCGACCACTGTTCGACTCGGCTCTCCTTGGTTGGACCTGGTCCACTCTTTTTTGAAAAATGAAACAAAGAAGATTGCAATAATTTGATACGATTCGGGACTAGTCGACCACTTCAAAAATATTTCTGAATCCATTCTATTTCGTTTTAAGTCCTCGAGCACGGGTTGCCCTCTAGTAGCAACCTTAGGTTGGCCTCAAAATGTAGTATTATCTAATTTTTGTCAAAAATAAACTTCAAGAAATACTCAAAAAATTAGTAAAAATAATTTAAATCGATTAGGAGTGTTTGGATAACATTTAGGGACATTGTTTTCATGGAAAAATACAGTTAAATAAAATCATCAAAATTACGATAAAAATATTTATCTAACAGGGTCAACATCCAAGCTACACAACAAAACAAGTCAACGGACAAGAATTGAAGTTTGAAAATTGTCTCTCTCTTCAACGGACATATTTTCAAACTCTCACTATAAAAAGGTGAGGAATTTTATGAGAGAAGCATGACACACTAGAGATATCTGAGCATTCAAGCAAACAACTGCAATATTCTCTCAAGCGAAAATTCAAATATCATCAAGCCTAAACATTCGAAATGATTCTAACCAACACAACTTAGTGAAGGAAGGAAACAGACTTCAAAAGTTGAAGAGGAAACCTATTTGAAATAGAACATGGGGTATGCACATCCATAAGTGAAGGAAGTGTAGTGAGGTTCAAGTTAGAATCAATTTCCAATCCATCAGAGGGCTAAGTGATCAAGTCCAAAAGGTTCAGAGAGCTGAAGTAGTGAAGCAGTTGCCTTACGAAGAGATGAGTCCCAGGAGCGAAGCCAACTGTGTGATCAAGGCTTGCTCGGACTGCATTTTGTACTCTTGTAACAACCAAGTTGCATTAGTATATTCCTCCAGGAGTTGGAGAATAGCGGAGTAGAGGGATTATCCTATTCTCGAACCACTATTAAATTATCTTTGTCATTTACTTTCATCAATTTATTTTCTGCATATTTTAATACCTGCTGATAAATTTTCTCACTCAACTGATATTAACTTAAATAAAAATAAGTGTTGAAAACCATATTCTAAAAAGGGTGTAAGACTTCCACTGCTAAAATCCAATTAAATTGTTTTCTAAAAAGCTAACTTCACTCAGCTCAGCTACTCTTTTAACAGATCTCTTGAGTTTGTTGAGTGGTTAACTCTCCTATTGAGGTTTGACCCAACTGCTTGCCAAGAGACTTAGATGTTTAATTGTGTAAACTCTAATTTAATTAAAATCGAAAAATTGGTTAAGTCTATTCAACCCTCCCTCTAGACTTAACTGACACCTCTTGGGAAATGTTTTTACACTCAGACCGGACATTCAACCAAATTAATAGTGGAGTCACTGGGTAATTGGTTCAACCGGCTGAACCATTTTTAAAAACCAGTTGACCCGTATATGCATACAAACACACACATATATACACACACATATAAAATATAAACACAATTACAAAGATAACGAAACTAACCAATGTAAATTAATAGATAACTTCAAAATAAATGTCCAAAAGGAAGCAACACACTAGAACAATTGAAAATACTATACTAAAAGAATCTCAATCAATTCCTAACGTCATCTTCCTCCATGTTGTCCCATCAGTGCCACCAACACTAGTTCGATGACCAAAGTATTCAAGATCAACATCTTTCATTGTTACAATATCACCTTCCTTATTTAAAATAAAATATTGAGAAACAATCAATATCAAATAATATTAGAAATGAAATTATAAAAAAGTAACAATTTAAACTAACTTATGGATGGATTGGTGCTTGGCTCTTCCTTGTTTATTGGTGATTCCTCCTCAAGCATATTTTCCAACTCATCACAATCAAGTTCACTATCAAATGTTTCTTCCATAACCCAAAACTTTGTCTTGTCAATGCATTCATAATCGAAAGGATCATATGGTCTCTTGTTGTACTTAATCCTATAATAATCACAAATGTGGAGATGAAGAGGAAATAAAAAAATACAAGTAACATTAATATTCACAAAAAAAGGTCTAATATGTAATAGTAAATAGTTTTATACCTGTTTTGCAAGTGTAAGTTATAATGCACATAAACCAAATCATTCAACTTTTGATGCTCCAATTTATTTATCTTCTTGGTGTGAATGCGTTCAATACACTCCAGTTACATTCACATCCAGAAGAAGAAGCTGTTTGACGCAATATTTTAATTGCTTATTTATGCAAGTTTGGAGCATCGATTGCAAACATTTCCACCAATCATCTAGCAAGATAATACAATGAAAAAAAAATAAGAGGACAAAAATATATAAAATATTCAAATTATAAACAAAATAGTAATTACAAACTATCAAAAATTGAATGTTACATGGCCGCTTGATCTAGCAATTGTCAAAACGGTTGGTCTTGAAAAGCTTTTTTGCCTATCTCAAAAGAGGGATATCTCATCATATATTTTTGAATTTTCACTCTCAACTTTTTTATCTATAATGTCCAACAATCCACTCATAATCTGTGGATTATTACAAAATGATCCTTTGTCATACTGGAAGGCAGGATTTAGATAATATGTCGTAACATGGAGATTTTTTCGTAACATCCTATCCCATGTCTGATCAATAATGTCAATATATGGTTGGTATAATCCTTTTTTATTTCTAAATAACTCTTTAATGCCCTTTTTTATCCTATACATACCTTCATATACATAACCAATGGCCGGCTTCTCATCAGAATCACTAATACGCAACAAACGTAAAAGTGGAGCACCAAATCTCATTGTGATGGAACAATTATTCCAAAACCTTTCATCTAAAATAATCAATTTAACTTGCAAATTGCAACATCCTTTTTTAAATACCTTTTGAAATCTTGAGATGTTACCATGGCTTGCAAGTCCTCTGTATGATCTTTTAAGCTTTTCAATGCAATAAAAGTAGTTGCAAAGCGAGTATCTCCAGGACGAAGAATTTTTCTCCAATTTTCTCTTTTCCTCAACCAATTGAGAGGCCATTTGTTACTATATACAAAACATGTAACTCTATATGCAAGAATAGCCAAATCACTAACATGTGGCAACTCACCAATATCTATTATGATCAAATTGATGCAGTGAGCTGCACAAGGTGACCAAGTAATAGATGGATATCTATCACATAATAAATGTCTAGTTGCTTTATAATTACTTGCATTATCAGTGACCATATGAACCACATTATTTACCCCAACTATTTCCACAATTTCAGCAAATAAGTTACATAGAATTTCAGCATTTGTCTCAATTCCAGATGCATCAATAGACTTGATAAATGAGATTCCACAAGGGCAATAAACTAAAAAATTAATCAATTCACTCTGCCTAGAATCTTTCCACCCATCACCCATAATGGTACAACCAGTTTCTATCCATTTACTCCTTAAAGAATCAACAATCAATTCAACCTGTTTTTAGCATCCTTTAATAGTGTAACCCGCAATGCATGATAGCTAGGTCCACTATAACCATGACCCATAGATGCAACTTTACTCATGGCAATTTGAAAAATGGAGAACTGCAAGCATTTAAAGGTATACATGCATCATAAACCACATCAGTGTCATGCCATTTTTCTCTACTTTGTAAAGAAGCCATTATAAAAGGTTGAGAGGGATCAAGAATACCACGTTTAAAATAAGTATCCAACCCAGTTGTGGTATTTCTCTTTCTTAAGGATGGAAGTTGGTCAACCTTGCGACCTTCTCTTTGGGTTGATTTTTCTTGAGTTGGTTGATGGGTGATATCTTGGATATCATCATGATCATCGTGCAATTCGTGTACTTCATCAATTTCAAGAGCTCATCACCTTTCTTTTGCTTTTTCAATATTTTCCTTTAAAGACCCTTGTATCATAAACCGAACATTAGGAGGAACTCTCTTGCAAGAGACAACATTTCCTTTTGCTCCAGCAAGATGTTGTTTCAAACGATTAATACCCCCGCCTATAAAAGAAGTGTGGCAAAATCCACACGTCAATGTCTTTTTCCCTTCAGTATTTTTCGCCTATGTTACATATCTCCATGCTACATCTCTTTTTATCATGGATTATTTTCAGATAATTGTTCTTGACCTTCAACAGACTGAGATTCAAAAGGTGCGGATTGAGAGCCCGTAGCCTCCATTAATCTACAAAAGAAATATATTAAAAAAGAATATAATACATTATAAGTCCATGGATAAGAAGCTTGAAAAAATGATTAATTAACATCATATATAATATATACATGTGATCATTTTTTTCCATTAAAATCTTTATTAATCAAAATCACAAATTACGATTAACTAAGATTCATAAAGGTTAAAATCAATATATATAATTTTATCCTTTATAATTTGGCATGAATTTGAACCACATAATTTACCATACTAACTATCTATAACTACAACCTTAATTCTTAAAATAAATGTTCAAAATTTATTCAGCAAAACAAGAATCAAAAGTTTATGGTTATATACATACTTATCTGAAGTTCAGTGATCAATTTCATATATTTCTTTCCTTTTTTTTCCGCTTGTAATCAATAAAAAATTACAGAATCCAAGCTTGTGATAATCATACTAAACATAATTCAAATTATAATAAACTATAAGAAAGATTTAGTTTTTTTAATTAAAAAAAACTTACCGAAAAAAAAGGAATAGAAGCAGAGAACTGAGAAGCATGTAGATGCAAGAATGAACGTAAGAAGTTAGAAGCAGAAAGCCAGAAATCTGAAAGTGATCTAAAAGTGAACCGGTCTGGAACCAAACAGATTAGAACTAATCGTGAAAGAAAGAGAGTAAGATTTGATTTTCTTTATTTCTGAGACTCCTTGACTCAATTACCTTTTTTTGTTCCTTTTTTTTCCCTTCAAAATCAGAACAAGAAATCTGGAAAGAGAAAAAAATCATTAACCCGGGTCAAGAGTTGGTTGCGATTTATAGGTTTCATCCGAATCTTACCGGGTTAGACTAGGTTGTTTGTGACCCGGGTTGAATGTATAACTGAACCGGTCTAAGGACCGGTTCCCAGTTAAACCGGTTGGATCGACCGGGCCAGTCCGATTTTAAAAACATTGCCCTTGGGACCTACACTTTTTATCCGATTTGGTATTCAAATTCATATATCAACATTTGAGTTCGAAAAATTAGAATACGAATCCAAATAAGAATATTTATTGAGATTCACATATTATACGAATACGAATATTAATATCATTATATTCGATCTGAGTATTTGGAAGAATATTCGAAAAATATTATATATATTTATATTTATACAAATCACTTATATATTACAATCTTATACACATCAGTATATATTTATCTACGTAGATTAACAATATATAATAAACCATATATTTACTTATAAAAGATCCAAACTAATACGCCTATATATAATTATATTTGTTTAGTATATTCTTGATGGACTCTGCTATTTGGTAATTAATATGTTGTTGATGTATTTAACAATTTCATGAACCAAAATTATTTATATTCTAATTATTGTTGCAATCGAATCAGATATTGTAGAAAGAGAAAAGATAAACATAGGTTAGAATTTCGAATATGAATATTCAAATTGATTCGTATATATTCGAAAATATTTTCAAATAAGAGTAATAATCGATTTTTATATTCGAACATTAAAAGAACACGAATAAGAATATTCTCTAAATGAACCAAATACGAATAGACTATCTTGATATTCGACTCGATTCAATTCGTTTACACCTATTGGGAAATTTATTGTATAGATTTTGATGATGCTATGTAAAACTTAGATGAGGAAGTTGGCACCCCAATTCAGTTATAAATTCATTTATATAATATATAGGATATATAAGCTGAGTCAAAGCAGCCAAGTTGAAGATTACAAAAATCGACTGGAGACCAAAGTGGAGAATCAGCTGAGTGGCAGCTGAGTGTTGAAGTCAAGTCTCAGTCAAGTACCAGAAAGATGTTTTTTTGTCAGTTGACAGGCAGTCAAGTCATTCCAAAATGATTGGAGTAAATTCAAGTTAAAAGAGGTAAACTAGCTATTGAAAGTCAATTATGATGGATCCGTTGCACTCAAGTCGAGGGAATTACTTATATTATTAATAAGTCCATACTGCAATGCTTAAAGTGCTCAACCCAGAAGTGTGCAAATAGAACAAACCAACGGGAAGCACTGAACCGTGTCAGATCCTGAAAAGCTGCAGAAATCATTAAACTAGGAAATATCTCCATCACTTGTTGTAGAACAAGACAAGCCAACAACCATGAAAGTGAAGTTTGAAATTTCATAAATCTCTTTAACGGATACATTTTCAAACTGTCACTATAAAAGGATGAGGAATTCATGGGAGAGATAACTTTAGCAACAGACACAAACCTGCAAACATTCAAGAGTAAATACTCTCAAGCAATTTATTCTATCCTCAAGCCTAAAACTTGAAGTATTTCAATCCAACACACTCAGTAAAGGAAAGAGAGCTTCAAAGCTGTTGAAGAGGAAATTTGTTGAAAAACAAAGGGGTCTGCACATTCAAAGTTGAAGGAAGTGCAGTGAGGTTCAAGTTCAAACCAAAGGCTTTGAATTCGTTGGAGGGCTACGTGATCAAATTCAAGAATTCGAAGGAGCTGAAGTAGCAGGACAACCGTCTTGTGAAGTGCTGAGTCCCAGGAGTGAAGCCAGCTGTGTGATCATGTTATCCTTTTGTGACACGTTGTTGCATTAGTGGATTACCTCCAGGAGTTGGAGAAGAGTGGATTAGAGGGATTACCCCATCCTCGAACCACTATAAATTGCTTTGTGTCGTTTACTTTCAGCACATTCATTTCTTGCTTACTTATATCTGCTGATTAATAAAATTTGGTAAGACAATTGATAATAACTAACCTAAAAACAAGTGTTGAAAATATATTTTAAACTAAGGGTGTAAGACTTAATAAAACCAAGTTAGTCGTTTTATAAAAAGGTCACTTCACTCACCGAGTTATCTTATCAACAAATTTCGGTCAGTGCTGGAGTGGCTAACTCTACTTGTTGAGGTTGAACTAAGTCATCCCTCGAGACTTAGCCGACTTGTGATTAAAACTCGATTTAAAGATTAAAAATCAAAAATTGGTTAAATCTATTCAACCCATCCCCCTTCTGACTTAACACGAACACCCATCGGGACCTACAACATCCCTAGTCGATAGGCATAACTAAGTCAATATGTGCGCCATCCTGCCTTTCACTCCACCCCTATCTCTTGCAATCACTCTTCTCAAATCGGAAAATATCTCAATCGCAATCTCGTTAGTGCCCTGCTCAACTCTATCGGTCTCTCTTTGTCGCAACTAGTATTGGTATTCCCGCCGGGTCAAGCCAATCCATCCGGTCAGGGATAGTTGGCACTCTATGCATATCGTGTCCTTCTTCCCGTTGCTTGGGACTCACTAGCACACTCTTTGCTTGATGACTTATGATGAACCAATGATAGAGATTCTATGAGACTTTTTTTTGCAAATTGTGATTGTTGCACGACTATTACTGCCACCGCATTTAGTTGTAGGACCAATATTGCAATATAGCCTTCTATAGTGTTTGGAAGAATATTACTGAAAATAATTAGAGAATAGAGGAATAGTGGAAAGATATTTGAGTTCATTTTGGAAGTGATATTTTATAGTTTCTCCTATGTATACTTTCACATAAAAATCCATATGATTAATACTATCAGATCAAGAAGAATATAATTATATCTATGTAATGGTTGAAAGATATATTTTAATATTTTAGTACACTTTGAGAAAAATAACATATAATTTGAGTTTTATTTAGTTTTAATTTTAAAAAAATTGGTGGTGTGTAACAAAAATAGCAAAATTTAAGATATCATTTATCTAACCATTTCCCACTCTCAGACTCTCAATTCGGATATCATTATTAATTTTGAGTCAGAGTTTTATATTCTTCCTCAATGTTATTAATAAGCGGGGATAAATTCACTTTTGGTACCTAAGTATTAACGGTTTTCACTTTTAGTATCCACTTTTTGGGGCTTATCATTATTAGTACCCAACGTTTCAAAATTCACGCATTTTTGGCACGTTCCGTTAGTCAACTGTTAAAGACTAACAGTTGACCGGCCGGAGTCGGAGCACTGTTGGACGGAGGTGGTGAATTCTGACTCAAAATTTTATCCTGAGCAACTTTGTCTTCTTGGCCGACAACATGGAGATACGGGCCCCTAAAAGTCGGAAAATCGATTTTAAAATCCCATTTTGTGCGTTTTTGGTTCGAGGGGCAAATTGGACCGATTGAGGAGTGGGATTTGTGCGCCTTAAGATGAGGAAAACGATGGTATACTCAGTTTTGGATTTGGGAAAGTATCTTGGATAGAATTTGGCTTTGAATGAAACTTTGAGTTTTTCAAATTATCGTCAATTGGCATCAGAGACGAACTCAAATCATGAAATTGACCACTGGGTATTATAGAGCTTGCGGATACGCTCAAAATGAGTGGTTGCACGACACTTAGGGTTGCTGGAATCGACGCCGGAGACGCCGTGAAACATGTGCCGTGGTATGCTCAACCTGGAAACCTGCTAAAGTTGGTCAACCGTTAGTCTTTAATGGTTGACTAACAGAACGTGCAAAAAATAAGTGAATTTTGAAACGTTGGGTGCTAATAATGATAAGCTCCAAAAAGCGGGTACCAAATGTGAAAACCGCGGTTCGGAGATGCTTCTGCTGCAGCCTTTATTTTATAGTCGGGTAAAGCTCTCAACTAGATTAAGAAAGTTTGGCTACAAAAGATTCTTCCAACAGTTGCTACTGCACAACAGGATGAGCAACATGTGACTGAATGTGAACAACCTTTATCTGAGAGACATCCATTGCCTACGGGATCTGAACACCTGCAGAATGAGAAGGCTCCTGACATATTAGATACCAAAAGTGAATTTATCGTTTAATAAGCGACCAAATTAATCAATTCAGTCACGCATATCGTCACCAAAATCTCCTCCTCCACACCACCACACGTGGGCGTCGGTCGCACGTGCAGTGTGTCGCGTCCTCACGTGCCGCCCCACTCCCCTCTCATTGGCTCCGCCTACTCATTGCCCTTTTACAGCCTTTTTCACTCAAATCTCTCACTCTTCTCCATTTCTACTGCACACATATATGTGTATAATTCTAGAGACAGAAAGAAGACGAGAGGCCTTTAAATTTTGTTGCCCTTACATAGCTTTACAGCTCAACTCTCTATTTCCTTGTCCCTCCCTCTTTCTCTCTCTTAATTGAGCTCAAATTGCACAGATCAAATCTGCTACTACTGCTGCCACCTCCAGGTATTTTATTTTTATTTTTTTCTTTATTGGTAAAAAATTTGCAGTCGCATTGTGAATAAGCATGCCGATAGATTTGTGTGTGTGTGTGTGTGTGTGTGTGTGTGTGTGTGTGTGTGTGTGTGAGTGTGCTGGAAAATAGGCCAGAATTGTAGAAATATTTAAGCCATGCGTTGGGCGATGCCTAGTAGGAGCCATTCGGAAGCTGTAAGATGTTTGTGCCTACTGTTTCTGGATGCTGTGCTTTGATGTGGCTTTTGATAATGGCGTTTTGGGTTTGAATTGGAGGAAAATGTTGATGAATTCTGGTTTTTTTATGGGAGAACAGGTAAATGGTATACAGAGGCATTATAGTTGAGCTGTTAAGAACATTAAGTATTGATCTCATGTAAATTGGCACTTTGATTCGTCCCAAAGAGAATGGGCACACTATATGCTTGATGTTTTCCTCGGTGATGGTTTTGCAAGTCATCATTTATTGCCACTGATGAAATATATACTGCTGGCTGCAGTGTAGTCATATTGCTTTAGTGTCAAAGAAGAATCTATTGAGAAATAAAACCTTAATCAGTATTATATACTGCTGAACAAGTGCTATACCGTGAATTTTTATGCACTTAATTTCCCATTTGATGTAACTAACCTTGAACCCGAGGGTGAAATCTTCCAGTCTTTCATATAGAGTGGAGCGTGTGGTGTCGTTCAGGTTGGCTAGGGTCAACTTCTCCTCAAGTTCCTTATTGATTGACCTTATTGAGGGACGGGTTACTACCTGCAACACGGAAGCGTCAGTGTGTGTCAATGACAATCCCCTGACAGTCAACTTAGAACTAGAGCAAGAGAGTGCCACTGAGTAACTTAAAGAAGCATAACAAGACACAATGACTTCCACCTACTAGAATCGAAGGGGAAATGATGGAAATGAAGGGGAATCAGATACTTATAGGTGCATGAGATGGGGCATGTTTCTATATGGGTGCACATCCTGATAAGCCTTCTTTTATTATCGGCCTATTGCTCTATTGGAAGGGCCTTTAGACCATCGGCTCTCTTGATTATTATGGGTCAATCACCATTCAAATTAATGACACACTCAAGATCAATGGGAAAATTTAAAGCGATGTGTTATATATTTTTCTCTTTTAGGCAATTTGAAGATGTTTATAAAACATGTCATATTTTTATCTCCAAGAGTCTGTTATTTTAGTTACTAGGGGTCTGAATGTCAGACCAGCGAAACTCCGGCATATCATATCCATTGTTGGGAAGTCCATTGATCCTAGTTTGGCAAGTGCATTGTGTAGTTATTTTAGAACAACCTTGTTCCGTAAAGTACAAAAAGTAGGCTGTGTTGACAACTTAAGTATTTTGGACCTGTCGGTTGTTTCTAAAGACCTTTCGCAAGTTTTGTGCATTTTTTATGACCCTTTTCATGGAATTGATCCAGCCTACTTGTTTTGAACTTACTTGGGCAAAGTATGAACCTATGGATTGAGTGATACCGTGAATACGGGTGGATGAACTTCGACATTCCATTCCACATTTAACAAATGAAGAGTTGTTTCGTGGTTTATGAGAAATTGGTTTAATCGCTACCTAGAATCTCTTTGGAGGTTAGATTTTCGTGTTCCACAACTTGCATCTCAAGTTATCGACACGATCCGAACAATTATCCATCTTGTCAATTGGGGAAAATAAGTATTCATGCATGTATTCTATGTCAAATCACTTTCTGCAAGCATATTTGTACACTAATACCTCCTCTTAGACTTTTAAGATCTCATTTTTATTTCACTCCTTTTTGTGTCTAAATTATTTGCCTTTCAGTTGAACTTTTCAATGTTGTGCTTGGTTTGTTCTTGCTTTTGGAGTGATCGGCAAGTATATGATCAAGGCTGTCGTTTGAAAAGTTACTTGACAAGCATTTAAATCGCTTTTATCTAAGAAGTAGTCATAGGGAGTGTAGGACATGTGTCTTACAGTTTGAGGATGCATATCCAATACTTCTCTGAAATAATTACTTTATATTTGGTCTGTTCAATTCCTTTTGACTTACTGCACAAAATGCTACCCATGGTTGAATCTGGGGGAACTCACTTGTGAAAAAGTGGTGAAAATATTTTAATGCTGCATGGAGGCACAACAGCGACATGGGTTTGTTGTGACATGGGTAAGCTTTGGCTGGGGAAAGAGTGGCCATATAGATGGAACATATCCACCTGTAAAAAGTTGAATGAATTCCCGTCAAAAAGTGGAATTTATGGAACTGGAGTAATCTTTTTCTTTCAGAAGGCCGTGCATGGAGTAGATGATGTTTGAGTTTTATTTGTTGTTGTGATGATGATGTTGTTCAACTCCAAATGAAAAAATTATTTGAATTCGAGTTGTCAAGATTTATTAGTCGTCTCGTCAAGATTTATTATTCCTCCTTGAGTCATCTAATAGTTTTCTGTGATTAGAGCTTGTTGTATCCCATTTATTAAGATGCATTAGTAGGCAGATATCATCTTCTTGTTTTTGGTCACAATTTCCTACATCGTAATTGTTAAATTAAAGTGGGGTACTGCTTCGCACATGAAAGATACCCAATAGAGGGGAGAGCCCAAGTCCACCAAGTGAGGTTCCATTCTAAAACCAATTGGTGATTGGAGGAGTAGCTCACTTGGCTTATAAAGTGGATCCTCTTCCCTTAATTAACCTATGTGGGACAACTCACAAGTGACATATCTCAACACGCCCTCCTCACTTGTGAGTACTTCGTCAATTCATTAATCATTTAATCTTCATCACAGATCCTCCATAATCCATCACATCATGTGATGGCCCACCTGGGCGAACATGAGCCCGCTCGATACCATGTTAAATTCGTGGAGACTTGGTACGGTCCCACACATGAAGCGTACTAATAGAGGGGAGAGTCCAAGTCCACCAAGTGAGGTTCCATCCTAAAACCAATTGGTGATAGGAAGAGTAGCTCACTTGGCTTATAAAATGGACCGTCCTCCCTTAATTAACCAATGTGGGACAACTCACAAGTGACATATCTCAACAGTAATTCTTCAACCATGTTTGGTCCTCTCGCTCTGTATGATCTGTCATATAATACTTCCAACATATATTTTAGTTGGTGGTACAACTTGTGCTTGAATTACTTGTAAACTGGTGTCCCAGGTCAATACTCTTGAAATATTATTGACAATTATGGAAGCCTCTTTTCTTACATAGGTGCATCTGCTTTGCTACATTATTACTGAAATATCTGCCAATTACCCACAAGAAAGAAACAGATCTGAAGTTAATGTTTGCAAGTTTTCATTTCTCTTCACTATTTGTATGAACTAACAATGTACATTTGTTTTACAGGAGGTATTTTCTTATAATTCTTAAAGTGGCCACTCTATGGCATGATCAACTCAACTGGTGCATGTTAATTTTACAGCTCCACACATCTGATGATTTGCGCCACCAACCTTATTATGCTTAACGTGAGCCACGATGAGCAGTTGCACTGTGAATTTTCAGCAATGGATTTTATGCATCCTATTGCTTTACAGTGTAGCAAAAAAAATTGAAGCTCTGAATCCTGATGGTATGCTAGTTTTTTTGTTTTTGTTTTTCTTTTTCTGTTTAGCATACATTTCCGTTGGCTAGCAGTTAAGAGATATGATCTGATGACCTAACTGGCCTATTGTTCCAATGTCTGCCAATGATACAAGGGTTTGAGGTTTGACTAAACATGCAATGACGAATATTATAATGCATTTACTTTCAAGTGGATTAATCTTCTATGTCATTTTACTTCGCCTGGTTGGAGCTTTGCATTTAATTATTTTTGCTGGATAACTTTTTTAACATTAAGATGTTTTGAAAATTCGTAACATCAGGCAGATTGTAATGCCATACAATTGATTGTGTAGCATGTGCAAAACACCCAAAGAAGAGGCAATACCCAAGTTCTGGTGGACGGCTCCTGAAAGCATTGTCCTTTGAAGTAGGAATGCTAATGCTATGCTGTTGATTTGCAGGTCAAGCTCTCGTCAGCTTCAGGACAACCATAGTTAGTTCAGATGGCATTCTGCTTCAGTGGAGACCAGAGGACGAGGATCCATGTGGATGGAAAGGAGTAAAATGTGACTTCAAGTCAAAAAGAGTTACAGCCTTGTAAATTCCTTGATGCTTCAACGTGCAAGTCATCTTCACCTGCTTTTTTTTTTCTTTTTTCCCTTTTTTGAATTAGAGATAAGTGTACAAGTTTGATTTCTCCTTTTATTGCTTCTCACTATTAAGTTGCCACTTCTGTTCTTTACTTGAACGATAAAAGTCTATGTTTCCTTCATGTTGCGATACAAATGGATTTATGCATTAACTTACTGCGAAATGTGATTGGTATAATTTATGGTGCAGGAGTCTCCCTAATCACAAGTTGAGTGGACCCATTTCACCAGAAATTGGGAAGCTAGAAAGCCTGCAATTTCTGTATGCATTATCTTTTGAATTATTCTTTCACTTTCTTATAATACCTCCTGCTGCTGATGCCAAGTTCAAATACCTGCTTGTAGAGCTCTTCATGACAACAACTTATTTGGGGCAATCCCTCCAGAACTCGGGAACTGTACGCAGTTGCAATCAGTGTAAGTAGATAGAGTGGTTACGTGTGAAGTTTATACCATTCTCAAAATTGCTGATAGCTTAAATTTCTAATTTTTAATTCTATTGACATATTTCGACTGGAGATATTGAAAATGATCTCAAGCAAACCTTTTGTTGCGTTGCTTATCTCTACTAAAGGATTTCCGGCAAACGATTCCATGTATAAGTTA
This sequence comes from Rehmannia glutinosa, assembly GCA_016081115.2. NCBI lineage: Eukaryota > Viridiplantae > Streptophyta > Magnoliopsida > Lamiales > Orobanchaceae > Rehmannia > Rehmannia glutinosa. The sequence goes on along the minus strand of CM071927.1, from coordinate 27,815,952 downwards.
TTTGCTAAGGCGGAGATTAAAAATCATTAATGCTATGGTTGGAACTTGTGTTTTGATGAGGAAAAAATTAAAGGAAAAGTATTAAACATAAAATGCAAACTACTTTCATTTCTAGGAAGGAAAATATTTAACTTCTTTTCTCTCTTTTTCTTTACTATCCAAGGACCAAACTCCAGTTAGAGAGTGTTAAATATGTCTACATATGTGTCGGTTTCAGGGTTGACTGCTCCTTTTATTCATATATAGAGTGAAAGTGTTGAAAGTTACCCAAATTTATCAAAATTAAATGCAAAAGTTAAGGCAGCTTGCGTCCCGAAGGGTAGTTGTTGCTGTGACAGTGTCTTCTACAATTTCTTACATAGAAAATCTGTAGGTTGCCAGCAATTTCTGAATTTTCGAAGGATGACAGGAAACTTGTGGGTTTTGTTTCTCACCTTATTTGTGAGTGACGGACAAGAAAAGCTTAAGCGATCATTGCATAATTTCTACTTCGCCATCGTTGTTTCTTTATAAGTCAATCTTTTGTGTTGGTTGGGTCAAGTGTGAATTCTTGCTTTCCTTTTTCTACAGATTTTTGCAGGGTAATTTCTTAAGTGGATGGATTCCAAGTGAACTGGGGAACCTCTCTCAGCTGGAAAATCTGTAAGAATTATACTGAAATTTCTGAATTATCGACTTGATGCATGCTTGAGTTTGTAGGCCTATCATCTCTATTAGTGGAGTTCTGTTGTAACTGAGATCCTTGGTGGGACAAAACAATAAGAAATCAAGGAGCTCTCATAAAAGATTTCTCAAGAGTGAAGGAATCAATTACTTTATGCGCCCCATGAACGATTCTTTTAATTGTGTCCTACTGCTGATAATGGATCTGAGCATGGGCGTGCACTTACAAGTCCTTTGCGCTTTTAAATGAGCTTCATAGGTCATTGGTCTAAATGGATCTGTTTCCCATTCCATATCAGACTGAAGCATCTACTTAGCACAAGATTCCATTTGTTGAATATTTTGAACCTAGGTGCTTGATAAGATACCCTTGAGAGTCTGATGACAACTGGTATTAGTTCCTACTTTTGACTCCTGTTCATATAGCAAGCAGGCTCGGATGTCTTCAACTGTATCTAATGGGTTTTTAACAATAAACCCGATCAATGCACGTCTGGATAGAGTACCGATCCTCTCTTAGTTAATCCTATGCTTCTTTTTGCAGGGATCTTTCAAGCAACTCTCTCAGTGGAAGCATTCCTGCTTCACTTGGGAAGTTGAGCAAACTCTCACGTTTGTGAGTGCCCTTTAATTTTACAAAGATTCATATAGTCATATATTATCTTTTTTTTTCTAATTCAGTATCTTTTATGATATTTGAAGCAATGTATCAACAAATTTTCTGGTGGGACCTATACCCTCCGATGGTGCTCTTGCAAGCTTTCAAAATGATTCGTAAGTGATAAATTTTTCTGTGTCTGCTATTTGGCCTTCATATTGTTATTTCTTGCTACTTCCAATGTGATATATTTAGATTTTTCCATCCCCCTTCTGTTTCTTTGTTCTGCTTGTTTGACCCTAAGTGGTTGCTCCTGTTGGCTCACTGAACTATTATTTTACTGTTTTTACCTTGGGATATAGAAAACAAGAAAGCAAAAAGAATATGATAGTTTTACTATGAAGCCACTTCTTGAGTTATTCGCAGGCCAAATAGAAGGAAAGAGCCCAACCATCTCCTGTTATTCATTTTATTTTCTTTACTTTTAGGTTCTAGTCTTCACCCAGAGAAATAAAATCAATCATTACATTTTTATACTGTTAATTTCTTTATGAATGCATCATCAATTCTACCAACTTGAAACAGAAACCCATATCTGTTAAAAAAGTCCATATATTTGTCCAGATAACAAGGTTTAAGAAGTTGATTTTCAATAAGAAAGCTTTTGGAAATATTGACTGTCTAGTGTCTATGCAATAACTGCTATGGCATCTTATGCACAATGTGTCTAGCCTCACAGAGGGAGTATCAACTTTTTTTTTTGGCCTTTTCTTTGTGTCCTAGTTGAGGCCTTGTAGGTTCTCCCTCTCTTCCTTTCTTTCGTTCTTTCTTTCTTTCTTTCTTTCTTTTTCTCTTCCTTTCTTTCTTTTTAATTTATATCTGTGTTGTACTTCAATTGGTACTTCATAACTTATTTGATGCTCCTCTTGGCAGCTTTGTTGGCAACCGTGAGTTGTGTGGCAAGCAAACCCAAATATGCAAGAACAATGGTGGTGGTTCTTCAGCGTTTTATCAGCCTACTGATTCAGGTAAAACATTTTGCATAGGGGACTGTTCATTTACTGTCGTTCTGGTATCCAGTGTGTTTTTTTTCTTGGGTAGATTTTACTTCTATATAGGGTATAAATACCTGGACAGGAAAGAGTCTCTTTTCCATTTTGTATCCGACATATCTTACTCCTACAAGTGTCTGTGTATGGGTGAACGCAAATTAGCCTGGTTAGCACTTGATTGAATTAAATTCTAATTGCTTAATACGTGGATGTGGATGTGGATGGGAAGGAATAGCAGGTCTTCTGATGGAGTGGGAATGTGATAGAGTCAAGGGCACAAATCCAAATCACAACCCCAAAACAATAAGAATTTACACAAGCACAATAATAATAAACTGGAAAGGAATATTATTGCACTGTTCTCTCGGGATGAATCCCGCCCAGCATATAGCCGTCAAAACTATTCTCCAAGATACCTTACAATTGTAAAATACTTTATTTAAATACTTGCCTACCCTACGGGCCTAAGCCCAATTAATTAACTTTGAACTAATATAATTGGAACAAAACTATCAATAACTGACTTAGACTAAACATAAGAATAAAATAAAATAAATTGCCCAAGCCCATCCTTGCAGCCCATGCATCCACAGCAGCAACGCAGCAACAAGCATGCACCACAGGTACGCTCCTCATCAGCAACAAGTTACTCCTTTCCTCTCCGGTGATAGACATGCCGGTGGTGCCCGGCTGGAGTGGGATCCGGTGGTCTGTGAGGCGAGTCGGTGGCAGGCTCGCTGTGTCCTGGAAAACCGTGGGAAACTGATTGAGAACCCGTTGTAGGTTATTGGGCAGCGGCACTGGCGGCGCCGTGTTCTGTGTGTGATTCGGCCCGGAAAGTTGAACGTCGAATAACACCCAACATTCATCTACATCCGTGAGTTTATGGAGGCTGACCACAGAAATCTCACGGCACTCAAGCGACGGGTCACCGCGGAGAGAGATTTGGCGACCATGAAATACGAAATCCATAGACAAGCGTGCCCAGTTTGCTTTGACATCCCCCAATGTGGCTAGCCAGGATACTCCGAGAATCAAGTCCACACCCCCAAGTGGAAAAATATAACAATCAACCCGAAAACTAGTATTGCCCAACATCACTTCTACATTGCGGCAAACCCCAAAATAGACTTGCGCTGCCCGTCGCCGCAATCGAACGCATAGGGGTGGAGTCATCCACGCGAATGCCTAGGCGATGGACAGTGGAGTCGGATATGAGCAATGGCTCGCCCACTATCTATCATAATTCGAACGGATGAGTCGTGAAGTGTGGCCAATAATTTCATAGTGCGAGGCCCATCAAACCCTCCGGCGGCTAGCGGAGAAAGCTCTAGCTGTTGCAACTCGGTGCCTACAGCATCTCCCCCCTCTTCCTGCGAGGCCATCAACTCAGACTGTCCGGGGTCATCAACATCCTCCCTTTCCGCGGCGATCATGACCCGTAGGGATTTTGCGGGGCAATTATGTAAGGGGTGGTATGGCTCGCGACATTTAAAGCACAATCCCTTTGCTTTGAGGTCCAAATAATCTGCATGTGACAGTTGACGAACCCCCCGGGCAGCCCGCGCCGACCCCGATGAGGCCACTGAGCTAGGCGTCATGCGGGAGCCTGTCACGAGAGGTGGGCGCGAGGGCCCAGACGACAGCGTGGCGCCCGCGGTGTGAGGCGGTGGATGGCGAGGACCGGATGGTGGTGCACTAGGGCGGACGCTTTGCACGTTGTGGCCAGGCCCCGACGAGAAAGAACATCCTGTGGCTGAACCATAGCGTGGCCCCCGAGTAGTTTGGAGTTCGCGTTCAATTTCACGAGCTAAGTGAATCGTGTCGAATAAGTCGGCCGCATCTTTGGAACGAATACGGACACGAATATCCTCACGCAACCCATTAAGAAATAATCCCAGACAATGAGAGTCAGACAACCCATGCACATGTGCAATACGTGAGATGAACACGTCGACATATTCTTCGATGGAGCCCGTTTGTGTGGTAGCAGCTAGAGTTTCGAATGGATTAGCCATGGGATTGTCACCGTAACGACGGAGAAGCTCGGAGGAAAAATTTTGCCAAGTTAGTGCGGGTTGGCGCCCAAGTATCCATTGCATCCAATGTAACGCTGGCCCATCCATGGCAACCAAGGCAAGTTCAACCTTTGCTAAATCATCAATGTGGTGGACGCGAAATACTGCTCAGCGTGACAACCATGAGACTGGGTCGTCACCGTTGAAGATTGGGATGTCAAGTTTACGTGCAGACACCACCGGTTCAATCGGCGGGGTTGCCGGAGGTGGTGGTCGTGGCGCGGGTAGCGAGGAGGCCGAGTCCACGCCGCCAACGCTGGAGGAACCTTTATCGCGCATCATGGTTTCAAGGAGTTGTTCAATTTTGTTAAGTTGAGGCTGAAGTTTGCTGACTTCGGCCCAAAGGTCCTCAACGCCCTTCTCTATCGCATCAACTCGAGATTCCATTCGTGTCGCTGGCATGAAAACGAAAAAATCGAAGGAACGGTAGGTCGGACCAGTTGATAGAGTCAAGGGCACAAATCCAAATCACAACCCCAAAACAAAATTCACACAAGCACAATAATAATAAACTGGAAAGGAATATTATTGCACTGTTCTCTCGGGATGAATCCCGCCCAGCATATAGCCGTCAAAACTATTCTCCAAGATACCTTACAATTGTAAAATACTTTATTTAAATACTTGCCTACCCTACGGGCCTAAGCCCAATTAATTAACTTGGAACTAATATAATTGGAACAAAACTATCAATAACTGACTTAGACTAAACATAAGAATAAAATAAAATAAATTGCCCAAGCCCATCCTTGCAGCCCATGCATCCACAGCAGCAACGCAGCAACAAGCATGCACCACAGGTACGCTCCTCATCAGCAACAAGTTACTCCTTTCCTCTCCGGTGATAGACATGCCGGAATCGATCTGCAACAGAATGTCAGTGAAAATATTCATGCTCCTATGCCTATGTACTTCTTTGATTTCTTCTATCTCCACTTGCCTAGGGTTTTGGATGGACTTCTGCATATGTTTTGTACAATGTTTACTTGACTCTTTTCTGTTGTTACTTTCATTTGTTTCTTCCCCTATACCAGTAACAATGTTCAGTTAATGTATTAACTTAATCATCCAAAAAGTCAAAAAGTAGGAAATTAGCCTGAATATAATATGGTAAGATGGCATGCTACTTGCCATGAGTATTTGGCTGAGCCCTCTCTTTCTTTTTTTAATTGAACATGTTTCGAGATGTTGCACTACTGATTGGCTGCAAGTGTTTTGTAAAGATTTGTTAGAACTATATACTAAAAATAAGATGACAATAGTAAAGGAGTCTTGAACTTGTATCTAAGGGTTCTAAGCTCCCTTAGCATGTTTAGTAAAGATTTAAGAGAACCATAAACTCAAAATAAGATGACCAAAGCAAACGAGACTTCAACTTATTTCTGAGAAATTCTAAGCTCCCCTAGTGTGACCAAATATATTACCTTTGGCAATGGTTGGTGATCGTAAAAATCTTTTTCACTAAACCGCAAAGTGTACAGTGTAACTAGCGAGATAGCAACGAGCAAAGTCGTATTCCTTAGGGATTGAATACGAAACACGTAGATTACAAATATCGTATTCCAATTTTATTGAAGCGATCGAAAATCAAAAGTTTGTTTTTAAACTAATCCTAAATTAACAAGTAAAAATCTAAAATTGTTAAAGTCCCGAACTCCACAAGTTTTCAACAAATACGAAAGCAACCCTAGCACATAATCTCAACTCCGCTTCTCCATATTAATTCCAATTAATATTTCATCAAAACCAGTTTACGTGAATTTACGGGTTCGATTCCTAAATTAGTTTATTCCCCTCCCCCGGCAAATAAACAATTAATTAATACCAATTGCTAGTATCCCTACTTAACAATCAATATTAACTCCCAAAAGATCTTAGAATTGAATTACTCCCCACGAACAGTTATAAGCCTCCCGACTCTATACCCGTTTATGTTATGAACTCGTTTTTTGTAAGTTAGAATCATCTCCCGAATTATGAACTAACAAATATGACATGCAAAATATCACTAAATAATCTACAAGAAATAAGCACTCGAATTCATAAATAGAACACAAAAATCAATTAAGAAAAACAATCAAAATAGAATTAACATGAATACATAGTTTTGATTATGCCCTAGGATCAGAAAAATTAGCTCAACATATTTGACAACAAATTCATAGACAAACTTGGAATCAAAGAGTTTGACATCGAATTAAGTACAAACAAAAATCTAAACTAAGAGGATAGAACCCTTGTTGTCCTGGATGGATCCTTCTTCAAAGTCTCGAACCCTTGTGCTTTCGTAGATGCGAAAGGTCCCGTGGTGTTCTTCGTTGATTTCTCGTTTCTCTATTAGAAGTATGTAAATTTGTGTATCCCAAGTATATTTTCGTATCATGTTATTTGTAGCTTTAGGGTTTGGTCTTCCTTTTATAGATTCTTTGAGAGATCACTAGTAGAGTCCCGACGAAATTAGGAAACAAAATCCACCGCCAAGCATAATACACTGCGTGTATTTCTACACGGCTGACCGTGTAATACGTTCATCTCTGTTTTGGCTCGAATCAAAGTACACAACCGTACTAATATACGGTCCGGGTCGTGTATTCCGTCTCTTAAATTCTTCCCCCCAACAAGTTGCACGGCGCGTGTAAAATCACACGAACATCGAATACATGGTCGTCTAATATTACGCGGTCTGACCGTGTTCTTTGTTCTTTGTTTTTCGTTTTTTTCTTCGCGTATTTGATCGTCTCTTCGCATTCGACATTATTAGGGATGGCAACGGGACGGGTTTGGCCAAACCCGGGACCCGCCCCGCCCCGCCTCAAGACCCGACCCGCCTCAAAACCCGCCGGGGCGGGTCTAGACCCGCTAGACCCGCCAAATATATTTTTTAATTTATAATAATTTATATTTTTCTATTTATGGCCAATTTTTCAAAAGTAATCAAATGCCAATAGGTTAAAAAATAAATAAATATAATTATGCAACTTATTATAACTATTTTTTTAGAATTGGCTACTATTAAGATTTATTTTAAAAAACAAATACTATTATACTACATAGTACTCAACTAATACTTAAAATAAATATTCAAAGTAGAATATACAAGATATTATATTAGTAAATTAAACTTTAAAAGTAAATAATATTATATTAGTACTCAACTAATATTTTTAGACTATAATACTCAAATTTTAAAGTAAATAATGCAAAAATATTTTAATATATATTTAAAAATTTAATAAAAATTAACATGCGGGACGGGTCCCATGTAACCTTGGACCCGAGACCCGCCCCGGGACCCATTTGTCCGGGTCTAGACCCGCCCCATCGGGGCGGGTTTAATGCGGGGGCGGGTTTTGACCCGCCCCATTGCCATCCCTAGACATTATTGTCCGGGCCGTCCTACTGATATCTTTGCAAATTTAGATCCGTTTCCTGTAAAAATCATAAGAACACGTAGTATCACGCCCAATAAAGGAAACCAACTAAAATACACTAAATATACATGCAAATGTATCGAATATTCATCAAAATAAGCCCTTAAATGCACGTATATTTTACACGTAGACCTTCTAGTCATGTTCCCTTCAGGGAGGACTCGATAATGTAAAATATTGTGCTTGATCAGAAAAATTTAGTGGGAGTTGAGAGTTATGTAAGGACTAGCATTTCTTTTGTAACTGGTTTATAATTATTAAATCATTTTAGAGCAAGCAGCATGTTTTTGAGGTGAGCGTAAGAGAATTAGTTTGAGTACTTAGGCTTCACTCTGTAGAAACTTCCATGGCTGATCACTGCAGAAGGTTTATTAGATTTTTTATTTCTTTATCATGGATGCAATTCTTGAATCTCATCTTCAATGAAGAACGGAAGTATTACCATCTGTTTCTTGAGTTTGTCTGGGCCTTATGTGGATAATCATGTGTCTGCCTAAAGAATTGGTTAGACATACACAAATTGTTAGTCCACCTGAAATCTGACCGCTGATATTCGTAGCAAATGGGGATATATAAATTCTAGAATGATTAAAACAGAGAATGTAGTTTGTTGGTGACTTGAACCACATTTTAAAACTTACTTTAGCTTGCTCTCCATCGTATTCCTTCAGTATTAATTATTTATTCTTCTTCTGACGTCAAGTTTGCAGATTAAATTACAGCACTAGAATGCTTAGACATATAGAGCAACTAAATGCTTTTGAACACCCTCAATGTTTGTTCACTATTATTGCTGTATCTTTTCCATTTTATCTTTTTTTAGGCCAGGCCAAGAAGAAATATTCAGGCAGGCTTCTTATAAGTGCACTGGCCACAGTGGGTGCATTGCTTCTGGTTGCGCTTATGTGTTTCTGGGGCTGTTACCTGTATAAGAGGCTTGGTAAAAATGATGGCAAAGGTCTTGCTGTGGATGTCAGTGGAGGTGCCGATCTGACACCTATGCATGAAAATTTAAATTAGCAGTTTCTTCCTCTTCCTCCTTTATTTATTTATTACTTTTGTCAACACAAAGTATGATAAAATTCCATTGCTCATTTTTTTAACAAGCCCAGTTTTATGTGTTGATCAGGGGCCTCAATTGTAATGTTTCATGGAGACCTGCCCTACTCCTCAAAGGATATCATTAAAAAATTGGAGAATTTAAATGAAGAGCATGTAATTGGTGCGGGAGGCTTTGGAACAGTGTACAAGCTTGCAATGGATGATGGCAACATATTTGCCTTGAAAAGGATTGTCAAGGTAAATGAGGGCTTTGATCGTTTTTTTGAAAGGGAGCTTGAAATTCTTGGAAGCATCAAACACAAATACCTGGTGAACCTTCGAGGATATTGCAATTCCCCGACATCCAAATTGTTAATATATGATTTCCTATCAGGAGGCAGCTTGGATGAAGCTCTTCATGGTTTGGACTGTTTTATTTATTTAATATTTTAAAGTTCGTTTCGAAGATTCTTACTTCAGTATACCTTATCAGTTGCCTATACATTAATACATGCATAAATGAATTTCGTAGAATGGATCAATTTTTTGCTATTCCATCTCTTATTTTTATACCATGGAAAGTAGCAGTATGATTTGATTTGGAGGGATTCTTACTTGAGGTTTTGGACTTTTCATTTGATGAACTCATCAATATTCAGTGACATACTACCTACTTGATAACCTTTGGAAAAAACATCCACGAGCATTTCATGTTAATGTAGGTTGACTTTGAGGTCCTTCCACTTTGTACTCCTTGTATAAAGAGATAAGGTAAGAGCAACATATATTTATTGTCTGAGTCTATCCAATTATATATTTCAACCCGGAGTACTTTTTTGGTTGGACTAAATGTGGAAGAGCCACCATTCTAATCACAAGATGTCGGTTACTCCGTCAGTTCCTGCTCATTGTCACATTCTTGAATTTGCATGAAGTTTTAGATTAGAAGAAGGGCAAACCGGTGCACAAAGCTCCGGCTATGCGCGAGGTCTGGGGAGGGGTCGATTAAAGTTTTAGATTAGAGTTGGAAAAATTAAAAGTTATTGGGAATATAAACATTTGTCTGTGGTGTCACATATTACCATTTCTGGAAACGAGACATTGTGTGTAGATATCCCAAAAGGAAAATAGAATGAGTTATAGGAAGTTTTAGGCAGGCAGACCAAGTACAATCTGTCAAGTTTCAGGATTCAATATCAAGTCTTAGATTTAGGACATCCTAACATCTTTGACATGACTCGCTTGTTTTCTATTTGAAATTGGAACCCAATGTCCTTCATATATTGAGGTCATCGTGTACTCAGCTGTACCATCCATGCTAGTATAAATTACTTGTTTTTTAGCAGTACAATTATGCTATCTATGTTTGATGCAGAGAGATCTGAGCAACTAGATTGGGAGGCTCGTTTAAATATTATCATGGGAGCTGCAAAAGGCCTCGCATATCTGCATCATGATTGTTCCCCTCGAATTATTCACCGTGACATCAAGTCAAGCAACATTTTGCTTGATGGAAATTTTGATGCTCGAGTGTCGGACTTTGGTCTGGCTAAATTATTGGAAGATGAGGAATCTCATATCACAACAATTGTTGCTGGCACATTTGGATATCTGGCTCCTGGTAAGGACATTAAATTGCAATTTATGTTCTTAGCTTGTCTTTTGCATGGACATAATAAGTATATCATATTGGCCATTGGGGATGGTATTTCACTGGAACTGATGTTCAAATGTTAAGCAGAATATAGGCTGATCTGCTGTCATGTTTTTTGTGTCACAATTCACTGCATTTGCATGCAAAAACAGTGATTGTTAATTCCATTAATGTGTTTGACCCGCCTGCCTTCTTTAGGGGAAGGATACATTCTCTTAACTGAAAGGAGTTGAGTTATCTTAATGTTATGTTGTGTAGAGGGTTGTCCTTTTTTTTTCTGTTCTTGTTGTTGTTGTTGTTGTGTGTGTGTGCGCGTAATGAGTGTGTGTGTGTGTGTGCGTAATGAGGGTCATAAATACTTCACTGAAGAGGCAAAGATACTGAACAATAATATTGATTTAGACCTTGTCTTCCCCCAGTGGGGACAAGCAGGTGTGCCAACTACACAAGGAATTGGAAATTATGTGGTATTACTGAACTTTTCTGTCCAGATTGGTCTTTCATATATCATACATATACAGGGTAATATGAACATACGGAAGATCCATTAGCAATATAATTCCTATGTGTGGCTTTTCTTCATGCTTGTATGGATGTTTTCTCTCTTCTCTTTTCTTTCTCTCTTTCTTGTTATGACATACAAATATTTTGATGCTGAATTCTCCAACAATATTATTTGAGCAGAGTACATGCAGAGTGGAAGAGCTACAGAAAAGACGGATGTTTATAGTTTTGGTGTTCTGGTGCTTGAAATTGTGAGTGGAAAGCGGCCTACTGACGCATCCTTCATCGAGAAGGGCCTCAACATTGTTGGATGGGTATGGTTTTTTCCTTCTTTGTGGTTTAGTGGCTAATCATCTGTCTTCACTTTACTGCAATTCATTGATTATTGAAGATGAATATGCACAAACTTATATGAAGGTGACACTATGGTACTTCATGTTATTAGGACGATGAGCCCTCATTTGGTGTGTGCTTAGCATGAGCATGATAAGCTGTTTAAAAATGTAATCTGATATACTAATTTACGTAAAATCTTATATTCAGCTTAATCCCTTTTAACGGTTTTCCCAAGATGAATCATGACACTAGAATGACAAATTCTCCGTCGAAGTTATCTGGTTGTTGCCCTCCATAGGGTTTAGAAAACCTGTCACCGCTGGCCTCTTACAATGGTTACCACCTGGCCCGAACTTCACCATTGTAACATTCACCAAAATTTATATTTACAAAAACCATCCTTGAGGTTTAGCCTAATTACAAAAAAACCCACTTGTCTTTCAAACTTACAAATACCCTTTGAGGTTTGTATTTACCTAACAAATACTCCCACTCTTGAGGCCTCTTTTTTTTTTTTTTTTGAGGAAAACTCTTGAGGCCTCTTGATGGTGCAATCTTGTAAGCTAAAAACAAATGTTCGGGGGTTGTTTGTAATTTTAAAAGATAACTGGATTTTTTTGTAAGTAGGCTAAACCTTAGGGGTAGTTTTTATAGTCAACCCTAAATATAAGGGTATGTTTGTTTTACATCCCCCAATCACCCACTTCTCCCAATCACTTCCCCCAATCACCAACCAAACATACATTACGTTTCCCGATGCATTTCTCTACTAATACACACATTTCCCAATACATCACATCAAACCCCCTTCCCCCAATCACTTCCCAAACTCCCCCCAATCACTCTCAATCACTAAACAAACATACCCTAAATAACCCATAAAAGAGTATTTAATGCAACTAGGTTTTCTCAGGGCCCTGCTTCTGGATGTGTTTTCTCGTTATTGCATATGTTCCAAAAATATATTAATTGGAATTATGCAACATGTAGATTTTAGTTCCATGTCTAGAAGTTTTTTTAACGAACTAAGTTCCTTAGCCATCATGTTTGGTGTGTTATTTTGCATACCCTGATAAACCCATTAATCCAAGTTTTACGGATTTACTACCGAGAAAGAAATGTTCTAGAAATTTCATCATTTTTCAAGTCTTCCTCCTTGGTCCCACCTAATCTCCACCACAGAACTCTAAAAAACGATGCCCACCCTCTGAAGCACCCTCTTTTCTTTCGCAATTGCATGATGAATTTTCTCTTTTCTCTGGTATAAATTGGGAGTGAGGCTTTTCAGTCGGCTTAATATGGGTTGTTATGATTCACTCATGTTGCATTCTCTTGCAAACTTGGCCCAATTTTTCAATGGGATAGAAATCTTGGCCAATATGTTGAAAGTGTGTCGGTTAACTGTATGGTTGAGTTAGATGGAATTTGTCCTAAGCAAATAATATCCACACTTTTTTCATGTTATGCAATAAATCAAATATACTGTGATGTTGGAGTCGCTTGATCCCAATAAAATGAATTGAGACATGATAGTAAGCTTACTTGAGCCTGTTTTACAGTTTTATTTGAATGGCAAATCCAACATCCCAATGCATGACTAGAAAATATTACAGAACTTAATCAGTAAGCTTGTATTTCTTCCTTTACCAGGGTAAAATTTCATGTCAAAAAGGATGCTCGACTTCATATAATATTTTTAAATAATTTTACCTTACCCCTCTTGAATCATATTTTATTTTTCGTGTTGCAGTTAAATTATTTAGTTTCAGAAAATAGACAACGGGAAATAGTCGGCCCACACTGCGAAGGAGTACAGACAGAAAGTCTAGATGCCCTACTTTCAATAGCCATCCAATGTGTTTCTTCGGTCCTGATGATCGCCCCACCATGCACAGGGTGGTTCAAATACTCGAATCTGAAGTTATGACCCCATGCCCGAGTGACTTTTATGATTCAAACTCCGATTGAGGGTATTTATCGAGGTAACAAAAATTGGCCATCTAATTATCATCTGCTCCATTGTGTGGCGAAGTGCAGAAGCAATACCAGCATAGAAAGGCTCAAAGTTTGCTTTAATTTGTTTCCAATTTATTCATTCTTTCCACCGAAAGTGTGACTGGATATGCTCACGGTTCTCTTGATCGATTCTCCCGAAAATTAGAGCAAGCGGACCGCCACATCAGCTTCTGGGTTCCTTGTTTTGCCACCTAATTTGATCTCCCTCAGCTCTGCTGCTTCAGGTTTTTCTTTCTTCAAGCAAATTGACATGTTTACGAGATATTGGTCACCCTTTTGCTCTTTTTTGCCTTAGTCTTCCTTTCTGGTAATTCTTCTGAGTCAATTGTATATGAAATGGTTAAATTGATTCGTGTCTTTACATGCTGAAGGATTCTTGTTATTGATTACGTTTGTGTACTATATTTTCATCCCAATCATTGGAAGTACAGATTAGTGCAGAGTTTTGTTCACTTGTAGGCACTTTTATGTTTTTGAAGAAAAATGTTCATCTCATGATTCTACAAGAAAAGCTTCAACTAGTTGCATTTACCTTTTTGACTTAGATATCATAACATTTGTAATAAAGAGTTTTAGGTTTTTTTGGGCCTCATACCATTATTTTTTACTTTCATATTGTAAATTTTGATGTTTTACGTTTCCAATTTGCGTCCTTGTTTTCGAAAAAACAAAAAGAGAAAGTGGAGATGTATATTATCACATTATAAATATTAATTAATAAGTAATGATTAGTAATTGTTTTACCAACAATATATAAACTACTAAGATAATAGAATACTATTATGCTAGTCCCACTATTTTTTTATCATGTTCCACATTTTCTTGTGGATGTTTTCTCCTATGACTGTAACTCAAGTTCTTTTAATGCAATGAATTTCCTTTTGTCAAAGAAACGTAAAAATAAAAATCAACTACTAAGAAAATAAATCCTTGTATTTGTTGAACTCGAGGTCAAAATCTAACAGAAATATATATGAAATGCTTCCCATTATTTATTGTGAAAAGTCGAAGTAAACAAAAAAGGAAAAAAATAAGAAAGAGAAGGGGAAAACAAAAAAGAAAAAAAGAAGCACAGTGGCTGTGTGACAACCCAACGATATTCAGTGTAATTTTTCTGGGCTCGGTTTTTTCTTTGGCCCATGAAAGTGAACAATATTTTCTGTTATTTTTAATGAATTGGGTTGAGTATTGTCCCATTTTTGTAAGAGATGCATCAAAGTACTATTTTAAATAGACTTTTCGAGGTTTATTTTCTGATTGAGAAGTCTCGTGACAAGAATGGCTACCTCAAAATAGTTACTAATCATCTCCAGCACTACTCTACTGCAACAAATTCCCTCCAGCATGGCGTCATTCTTGGCGCTACTTTGTTGATTTACACAGTGCAGCGCCACAAATGGCGTTGCACTGTTTTTGCACTCTCTTTTATTTTATTTAATTTTTTTTTGCTTAAATATAATTTCTTTTAAAAGGTATTTTTATTAATTAGAAATTAGTAGAAAATAATATTAAAATCAATTCATGTGGTAATTTTTTTAAAACATGGTATGTAATTGGATAATACTATAAGATTTAAAATACTACACACAAAATTATAAATCTTATATAAAATACATTACCAAATACTAAAACATAAAATTACGACGTTAAAAGCAACATAAAATAGGCAAAATTACATAAAATAACTAAAAGTAAAATTATTGAGATCTTGATGCTCCAATTGAACAAGCAAGAGAAGTGTCATCTCCAAACATCGAATTTGTTGAAAATGAACATACTCGTTTTCAAAAATTTCTTGCTCAGTTTAGACAAATCAAAGATGCAGAGACACATTTTACACTTCAAAATGCATTAATTGATCATTTGTGGGAAGAATATTATAATTCAGAGAACTAGTCACTATCATCTTGTAATTTTGTTTCCGTATTATTATGAATTTTAATTTTAATTTTAATTTTTTGTATTAATTTTATTAAATTTTCTATTTTTTCAATTTGATTAATTTTGAAAATAAAAAAATTAAATTTTATAATAAATAAAATTACTTATATAAAATCTTTATATAAGTAAAGTAATAAAAATCAAAATAAAAGAAGGAATCTTATGAAATATTTTTTTTTAGTGCAGAAAGTAGTGCGAGTGCTTTGGAGATGGTCCAATCATCTCCAGCACTACTCTAAAGTGCAGCGCCATTCTTGGCGCTACTTTGTTGAATTACACAGTGCAGCGTCACAAATGGCGTTGCACTGTTTTTTCACTCTCTTTTATTTTATTTAATTTTTTTTTGCTTAAATATAATTTCTTTTAAAAGGTATTTTTATTAATTAGAAATTAGTAGAAAATAATATTAAAATCAATTCATGTGGTAATTTTTTTAAAACATGGTATGTAATTGGATAATACTATAAGATTTAAAATACTACACACAAAATTATAAATCTTATATAAAATACATTACCAATTACTAAAACATAAAATTACAACGACATTAAAAACGACATAAAATAGGCAAAATTACATAAAATAACTAAAAGTAAAATTATTGAGATCTTGATGCTCCAATTGAACAAGCAAGAGAAGTGTCATCTCCAGACATCGAATTTGTTGAAAATGAACATAGTCGTTTTCAAAAATTTCTTGCTTAGTTTAGACAAATCAAAGATGCAAAGGCACATTTTACACTTCAAAATGCATTAATTGATCATTTGTGGGAAGAATATTATAATTCAGAGAACTAGTCACTATCATCTTGTAATTTTGTTTCCGTATTATTATGAATTTTAATTTTATTTTATTTTTTGTATTAATTTTATTAAATTTTCTATTTTTTCAATTTGATTAATTTTGAAAATAAAAAAATTAAATTTTATAATAAATAAAATTACTTATATAAAATCTTTATATAAGTAAAGTAATAAAAATCAAAATAAAAGAAGGAATCTTATGAAATATTCTTTTTTAGTGCAGAAAGTAGTGCGAGAGATGAAATGTAAATTTTGCGCCAAAGTGCGGTCTCGCACGGAGTGTAGTCTTTGGAGATGGTCAATCATCTACTCTAAAGACTACTCACCAAATCCCCAAAGAATGGCGCCATTCTTTGCGCTACTTTGTTGATTTACACAAAGGTGCGGCGTCACAAATGGCGTTGCAATTTTTTTCACTCTTTTTATTTTATTTTATTTTTTTGCTTAAATATAATTTCTTTTAAAAGGTATTTTTATTAATTAGAAATTAGTAGAAAATAATATTAAAATCAATTCATGTGGTAATTTTTTTAAAACATGGTATGTAATTGGATAATACTATAAGATTTAAAATACTACACACAAAATTATAAATCTTATATAAAATACATTACCAATTACTAAAACATAAAATTACAATGACGTTAAAAACGACATAAAATAGGCAAAATTACATAAAATAACTAAAAGTAAAATTATTGAGATCTTGATGCTCCAATTGAACAAGCAAGAGAAGTGTCATCTCCAAACATCGAATTTGTTGAAAATGAACATACTCGTTTTCAAAAATTTCTTGCTCAGTTTAGACAAATCAAAGATGCAAAGGCACATTTTACACTTCAAAATGCATTAATTGATCATTTGTGGGAAGAATATTATAATTCAGAGAACTAGTCACTATCATCTTGTAATTTTGTTTCCGTATTATTATGAATTTTTATTTCCATTTTTTGCATTAATTTTATTAAATTTTCTATTTTTTCAATTTGATTAATTTTGAAAATAAAAAAATTAAATTTTAAAAAATAAAATTACTTATATAAAATCTTTATATAAGTAAAGTAATAAAAATCAAAATAAAAGAAGGAATCTTATGAAATATTCTTTTTTAGTGCGAGAAAGTAGTGCGGATCACGGAGATGAAATGTAAATTTTGCGCCAAAGTAAGTACCAAAGTAGTGCTAGTCTTTGAGATGATCTAATCATATCTCAAAGACTACTCTAAAAAAATGTAGTCTTTGCAACAAATCCCCTCCAAAGATGGCGCCATTCTTGGCGCTACTTTGTTGATTTACACAAAGTGCGGCGCCACAAATGGCGTTACCTTTGTTTTTTTGCACTCTTTTTATTTTATTTTATTTTTTTGCTTAAATATAATTTCTTTTAAAAGGTATTTTTATTAATTAGAAATTAGTAGAAAATAATATTAAAATCAATTCATGTGGTAATTTTTTAAAACATGGTATGTAATTGAATAATACTATAAGATTTAAAATACTACACACAAAATTATAAATCTTATATAAAGTACATTACCAAATACTAAAACATAAAATTACAATGACGTTAAAAACGACATAAAATAGGCAAAATTACATAAAATAACTAAAAGTAAAATTATTGAGATCTTGATGCTCCAATTGAACAAGCAAGAGAAGTGTCATCTCCAAACATCGAATTTGTTGAAAATGAACATACTCGTTTTCAAAAATTTCTTGCTCAGTTTAGACAAATCAAAGATGCAGAGGCACATTTTACACTTCAAAATGCATTAATTGATAATTTGTGGGAAGAATATTATAATTCAGAGAACTAGTCACTATCATCTTGTAATTTTGTTTCCGTATTATTATGAATTTTAATTTTACTTTTTTGCATTAATTTATTAAATTTTCTATTTTTTCAATTTGATTAATTTTGAAAATAAAAAAAATAAATTTTAAAAAATATAAAATTACCTATATAAAATCTTTATATAATTAAGTAATAAAAATCAAAATAAAAGAAGGAATCTTATGGTATATTCTTTTTTAGTGCAGAAAGTAGTGCAGACTGCTGGAGATGAAATGTAAATTTTGCGCCAAAGTAGTGCAGAGTGCTGGAGATGATCTAATCATCTCCAAAGACTACTCTAAAAGAGTAGTCTTTGCAACAAATCCCCTCCGGCATGGCGCCATTCTTGGCGCTACTTTGTTGATTTACACAATGCGGCGCCACAAATGGCGTTGCACTGTTTTTGCACTCTCTTTTATTTTATTTTATTTTTTTTTGCTTAAATATAATTTCTTTTAAAAGGAATTTTTATTAATTAGAAATTAGTGGAAATAATATTAAAATCAATTCTTGTGGTAATTTTTTTAAAACATGGTATGTAATTGAATAATACTATAAGATTTAAAATACTACACACAAAATTATAAATCTTATATAAAATACATTACCAAATACTAAAACATAAAATTACAACGACGTTAAAAACGACATAAAATAGGCAAAATTACATAAAATAACTAAAAGTAAAATTATTGAGATCTTGATGCTCCAATTGAACAAGCAAGAGAAGTGTCATCTCCAAACATCGAATTTGTTGAAAATGAACATACTCGTTTTCAAAAATTTCTTGCTTTCGATTTAGACAAATCAAAGATGCGGAGGCACATTTTACACTTCAAAATGCATTAATTGATCATTTGTGGGAAGAATATTATAATTCAGAGAACTAGTCACTATCATCTTGTAATTTTGTTTCCGTATTATTATGAATTTTTATTTTAATTTTATTAAATTTTTTATTTTTTCAATTTGATTAATTTTGAAAATAAAAAAATTAAATTTTATAATAAATAAAATTACTTATATAAAATCTTTATATAAGTAAAGTAATAAAAATCAAAATAAAAGAAGGAATCTTATGGAATATTCTTTTTTAGTGCGAGAAAATCTTTAGATCGCTAGAGATGAAATATAAATTTTTGCGCCAAAGTAGTGCAGATTCTGCATCAAAGTAGTGCAGAGTGCTGAAGATGGTCTAAACAATAAAACGCATAGTTGTTGAATATTACTCTAACAATAACAAAATTTTCAAATCCTCGGCCTTCAAAGATAAATAATTATCATCCATGATTTTATTGTTGTGAATATATACCTTTACACATCACTTACAATATTTATTATTCATTTCACAAATAATATAATCAATTTATACTAGCAAGAAAGCATTAATTTCCACTTTCCCTATAAAAAAAAAAACACAATCCTTACATCTGAATTCTGATTGTGCTTCCAGACGATCTTTCACTAAACCACAAAAATTCTGCTTTTTGACAAATTAATTTAAGCACTCATCTGTCATATTTCTGTAAACCAGCATGAATTAATTAATTTGTGCAATCTTTTCCTATTCTATCCTCTTGTTGATTTTGTATTTAATACACTCAATATTCCACGTGTTGGGTAATTTGTGCGCTACACTCAGAAACGTGCAATATCCACCGTTCAAATATCTCATTTTATACGCGTATGCAGTATCCATCATTCACGTGTCCTATTTTTTTATAATTTCCACTGCCCTTTATTCAAATCAAATACATTGTGCCCAATCATTACAATTACCATTTTATGAACATCCAAATCTCCAATATCTTTTAAAATAACTGCAATTAAATGGAAAAGAAACTGAACCTGGTCACACCAAGCCATAGCTAGCACTCTAAGAATTCCTATATAAAGGCCTTTCAACAATGCCAAATAACACATCCATGGCAGCACCCAAAAAATGAAAAAAGAAGAACACTACAATCTGGTCCTGTTCATGGCATCTCATCACTCCATTTTGGCAAGCATTGTTTGATGATATGTCATGAACAGCGACCCCATTGTAGGAATGTTTTTACACAATCAGAAGCAATTTATACGTACGAGCGAATACAAGTTGCTGCAAACCGATCGTGTTCATGGCATCTCATCACTTTCGAGTTTTTCACAAGAAAGTGATGATGTGCCATGAACATCGACCAGTTTGCCGAATCTTTATAGACGTGGTACAAAACTACCCTTGAAGTTTGGCTTACTTACAAAAAATCTAGTTATTTTCCAAAATCACCAATACATTTGTTTTTATTTCACAAATTGCACTCTTCTTGAGGGCATTTATTAGACAAATACAAACTATAAGGGGGTGTTTGTAGCACTTTGTGGGGCATTTTGAAAGATAACTGGAGTTTTTTTTTAATTAGACTAAACCTCAAGGGTAACAATTGTAATTATCCCTTTCATTTATATACCTTTGCCTTCTAAAACTATGTGATTTTTGCTTCTTTACATCTCTCTCTTCTCATTACTAATATTCTTAACCAGATTTGTGATCCAACTAAAAGGATTATGATGTTTTAGATCCTTACTAGACCATGATTAGTATTTGGTAATTCACACCAAACGCTAGGACTTGATATATTGTGTTGGAAAAATTAAGCACAAACAGCAGGGATTATTCTACTAATTTAAGAACAAGCAACAATAAAATAATAACAAACCAAAATTAAATAAGAGTCAAGTTTAGGATAGTCTGGGTCGAAGCACACCATAGCGCTCTCTTTAGAGAGGAAACGCCCCCACTGCACTGGTAAATTTGTTGATAGCACGTCCCTCTCCCAAGATTCGACAACCCGTTGATTCTATCGTGTGCAGCGAAGAGAACCCCGAACCACTTGTAAACTCAATGTTCAAGACAATGGAATAAATATGAAATACTCGGCTGCCGTTACTTTCTTTTATCAAAAGCAGCCTTTTGGTTTTCTTTAAAGAATTGATGAAGGGAATTTAGTAATAAATCAGATATTGCAACTTTTTGGAAAGAAAGCAGAAGTTAATCTACCAATGAAGAACAATGGTAGTTTTCGTATGAATAGCACTATTAATTTGTCTTATAAAATGAAGAGCAGAAAATGATGATTGAGTAGTATGTAGCTGTACGTATGTGTTGTAATTATTTATAAGGAACCAAAAACCCCTTTTATAAATGAAGTTAAAATACAAACCACTAACACATGTTAGGCACTAAAATAGGAAAGTGGGTAATTTAGCCATTAGTGGCTTATGACTAGGGGATTTAGTTTTAAATCAAAAATAAAAATATTATCCAACAATCCCCACATGATTGAAAACTCAGAAAATATATATCTTGAACATTGAAATGAGCATATAATACCGTGTAATAGGTGAAGGTACCTTCCAGGTTTGAACCTCACTTGGTGTCAATGCACTACCAGCTATAGGACAGTAGAGACATGAATGTCTTGATCTAAATCCTTGTGGTTAGATGGCAGCACATTACACACCACGGTATGAGTAAACATTGTGGTTCTATCAGTGGTGCGCTTTCCGGTCATGCGCGGGAATCTTGTATCATAAACGTCATTAGGGAGTAGCCTACACACCCCCACAAAGGCGACCCCACCACCACGTTCATTTAGGTGAATCCTCCAAGAGTGACTTGTGACCAACCACCCCGCAAAATTATGCCTTTGGATTCATTAAGAGATAATCTCAACCTCAATCGTCACATAAAGAGCACTTAACACCATAGGAATGGGACTCGGAAAAATTCCGCAGAAATAAATATTTTATTAAAATATTGTGCTCTTCCAAGCCACCCTTTTACAGTTTCGTTTGTACCCATTGAACTTCGTTCATGGGATCGCTATACCTCCCAGAAGACGGGTTTCCACTGTGGTGACTTAATTAATAGGCTCCAATCCCATTCCCCTCGATGTTTGTAAAACTTGCTGACGCGCCAGTTCCTTTGTGAGCGGATCCGCAATGTTATTTTCAAACCTGACAAAATCCAAAGAAATAACACCATGAGAAATTAGATGTCTAATTGATTTATGTCTCACAGTCAAGTGCCTTCTTTTCTCATTATAATTTTTGCTTTTAGCTCTAGCAATAGCAACTTGACTGTCATAATGTAAAGAAATAGGAGGAATAGGCGTAGGCAAAAGAGGAATATCATTTAAAAACTTTTAAGTCATTCAGCCTCGATTACACGCGGCATCTAAGACAATTAACTCGGCCTCCATAGTTGGAGAAATTACGATCCAGCAAAAAGACTTCCATGATATTGCTCCGCCTGCCAATGTAAATACATATCCACTAGTTGATTTTATTTCCTCCGAATCAGTGATCCAATTTGCATCACTGTAGCCTTCTAAAACATCAGGAAAACCCGTGAAGTTAATAGCATAATCAATAGTTCCTTTTAAACATTTAAACAATCTTTCCAATGCATCCCAGTGGGAAGTATTAAGACTATGTGGGTATCTTGCTAGTCTACCAACAAAGATCTGCAATGCCGGTCTAGTATGATTCATCAATTAATGCAACAAAGATCCAATAATTTGAGAATATTTATGTTGAGAAACACTGGCACCTTTATTTTTTCTCAACTTAAAAGTTGGATCATAAAGAGTAGATACTGGATTCACACTGGAATAATTAATTTTTTTTTTAACAATGTTTCAATATAATGAGATTGCGACAAATAGATAGAATCACCGGTTCTAGTTATCTTTATCCCTAAAATAATATCAACAGGGCCAGGTCTTCCATATCAAAATGATTAAACAAGAATTTTTTGGTATCATTAATAACATGAATATTACTACCAAAAATTAAAATATCATCAACATACAAACACAAAATTACACAAGTGTCATCGACAACTTTTATATAAACACACTTATCACCTTTATTAATATAAAAACCATTAGAAATTATAACACTATCAAATTTTTCATGTCACTGCATTGGAGCCTATTTTAATCCATAAAGAGATTTAACAAGCTTACATACTTTCTTTTCCTCACCGGCCACAACAAAACCTTCCGGCTGGTTCATATAAATTTCCTCCTCCAGATCACCATTTAAAAAGGCAGTTTTTACATCCATTTGATGGATATCCAATTTATAAACAGAGGCAATAGCAATTAACATTCTAATAGTAGTAATTTTAGAAACAGGCGAGTAAGTGTCAAAAAAGTCAATGTCGGGTTTTTGCTCAAAACTCTTAACAACTAGCCTGGCCTTGTATTTTTCTATGGAACCATCAATCCTCAACTTTTTCTTAAAAATCTATTTACACCCAATTGGTTTACAACTAGGTGGTAGGTCCATAAAAACCCAAGTTTTATTAATAAAAAGAGAGTTCATTTCATCATTAAACCGCTTCTTTCCAAAATGGAGCATCAAAAGACAACATAGCATCATTATAGGTTTTAGGGTCATCTTCAAGTAAAAAAGTATAAAAATCATCACCAAATTTTTTAGCTTTTCTACTCCTTTTACTCCTCCTAGGCTCAATAGATGCCTCATTAAAACTAGTAGGAGAAGAATTATTAACATTTGAACTAGAACATGCACCAACAGGCCTAGATAATTTATCTTTCATGGGAAAAATATTTTCAAAAAAGACAGCATATCTAGATTCAATAATAATATTATTGGAAATTTCAGGAACTTCAGAATTAAACACCAAAAATCTATAAGTAGTACTATTTAAAGAATAGCCAACAAAAACACAATCAACAGTTTTGGGGCCTATTTTTCTTTTCTTAATAATAGGAATATTAACCTTGGTTAGGCATCCCCACACTTTTAAAAATTTAAGAGTAGGTTTTTTATTCTTCCACAACTCATAAGGAGTTTTATCAGAATTTTTATAAGGAACTCTATTAAGAATCAAATAAGCAGAATATAAAGATTCACCCCAATAATTTTTAGGCAAACCAGAACTAAGAAGCATGCATTGGATTCACCATATCAAGTAATGTCCTATTTTTTTTTCTTTCTGCCACACCATTAGATTGGAGAGAATAAGGTGTCACTTCATCCACAATACTATGCAATTTACAAAAATCAGTTATTTCATCAGAAGCATATTCACCATCCCTATCAGAGCGAAAAATTATTATATCATTTTCAAGCTGATTTTCAACTTCAGAATATATGTAAAAGCAGCCCCATTTTATTCCTATTGAGAGTTGTCTATTAAAAATGTAGGAGCAGTATGTATGTTTAAACAGAATGAGACGTCTCTCTCTATTTCTAAAAAAAATTGTCAAATGAATGACAGACAATAAGGCTATTGAAATGGGCGGCCAAATGATTAGCAAAATAGGTGTACTGAGATTTAGGAATGGAGAGCAGGATGTATATGCATATATGAAACCCAACACTGAAGTTTTATATTTATAAGGATAAAAAGAACGATCCACTTTACCTACTAGCACAAAATATGGGGATTGGGTGTGACTTATAAATTAGTAGTAGAACTTTCACTATTTTCTTTAAGACTATTTAAAATCACAGAAAATAATCCTAATTCAGTCAACCAAAATTCCATTTGTTATTGCCAACAGCAAAAGTTTTTCCCATCAAATTTTTCAGGCATGCTAGACAATGAAAAATCTATGTTCGGCAGTAGCAAATAATCCTAAATTAATAGAAATAGCTTTCCTCTCTAAACTTGTTGGAAAAATTAAGCACAAACAACAGAGATTATTCTACTAATTTAAGAACAAGCAACAATAACATAATAACAAGCCAAAATTAAATAAGAGTCAAGTTTAGGATAGTTTGGGTCGAAGCACACCATAGCGCTCTCTTTAGAGAGGAAACGCCCCCACTGCACTGGTAAATTTGTTGATAGCACGTCCCTCTCCCAAGATTCGACAACCCGTTGATTCTATCGTGTGCAGCGAAGAGAACCCCGAACCACTTGTAAACTCAATGCTCAAGACAATGGAATAAATATGAAATACTCGGCTGCCGTTACTTTCTTTTATCAAAAGCAGCCTTTTGGTTTTCTTTAAAGAATTGATGAAGGGAATTTAGTAATAAATCAGATATTGCAACTTTTTGGAAAGAAAGCAGAATTTTTTTTTTTTTTTTTTGATAATCCAGATATCCAGGTTTTTACACCGACTAATCACTGACTGCTAGTGTCGGGGCCCCTTGACTCGGCGAGGATGTAAATCGAGGATGTGCCCAAGTGACATGATTTCTAAGAGAGAGAATGGGGATTCGCCTAAGGAAAGACCCCCACAAAAGCAGAAGTTAATCTACCAATGAAGAACAATGGTAGTTTTCGTATGAATAGCACTATTAATTTGTCTTATAAAATGAAGAGCAGAAAATGATGATTGAGTAGTATGTAGCTGTACGTATGTGTTGTAATTATTTATAAGGAACCAAAAACCCCTTTTATAAATGAAGTCAAAACACAAACCACTAACACATGTTAGGCACTAAAATAGGGAAGTGGGTAATTTAGCCATTAGTGGCTTATGACTAGGGGATTTAGTTTTAAATCAAAAATAAAAATATTATCCAACATATTGTTCTAAGCCAAATTTCAAAAACTACCATGGCGGATAACCGATTCGGTTCAATTGTCCCTAAACGTCATTTTTATGATAAAAATTGGTCGAACAGGTCAAATTGGTTTTCATTTTTTTTTTTTTTTGTATTCTTAATAAGATTAAAACCTTAAACTTGCTATATTGTTGTGTATATATATGATTATTTGAATTTTGGGTTTCATTAAATATATATATATATATATTTCATTTTATATTCTTTCAATTTTTAAAATATACTACATAATAATTAGTCTATAATTTCACACAATATTATAAAAACAAATCATTTATGTGAAATGATAAAGAAAAAATATAAATTAATTTTCACTAGACTAGTTGGACTACAAGTCAAGGGCGGAGAAGTAGGGGTGTCAAATCGTATCGTGTTTCGTGTCGACACGACACGATAAGGGCAAATACGAACACGACACGATAAGGATCTGCTCCGACGCGACGCGACATGAACACGAAAATTTTCGTGTCAACACAACACGACACGATAGTGACACGATAAGTCAAAAACAGAAAGAAAATGATTACACGTTAATACACGATAGCAAATTACTCGATATGACACGATTTTACACGAAAATACACGACACAAATATACAAGATATCAGGTTATCGTGTCATTATCGTGTCACTAACAGGTAAACATATCATTATCGCGCTCATGTCGTGTCATTATCGTGTCGCTAACAGATAAACGTGTCATTATCATGTCCTTATCGTGTTCGTGTCGTGTCATTATCGTGTCACTATCGTGTTCGTGTCACGATCGTGTAAACACGATAAAAACACGAACACGACACGAAATTTTCGTGTCCTTATCGTGTCGACACGATAAGGACACGAACACGATAAGGCGAAACACTAACCCGCTATTTTCGTATCGTACTATTGTGTCATGTCAAAAATTGTCACCCTTACGGAGAAGGGTCCCAGCCCCCCATATTTCCAAAATAATAATAATAATAATTATTACACTAAGGAGGGTGTCCCCAACATGAAATTTCGAGGATTTTTTTATCCACCCCAACCCCACCCCAAATAGTACACCATTGCTACTAGTTGAACCGAACCGATCACGGACCAATTTGATCACCAGTTCGATTTTAGTGACAGTTCGAGGTTATAAAGACTGAACTTGAAACGAGTAAGGGTCTATGCCAAGCCCCGTCTAGTCACCGATGACATTATTTTTTTTAAAAAAAAAACAAATCAAATCATATAAGCAGATTACTTCTTGGATTTCATAACTTAGAACAAAAGGCATAAAAAAATCACAACAGCTTAAATACTGCTCTGCATAATGCATATCACTTCCATCAACTCTTAATGGTATTTGCCCTTGTGAGTTGTGATCAAGTTATGGTTGTAATATTGACATATTAGAATGAATTCTATTTTCTGTATGGGGTAAAAGAAATTATGAAACACACACATGCCATAATAATAAACACTGTAAGGAACATTACATGTCATATGAAGTATTAATGTTAATGTACAAAAATACTCACAAAAATGACATCTTAGAAGTTATGGTGAAGAATCATCTCCAGATAATTTGGTTGTTGGAACTTTGTCTCTCTTTCTACATAAGCTGAGGGAAACCAACCAGCTTTACCATTGCATTCTCCTTCCGACCATCCATTTGAAGCCACCTACACACTCCAAATATAGTAAACCAATATTCCAAACAAAAATTAAGTTTTTTCGTAAAGATAGCACTGAATAATCGCGACTAACAAATAGGATTCTCTTTACCTGTCGAACAACGACATAATCATCAAGTTCAAGACCTAGCTCACCATCTGCTTGAGCATCAAATGAGTGTATCACCTGACGACAAATGTGAAAAATTAAATAAAAGCACATAAAAACATCTGGAGAAAATAGCTGAATTAGTGGGAGGACAAACTCCCCAGTAAAAAAATGCAACAGTCTTAAAAAACAGTGAGAAGAGAAATTACCTTTGCAATGAAGTAGCTCTCACTTTTATTCTCATCATCCTGACCATTAGATCTATCTGAAACAATGTCATTATTAGGAGATGGAATATTATAGTCTCTTGGTGGAATTTCAGGTGGCAATGAAGAGTCTTCCATTTGCTCCTCCAGAATCATCTGAAAATAAGCATCGATGTTTTTAGCAAAAGAAAAAGGAAGAGAAGATGATGATGTCGGTGATGACCATGACGAACAAACTAAAAACAATGAAAAAGAAGAACCAATTTTATCGGCTCTCAAAGAATCTTTATTTGTCCCTAAATATATGCAAAAGACGGATATTTGTATTATGACAGACCTCAGAATGCAGTTTCTCCAGAATAGCAATAACATTTTGATGATAAGATCTCTCGGCATCAACCTGTGAGCAAAAGCTTATGTAAGACCACATAGTGCCCAAAAATTTCAAAGCAAACTTAAAATATGACTAGATCTGAGGATATGTAGCAAATTAGGTATGATGAAAAGTTTACTCTCGTATTCCCTCTCTATCCTTGCCAAAGTTTCCATTGAAAGAAATATGGATAATTACAGAAACACCCCTAAGGTTCGGGCTAATTACAAAAAAATCTAGAGGTGTTTCATAATCACAAAAAAACACCTCAAGTTTGATTATGTTTTAAATTTAGGGGGACAGCTGTATAAATGTCGGGCGGGGATTTTGAAATATTTTTGCTTATGAAGGAAAATGTAAGATAGAATCAAACCTCAAGGTGTTTTTGTAATTAGCCCGAACCTCGGGGGGTTTTGTAATTATCCCAAAGAAATGGACTTTCAATAATACTAAGTCATAAGTTCCATTAAACTGCACACGAATACTATTCAAACAAAAGAAAAGAAAAGGATGTGACATTTTAACTTTAAGTATTGATACCATGGTAAGAAGCTTCTGGAAAGTTGTCTCCTGTTGCTGATCCTCTACAGACGACATAGCAGCAGTAGCTTCTCTTCCAAGTGCCAACATTGAAGACTTAAGCTCTGTCAACTTTTTCTCAGCACTTTTAAGCTTTAAGGCACTTTCAGCAGAAGTATCTCTGGACTTCGATTGCCGTCTTATAACTTCAGCTGCCTAAATGGGAGTTTAAAAGTCACAGGTTGAAATTTTCCGAAATGAAGCTCGCCAAAAATGAAAGAAAAACCAGGACCTGAATCTCAAACTCCTGACGCATTCTGTCATAACGGTGAGTTAAGTGACGGGCATCTTCAAGTGGAGCACCTTTTATTATTGCACGAAGTGGCTCGGAGACCTACAGGGCAGAAGTAAGTTATGGTGGCTCACAAACGTACATGGGTTAGCAAACTCCTTCACATTATACGGTGCGAAACAATAATCGAAGATAATGCAATCAAGAATGTTTTTTTCTTAAATGAAAACTCATGCATTCATAGTTTAACGTACGCTACGCTGCTTTTCTCTGTTAAAAAAGTTTATAGGACAGATGTGCAAGTTAAATAATAAGGTTTGTCAGCACTACTAGGTTGTAGGAGTACCCTTACAATTTCACAGAGTCTTTTAGCCTGAAGATGAAACAAAAAGGCTGCATATGGACGCAAGGCTGAAAATGAATAAAAAATACCAGGTAACCAACAGTGCCATGCAGAGAACATATTTGACAAGAAGTTCCATCTAGCGGACTTCTAGCAAGGAAATAACAAACTTTATGATGTTTATTAGGAGCATTTATCTGTGGTAAGTTGCATCCAGAGACGGACGCAGGGGGGAAGGGGCTGGAGGTGGCAACGGCCGCACCCTCCCCCCCACCCCCCAACACCTTGCCACTAAATACCTACAGGTTATGAAGAATCGTCGAGCACAACTTAAGATGCCTAAATTTAATAAATAGGATGGTGAATACTGCTTTTATTTACTTTTAAATAAGTAGTTTCACGAGATATGAATGCAATATTAATCTCTTGACTGTTTTCTTTTTGCACAGTAATTGATATGGAACATGAAGTTATTGATGATGATGACATGTTTGAAACTTTTGACACTGTTGGTTAATTTATTCCACGTACTACAACAACAACAACAACAAACTAAGCCTTAATCCCACTACGTGGGGTCGGCTATACGGATCATATCGCGCCATCGTTTACGGTCATAAGCCATATTTTCGTTTATTTCTAGGTATAACATGTCATGTTTAATAGCTTCTTTCCAAGTCTTTTAGGCCTACCTCTCCTCTTTTGATTTGTGTGAGTGATTCTCTACCTTCTAAACGCCGCACGGTGCATCTAAAGGTCTCCTATAAACATGTCCAAACCATCTTAATCGTGTTTCTCTAATTTTCTCGTCTATTGGTGCTACTCCCACTTTGTTTCTAATGTGTTCATTTCTTATTCTATCTAATCTAGTGTGTCCGCACATCCATCTTAGCATTCTCATCTCTCGCTACCCTCATTTTTTGTTCGTGTTCATATTTAGTCTCCCAACATTCTGCTCCATAAAGCATTGCGGGCCTTATGGCCGTTTTATAAAATTTTCCTTTCAATTTTAATGGTATTTTTACGGTCACAAAGGATAGAAGATGCACTCCTCCATTTATTCCAACCCTTTGGATCCTATGTGTGACATCTTTATTGATTTCTCCGTTCTCTTCAATTATAGATCCTAAGTATTTAAAACTCTTTGTTATACTCACTTCATGTCCATCAATTTTAACATTCGTCTCATTGTTCTGTTGTTTTTACTAAAGTGGCATTCCATGTATTCTTTTAGCCCTACTTATAGTAAAACCTTTTGATTCTAGTGCTTCTCTCCAAACTTCCAATTTTGCATTTACTCCTTCCCTTGTTTCATCAATTAAAACTATATCGTCATGCAAATAACATACATTCGGGGATGGATTTTTGTAAGTGTTTAGTGATTTCATCAATTATTAGGATAAAAAGGTGCGGGCTTAGAGCGGATCCCCCCGATGCAAACCTATAGTGTTGGGGAATTCACTAGATATTCTGTTGGTGTCCTGATACATGTTGTTATACCATCATACATATCTTTTATGGCATCTATGTAGCTATTTTTTTTATTCCTCTTTTTTTCAATACGCCCACATTATATCACGGTTGACTCTATCGTATGCCTTTTCAAGATCAATAAAACCATATGTAAATCTTGTTTTCTCTCATTATATTGTTCACATAATCGTCTAATTAAGTGTATAGCTTCAATTGTGGATCTTCCCCCCGGCATGAAGCCAAATTGATTATCTAATATACTAGTTTCATTTCTTATTCTTGCTTCTATAACTCTTTCCCATAGTTTCATTGTATGACTTATTAATTTAATTCCCCGTAATTTGCACAATTTTTGTATATCCCCTTTGTTTTTATATATAGGTATCAATATACTTTTTCTCCATTCATCGGGCATTTTCTTAGTTTTTAGAATAACATTAAATAATTTAGTAAGCCATGATATTCCAACTCCACCTAAACATTTCCACGCTTCAATTGGTATATCATCTAGGCCAATTTGCTTTGCAGTTTCATTTTATTTAGTGCTTTTTCTGTTTCGTGAAGTTGAACTCTCACGATAAAAGGTACGGTTTCTATTCGATTCATTGGCTAGTTAGTTCCCTAATGTGACTTCATTCCTCTTCGGTTCATTAAAAAGATTATTGAAATACCTCCTCCATCGATCTTTTATGTCCTCGTCTTTCACTAAAATGTTTTCATTCTCATCTTTTATGCATTTAATTTGGGTTAGATCTCTTGTTTGTTTTCTCTAAATTTTGCTATTTTATATATATCCTTCTCTCCTTCTATAGTATCTAGTTTCTTATAAAAATCTTCATATGCCTTGGTTTTGCTTCATATATTGCTCTTCTTACTTCTTTTTTGGCGTCTTTATATCTTTTAAGGTTTTCTTCGTTTTTACAGAATACAATACTTTGTAACTAGTTCGTTTTTCCTTTACCTTTTCTTGGATTTCTTGATTCCACCACCATGACTCTTTATTCCATTTATTACCATTTGACACCCCTAATGTTTCTTTTTGCGATCTTTTTCATTTGAGTAGTTACATAGTTCCATGTTTCATCGGCTTTGTCTTCCACTTTCCAATCAATGGTTTCTACTAGAGATTTGACAAAACTATCTCTTTTTCTATATTCTTTAAGTTCCACCACTTAATTCTCGGTATGTTAATTTTCTTTCTCTTTAAGTGTATGTTAATAAGTTTGATATCCAAAACTAGTAGTCTATGTTGGGTGGTGAGGCTTTCTCGGTATTACTTTGCAATTTTTGCATATTTTTCTATCGTTTTCCTGGTTAGAAAGTAGTCAATTTGTGATTTGTTAGGACCACTTTTAAATGTGATTAAATGTTCGTCTCTCTTTTTAAAGAAGGTATTACCTATAATAAAATCATAAGCAAGCTGCAAAGTCAGGATGGTTCTACCCTCATTGTTACGTGAGCTAAAGCCATATCCTCCATGGACCGCTTTCATAATCTTCATTATCCTTCCCAACATGTCCATTTAAGTCTCCACCTATGATGACTTTTTCATTTTGAGGGATTGATTGCATTAGAGTTTCTAAATCTTCCCAAAATTTAGCACTTAGTAGCATCATCTAATCCTACTTGAGGTGCATATACACTAACAATATTTATAAGTTAGATTACCTACTACAATTTTAAGGGATATGATTCTATCTCCTTTTCTAGTTACTCCTACTACTTGATCTATGAAGAGAGGATCTACAATGATACCCACCCCATTCCTAGTTCTATCCTTTCCACTATACCAAAGCTTATAACTTTGTAGTATCTAGTGTCTTGCCTTTTTCGCCTACCCATCTAGTCTCTTGGATACACATAATATCTATGTTTCGTCTTTTCATAATATCTACGAGCTCTATAGTTTTACTGTCAAAGTACCTATGTTCCACCGCCAATTCTATACTTTCTAATTTTCTTATTATCATTTGTGTTCCTCTTATTAGTGTGTGAGGGCTCTTGTGTATTTTTCACTACACCCAAGCCCTTATGGAGGTGTAGCGGTCCTTGCAAGACACCGCATGATCGGACCTGCGGCGCACTCTCCTACGGGGAGCATCCACAGCACTTTATCACGATGTCTTATATGATCCATACCATAAGGAAATGACAAGAGTTTTACTGTTTGGTTGTCGACTAACGCAACCCTCCTCCTTTATCCGGGCTTGGGACCAAACATATAGACGGGTTGCCACTGCCATATGCGGCGAGTTAATTTATTCCACGTCTAAGTTAAATAAATTTATATGTTTTGTTTTTATTTGTATTAGATTTGATCTTCCCCCACCTCTACCCCCCGCCCCCCAAAGTATAAATTCTGCGTCAGTCACTAGTTGCACCACATTAGTATATTATAATTCAATGATAAGCCGGTGGCATGTTTGTTGAGGATGCAAATGCTACCCATCACAATGAAGATTATGCATTCATATCAAGTCTCAAATGAATAGATAGATTTGTAAGAGCCCGTGCCACTCATATTTGAGTTGAAGCAGGATGGACATAAGGAGTGTTTGCAAAAACTTCATTTTTAGAAGAAGTGATGTATTGTAGCGAGGTTGAAGTATTTAAGAATCGAGAAGTTGGTAGTGTTTGCAAATAGAATCGAAACGAGAGTGTTTGGTGAAAAAGTTATAAAAGTGTTTATTTGTTTGTAAAAAGTCAAACCAAAAGTAGAACTAGAAATCCAACGCACTAATCTCCTAATTTTAGGTTCGATTAAATAAAGTAGAATATGAAGCGAGAAGTTAGCATTTGCAATCACTAAGAAGTGACTTTTTTTAGCCAAAAGCTATGAAACACCGTTTTTAGTGAATGCAAACACTCCCATAATGACATTCCTGGCGATCTGCGACTACAACATACGAGAAAAAAAACTCATTTAGCTTCCGTACATGAAACTTATGTGCGGTTGAAAAAGTAACCTTAAAAAGACACAACAAAAGCCGAAATTGGTTGAATGTTTAAGACTTTCAAGAAAGATTTACATGCTACTTGGTTTCTCAATACCTCACCAACTACTTTACCGATAACCAAGATTCCCAAGCATTGTTTCGATGATCTTCCATTGGCGCATGAGAGGTACCAAAATCCGAGGCAACCCTTGCAAGGGAGACGAGAATCTTGATTTTCAATACCATACTTGCAGCAATCTTCAGCCAACTTTCTAGCTACAAAGCAAAGTCGATATTTATCGATTCCCTCATCACCAATGGAACTCGAGGGAAAAAAATGCACAAGACTACAACACACCTATCTCCATTTGTTTTTTGCTTGTTGATATGAATCCATCTAACCCACGAACAATATCCCTCTGGAAATGCTGTGCAACAAAAAGCTCCTTAAATGTGACTGCTGAAGTTATATAAAACAATTCATTAGATTCAGAAAACCACTCGATGGGATCGCGGGTAAAAAGGACTTGCTGCCACGAATTTACCTTGGCTGCCCTCGTAGATTTGTACAAATTCTGTAGTTGCTGATGAAGTTCTATGTCACCTTCATCAATCATAACACCTCCATGACCCAACTGCCCCAATTGTCTAAGGATTGCCTGCCAGTGAAGCACAAACATATCTTTTATAATTAACAAAATTAAAGACCAAAAATGACCAGAACACCTTTTTTTCCCCCAACGGTATGTGAGCAGTAACTTCAGAAGAAAAATTATAAGAATGATCAGCAACATATATAAGCACTCTCAAAATCTCCCAATCATATCTGGTATGGTTGGTAATAGTTATCGATAAAAATCTAACCCTTGATTATTGATCACTATTTGAAGAAATTGCATACTGTGCCACAAAGAAGTTTCACTTATAAAATTAGGCTACTCAAATTTGAAGATATATATAATCCTGAGGTTGTGTAGCAATTACACAAGTAAAAACTGAACCAGACTTAAAGGTGCAAAATTTTGATTCAAATTGTTGGAGAAGCTAATGCTGAAAATTGAATTCTCAATCATAGAGACTTTATCCAAATTCATTATCCATAATAAAGCAAAAAAAAATGCCAAGATATCATTCAAATAGGCTAACGTAGGTTTTAGAAGTATAGAGCACCATTGCAAGCATAGGTTTACCATTTTAACAAGTGCTGCATTATATTGCTGAATGTGTCTTTTGTGCAGTACAAATAAACAAAGTGAGACAATTGATGAGAAGAACCCGTGAGAATCAATCAAGCTTCCAACTCGCCTTTTGGGCATTTGGGATCAACGAAACTCACATTTCCAGACTAAAATTTCCTAACCTATGTTGCAGTTTAAACATGAAATTCAATTCGTGATGCATCATCGAAAAATAGAATTGATATTGTGGCTGATAAACCAGACAAACAGGAGCATAATCCATTATCCTATCTCTTTTTTCCTTTGACAGAACAGAGATAAGTATCCAAACTGTAACTGCCGATTGTATTTGAACCATCAGATGAGTTTGCCACAGAAAAATTATATAGAAAATTGATTGATATTCAACTTTAGGCCAAATTTTCAGGCGCACTTTTCATTTTCCATGTGTTACTTGACCCCTCCACTACACAACATCCTATTATTATTTCAAAAAGCATAGAACTAGAAGACCCAAAATATAGCCTAATGATAATATAGCTAGCTGACATGAAGAATACACGTCAAATGGAGCAACCCAATGAAAAATAACTGCCCCGGAAAAAAAAAACCTCCAAAGCTAAAACTGTAGTACACCTTTACCTATGATCCAAAATCCAGTATTCTAATTCTACTACACAACATCCAATTAGTTTTTCACTAAGCATAGAACTAGAAGACCCTAAAGATAAAATATGGACTAACCATAAAAAGCAATTTCTCAGGAAAAATAAAAAAAAATAAACCCCTCCAAATAAAAACTGTAGACCTTTATGCCAAGAATTAATTATCTTCGAAGACCAACATGATCCAAACCCAAGATTATAATTCCACTTCTGCCCTATTTTCATGAAGATCAAGATTATTCAATCAACTATTGAACAAAAAAATCATTTCATACCTGTTGCTGCTTAGCCACTTGTTCTCTTAATTTACTTGCTTGCTTCTTGATAGCCTCCATATTTGCAAAAACAACATCAACCAACTTCCTCAATAATAATATCACCCTAAACCCCAAGAAAACTCAAGAACACACACATACACAGAGGTAATTAAAAGAGAAATGGGCTGTTATTGGTGAGTTGGAATATAGAATAAATTTGGGACAAGAAAGGTAAAGTTTATGGGCTAAGTGTCGGCGAAAGTGAGAGTTGGAATTCAACTGCCCCACAACGCCAGCGCAAAGTGCACAACTATTTTGGAACAAAGGAAGAGAATTTATAGGCATAATTTTTGGTTAAAAAAGTTGTCTTTATGGCTCTGTGTAAAGTTTGTTCTAATTTGGTCCTTTACGGGAAAAGGGCGTAAATACCCATTTTAATACTCAATTCCCGATATTCGTTTTCCGTGATTTTGAATAAAAATACCATTTTCCGCCGAATTTGGACAAAAATACCCATTTTCCATTGATTTTGGACAAAAATACCCATTTTCCGCCGATTTTTGCGTTGGTTTCTTTTTGTTTCTTTATTGTTTTGAAACATGTTTGTTGTTTCTTTGTTGTTTCATATACTTGTTTCATTTATGTTTCTTATATGTTTCACTTAACCAACTTTTCATTGAATTCCACAATTCATAGAAAATCTCGGTTGTGGTATGCCACAATGGACAATGGGAAGAACATAGAGAAGTATACCAACTTTGAAATAACAAGAATATTGATTCCAATGGATGCACATTCAAGACTCCTAAACGAAATATTGGAACAACAAATTCAATTCGAAAAATTTGAGCTTACTTGTCTATCATCGGCTAAGAGAAATGGACACGACTCCACTGTCGGACCAAAAATACTTTGTATTGACTTCCAACATCGTAGAATTATTGAATGCATCAATCGTAGCGGGAAATACTTACTATTAACAACTTTGCTAGAGTACGTGAGATCTTTAGTTCAAGATTAGACATGCATACATCGAAATGAAGCAAAGATCAACATTTACAAGGATGACAAAAAAAAAAAAAAGCAAGAGTATATGGGTAAAAACTACATTATTTCTCTAAATTTAAAAGCGATTTACTACAAACTTTTATCACATAATCCCCTGTTTCACAATTGTTTCTTACATGTTTCATTTATGTTTCTTAAATGTTTCAACGATTACACCATCATTAAGATTTACGTAACAACAATTCTCTAAAATCATTAGGAAGTGGAGGTAGAAAACTCAATGTCGTTGTCATCGTCATCACCATTTTGCGCTTCAACTTAGCATGATTGTGAAAGCGATTCATCGAGCGCTTGTTCATTCTCTATCTCAAATGCTTCGACGTCCATAATCTTCCCAACAACGACATAACAAGCAACAAAAATCCCACATTCACTACAAAAGAAATAAAAAATACACAATCAGGATAGATAACACAACAAATCAAAAATAATAAAAAAAGAACAAAATAAATGGAAAATACATAAAAGAACAAAAGAAACATAAAAGAAACAATTTCGAAACAACATCGAAACAAAGGAAAAACTTCAAATCACAAAATAATAAAAGAACACGAGAAAATTGGGTTTAACCTCTCGTCTTGACTTGACATTTCATCATCATACGTACCAACTCCGATACTAACCCATAATTAATGTTGAATGTCTCAATACTATTAGGATGATAAAATTCCTTAATTACACATAACTTTCTTGATTGTTCTAATTGAATGAATCACTTGAAAGATGTCATTTAAATTAGTTTTTCTGTTGAATTTACATAACATAAAAATCTACTAAAATAATGAAATCCACATGGCTTTAAACCAATACCAAGAAATATGAAGAACAAGTTAATTGGTGAGGTCAAAACTAGCGATGTGCCACCTCAGTTGAATGCAAGAAAAATTAGATCATCTTTTAATAGCTCAAAATTAATTTTCACCTCCGCTATATATTTCCAACTTCTACAAGAAGCTCACCAAATGGAATATGAGATCTAAAGATTCTGAGACCAAAATTAAAATAAAATAAATAAAAAGAACAGCAAAGAGTCAACTCAAAGCCCTTTTTCTGATGCTTATGAAAGCAATATTGCATAATTCATAGGGACAAAAAACATGAAGCAATCATAAACTTACTTTTCCCCTGAAGATAAGAAAAAATTCAGAACACACAAAATTTGTTTCTCTTTGTTTTTTCTTTCTCAATAAAAGAAAATGAAAAACAGAAGAGAAGCACAAAAAACTGGTAATATGTAATAATATAAGTTCAAAATTGTCAAAACAATCGATTCTAATCCCTAATCTGATCAAAAGCATAAAAAGCCCTAATTTGTGGAAAATGGATGGATAATATCTTACCTGGGTGGCCCGACAGGCTTCGGTGGGTGCGACCCTCGTCTTCGCCGGTGCAGCGAGGGAGGGTGTGGAAATTGAAGCACAAACAGACGAAAGAAGTGAAGAGGAGAAGAGGAGAAATATGGGAAGAAAGGTAGCGGGTGAGTGATCGGGGGAGGGTTTACCGTAACAGGATGAATAATTGGGTATATTTGTCATGTTTATGACCGGATAGGGTATATTTGGGATGAGGTGGTATTTTTGTCCTTTTTTCAAAAATCAGGGTATTTTGTGGTATTTCCTCTATAAGTTTTAAGGTTGTGGGCATGTGAAGAAAACTAAAAATGCCCACTTGATCTCATCATATATTAGGCCCTTTTTCAGTTATATTATTTATTGGGATTGAGTATGATCAAAATCTTATTTAAGCTTTTTGTTTAATTTTTTTAGTTAAAGTTAGGTTTGTATTTAATATCATATTAATTGAGGTTTTTAAGAGGAAATAGAATGTAACTAGAGTATCTTTAATGAAATTCACGTATTTGGCCTTCTTAATTAATTGACTATTTTTGAAACGTTAGTGTAATTAAGTATATGTATTTGAAAAATCAAGAAAGAATAGTCCTAAGTTGCCCTAGCAACCTTAGCGCCGCTTATTCTTCCTTTTGTCCTGTCCGCCGTAGGTCTCCTACGTAGGGTCTTGAGCTTTTCACCGCCGCTTCCTTTGTTTGTTCCCTTATTTCCCTCGCTCGTGTTTGTTTGTGTTTGTATTTTGCAGGTTCCCCTCTCGCTGAAGTCTGTTCTCTGATTCATAGCTGGCAAAACTCAAGATAAGCGTATCGAGCACTGCCCTCCTCAACCCATGTCTGACGAACTCTCCACGTTATATGCCAACCTTACTCTCAATGAGGAAGAAAACACAACCATATCTCTGAACTCCAACAACTTGAATGGCTTCGACGGCTCCCTCAGCCTCGTGGGTCGACTTCTCTCCCCCAGAATCATCAACTTTGAATCCATCACAACAATGTTCAAGAAACTTTGGTCTCCTCGACACGGTTTATGGAGCAAACCGTTAGGCGATAACACAGTCCTCTTCCAGTTCCGCAATAGAGCTGACAAGCAAAAAGTAATTGTTGGCTCCCCATGGCTTTTCGATAAGGCCTTACTAGCCCTATCAGAAGTTTTCCCGGGGCAAATCGGATCCCATTTTGACATCAAAACGTGCCGCTTCTGGATACAGCTCCACGACGCCCCTATTGGATTGATGAACAAGGAGTTTGTCATAACTGTTGCCAACACCATTGGCTCCTTCATTGCCCTCGACGTAGACTCAAACGGCTCCGCCATAGGCCGTTTTCTAAGAATCCGAGTCAATCTCGACATATCCAAATCCCTCAGACGGATAGTTAAAGCTTCCCTCAATGATGTTGAATATATTCTCCTGATGAAATACGAACGATTGCCTAACTTCTACTATTTTTGCAGAATTATAGGCCATGGCCACCGAGAATGTGAAACAAAAATCCTCGCCCCACCTGAGTCCAAACCGGGTAATCTGTATGGCCCTTGGATGCGTGTCCCCCAACCCTCCAACCCGTTCTCAAGTCATCGACCTCAAACCCCCTAGCACCGACCCTCAAACCCAAATAACCCCCTACTCATCAACCTGATACTACCAGCCCCCCTCAACCTCCACAAAATAATGAACCCTCATCACTCCCTCTCGTCACAGCCCCTGCTCCACCATCTGAATCCACCTCGTCAAACCCTTCTCATGCTACTCCTCATTCCTCCATCCAAAACCGTGCTACCCTAGAAAATATCACCTCCCAAAACACCATTTCAACTCCTAATCATCTATTTGCTAACACCATTGACACTTCCCTAAAACCATCCACAAATCTTATTCTGGAAGAAACCAACCAGCACGCCAACCCCTCCAGCACCCCTAATCATTCTCCCCCTCAATCTCCAAATAGCATCCAAACCACCACCCCGTTCACACCCTCCAACCCATTTCTTGTCCCAGTCCACATGGAACTTGACTCTCCGGCTTGTAAACTAGCCCGACGCATTGTCTTGATTCGAAAAAAGTTATCATCATCCACCCCATCATCTCCAAAATCATCCTCTTCCACAAAGCGTAAACTCCCAGCAAGCTTCAACTCCTTACCCCCTCCCCCCACGGATTCCCTTGGAAAAGTCAGCAAAAACATCAAATCGACCACCTCTTCATCTTCAACAATACCCGATACAGTATCAACGGCGATGATTGGCAAGAGCCAATACCGCCGAACACAATGAGTATCACATCATGGAATTGATGGGGCTTGGGGAACCCCCGGACAATTCAAGAGCTGCGCGACATTCATCCGCAGCAAATCTCCCCAACTGGTCTTCTTGTGCGAAACTAAATGCAAGTCGCCAGTTATAGACAAGATAAAGCAATCTTTCAATTTCTACGATTTCTCAGTGGACGCCCGAGGTCGATCGGGTGGGCTAGCTCTACTCTGGCACAAAGATATTCCAGTTTTCCTTCGTAATTTCTCAGACCGATTTATCGATGTTGACTTGGAGCTATCGGGTCAATCGTTTTGTTTCACTGGGGTTTATGGCGAACCAAATGTAAACCTTAGACGACAAAGTTGGCACTATCTCCGAGGCCTTATGACCGCCCCAGAATTACCTTGGATCATTTGTGGCAATTTCAATGAAGTTCTCACGCATTCCGAGTTCCAGGCGACCATCCTCGGGGCGGGTGGAAAATGAATTTGTTGGTTTTTTCAATAAATCCCAATATCCTACTCGTTTCCACCGCCGTAGACAAGGACAATGAAAGAGTGCATGAGTGGTGTTATTAAGTCCATATTGACATAAATCACAACCTCTTGTGACCGGTACATGATGACGTGCTAAATTATCTTTTGAAGGGATAATATATAGGGATGCTCTCAACCAAAAAAAAATTTATTTTCGGAGGAATAGACATAGCCCAAAGAATTTTCCACCATTTCTCCATTATCTGCGACGTGTTGTGATCATGTGGAATATAGAAACCAATCTCAAGCTTATAACCATCCCTAACCAAATATGTACCTTTATCATTATGCCTCCAATACCTTGTATCTTCCTTTCGTATTCTAGGGAGAGGGATACGCAATATTTCCTGAGCAACATAAGCAGGGAAGCATCCATTTATCAACTTTGCATTCCAACATCCATCTGATATTAAGTCTTTCACATGTGTAATCTCATCCTCCACATCTAGCATATTTACGGGCTGTTTGTAAGTCGGCACCCAATGGTCTGTGTTAATTTTGACCCGAGCTCCATGCCCAATTCTCCAAGAAAGACCATTTTGCAGCAACTCCCTACTCCAAATCAGCGAGCGCCAGATATAGGACGGGTTCGAACCCACAACAACATCCATTACGTCGACATGTTTGAAATATCTCGCCTTTAACACCCGAGCCACCAAACTTTCTGGTTTTCGGATTATTCTCCATAATTGCTTGGCTAGCAGAGCTTTGTTGAAGGCCTTCAAGCTTCTAAATCCCATACCACCTTTGCACTTGGGTTGGCATAATGCCTCCCACTTCATCCAATGCAATTTTTTGCTTGCCCCCATTCATTCCCCACAACAAAATAGAGCAGGCACTCTCAATTCTATTACACAGCGTTCCCGGGATTCGAAAGCACGACATAGAATAAGTAGGGACTGCTTGAAGGACCGATTTGATAAGTACTTTTTTTCTGTCTTCCGAAAAAACCTTACCCCCCATCCTTGATTT
Source organism: Rehmannia glutinosa (assembly GCA_016081115.2). Taxonomy (NCBI): domain Eukaryota; kingdom Viridiplantae; phylum Streptophyta; class Magnoliopsida; order Lamiales; family Orobanchaceae; genus Rehmannia; species Rehmannia glutinosa. The sequence goes on along the minus strand of CM071927.1, from coordinate 27,774,235 downwards.
CGCTTCGTAATTCTTTCATGCAGATATCCAAATTGGATTTTTTTGCTTCTCAAAGAGATTGTTGGGAGTCCCAGATAAACTTCGTGCCCTTGCACCACCGGGACTGTAAATTCGACCTTAAAGCAATCGATCATTGTTGTGCTTGTGTTCGGGTGGAATGTTAACGCCGACTTCTCGTAGTTAATCATTTGTCCAGATGCCTTTTTATAAGTCCTTAGCACAACAACCACTTGCTTACATTCCTCTATTGTGGCCCGACAGAATACCAAGCTATCATCGGCGGAAAAAAGATGCGATATGGGAGGGCACCTGTTAGTAATTCTCACCTCGTTGATTAATTTCTTCTCCACATTATGTTCGAATAGAGCTGATAATCCGTGAGTGCAGATTACAAAGAGGTATGGCGATAGGGGATCGCCTTGCCGTATACCCCTTTGCGGTGTGACTGGACCCACCACGACATTATTCAATGAGAAGGAATATCTAACCGTGCTCACACATCGCATTGTGAGCTCTACCCATCGACTCGCAAATCCCATTTTCTCCATTATTGCCCTGAGAAATTTCCACTCGACTCGATCATATGCTTTGCTTATGTCCAATTTCAACGCCGCATACCCTCGACTGCTAGTTCTATGATTGCGTATCCAATGAATACTTTTGAACCCCAGCATTACATTATCCGTGATGAGTCTCCCAGGTATAAATGGGCTTTGACATTCATCAATCACACTATTAAGTATCAGTCTGAGTCTGTTCGTCATCGCCCGAGCAATAATTTTATAACATACATTACACAAACTTATTGGCCGAAATTCTTTTATCATAACTGGTTCTGCAACTTTTGGGATCAATGTGACCAATGTTCCATTCCACGCAATTAACTCGCCATCATTATTTAATATGTTTAGCACTTCCTTAGTCACCGAGTCTCCAACAATCGACTAATACTTCTGATAAAAAAGTGTCGGCATTCCATCCGTGCCCGGGGCCTTATCCGGTTGCATATCAAATAATACCCGTTTCACCTCTTTCTCTGTAAAGGGTTTGCACAACATCCCATTCATATCCTCATCAATGGCCTGTTTCACCTTCTCTAACACAGCTTCCATTTCCTCAGTTGATAGATTCGATGTAGTAAATAACTCATGGAATTAGTCAGTTATAATGTCAGCCATAGCGGATTGGTCTGTGCAAAAATCACCCTGTCTCGATGTCAGCCCATGAATATGATTTTCTGCCATCTCTTATTTGCTTGGGAGTGAAAGTATGGCGTATTCTTATCTCTTTGTTTCAACTATACATTTCGATTGCGTTGTTTCTAGAAGACTTCCTCTTTCATTGCAAGATCCTCAACTACACGCTCTAATTCCCAGATTCGAGCATGCTCCGTACCCCATTGCTAAGAATTTTTCAATTCATTAAGTTCCTCTATCGCTTCTTTGAGCCGTGTAGGAGATTTTTAAATCTCTTTTTTTTGCCCACTCTTGCAATCTCTCGCTACAACTTTTAATTCTGTGACACGGACAACCCGACTACCGTGTTCGAACCAACTTTCCTCTACAACTCCTTTACAATCATCCTCGAGGCTCCAATATGTTGCAAAACGGAATCGTTTTCGATGTGGGATCTGCAAATCACGCCTCAAACCACCATAAATATTCCACTTCAGTCGAACTGGCCTGTGATCGAAAGAATAAAATTCTAACGTATTAAATCTCGCAGTCGGGTATAGCAATCTCCATTGAATAGAGCTGAAAAGGCGATCGAGTTTTTCGAATATAATCTCCTCTCCTTTTCTTCTGTTCACCCATGTATACATATCTCCCCCTCCATGCATATCTTGTAATTCACACTCCTCTATGACAGATCGGAATGCCTGCATCTGTGCTTCGGATCGAAGCCGCCCACCTATCTTTTTCGTGTGATAGCATATTTCATTGAAATCGCCGCCCACAACCCATGGAATGTTATTCATCTCAACCATTGTTGCTAGCCTCTTTAAAAGTTCCCAAGATTCTTATCTTCTGTGGGTTTCCGGTTCCCATAGAATCCCGTAAATCTCCATGTTTTCTCCCCATCCTGTATGATGCTATCCACATGTCCCATTGAGTAAGATTTAACTGTAACAGTAACAGAATTTTTCCATAGCAACATTAGGCCACCATTTTTTCCAATACAATTAACCACGAATAAACCTTGAAAGCCTAGCCATTCTCTCCATCTCTTGCAATTATTATCTCTTATTTTCATTTCACATAAAAATAAGAGATCGGGATCTTCAGTTGCGACTAGTCGCTTCAATTCGCGGAATGCTCGTTGGTTCCCAAGCCCCCGAGCATTCCAAGATATGCAACTCATATTTCTTGGAGGGGTTGCGCAGCAATCCCCGCCAGTTCAGAAGTATCCATCTCTATTGCATTACCTCCATTAGAGTCCATTCTTTTACCAATTTTTTGCCTTTGATCTACTGAATATTGGCTTCACTTACGTCTGCATCATGTGGCGATTGGCTTCTTTTCATCACCTTATTACCCTTCTTAGTGATTTCAGCCTTTCCTACCTCTCTAGCCCTCCGCTTCCATTTTTTTGGACTTCGACCCGTTGAGGATTCTGAGTTATTATTATCATTCGATGATGCTTGAGGTTTATCCACTGTTACAAGTTCAAGACTGAACCTCCAACGAACCCCCGTACGTGCTTCATTTTGTTCCTCAACATAATTTTCACCAAAGAACAATGATTCGATCCCAAAGACATTTGGAGCAATATTGTAGCCCTTGTTCCTTTCGTCAGGCTTGTCTCTTTCATCATCCCTTTCCATTGGCACTAGGCTTTCATTCAAATCCTCCCTCTGAATTTCTTGATCATCGTTGCGGTCTTTAGTAAGGGAGTTTGATTCATCCATCGTATCTTTTTTTGTCTCCCTTCCCCACTGGCGTTGCCTATTAGTATTTAGTCATCCCCGGGACGCTAGCTCGTAACCAACTACCATACTGTAATTCGGATTCCTTTAGGGTCACATCTCCACATTCTCTCCATGCGTGTCCAAATGTATCGATCGAGTTCAACTCTTTAAGACAATTATATTAAAAAACTTTTTTTCCTTTTTCTTTTTCAAATTAGAGAAAAGACGAAACAGGAATTATTACCGAGCTTCAAATGGGATTAGCTTTTCATTTTCTTTCAATTCCTAAATTATATTAGTTTCTTATGACCTGAATTTTTTCTACCTTGTTGCCGAAGATGACATGATAATTTTTTCTTGAGTTTTTGGTTTACTTTCGATAGAAGAAATGTGTAAATTATCCATATGAGTTCGATATGCTGATTTATGTATGATAATATTCCTAGTAAATTGATCAACATTTCAGATAGGGACAATTATTAAAAAAAAACTAAGGTTTGGGGTAATTATAAAAAAATCTAGAGAAGTTTCCAAATTTGAGAATGCAAGATGGAATTAAGCCTGTAATTTTGAAATATATCTAGATCTTTTGTAATTATTTCAAATCTTGTTTTTCAATAATTATCCCTTTTAAATATTGATTTCTTGCATGTATCGATTTACTTCATTACTTCAGAAAAAATGAAAATTATAAATGAATCAGAGTTCGCTATCTTAGTCACTGCTCCAAATAACTGAGTTAGCCAAGAGACGGTAAACATAACATTGGGCCTTATCCTGGACCTTACATCGATCGGCCCATAATTACAAAAGCCCATCGAAACAAAGAATGAGACAACATTGCACTAAAAAATTCACTTGCCCCTGATGGGCTTCAATGCAACTAAATCTAGTCTGGACTGAAGTTTCTCCTTATGCCTAGGAGATGTTGAGAACAAATTTTTGTTGGGCCTTTTCTTTTTATTTTTTATTTTTGTGCAGACAGCCTTTTTGTTGTGATTTTGTAAAAAATTTTAACGGAAAAACTTATGTGAGACGGTGATACCTTTAGTGTAAAAAGTGATATGTTTAGTGTAAAAAATGATACTTGTTCAAATACACTTAAAATTATTGTATTTAGACAAAGTATCACTTTTTTATACTAAAAATATCACTTGTTACACTAAAAGTATCACGGTCTCACATCATCTCACAGGAGACCTACTGGTTTTTTAATTGTTTGATCACGAAGGGAAAAAGCCAAAAAGGTTGAGGAAAATTACCATCACAAAGAGGAAAAAAATGAAGAAAAGCGATTATCATTAAGTCATTAATAAAAGGTTGCCAATCCCTGTAATAGATTCAACTTGGATCTTTCATTTCAAGTTTAAGTTACAGATTCTATGGTATATAAATTATTTTGTAAATATATATTTAATAATTCATTTTATATGTGGCGTGCATACGTGATATGCAATATAAAAGATGCAACACACAATTGAAATAAATGATGCCGGTCAAATGGATTTAGCGATTTATTCATTAATCATCATCATTTTTTTTTGAGATGATAGTCAATAGTCATTATAGTTAGTCATTAAACCCTGGTTATATTTGGACATTACCAATTTTTATTGTTTTGTCAGTTTTCAATTTCTTTCTTAGTCAAGAAATCAATGAACAAGCCCTTGTCTTGGACCTTATTGGGCCAGTCCAAATTTTACATTATTTCTTTTAACAGTATAATTTGTCTCTTTCAATTAGTACATGATTTTCAATCGTGGCAGTTTGCATTCCTATCCACAACAATCAGGGGCGGAGCCAGGACCGCTAATAAAGGGAAAGAGTGGTGTCACTTTCGTTTCTTTGATAAATCATTATAGGTTTGACACGAATCCGAACACAACTTATTTAATTATCCGTGTCAAAATAATGACACGAACACAACCTATTTATGATACGGATAACCCGGCACGCCACGGAAAAACTACATAATTTAAAGTTGACATGAAAAAAATAAAAAAAATAGAGAAAAAATTAAAATTACAAATAAAAAATACATTGAATATTAAAATTTATTAAAAAAATGCATCTAATAAATTTTTCATCATCATATTCTCAACCTAAAACATCACAAAATATTAAATTAAATCTTTAACTTGTTTAGAGTCTCTTTTGATATCACAAAAAACATCTATAATTTAATTTATCCTAATTTTTTTGTAATTTTCTTTTCAATATATATTAACAAATAATTATGAGAAACCCGTCTTTTGTTGATTAAAAAATATATTTTTAAGATGATAACAAGATAAAATAAGACCCACAAAATCTCCAATTTAACTTACTAAAATTCATGCAATAATTTTTATCCAACAAAATTATGAGGGGGGCCAAAGTACTAAATAATAAAAATATGGGTACTAAAATGAAAGAAAGTAAAAATTTGGGGGGGAGGGGCGCCAGGGCCCCCCTAAGCATTAATGTGGCTCCGCCACTGACTACAATAGTATCATGGTTGTAACTTTGAAGAGAGGGGTCATTTATCATATATGAAATAATTAATCGAAATTCCACGTCATCATTATGTAGTTTTGGAAATGGAGTAGTGGATTGAGATTTCTTGTTCCACTTTCTATTTTGTTTCATTGAATGAATGATATGTGTACAAGATGATATCATAATTGTACACGTGTCAAGACGTCAAGTGGAATAGGAGATCTGGTCGCATGAGTCGTAGATGCATGTCTAAATTATGATTTTTTTTAGGGTATAGATTAATCTAGTTTAGTACTAATTTAGTGCGTTCATACTTTATTGTATGATTATTCAACTTAAGATACTTTCTATTATTAAGTTTTAGTTGACTAATTAATTGATTATAACTTTCAAAATATTTTTTTGATGTAACGGTATACTTAATTGTATTAAATGTAAGTCATCCTACTAGTTTTATATAACTTTTGTATAAAAGAGATTTTTTTAGGATCATTTTTAGAAAATGCGGGCGAGTGTCGAATTCTTGAAAACTTGTTAGGTTTCTCTTAAAATTGTTTTCATTTTGGTGTGGAGGGCGTTTTCACGTGTTTGGTTAAAAAAACAATAATGTAAACTCATGTTAACATTCTTAATATATATTATTGGTCCAATGAGTATTATTCAATATTCCAAATGTACAACAGATTCTATTGTATATAATATGAGTCACGCATACAGCGTTACATTTATAAAATGTTTTTTGAAATATACTTTCATTCACGCATACAGCGTTACATTTATAAAATATTTTTTTGAAACTTATCTTATGCACGTGACCCGAAGGACGGAAGGGTTGTTAAACCCTGATTGGATTTAGACAATTGCCCAAATTTTATTGTTTTTCATTAGTCAAGTAATTAATGATCAAGAACGGAAAAACCCAGTTTACCCTTTTCTTGAACCTAGGACAATGGCAATTATGGCATTATGGCATTGAGTCATTCCAAATTTTTACATTATTTCTTTTATCAGTATAATTTCCCTTCTCTTTGGGTAAATCTAAATGGCCATAATGCGACCAACCAGAAAGGTCAATTTCGTCCTTTTCATTATTAATGAAACGGTTTTATAGTCATTTAATATTTTGTGTGACAATGAGTACTCTTGCCCTTTCTCTGTTTCTTTTCCTAGTTGTAATGTTTATTTGGGTTGTTTTCCTCCTGAACTTACTCATCTTATTTCAGATGATGAGAAAACCCTTTCTAATTAATGCAAGTTATTTTCCTAAAAAAAAAGTAGCCCATTAATTCAAATTTGAAATTCAAGTTTCACTCTCTTCATTAATTAATCTTTTTACTTTTCCAAGCAAATGATTTTGCAGTAATTAACTCATTTCCCCACCTTCCAAATAGAAGCATTCACTAGTGGTTCATTTTCTCATTTCTTTAGCATGATTTTTGCCCAACTCTTGTAGAAAAATTCTAAGATTATTATATGAATTTTAGAAATTTTTCATCTTTAATATATTTTTTGATTTTATATTTATTTTATGTGAGATTAAAAAAATATGTTAACAAATAATCTGAAATGAGAAATATCAGGTTTCAAATTTAAAATTATATTTCCTCATTTTTTTCTTGTTGAGTATACTATGATAAGAAAGTGATATAATGTGGGATTTACTTTTAGTATCTAACTATATGGCAATTGAATACAGCCTTTATTTAAAACAAAGAAAATAAAATTGATTTTACAATAGAAAAATTACATTTAAATATGTTGTTACTCTCAAAGTAATTTGAAATTGATTACATGTATGTATTGGCAATAGACATGTTTCACAAATGCTAATGAATAACAAAAGATTAATGACGGATATGATATATAGTTTTTAGATATAATATCACATATGATAGTGTGTGTATATATATATCACATATTCATAAGATAATACATAGATTAATCTATATATCTATATATATATAATAACAAATCTCTTTCTAAATCTGTTTTCCCACCTAAACACCTATTTCTAAAAAAAATTCCGATTTTTCTTTATAAAAGTTGACTAATCTTTTTTACTTATGGGGCTGCCATAACTTTTTTTTTTGTTAAAGTTGATCAATTCACTTATTTATGACTAAATTAATAAATTACAGCAAATACCTATTATTATTGGATGTTTATTTTCGGACAATGGTAATACAATTAACCGAAAAATGTTATAAGGTAAGTTGACCTTTATAAATAATCATTCTTCCTATTTTGAATTTTGGAAAACAATTAATTAGATATTACAAGGTAAGTTGACCTTTATAAATAATCTTTCTTCCTATTTTGAATTTTGGAAACAATTAATTAGATATTACAACTCAATAAAACTTCCAAACCCGTCTTCCTATTTTAAAAAATTCATTTTTTCCTATTTTGAATTTTACAAGGAAATACAATGCTGATTATGGAATTTTGAAAAGTATTCTGTGTTCGATTTTCCTTTAACAGTGCTGACCCTTTTGTAAAAGTTTCAATTAATAGAATCAGAAAAGATTTGATTCAGCTCAAACCTTTATTTTTGAAAACAACAATAGATTCATATTTTGGTAAATATCTAGCAACCTAATATAAGCAAACATATCCAGCACAATATTTTTTTCGAAAATTGCCTTACAAGATCACTCCAGCATCACTATAAATACCGTATACATTGAAAAAAAAATTACATCGATTTAAATTTTTCCAACGCTTTGCAATTCCTCTGTCTCCGAATAATCACAAGAAAATACTACTCGACATGGCACCATTCATAACTCTGGTTCGTTATCAACAATAGCCAAACGTTGTGGGTTGTTAAGCCGAGGCTTATTCGAGTTTTGAAAAAGCCATCTTTTTCTGATAAAAATCAAATTATGACTCTAGAGTGCATTTTTCATGACAGTGTTGAAATTTTTTTCCAATTCTTTATTGCCAATTTTTTTATTTACCTTTAAAAACAATTATAATCTTTGCGTTGAATTGTACTACAGGATGATCGCATTCATGCAACGATAAGAAAGTTTCAGATTACCAATTTTAAAAATCTGTTGAAGGAGGGACATGTTTATGTCATCAAAGATTTTTTGGTCACAAAGGAGACCGATAAGTATAAAGCAACTGTTACAAAACATAAAATTTTATTTTATGGGAAAACACATGTTTTCGAAATGTTTGAGCAGCCTTTCCCTCGATTATGTTTGATTTTAAAAATTTTGCTGATTTAATGGATCCACAGAAGGTTGATGATACCATGTTGCTAGGTAATTAATATTTTGTTCGATTTTGTTTACGTTTTTTGTCATTTATGAATTGTTTTATTTTATTTTAATTGAATTATTTTTTTTAGATGTCATTGGTAGAGTGATTTCGATGCACTCGACTCTAAATAAAGACCTAGACGGGCGGGTTACACGATTCATCGAGATAACCCTGGAAGATTTAGAGTAAATCCATAATTTAATTTTTCGTTTTATTTATTTTTATAGTAATTTATCTTCAGCCATAGTCGTCTATCATGCACACTATGGGTAGATTATGTGGAACAGATTCTGCCACATTTGGAGAAAATATTATCGACCCGGTTGTTGTGATTCTGCAGATGGGACGGGCAAAAGTCTTTAAAGGTATTTCTGTTTTTTACAAAATAAAATTAATACGTATTATTTTATCAATAAATTTTATTTAATTTTCGTTATTTTTTTTTTGGTCTACCCAGAACAAGTTAAGCTGTCCAACAACTTTCATATTACCAAGTTGATTGTGAATGAAGCAATTGATGAAATTGAAGATTTTAAGAGAAGGTTATTAGAATTACTTTATTTTGCGGTTTATTAATATTTTATTAAATATTTTCTGACTATATATTTTTCAGTCTTTTAAATGACAACAATCAAAGCTTTTCAATAAGTCATGTCTCAAATCCACGATCGATGACTGTGTTGAAAGATCTAGAATCTCCCAACTTTTCAATGAAGTCGTTAGAACATCTCTATGCTAATGATGTGGTAATAATTATTGTTTATGACTGAAGAATTGTTATTCAATAATATATTTTTTTATTTAAATAGATGATTTAATGTTCTATTGTTGTTTTGACCTTCAAGCCCGGGAGCTTTTGGGTTTGTGTACGTATAATTGGCATTTCTGATGAATGGTGGTACATTTTACGCACAAGATGTACCAAAAACGTTCATCCGGCCTTGGACCAGCTTTATTGCATTATGTGTGATCACTTGCAGCCAACCAGACGTATTCGGTAATATTTGTTTTTTTAAATTGATATTTTAATAATAAATTCTGAAAATGTTAAACGTGTTTCTTATTCTTCTTTTTAAAAATCGTGTATGAACATATATATGATTCATCTTCAAGTTGTTGATGAATCTGCAAGTGCGACATTGCTTTGCTGGGATAGAGAGTGCGAGCAAATGATAGGCAAATCATATATTGATTTGAGGCAAGAATTTGTGGAGGTAATTTTTGTTAATTTAGTTTTTCAATTTATAGATATTTTTTGTTATTGTTATATCTTATTACTAATTACTAATTATTAATTATTTAATATTTGTATAGAAAGGAAGAAGGTATTAGTAGTCCGTCCGTTGAGTTACCGCCTGATTTGAAAGCACTCATTGGTAGGATGATGTTTTTCAAGGTACAGATAAAGGAAGAACAATTGCGCAATTACGCTGGATCTTTTTCTGTTGTTAAGCTAACAACAGATCAAGATTTAGTCTGGAAATACGGTGCTACTTCACTCGAGAGTCAGGTATTTTTTTTATAAATTTAAAAAGTATTTAATTCGTAATTTTTTTTTGATATATGATATATGATATCTTTTTGTTAAAAGGAATCAAACTTTCTTTCAAAGCTTCAAGTGGAAGAACTTCGGCGTGAAAATGTAATAATCGAACCTTTATTTCTTATATATTTTTAATGCATAATATCTTATATTAATATTTTTTGTCTAGGAATTAAATGAGGAGAGCTCATCAGGAGATGAGGTTAGCACCCCCAGCAAGCTTCTTGGCAAGCGTGGTCGTTCAGATGTCTCCCCACTGGCTAAGAGGACATTGAATGAGCAGTTTTCATCATCATCAACGACCATGAAGATGAAAAGTGTTATCAAAAAGGAAGAAGATTAGTTGAGTAGTTGATAGTGTTTTTTTGGTTGGACAATAATTGTTTGGGCATTAAACTCCCAATTCTGGGTAGTTTTTTTTTTTTTTTTTTAGTATTTAGGATCAATAGGTGATTGTTTATTGAATAATGCTTTCTTTCTTTTCGTTTAATTTGATTAATATTATATTTCAGTTGTTCTATTTCATTACTTCGAGTTTATATTAATTCAGTGTTATTTTTAGTATTCAACATTATTTTGTTGGTGGATTTTTTAATATTTTTGTATTTTTGTTTGTTGGACCTCTAGCGCTACTCGGATTGACGACTGTCCCCACAAACCAACACGAGTCTTTTCTAGCGCGTTTTGTCCTCACTCACACGCACTCTGGAAAATTTTCCAGGGGGCCACCCATCCCATGTCTACTCCAGGCCAAGCACGCTTAACCTCAGAGTTTCTATGTAATGGGCACCAGAAAAGAAGATGTATCTGTTGGTATAGGTAGTCTAAATCATATCCTTTAAGCTATCCTTTAACTATGCAATCCAATACCACGAGTTCGAGCAACGCGCAGCCGCGTCTCGCGCCTCTTTTTAAAGCCCATTCAGCGGTGATCTTTGGACCAAATCCCAACAATCCCCTCCCAAAGACTGCCAAGATCTCGCTCGTCTTGGCAACCACCGCCGCCGCCAAACTTCCTCGCTTCTAACGCCAACTTCTCCCGATCAAGCGTCCACGTCACGCCCGGCCCTCTCGATTCCGCCACATGGCAACCTACCCTTCGATTCTGTCCACCTAGCAACCTACACCTTCGGGCCGATGCTTTTTACCTCGATTCCGCCACCTGGCAACCTACCCTTCGATTCACGGTCCACCCAAAGAACCTACACCTTCGATTCGAACATGTTTTTACCTTAGTTCCGACCATCCGCAACCTACCTTCGCTTCTGGTCCGTTTACCTTCGGGCCGGCAAAGATCTCGCTCCACCGCTCCTGGCAACCTCCACTACAGCGTGCTTCCAAGGGAATTCGAACTCATGACTTGCTCTGATACCAGTTGTGGACCTCTAGCGCTACTCGGATTGACGAATGTCCCCACAAACCAACACGAGTCTTTTCTAGCGTGCTTTGTCCTCACTCACACGCACCCTGGAAAACTTCCCAGGGGGTCACCCATCCCATGTCTACTCCAGGCCAAGCATGCTTAACCTCAGAGTTTCTATGTAATGGGCACCAGAAAAGAAGATACATCTGTTGGTATAGGTAGTCCAAATCATATCCTTTAAGCTATCCTTTAACTATGCAATCCAGCGCTCACGAGTTCGAATCGCATGTCGTGCCTTGCGCCTCTTTTAAAGCCCATTGCAGGCAGGATGCTGGACCAAATCCCAACATCGTTCACTCTCTTCGTAAATAATGAGCAAGGTGAATGAAAAATTTTAAGTGCACGTATTCATTAACTTTTTAGTCTTATTCAGAGCAAATTAAATAATGTTGAATACATTAAAATAATGCTTTCTTTATATTCATCAACATAAAGAATGTATTAAAATATTACATAAATATTTTAAAATTTTGCTTAAAATATTACATTATTAAATACGTCTGATGTTGCTCAATAAATTTATATAAACGAGGTCAGAATAGTTTAGTGATATTACATAATTAAAATATTACTTATAACGAATGAAACATGAATTAATAATTCATACTTAATGATTTTTTTAATTTAACTTCATTTTTTTATTGATATTGGTTTTTAGTTTTACTGCAGGTCCATTTTGCAAATGAACATTCCAGCTTTTGACTTTCTTAAGGTTTTCACTTACAGTTATTTGAATTTAGGCAATTTTTTTAAAATATTTTCAATTCACTCTTTTTTATCGGATAAGACTTATTTTTTCAATTGAATTTTACAAAATAAGTCATATATTTCTAATTATTAAAGGAAATAAATTGATTAAAATTCGAAATAAAAATAACAACCAGGTGAACTGAAAAAACATACATTCAAACTATTCAAAATTCGATATAAACACATTAATCATCCTTTGAGAACCCTACAGGATTCCACCACTCTCTAGGAGCAGGGTCAAGAGGTTTTTTTTTTCAAAGTTCAATATAGATAACAATTCTACCATAAAACACAATCAGCAATTTAATTTGAGCCATTTAGATCACGGAAAATTAAAACAATAGCAGACATGTATTAACTACAAAGTTAAATAGTTGTAAGATATTATATCCTATTCATGTACATTTATTAAGATATTTCAACTCTGAAGAAATATCCCTTAACACATTTGTTCCAAAATTAACAAATCAATGGCCAAATACATACAATTTCAAAATATCTTAATACAATATTTGTCATTTTAAATCGACTCATTGTATCAAAAGGTATTTCATGCAATCATCATTTTATGGATATTTATTTTATCCCAATATATAACAAATATAAGATTCTGTTTTCACTAAATAGTTAATCTAAATTGTGCATCTTAAACATATAAAAATATATCCATCATACACATGTCATATATAGTTGTCATTATCTTTACCTAAATTGAAAGATACTATTTAACATATCACAACCATTCCATATTTAATCATCCACAGTCTATATAAATCATTTCATTCATGCCAAACAAATTTGCAGAAAAAAAAAATCCAATATCTGAACACATCTCATAGTTCAACATTAAAAACTGTAAATTCTCCTAGCCCTAAAGATGAGAAAGCTAACAAAACATTGTGTTGTTGGAAGTAAGAGGAACAGGAACTCAGAAAATGAAAAGGGTATGTTGCTTCTATATATTTTATATGCTGTGAACAAATAATTTTGATTTTTAACTGTCAATTGTATTTGATTATTTTACTTTTGTCATTGTTTTTTGTATACTAGATTAAATACTTAGTTTTGATAGCTACCCCTAGCTTTAATATGTACATTGGTTAACTGTGATGTTTGTCATCTTTCTCTAAGTTTTTTCTAGGTTTTTTTCTGTATTTAATGTCAGCTACAAGACACATATCTAGATTTTATGTTCAAACATACTTAATGATTGTATATAAAGCTGAATGTGTTCGTATAATCCAGAAAGATGACATTAAAACTAACATTTCAGAAGAAACTAAATGTTATTACCTTAACTGTTGGTTTGGTCACTCAATAACCTGTTTTTTTCATTACCCCTGCCAACAAGAAAGAACGTAGTCAGAACTGTTCATATACAAATTGAATGTAAATTGAAACTTAAAATTAATAAAAGTATAATACTTATCTTTTTTTGTTGCTGTTAGTGAAACTCCGTTCCATATATGAAAGAAGCTAAGCACCAGTCTTCATCTCATTTTTATTTTTTCCACATAGATATTACATATCATAAATCATCAGCAATACAGTTAAAAATACATTGATTCTCCAACAGGATTCCACTACTTTCTCAGAGTAGGGTCAAGTTGGTGTTAACCTAAAAGTCGTACCAAACTCTATTTAGACAATTAGGATCTTAAAATAAATATAGTAAATAAAAAAATACAGTTGAGAAATTATAAATTAGTTTTCTTAATGTTATGAGTATTTGTTTTTTATATTTTGTATGACTAAATATATAAAATAATAATTTAAATAGTATAATAACAGTAATGTCTAGGCTAATTTAAAAAACATTATATACAATAATGTTTAGGGATCTGATTTTATCAAAACAGAAAATTAATTTTATTTTTTAAAAAAAGTGATTACAAAGCTGAGATAATCCAAAAAAAATATATGTAATATTAATTTTTGTTCAAACTATCTAGTTTTGCAAAATGAATGTATTCTGACTTTTTTTTTTATCTTACTAATAGTAGAAACACATTTTATCATACTTGAATGATATAACTTATAATAAAAATTCAAATGGTTTAACATATCTGGAAATAAGATAAACAAAATGCCAAAACTAAATGAAGATTTAATTATAAAAAAATTTCCATGTTAAGTCGTTTGTATTTCTTACGAAAATACCAAAAAATATTTTTTAACAATTAAGTTTTTATTTGTAAAAAAAAAGTTGCGCATAAAGTTTAACAGATCTGGAAATGCCATGAACAAAATGCCAAAAAATGAAGATTTAAGTATAAATAAAAATTTTTTCGGCTTAATTGTTTAATTTTTTTATGAAAATACCATAAATAATTTTTAAAAATTAAATTTTTATTTAAAAAAAAAGTTCACATAAAATTTAACAGATCTGGAAATAACATAAAGAAAATGCCAAAAGAAATGGAGATTTAAGTATAAAAATAATTTCCAGTTTAATTGTTTCTATTTGTTTTTACAAAAAATACCATTAAAAAATTTTTAACAGTTATTTTTTTTATTTAAAAAAAAACGTTTAACATACTTTGTATAAAAAATGGAGCAAAAAAAATAAAAAATAAAATAATACATACCGATTCAAGCGACAACCATGATTTGTCTGGAAAAAACCAGTTCATAAAAATGAAAAACCGGAAAAGCCCAAAATATAGACAGATCTTGCAGATAACTCAAGAGAACTTGTGGTTCATGTTAGATAAATGTTTTTATCATGATTTTGATGATTTTGTTTAACTATATTTTTACACCAAAACAATGTTCCTAAATGTTGTCCAAATACTCCCAAACGATTTAAAATATTTTTACTAATTTTTTGGAGTATTTCTTGAAGTTTATGTTTGACAAAAATTGGACAACACTTCTGTCTCGTGTTCAACCGATCGTCTTAGAGGGCAACCTGTGCCTGAAAGTTGATTTCTAAAACAGAAACGAGACGTTTAAACAAAACCCAGGTGGTCGACTAGTCGAACAAGAGGTCGACCGATGCCTGGGAAACTTTGTATTGAAACAGACTTATCTATTTCAGGTTTTGGGGGTGTTGGACCGGTCCAACTAGGGTCTGACCGGCCGAACCACATGTCGACCGTCCACCTGTTGGGTCGTCCAGTGCTTGTTTTTCCTAGTTCAAATTGTTTTTCGCATTAAAGGTCGGCCAAATTAACTCTACCGCTTTTGGACAAAGAGACAATTTTTCCTCATTTTTTTGGGATTGATTTCTAACAGTTATAATCTTGATTTTAATTGCAATTTGTTTGTAGATATCAATCTCCAATAAGGAGCCTATGTCTGGAAATCAAATCCAAGAGCTCTCCTATAAATAGATGAAGTCTTGAAGCAACACTACAAGAGAGAATACGCTACAACACAACAAGAGATATATCAAGAAAATATTTTGTTCTTCACTTTCACATTCTTGTTGTAATAGCCTAGGTATTTCACTTTCACATCTTGAGGTCTAGGCTTGATTCTTGATTACACTTGCACTTCAAAGTTGTATACTTCCTTATCGAGTTGTAATCTTGAATTTGTGTTCGTCGTTCAAACACAAGATATCCTTGTGAGTGTTCTTGTGGTAAGAGCACACTTGGGTGATCTTAGGTGTTGAAGAGTGTGGTACTCTTCATAGGTGTAAGAAGATTGTGGTAATCTTCTTGTGGAAGAGTTTGGTGCTCTTCGAAGTGCTGAAGAGTTTGGTGCTCTTCGAGGTGTTAAAGAGTTTGGTGCTCTTCAAGTTGGAAGATTGTGGTAATCTTCACAAGGTGCCATTGCTAGAAGATTGTGGTAATCTTCTAGGAAAATTGTGGTAATCTTCAAAGAGGTGTTGTAAGAAGAGTGTGGTACTCTTCAAGGTGAAGTTGTAATAGTTTTGGTAACTATTAATAAAATTTCTTTTTCTTTTTGAAATCCATCCCGGAGATACTAAGGTGGTAGAGGATTAGGCCCTAGGTGGGTTGAACCTCTATAAATCGACGTGTGTTGTTTATTTCCCACACCTTCATTCTTTTCTTAGCTTATTCATTCAAAAAAGAGGGCCAAATCATGAAAATCGGCATAATCTATTCACCCCCCCTCTAGATTATCGTAGCCACTTGGACTAACAAGTGATATCAAAGACAAACTCTTTGGCAAGCTCATTCCACATTGCGAGTAAAGAGGAAAGATCCATGGCTACGAGCGAGAGCTATCTACCAACCGGTGCTTCATTCAATAGATCACCTCTCTTCGACTCCAACAATTATGCATTTTGGAAAAATAGAATGGAGTGTTTCTTACAAGGTTGCGGGTTCGATATTTGAAACACAGTTATAAGTGGAGTATCCATCCCGATGAAGAAAAAGAAAGACGGAACTCAAATCCCCAAAGCCCTCAAGGAGTTTGACGATGAAGACAAGAAAATATTCTCCTTAAACAGTAATGCTCTCAACATTCTTCATTGTTCTCTTACTACTACGGAATATAATCATATTAGAGGTATTCGTTCCGCTCATGATGTTTGCGAAAAATTGGAAGTTATCTATGACGGCACAAAGAAAGTGAAACAAGCTCGAAAGACCATGTTGGTCAAAGAGTTTGAAAATTTCACTATGAATATTGGTGAAAATATTTCCAAAACGGTTGAAAGGCTTGACAATATTGTAAATCCTCTTGTTGCACTTGGAAAAATTATTTCCAAAGAGGATAAGGTCATAAAAGTTCTAAATGCTCTTCCCGCCTCTTGGTCCGAAAAAGTTACCGCTATTACGGAAGCTCAAAATTTGGAAACTCTAAATTATGATGAGCTTATTGGCAATCTTCTCATCTATGAAGTTTATACCAATGAAAGGAGTAACTCAAAGGCATCAACCTCTCAATCGGGTATGAGATCAACTCCAATAGGTCTTGCCTCAAAATCAAAAAATTATATTCTAGTGATGAGGAAGATGAAGAAGAAGATGAAGATGAAGATGAAGATGAGAAACTTATTAGAATATTTACAAAATTTGTAAATAAAAACAAGGAAAGAAAAACAAGAGACAAATCTTGTTTTAGATGCGGAAAACCTGGACACCATATTGCAAATTGTCCAAAAGAGGAAGAAGAACAAAGAAATAAAAAGTACTTTCACAAAGCCTTGAAGGCCAAAGCCAAACCAACAACATGGGATGAGCTTCTTGCAACATCCGATGATGAAGAAGTCGAACAATGTCTAATGGGCATCAAAGAAGACAATGAGGTACGCTCTAACTCTTCTATTTCTTTTAGTAATGAATTGCATGATGATTATTATGATTTGCAAAATAATTTTGATGAGCTTTAAAATGAATTCCAAAGCTTGCTCTTTAAATACAAAAATCTGAAAAAGGAATTTAACACTATGAAAAATGAAAATGATAGTTTACATGCTTCTTATGAATCACTTTCTTGTGCTCACAGTCACACTACCACACTTGATAAGGTTAGAAATCTTGAAAAAGAAAATAGTACTCTTGTTAAGGATATTGATTACATGAAAAAGGATATGTTAAAATTCAACTTGAGTACCGATAAATGACCAAAATTCTTGATGTTCAACGTTGTGATCATTCGAAACTAGGACTTGGCTATAAGCCTACTGCTATCAATGATTTGAAAAAGAACCAAGTATCTATGCATGTTAATCATTATGCTTCTAGAACTATTACATGTTTTAATTGTGGTAAAAGTGGTCACACGGCAAATACTTGTCGGGCTAGAAATAGCTCAAATTTTTATTGGAGACCTAAAAATCTCAATGCTAATCCCAAAGGACCCAAAAACTTGAGGGTACCACAAGAAAATTTTATGTTAGGTACTTGGCGCAACGAAAATTAAGGAAAATTTAAATTGTCAAAAAGACAACGAACGATCGCGCCATATGATCGAACGAGGAGATATTATCAACAAAGTCGTGTTTCAAGAAGAAGGTATATTCAACAATGGGAAAGACACAACCCTTGGCAATGGAGAAATTGGTAACTCTTATCCATTTCTTGAATTATGCATTTTATTATTCATGTCGTTATTCTTCTCTTGATTGTCATAATTCTTTTTCAAAATGTTTCTAAAAAATCGAGGTCTCAACTATATGCTCTCAGATTTTCAAAATTCAAAAGAGACCTCATATAGCTTCCTATAAGCATATTAGAACTTACATGTTTTATTAAACTCTTGATGGTTTTTACAAAAGCATAGTATGTGCTACTTGTCCAACTTCTATGATGGTTTATATCAATATTGTCTATATTATCCGATGTTACTATGCTCTTGTGCAAGATGTTTTGTCAAGATTTTGCAGGAAATATTTTGGTATTAAGAAACAAATGATCATAAACTCATCCATTGCCATCTACATCATGATGTGTCAAGATTGAGAAAGGCATATTGGTTGACAAATAAATTCGAGGTATGTTCATCAACTTTCATTACTCTCATAGACTTGATATTCTTCTTGTCGTATGCCTATGTGCTTAATTTTAAAACAATCCCAAAGAATCTCATTAAAATGCCGTTAAAAGAAATTTTCAATATTTGAAAGACACTTATTCTTATGGCTTGTTTTATCCAAAGTTTTAAAACGTTCATATTTTCGGGATAACAAGTCCGGTATAAATAATTTCTCAAAATACGGTTCTTCATAACCAAACTAAACATATTGAGGTTCGTCATCATTTTTTAAGGGATTGCGTTTCAAAACGAAAAATTGAGATGTCTTTTGTTCCGTTTCAAGATCAACTCGCGAATATTTTTACAAAACCGCTTTTCGCCAAGTCTTTTGCTTCAATTCGAGCTCGTTCAGGCATAATGCATATTGAATGAGATCTATGTTTATATTTTGCGCGTTTTTAAAACTTATGGGTGAAAAATCGGATTTTTGGATCAAAATTCGGACAGAAACTGAAAAAGAGCTTCAGGGACCAGATGGAGGGTGGTGGACCGGTCGAACACCACCTGGACCGGTCGGACCCCCCCTTGGACCGGTCAACCTGAGCATATTTTTAGTTAAAATTAGTTTCTATCACAGACTTAGTTTTTGAACGGTTTTTCTTCTATTTTTCGACCCCTTTCCAAATTTCACATACAATTCACTCAAAATGATTTTTTTCTTGTAAATTCTTTTATTTTGATTTTGTAGTACGTGTACTTCATCATTATTACCCGACTTCTCCAATTAATTGGTAGGTTTAATTCCTTATTAATCTCAATTGGGTTGAACCCTTGAGAAAGTGCTTATTTTTGATAGTTTGATGTAATTCTTGTATATTTGTGTTGGGTTTGATGATTGTTGATAGATGATATTTATAGAATTGCATTTGGTGATGTAAATTTTGGCATAATTGCATTTACAAAGGCTATATACATCTCTTATTTTATTCGACACACGCCAAGTGTTTGATAAAATGTCTCAAAGAAAATTTCATCACTTACATGATTCTCTCGATTTCAAAAGTATTATAAGTTTATAGAGATCATGTCTTGCTACTCAAATGAGCTTTTACAAGTCAAATTATCGACTTTTCCCGTAGTTTTTGGAATTTTAAGCTTAATGATCAATAGCTCGATAAATCGGTTAAATTGCGCATTTTGATATGAATATATGATGTTTTTATCGTGCTAACATTCTTTTTGATGATTCCAAAAGGGGAGAAACATGAAACTAGTTCATTAGCTCAAAGAAACTAGAAAAAGATCGTTAAAAAACCTATAAGATGTGGCTATTAAAAGCCAAAAGCTGTGAATGATAATTAGTCCATTGGATGTATTATGGACTTATATACATGTCTAATGATGTCTTTTTGATAGGGGGAGCTTCTAAGCTCATGATATTCAAGTTTCTATTGTAAAAGCTGAACTTTTAGCTTTTGTTTGATTGCTTCTATACTATTCTTGTTGTGCATGTTGAAAGAGGGAGCTTTTATAAAATATTTTGAAAATCTTTACTCCCATCTTTGTGGCTATTATGCATGGAAAGTTGTCGCTTAAAATGGATAGTTATTGTTGACCGGAAAAATTGTTTTTGTTTTCAAAATCGACCTCTGAAAATTGTTTTGGTTTGTAATCATCAAAAAGGGGGAGTTTGTTAGATAAATATTTTTATCATGATTTTGATGATTTTGTTTAACTATGTTTTTACACCAAAACAATGTTCCTAAATGTTGTCCTAATACTCCCAAACAATTTAAAATATTTGTACTAATTTTTGGAGTATTTCTTGAAGTTTATTTTTGACAAAAATTGGACAACACTTCTATTTCGTTTTCAACCAGTCGCCCTAGAGGGCAACCTGTGCCTGAAAGTTGATTTCTAAAATAGAAACAAGACGTTTAAAAAAAATCCAGGAGGTCGACCGATCTAACAAGAGGTCGACCGGTGCCTGGGAAACTTTGTATTGAAACAGACTTCTCTGTTTCAGGTTTTAGGGATGTTGGACCGGTCCAACTAGGGTCCGATTGGTCGAACCCCATGTCGGCTGGTCGACCCCCTATTGGACCGGTCCAGGTGCTTGTTTTTCCTAGTTCAAATTGTTTTCTGCATTAAAGGTCGACCAGTCGAACCTACCATTTTGACAGCAGAAACTATCCGTTGACAACTGACAACTTTTCCTCATTTTGTGGGATTGATTTCTAACAACTATAATCTTGATTTTAATTACAATTTTTTGTAGATATCAATCTCCAAGAAGGAGTCCATGTCTGGAAATCAAATCCAAGAGCTCTCCTATAAATAGATGAAGTCTTGAAGCAACACTACAAGAGAGAATACACTACAACACAACAAGAGATATATCAAGCAAATATTTTGTTCTTCACTTTCACATTCTTGTTGTAGTAGTCTAGGTATTTCACTTTCACATCTTGAGGTCTAGGCTTGATTCTTGATTACACTTGCACTTCAAAGTTGTATACTTCCTTATCGAGTTGTAATCTTGAATTTGTGTTCGTCATTCAAACACAAGATATCCTTGTGAGTGTTCTTGTGGTAAGAGCACACTTGGGTGATCTTAGGTGTTGAAGAGTGTGGTACTCTTCATAGGTGTAAGAAGATTGTGGTAATCTTCTTGTGGAAGAGTTTGGTGCTCTTCGAGGCGTTGAAGAGTTTGGAGCTCTTCGAGGTGTTTAAGAGTTTGGTGCTCTTCAAGTTGGAAGATTGTGGTAATCTTCACAAGGCGCCGTTGCTAGAAGATTGTGGTAATCTTCTAGGAAAATTGTGGTAATCTTCAAAGAGGTGTTGTAAGAAGAGTGTGATACTCTTCAAGGTGAAGTTGTAATAGTTTTGGTAACTATTAACAAAATTTCTTTTTCTTTTTGAAATTCATCCCGGAGATACTGGGGTAATAGAGGATTAGGACCTAGGTGGGTTGAACCTCTATAAATCGACGTGTGTTGTTTACTTTCCCGCACCTTCATTCTTGTCTTAGCTTATTCATTCAAAAAAGAGGGCCAAATCAAGAAAATCAGCATAATCTATTCACCCCCCTCTAGATTATCGTAGCCATTTGGACTAACAGTTCATTCATAGGTAAATCACAAAAATATACATTATAACCTACGAATATAGCCGAATACTTACAGATCCTTTACAAAACCATAAGATTTTTTTTTGTCTTAAAAATATAAATGTATGTAAATCTAGATAATTCGAGTGGCTATGAAGAAACCACCGGATTTAAAGATTTACAGATTAAATGTTCGAAAAAACATTTACAGAACCGAAAAAAAATGGGCCAAAAAAACCCACAAAACCCATCTCATAAACATTTACAAATTTCATTTTCGAAACCCTAAATCGGAAATGAACAAAAACATAAATGAAAACTAACCCAAAAATTATACCACCTCATAAATATTGCCCCCAGCCTTAAGTGGTATCCAGAGATTACCAAAGAACTGAGAGAATAAAGATGTGGGTGGGTTAGATTCGAACTCGGTGCTGTTCGAATAGGAGAGAAATAAGAGATGAGAGTTTGGGTATCATTGAGAGAAATTTTCTAGAGAGAAAGAGGTTTTTGGGGATAAGAGAGAAGTGAGATGAATCACACAAATGAAACCGTGTTCTGCACATCTCCAAATGAGGGTGGGTGGTTTGTGTGGGATGTATTATGGCCATTCGATTACAAATCGGATGGACGGGGTATTTTTATTTTTATTTTTTTCGATTTTATTATAATGGTATCTCAACCACAGGTGTCAAACATGTGTACTCCTTCTGAATTGTTCCAAAAGGATAG
The DNA here is from genome assembly GCA_016081115.2 of Rehmannia glutinosa. Classification (NCBI taxonomy): domain Eukaryota; kingdom Viridiplantae; phylum Streptophyta; class Magnoliopsida; order Lamiales; family Orobanchaceae; genus Rehmannia; species Rehmannia glutinosa. The sequence continues at coordinate 27,751,626 of CM071927.1, read as the reverse complement.
AACAATACGTGGATTAATGTTAGCCATCCGATCTGAGATCGGATGGCTGTGTTTTTTTTATTTTTTGTTATTTAATAAAAAAATGGTTTATTTGTGTATAGAATTTGGGCTTATAAAAATATGAGATATTTTTAAAAAGGGTTGGGCCTGGTCTAATATTTTTGAATTGGATCCTACTCAATCCTATGTTTTTAAAAAGTGGCCCAATTTGAATTATTTTTTGATGTTTATTTTAAATAAAAGTAATATTTTAAATAAAATAAAATAATAAAATAAAAATACTAAAAATTAAAACCTAATTTTATTTTATTTTATTTATTTATTTGTTTATCTTAGAATTTACTTATTATTTTAAAATAAGTAATCAGTTTAATCCTAGCATAATAATAGTTGTAATTAATAAACTATTATGTTTTAAAATTTAAAATTTTAAAAATCTTAGTCTTATATATAAATTAATATTTTTTTTTTCAGTTCCACAATTTATCATATTGCTAATAATGTTTGATTAAATTATTATCGGAAAATATTAATTTAATTAGAAAATATAGTTTACTACCTATTAAAATTAATTGTAAGATATAGTATTTAAATAAAATTTTGCTTACAAAATAATTTTGTTTACCTATTAATATATTACCTATTAATTAGATTTATTTTTCCGTTGTTAATAAAATGAAATGATATGATTTATACAAAAACGAAAATTAATTATATACTTATAAATATATTGGATAATAAATAAATATATAATCAGTTTATTTTATTTTTTCATTTAAAAAAATATAAACTAAAAAGTTATATTTTATTCTGTAATTTCATTAATTATTGTAAATATATATATGAATTATTTTTAATGTTATTGTGTGCACATTAATTCTTTTTTGACCGTATTTTATTTTCATCTACGCAGAAAATATGAGAAGCTCAAATTTGTCGATTTCTAGCATGGATACGACAAGAGATTTGCAAAATCGGCTTAAAAGACAATTATCAAACCATTCGCTTATTAACATCACAAATACATATCCTTCAATGTCACCAGGAATAGATATGCAGTCGTCTTCGAGGTTATGTACAGTTAATGATTTTCAAAGCTGTTCTGGCACAAACATTAATACAAATAATTATATCCCCAGTTCTGTCATTATAGATGGTACGTTCCATTTTTTTTAAATTTTTAAATTTAATTATTTGTTTTTATTAAAATTGAATACTAATTAGTATTACCAATATCTATATATATATATATATTATAATATATTTTATTTCTTATTTCTTGTAATTTGTTTATTTAAATTAATCTAATATAATGTTCTTTCGTTTTCTCAGAAAATCGTCTACTATTTTTAAAGACGGGTACAAATGTATCCAAACAATTTGAATTGCAAGGGTGGTCAAGTAGCATTGTTAATTCAATGCCGAAGACGACATTTATTAACATCACAAATGGTATATTAAGTTTCTGAAATTTTTTATTATTTTGTATAATTTATATATTTAAAATTACATATTTTTATTTGAGGTGTATTTATTTTAGTAATTTGGTTTTACAATTACAGGGACATCGTCTTCAAAAAGAATTTCAACATACAATAAAAATAAAAAGTGCAGAGAGGAGTCTTCAAGTATGGGTTGGGACTCGACAAAAATAATTGATCTAACATTTGAGGAATCTACGTGTGTGGATCCCATTTCTAACGTTACAGCAATATTCGATGGCACTAAGAATGATTTCACACATTATTCGTCAAATGGGACATCCATAGTTAAAAAACACGGTATGCATGTTATGGATTCAAGTTCACAATGAAATTTTAAATGCAATAAATTTCCACTTAATATCTTTGTGTAATATTTGTTTCTTTTCTTTTTTGTAGAGTATTGGGTATTGGAGATGCAACATACAAATGTGAATTTTGTAACGCGGTGTTTTGGTTTGAAGAAAGGTTGATCTCCTATCCAAAATCCAAACCCAGATATTCTTTGTGTTGTGCCCATGTCATAATTCAACTTCCTCCCATCAAAGAACCATCTGTTGTACTTGGAGATTTGTTGTTTGGATATGGAATTAAGAGCAAGCACTTCTAAGACAATATCAGATCATACAATAATATGTTTTGTTTAACATCGATGGGAGGCAAGATTGACACTTATATAAATAAAGGTCGAGGTCTTCCTGTTTTCCGATTGCATGGACAAAATTGTCATCTGATGGGAAGTTTATTACCATCCGATGGTGCAACATCCAAATTCGCACAATTGCACATTTATGACATGGGCAATGAAATATCTAATTGATTAAACTCTGTCAGCTTTGTTTATTTGTGAATCTCAATATTTAATTTTGATTGCTTTATGTAGTGATGTCCCTAATATCTGTATTATTTTCTAGGCAAGGGAGTGAGCATAATAATCTGCATGAAGCGATCGTCAATGATTTGAAGGCCATGCTAGATGAAAACAATGTATTAGTTAAGACTTTTAGAATGGCAAATGAGAAGATTTTAGAAGGCGGTTAACCTGATGTCTGTTTGCGTCTAATCGGTAAGAAAAGTACGGATGCTAGGAGATACAATATGCCTTCAAGTTCTGAGGTTGCTACTCTGATTGTTGGAGATTTTGATCAAGCCTTAGGAGACAGGGATATATTAGTGGAAACAAAATCGGGCAGTTTGAAATGGATAAATGAGCTGAATGCTTCATACTTGGCATTACAATATCCATTATTATTACCCTACGGTGAATATGGTTACAGGGAAGACATATCGTTTTCTAATCTAAAAAAAAAGAATCCATGAGGCCGAAAAACTGTTAGTGTGAGAGAGTTTTTTGCTTATCGCCTACACGATAGAGAAGATGAACCTTCTACAATTTTGTCGTCTAGAAGATTGTTTCATCAATTCATTATCGATGGTTATACAATGGTTGAGTCAGGGCGATTAAAGTATGTACGGTTGCATCAGAAGAAGTTTCGTTGCGACATTTATAAGGGTCTAAGTGATGCGTTGTTGCATGGAGACATCAATCCTGGTACTCAGGGAAAATGAATTATATTACCTTCTAGCTTCACGGGAGGTGCTCGATATATGATTCAGAATTATCAGGATGCTATGGCTATATGTCGATGGGCAGGATATCCAGATTTGTTTATAACATTCACCTGCAATCCGAAGTGACCAGAGATTCTAAGATTTCTTGAGAAAAAGAAATTAAATCCTGAGGACCGACCTGATATTGTCTGTAGGGTGTTTAAACTCAAGTTGGATTCTTTGATCAAAGAGCTTCAACAAAATAAAATCTTTGGTGAAGTCATGGCAGGTGAAAAAATTTATTTCAATTGTCCGTTTCTTCCAATATGATTTAATATATTTTTAATTTTTTTCCTTTTTTTTATATTGTAGTGGTATACACTATAGAGTTTCAAAAACGTGGCTTGCCACATGCCCATATTTTGCTGTTTTTGGCAAAAGAAAACAAGAATGTCGATGATATAGATCGAATTATAGCTGAAATACCCGACGAGAGTTTAGACCCATGTTATAATGCGGTAGTGAAGGACCATATGATACATGGTCCATGCGGTGATGCTAGAAAATCTTCTCCTTGCATGGCTGATGGAATTTGCACTAAATATTTTACGAAAAAATTTGTAGATGTGACAACTATTGATGATGAAGGTTATCCATGTTATAGACGTAGGAATAATGGGAGGATAGTGGAAAAAAATGGAGTACCTCTTGACAACAGATATGTTGTGCCGCATAATCGTTATTTGTTGCTGAAATATGGAGCTCACATCAATGTAGAATGGTGTAACCAATCCAAGTCGATAAAGTATTTGTTCAAGTATGTCAATAAAGGAAATGATCGTGTCACCGCATCGTTCTATACGAGTAGCAATGACGAGAAATCTGGAAAAACTGTTGACGAGGTGAGCATGTATTATGATTGTAGGTATGTTTCGTCATGCGAGGTAGCATGGAGACTACTGGGATTCGAAATTCAATATAAATATCCTCCAGTTGAACGTTTAAGTTTTCATCTCCCCGATGAACAAAACGTTATTTTTTCAGATTTTGAAAGAATAGATGACGTTCTTAAGAAAGATTCGGTAAAAGAAAGTATGTTTTTAGCATGGATGAATGTGAATAAAATATATCCTGAGGTGAAAGAGCTAACATACGCCGAAGCTCCCACAAAATTGACGGAGCTGGAGATATGTACTTTTTGAGGTGTCTTATCAATGTTGTTCGTGGAACAACGTATCATGACGACTACAAGAAGGTCAATGGTGTTCAACATTCTTCCTATCGAGAGGCTTGCTATGCTCTAGGATTGTTAAAAGATTATAGGAAATATATTGATGCCATCAATGAAGGAGCTCTTGGGCTTCTGCGGAGAATCTTAGAAGTTTATTTGCATCATTGCTTTCATCGGACTCTTTGAGCCGACCAGAACATGTCTGGGAGAAATGTTGGGAGTTTCTTTCTAATGATATTTTATACAAACGTCGACGCCTTCTACAACATCAAGGTATTATTTACAAAGTTATGTTAATTACTAAAACCTTTTATATTTGTTAAAATATTTTATTTTATAATTATTAGTATGATCTTATGCAACATATTTGGTATTGAGTGAGAACGAAATCAAGAATCTTACATTGTTGGAAATTGAGAAATTATTGCGAAATCTAGGTAGGAGTCTGCGCGATTTTGACTCAATGCCATTCCCGGATGCTGACACTATTCATAGCAACCGAAACAGACTTATATATGACGAGCTGCATTATGATCGTGATGTTCTGTTGCAAGAGAACAAAGACCTAATCTCGAAACTTAACGATGAGCAACATAAAGTTTACTCAACGATAATGCGTGCTGTACAATCAAATAAAGGTGGGATGTTCTTTGTCTATGGATATGGAGGAACAAGAAAAATATTTTTGTGGAAGGCTTTATCTTCAGGATTGAGGTCGAAAGGAGAAATTTTACTAAATGTTGCATCTAGCGGTATAGCTTCTCTTCTATTGCCCGGTAGGAGGACTGCACATTTGTGATTTTTTGATTTCATTGAACCCAAATCAGGACTCAACTTGCAATATCAAATAAGGGAGTCCGCTTGCTGAGCTTATTATTCGTTCTAAACTTATAATTTGGGACGAGGCACCGATGATGCACAAGTATTGTTTTCAGGCATTAGACGGGACTTTACGAGATCTTTTGAAACTCATCGACCCAATGTTGGAACATAAACCTTTTGGAGGAAAAACCGTTGTCTTTGGTGGGGATTTTAGACAGATCTTGCCTGTTATTCCCAAGGGAACTCGGCAAGATATTGTTAATGCATCCATTAACGCGTCATATTTGTGGAAAGATTGCACTGTCCTTAAACTGACTCAGAACATGCGTCTTCAGAACCTTGGTGATACCAATGATTACAAAGATTTGGCCGAATTCTCTGAATGGATCACAAGCATTTGTGATGGAACAATCGGAGGATCAAATGATAATTGTGCCATGATTGATATACCTGAAGATATTTTGCTCAAATCTTCAGGTGATCCGATTGCAACTATTGTAGAAAGTACTTATCCAATGTTTAAAGACGCCAATGATGATCTGACGTACCTGAAAGAAAGAGCTATACTAGCTCCTACCCTAAATGTTGTCGAATCTATAAATCAATACATGACGTCTTTAAACTCATCTGAGGGCCATACGTATTTGAGTTCTGATAGCACATGTAAATCAGATGCTAATGTTGACTTCCTGCATAATCTGCACACTCCCGAATTTTTAAATGGGATAAAATGTTCAGGGGTTCCTAATCATGAGTTGCATCTGAAGGTCGGGACTTCAGTTATGCAAATATGGACCATTCCACTGGATTGTGTAACGACACTAGGCTGGTGATTACGAGGCTTGCCAAGCATGTTCTTGAAGCTAAAATTCTCACTGGAACCAATGCAGGTAATAAAGTTTTGATTCCGCGAATGACATTGACACCATCGGATCTTATAATCCCCTTTAAGTTCCAACGTAGGCAATTTCCTCTCATTGTATCTTATGCCATGACTATAAACAAGATCCAAGACCAATCTCTCTCCAATGTCGGGTTGTACTTGAAGAATCCAGTGTTCAGTCATGGCCAATTATACGTTGCTGTTTCCCGAATAACGAATCGTAAGGGTTTAAAAATATTAGTCTGTGGTGATGACGAATCAAACAACAAACAAACGATGAATATTGTGTATAAAGAAGTATTCCAAAATTTGTAATATGTACAAGTAGTGTTTTAATTTGGAAAAGTCGTTTGTAGTTTTTGTTATTTGTTTTCACTAATTACAATTGTTTTGTGTACCCGTTCAAATTATATAATTCGACAAACCAATAACATATAAGTCACATATCATATGATTTAGCATAACATCTCTCGTGCATCGCACGGGTCAGTACACTAGTATATATAATAAGTGATTGTTATTAGAATAGTAACTCTTACTTTTCCCGCCCTATTTTCACTTTCTAAAAACAATAATTTTTTTTTTGTTTATCGGATTTAACTAATAAAATGAGATTTTATTATATATGGTAGTCAACTTTCTTTAACTAAATCATTTGTTAAAGTTATATAAAAGATAGAGTTATCTAAGTTTTCCAAATCTGTGTGTGATTGCATTAATTATTATATTTATTTTTTTCTTTTTATTTTAAACTTTAATAATTTTTTTTGTTTTACATTTATTTTTGATGTATAATATATCCAATTAATCATCTTTTTATAGTCTTTAGTTTGACACCTATATTATATATATAAAACAAAAAAAATATAATAAATAAAAGAAAATATACGATACATTTACTCACTATTTTATAATGGACTTTAAAAATTATGCATTTGAGCTACTGAACATCATTTGCATATTCATGTATTTTGACTACCTATAAAAATGTATAGTTTATATTTGAGCTTATCTCATTTCTTCTTAATTATATAGAATTGTTTTTAAGTTGATTAAATTCAATCAAAAAAATATTTATTTTAATTGAAGAAAATATCTCAAAATATGTATCCAAATATTATTTATATATATTATATTTATCCATACATAGCGTTATAATTATATATATTCATGTAAGAAGAAATAAAAATTGTATTTAATATAAAATTATATTCATAATACTGGATATAGAAAACTACTTCTTATATTTATTAACATACTTTTCATATCAATAGATCTTTTTTAATATTTATCAGTGTATTTTGATATTCAACTTTTAAAGTTGTACATATTGACTATTAGATATGAAGTTGTTTGTTTGATATTTTTATGATATATATAGATATATAAAAATAGAATAATTTTTATTTTTTGAAATGTTTTATTTTCCCCTAAAATTATGTTGCTAAATATGAAACAAGATTTTTATTTAATTCCTTTAATAATTCTAACAATTGTTTAACTTTTTAAACTCTAAATAATGTTGGAATTTGAAATGACTTTATTGTTGATTGTATTGAAAATATAATACATTAATATTTAGCATTGGGAAATTGTATTTTTTTTCTCAAATTTTTACTTTCAATAGATAAACATGTTCAATAAATAGATACAATTCACATTCACAAAATTTATTATCAACTAAATTTATTGTCCTAAAAGAGGGTTTTTAATATAATAATTTATTTTTATATTGTTTAACTGTATGATGTATAATTAAATTAATTAAATTTATATTTTAATTATTTATTGAAATTCTAAAAAATTTGCAATCACTAAAAATTATTTTTGTAACAATTCGTGCATCGCCCATCCTGAAAAATACCAAATATGAGAACTCAAATAGAACATAATAAGTAGAAAATCCAAATAGTACAATACAAATCTCCACAACTAAATTTCAAAAAAAAATTAAAAATTGACTTAATAACATGAATAATTAAATACATGGTAAAATCGGCAAAAATAAAAAATATCTCTGAAAAATAAATCTAATGAAAATAATAATGTTGCCAAAACTATGTTTTGTTGACTACTATTTCATTAATTATTGTACTTAGTTCTCCTATTATCTTATATACACGTGTTAACTTTTTATTTATTTTATAATGAGCTTTTACAAAAAGTTTTGCCCCAATTTACACATTCAAATAACTTTGGAAAATAAATTTTCATCCATATTTACTTCTATAACCTTGAAAAAAAGTGTGACACCAATATTCACACTTATTAAAAATCTAGACATGACTAAAATGAAATAGGCGATGCAGGTGCGCCTGTGCGGTTCTATAAAAATCACTTCGATGATGGAACACATAAACACAGCCTTGAATGTATTATTTATGATTATGAAGTATGATACTTTTTTCTTTTTTTGACTTCATCAATAAAAAAATTAAATAATATTTCATGTCTATTGTTTGATGCCATATCAAAGTTAATATAACTCAGCAGTTATAATTCGTAGAATTATTAGAAAAATACACACATCACAGTATAAAGTAGAGGCCTCACAAATATACACTTGTGCATCACACGGGTAAAACACTAGTGTATATAAATATGATCCTATTTTTTTTGTTATTTTTATAAAAAAGATACATATCAAACACTTAGACATATATATAATCATTATTTAAAAAAACATATATAATCCTTTATATATATTCATATGTGTCCGATCGAGCTGTAAATCATTAGCTCCAATAAAGTGTGATAACACCGTATATATTAATGTATTTACTGCATCAGATTCCCCAGTTTCAGGAATTGTAGCATTTAATATTTTTTGTCTAGCTGTATCAGTAAGATAAAAATCCCACCTTGTTACTTTTATAATTTGTTATTTTGTTCTTTGTCTGTATATTTAAAAAAAAATCTTATAATTAAAACTCAAAAGTTTCATACAATTGCTTATGCTATTTAAGACTTATAGTCTTAAAATTTTCTAATATTAATAATTTTGAGTTAAAATAGCTCATTTATATCCTGGTACCATTTTGGTATCAGAGCCAAAATTAAAGAAGATTTATATGTTTCTGTAATTAAAGAAGATGATTCTGAAAAACAGAAGCTAATGAATCTGATGAATTCTCATCATCTTCACAAACTGATTGTAATGGAAATTGTGAATGCGTAAAATTTTTTACAAATTTCCTAGATTACAGATTAATGTAATCTCTGTTAGATAAATGTTTTTATCATGATTTTGATGATTTTATTAAAATGAGTTTTTATACCAAAACAATGTCTCTAAATGTTGTCCCAATACCTCCGATCGATCTAAAATGTTTTTACTATTTTTCGGAGTATTTCTTGGGGTTTATTTTCGATTTAAAATTGGACAACACTTTTGTTTCAGCTCGACCAGGTGCCCGATAGGCAACCCGCACTGAGTTGAGTTTTGAAACGAAAAATGGGACGTAAGAAAAAAAAAGGCGAGGGCGGCCGGCGACCAGGTGGGCGGCCGGTGTAGGTCGGCACTCGGCCGACCGGAGGGCGACTGCACTGCAAGTGGATTTTTGTTCCGGACTTCTCTGTTTAAAACGTAAAACGCGAGGGCAACCGGTCATACGGTGAGGCGACGGTCGCACCCTTCGACCGTCCCCTGTGTAAAAATTCGCAGAATTCAATTTCAATCTTATCTCTGCGGCCGAATTCGAACCCCATGTTTGACAAAGAAACTATCCGCTATGCGTTTTTGCATGACTTTTCCTATTTTGTGGGATTGATTTCTAAAAATTATATTGATGATTTTAAATGGTTTCTTTTGCAGCAAATCACTCCCCGAGGAGGAGCCAATGTCTGGAAATCAAAGCCAAGACCTCTCCTATAAATAGAGGCTTCATTCAAGCAACAAGACACAACACTCAATACAAGCAAAAAGAGCAAACAAAGCAAACACTTTCATATATCTTGTTGTATTAGCCTTAGCACTTTCACTTGCACATATTTGAGGTCTAGGCTTTCAATTCTTGATTACACTTGCACTCATATTGTATCAATCATTATTGAGTTGTAATCTTGATTTTGGTCATCATTCAACACAAGACATCCTTGTGAGTATTCTTGTGGTAAGAATACACTTGGGTGATCTAGGTGATAGGTGTTTGAAGGTTGTGGTAATCTTCAAAGGTGTTGTAAGAGGGTTGTGGTAATCCTCAAGGTGTTGTAAGAGGTTGTGGTAATCCTCAGGTGGTGTAAGAGGATTGTGGTAATCCTCAAAGTGGTGAAGGAGGTTGTGGTAATCCTCAAGGTGTTGTATTAATTTTTGGTAAATTAATAAAATCTTTTCTTTCTTTTTTGAAATCCATCCCTGGAGATACTTTGGGGTGGTAGAGGATTAGGCCCTAGGTGGGTTGAACCTCTTTAAATCGACGAGTGTTGTTTTATTTCCGCATTTATATTCTCGTCTTTGGTTGATTATTCAAAAAGAGGGCAATATCTGAAAAACCGAGATAATCTATTCACCCCCTCTAGATTATCGTAGCCACTGACTAACAAGTGGTATCAAAGCCAAACTCTTTGGCTAGCTCGTTCCCGAGTAAAGAGGAAAGATCCATGGCTACGAATGACGCTTATCTCACCACCGGCGCCTCCACCAACAAGCCACCATTGTTCGACGCCAACAACTACGCATTTTGGAAAGACCGTATGGAGTGCTTTCTACAAGGGTGCGGATTTGACATATGGAATGTGGTTATTGAAGGAGTTGATCAACCAACGAAAAAAATGGAGGATGGCACCTCGACTCCTAAACCTTTCAAGGAGTTCGATGAAAATGATAAGAAGGCTTTCTCTCTAAACGGTAAGGCCTTAAATATTTTGCATTGCTCACTTACCGCCACCGAGTACAATCGCATACGAGGCATAAGGTCGGCACATGAGGTTTGGGAAAAATTGGAGACTATATATGAAGGGACAAAGAAGGTCAAGCAAGCTAGAAAGACCATGCTTGTTAAAGACTTTGAAAACTTTAACATGTATGATGGTGAAAGCATCTCCAAGATGGTGGAAAGGCTTGACAACATTGTCAATCCTCTTGTGGCCCTCGGTAAAGTCATCTCCGAAGAAGACAAAGTGACTAAGGTATTGAATGCTCTTCCCGGCTCATGGTCCGAAAAGGTGACGGCAATCACGGAAGCACAAAATCTTGAGACACTCAAGTTTGACGAGCTCATCGGGAACCTCCTCATCTATGAAGTCTATCTCAAGGAGAGGAAAAATACCAAACCAACCATCAATCAATCGGGTATGCAAAATATTCCTAAAGGTCTTGCTTCCTTTCTAATAATGCATACTATGATAATGATGATGATGAGGAGGAGACGGCCGCACTTGTTCGAAAATTTGCAAAATTTGTGAATAAAAATAAAGCAAGAAAACCAAGAGATAATGCTTGCTTTAAATGCGGAAAACCCGGGCACTTCATTGCCGATTGCCCAAAGCTCGATGAAGAGGAGCAAAAGAAAAGGAAGCCTTTTACAAAAAGAAGGCTCTAAATGCGGAAGTCAAAACATGGGATGAACTACTCAAACAACCGATGAGGAAGGAGAAACCGAACACGGTCTCATGGCTATAGACGATGAAAACAATGAGGTACACTCAAATTCTTCTACTTCCTCCATAGTTGATGACTTGCAATGTGATTTTGATGAATTGCAAATTGAGTTTCAAAATTTAATCGTTAAATACAAAAATTTGAAAAAGGAGCATAAGGAGATTAAGGTTGAAAAGGAAAATTATTTACCTCTTATGAATCTTTAGACAAAGCTCATGCTCTTACTCTTACTAGAATTCATTCTCTTGAAACCGAAAAGGAATCGCTCACAAAAATATTGAATGTTTGAAAAATGACGTGCATCGTTTCAACATAAGTACGGATAAAGTCACAAAAATTTTAGATGCACAAAGAGGTGAGCATTCCAAATCGGGACTTGGTTATAAGCCATTTCAAAGTGTTTTTAAGAAAAATAACCAAGGTCCGGCTTTTTGTACGTGCAATAATTATAATACTCCTACTTGTTTTTATTGTGGCAAAGTTGGACATTATGCTAATAATTGCAAATTGAGAAATAGCTCAAGACATGTTTGGAGACCCAAAGGTCTCAAGACTAACCCCATGGACCCCAAAATTATAGGGTACCTAAAAGAAATGAATTTGTAGGTAATAGGGGCTATAACAACCATGGAGGATTCGAAATGGCTCGTGGACAGCGGATGTTCACGCCATATGACCGGGAGGAGAGAGCTTTTACCAACATCAAGCTCCAAGAAGAGGGTATGGTCATGTTCGGCAATGGCAAAGGAAAAATTCTTGGAAATGGAGAAATTGGTAACTCTTCTTTCTCTCTTTGTAATGTTCTTTTAGTAGAAGGGCTTAAGTTTAATTTGATAAGTGTTAGCCAACTTTGTGATTCAAATTATGATGTTTCTTTTAATAAAGAAAAATGCCTTATTCTTAAAAATGGTAATATTATTTGTGAAGCAAATAGAAAAGGCAATCTTTACAAAATTTGTACTAGTGATTTGGTTAGTCAAAATGTTTCTTGTCTTGTCGCCAATAATGATTTAACGAGTTTATGGCATAGGCGACTTCGGACATGTTGGATACAAGAATTTGAAAAATATTTACAAAAACCAACATGTAAAAGGACTACCCAAATTGAATTTTGAAAATCTTGGCTTATGTGACACTTGTCAAAAGAACAAATTAGTTAAGAGTAGTTTTAAGCCCAAAAATGAAATTTCCACTACCAAACCCCTACAATTGCTTCACCTTGATTTGTATGGGGATATTGGTACGGCTAGTCTAAGTGGAAAACATTACACTTTTTTGTTATAGTCGATGATTATTCGAGATATACTTGGGCTCTTTTTCTTACCAAAAAAACGATGCCGTTAATGAGTTTGTTAAGTTGTGTAGACTTATTGAGAATGAAAAAGAAGATACTATCAAGTCTATTCGGCGATCGAGGTGGAGAATTTGACGGTGAATTTAGAGTATTTTGTGAAACCAAAGGATATGCTCATAATTTCTCGGCTCCAAGGACACCTCAACAAAATGGAGTAGCCGAACGGAAAAATCGAACATTACAAGAAATGAGTCGATCCATGCTCAATGAATTTTCACTTCCAAAGTATTTTTGGGCCGAAGCCGTGAAGTACCGCTTGCTATGTCATTAACCGAGTTTATATTCGTCCTAATATGAATAAAACTCCATATGAGCTTTGGAAAGGAAGAACTCCAAATATTAGTTATTTCAAAATATTTGGATGTAAGTGCTTTATTTTGAATACTAAGGATCAATTGGACAAACTTGATCCTAAGGCCGAAGAAGGTATATTTATGGGGTATTCAACCAAGAGCAAAGCATATCGGGTTTACAACAAGACTAGCATGGTTGTTGAAGAATCTATTCATGTCAAATTTAATGAAGCCTCGGGTGTTGAAAGAATACCCAATGACGATAGTGATGAAGAGGATATTGTTGAACCTATTGTTCAAAGTGATGCTCATAATGATAAACCTTCTATTTCATATGATCAACCTTCAAGTTCAAATGTTCCTCAAGAAGATAGGGTGATACTTGAATCTTCCCGTAGCATTGAAATTTAAGGAGATCACCCAAAAGATCTTATTATTGGTGATCCCCTTGATAAAGTAATGACTCGAAGGAATTTTGCCGAGAAAGCTCTTATATCTCAAAAAGAGCCTAAAAATGCTAAGGAAGCTATTGAGGATGAAGATTGGTTTTGGAAATGCAAGAGGAGTTGAATCAATTTGAAAGAAATGATGTATGGGAATTAGTACCTTGTCCTCCATCTCAAACAATTATTGGTACAAAATGGGTATTCCGGAACAAACTTGATGATCAAGGCAACATTGTTCGAAATAAGGCAAGGTTAGTAGCTCAAGGGTATTGTCAAGAAGAAGGTATTGACTATGATGAAACTTTTGCACCCGTAGCACGTTTAGAAGCTATTCGTATTTTACTTGCCTATTCTTGTTTCAAAAATTTCAAACTTTACCAAATGGATGTTAAATCCGCTTTCTTAAATGGTATTATTCAAGAAGAAGTCTATGTAAAACAACCTCCGGGGTTTGAAAATTTTTCTAGGCCTAATGATGTTTATAAACTTAAAAAGGCTTTGTATGGTTTAAAACAAGCACCCCGCATGGTATGATAGACTTAGCTCTTTTCTTTTGCAAAATGGTTTTACAAGAGGTAAAGTTGATACTACACTCTTTGTTTTTGAAAAAGGGCAAGATTGTTTACTTGTGCAAATTTATGTTGATGATATTATCTTTGGTGCTACTAATGAATCTTTGTGCAAGAAATTCTCCAAGTTAATGCAAGGTGAATTCGAGATGAGTATGATGGGGAGCTAAACTTCTTCCTTGGACTTCAAATTAAGCAATGCCAAGAAGGTATTTATATTTCGCAATCAAAGTATACAAAAGAACTTTTGAAGAAGTTCGGCATTGAAGAAGGAAGAACCGTCCTCGACTCTATGGCAACCAATGTCAAAATTGACAAAGATGAAAAAGGCAAGTCGGTTGATGAATCCAAGTATCGAGGTATGATTGGTAGTTTACTTTATTTAACCGCTAGTAGACCGGACATTCTTCATGCCGTATGCCTATGTGCTCGTTTTCAAAGCAATCCCAAAGAATCTCATATGAGTGCCGTTAAAAGGATTTTTCGATATTTGAAAGGCACCATTCAATATGGCTTATTTTATCCAAAGAATGAAAATTTTTCTCTTAAAGGTTATAGTGATTCGGACTATGCGGGAAATATTGATGATCGGAAAAGTACTTCCGGATCATGTCAATTTTTAGGCGATTGCCTAGTCTCTTGGTTTTCAAAGAAGCAAAACTGTGTTTCTCTTTCAACGGCCGAAGCCGAATATATTTCCGCCGCATTTTGTTGTACTCAACTTCTTTGGATGAAACAAACCTTAGCGGATTACAAATGCTCTTTTGAAAACGTACCTATCTTTTGTGATAATGTATCCGCTATAAATATTGCTCAAAACCCGGTTCATCATAACCGTACTAAACATATTGAGATTCGACATCATTTTCTAAGGGATTGTGTCTCAAAACGAAAAATTGAGATATCTTTTGTACCATCTCAAGATCAATTAGCGATATTTTTCACAAAACCGCTAACTTCCGAGACTTTTGCGTCGATACGAGCTCTCGTTAGGCATAATGCATATTGAATGAAATTTACGTTTGTATTTTGCACGTTTTTAAAACTTAGGGCGAAAAATCGGATTTTTGGTTGAAAATTCGGATTTTGGAAAAATTGCAAAACAATGGTTTGAAGAGGTTGAGGGCAACCGTCGCCCTCAACGTCGACCGTCGCCCTCAACCACGATCGTCCCTAAGCCATTTTTTGGTTTAAAATCGCTTCTGTCTTCAAAGAATTAGTCATTTTCACTCATTTTGGCCATTTTTCGTCCCCTTCGCCAAATGCACACTATTGTCACTCAAAATTGATTTTCATGCATCCCATTTATATCTTGGACCTTATAGCATGTTTATCATCATCATTGCTCATCTTTTCCGATCAAATGGTAAGAATTTTCCTTACTTTGCTCAATTGGGTTGAACCCTTGAGTTTATGGCCTTTCTTGTATATTACTTGATGAAATTATTTTATGATCATGATGAGCTTAGTTGTTATGCTGTTGGTATGATTTGGTGATGAAAATTTTTTGGCTTGGATCATTTACAAGGGCTATATACAACTCTTTTTATTTTTCACGCCCACAATGTGTTTGATGAAATGTTTCAATGAAAATTTCAACTTCTACATGATTCTCTCGCTTCCAAAAGTCTTCTATACTCTTTGAGATCATATTTTGGGAAATAAAACGAGCGTATGAACTCTTCATGATACATTTCTCCCATTTTCCTTGGTTTTTAAGCCTAAAATTGCTCTATGGTTGATAAATCGTCTCTTTGGCGCACTTTGATATATTTGTATGATGTTTTTATTGTCCTCACATTCTTTTTGATGATTCCAAAGGGGGAGAAACAGGAAAATTGCTCGTTAGCTCAAAGAAGCTAATAAAAGCTCGATATAGAAGCTATAAGCTATATCGAGAAGCTATAAGCTATGGCTTGTTTAGGCCATAAGTTGTGAAGAAAACTTAGTCCAATGGTTGTTTTATGGACTTGTTTTAAGTACTTGTGACAGGGGGAGCTTCTAGCTCATGAAGTTGTTGTTTATTTTGTAAAAGCTTGTGCTTCTAGCTTATACAATACTTCTTATTGATATGCTTATTGATAGGGGGAGCTTTTTGTAAAATGTTATTAAACGGATAGTTTACTATAAAACCGGAAAATTATTTTGTTTTCAAAATCGTCCTCTTGTAAATTGTTTTGGTTTGTAATCATCAAAAAGGGGGAGTTTGTTAGATAAATGTTTTTATCATGATTTTGATGATTTTATTAAAATGAGTTTTTATACCAAAACAATGTCTCTAAATGTTGTCCCAATACCTCCGATCGATCTAAAATGTTTTTACTATTTTTCGGAGTATTTCTTGGGGTTTATTTTCGATTTAAAATTGACAACACTTTTGTTTCAGTTCGACCGGTCGCCCTATAGGGCAACCCGTACTGAGTTGAGTTTTGAAACAGAAAATGGGACGTAAGAAAAAAAAAAGGCGGGCGACCGGTCGACCAGGTGGGCGACGGTGTGGTCGACCGGTCGACCGGAGGGCGACACTGCACCGCAAGTTGGATTTTTGTTCCAGACTTCTCTTTCGTAAAAACGCCAAGGGCAACCGGTCACACTGAGGCGACCGGTCGCACCCCCTTCGACCGGTCCCCTGTGTAAAAATTCGCAGAATTCAATTTCAATCTTATCTCTGCGCACCGGTCGAACCCCATGTTTGACAAAGAAACTATCCGCTGCGTTTTGCATGACTTTTCCCTATTTTGTGGGATTGATTTCTAACAGCTATATTGATGATTTTAAATGGTTTCTTTTGCAGCAAATCACTCCCAAGGAGGAGCCAATGTCCGGAAATCAAAGCCAAGACCTCTCCTATAAATAGAGGCTTCATTCAAGCAACAAGACACAACACTCAATACAAGCAAAGAGCAAACAAAGCAAACACTTTCATATATCTTGTTGTATTAGCCTTAGCACTTTCACTTGCACATATTTGAGGTCTAGGCTTTCAATTCTTGATTACACTTGCACTCATATTGTATCAATCATTATTGAGTTGTAATCTTGATTTTGGTCATCATTCAACACAAGACATCCTTGTGAGTATTCTTGTGGTAAGAATACACTTGGTGATCTAGGTGATAGGTGTTTGAAGGTTGTGGTAATCTTCAAAGGTGTTGTAAGAGGGTTGTGGTAATCCTCAAGTGTTGTAAGAGGGTTGTGGTAATCCTCAAGGTGGTGTAAGAGGATTGTGGTAATCCTCAAAGTGGTGAAGGAGGGTTGTGGTAATCCTCAAGGTGTTGTATTAATTTTTGTAAATTAATAAAATCTTTTCTTTCTTTTTTGAAATCCATCCCTGAGATATCTTTGGGGTGGTAGAGGATTAGGCCCTAGGTGGGTTGAACCTCTTTAAATCGACGAGTGTTGTTTTATTTCCGCATTTATATTCTCGTCTTTGGTTGATTATTCAAAAAGAGGGCAATATCCTAAAACCGAGATAATCTATTCACCCCCTCTAGATTATCGTAGCCACTTGGACTAACAATCTCTAAAGAAGAAAATTTGATTTTGAGTCTAATAGATCAAATTACAAATCCTGCTAAAAAACAGGAAGCAATTGAACATTATTTATCTGTTCTAGAATCAAATTCTAAACAGAATACTAGATCAGATACTAATACTAGTAATACTAGATTAGTACAAAAATTACAAGAAGAAGGAGAATTTTACTCCTACAATAAAATAATAGAAAAAGCTAAAGTAAAAATCAGAGAACCTACAATTTCTGAGCTAAAAGCTGAAATTAATGAGATTAAAGATGAATTGTCTATTCTAAAAAGAAAAATTGAATCTATTGAAAATATACCTTCTACTTCTAAAACGAAGTATGATTCATCAGAAGATAAAATTAATGATTCTAATGCAGAAGAAAATAATCCTTATCAGGATTTAGAATTAGTTAATCATATTACTTCTGAATTACCAGAAGATTTAGTTTGGATCAATAAAATTGACAAACAACTATTTCAAAAATGATATACAAAAGGTTTAATTAATCTTTTCATCTTTGATAATAAGTTTTACACGGATTTTATCCTAAGTCGCGTAGCTCGTACACCGTAAGGCCCAGTTAGTGGCAGGTTAGAGTGTGTAAATCGGTGACAGTAAACTTATTTTCAAAATGAATAGATTAAGTAAATACTTTCCAAAAAATTCTTTAGAAAAATCTGAAAATCAGAAAAACAAAGAGATAATAATCTCTGAAAATTTTGAAAAGAATCTTCAAAATTGGACATTACCAGTAGCTTCTAAACAGAAGATTTATAGATCTAATCATCTATCATTCAGATCTGATTATATTGTTAAAACAATAGAAGAATCTATACCTCTAAAAGAGGGTTATGATAATTTTAATCTATTATCTAAAAGGTTAATAGAACTACATAAAGTTCAATATAAGTACATGCATTTAGGCATGATTCAGATTGGCTTAAAGCCATTAACAAGATTAGGTTTGAATACCTCTGCCTTAATTATGGTTAGAGACCAAAGGCATCGAAATTTCGAAGACTCTCTAATAGGGATAGTAGAATCGTCCTTGTGTGACGATCCTATTTATTTCAGTTGTTTTCCATATTATACAATTTTATTATCTGATCCTAATATACTACAAGCTTTAACTTTAAATATTAAAACCGAAGGATTTGATATGTTGTCTGGATCATAAAATGTTGTATTAATATATCGTATTTGTTACAAGGTAATGAATACTACCGTTTCTAATTTCAGAATCGGATCTACTTCTAAAAGTCAAGAAACCACTTTATTCATTACCGATATTACTAAAAATAATATTGTGATTCCTAAAACAATTTCTTGGAATCAAATAACTTCACCAGAAATTTGGAAAATGGAACAAGCAGTTCCAACTCAAAAACCTGAACCAAGACACGTAGAGAAAATCATTCAATATGATGATGGTGATGTAATAATAAAATTCACTTCTCAAAGAAGTTGTCGTTTAAAACTAAACGAATCCAGTGAATCTGGATCTAGAAGATTCTCTACATCTTCTATAGAAAGTCTTAATATAGCAGGATTAAATAAAACCTCTGAAAACATTAGTAAACCAAATTATAAAGTTGAAATACCAACCACAAGTTTTAATACAAACAGACCTTCGTCCCCATCTTTCTCAAATATGGGATATAGTGTTAATACTATTTCTGATGAATTGTCTTACATTCCAGAACCGATTAGAAAAGCCTTTAAAAAGCTAAAAAATTATTTAAAAGCTCAATGGTTTTTATTGACTTACAATAAGTCAAAACAAAATAAATATTTTAATAAATTTTTTAAGTGGATCGAATTTAATAATAAAGATCCATATGAACATGATTTTTTCAAATGGTTGAAATTTATTTATTTTCCTTACAGAGGAAAAGAATTTCCTAATGTAAATGTCAATCATACGCAGATGACTAATACTGTTGAATCTGCTTATAAAAAATATTTATCATCTTCTGGAGAAGAAGCTAAAAGCATACATCCTCCCTTTACTACTTTAAAAGTAGAAAAAGGTGATAAGATTACATTAGCTGCACCAATAAAATTTGAAACTGGACAAGCTAATTTTGATGTGCTAATGCAGCAAAATAATTTTACAAATTTAAATCTTCAATCTATTAGTAGTCAAACTACTAGAATAGAAGAATTGCTAGAATCTCAAATAGGGATGGCAATTTCCTCCGAACCCGACGGAGGATTCGATACCCGACCCTAACGGAGGAGGGTATGGAGGGTAGTTTTTACCCGATTAAATAAATGGGCACGTGGGTATGGGTATTTTTCGGGTATGGGTATGGAGGTAGGTCTAGGTACATCCTACCCATACCCTACCCGATACCCGATTAAATAATAATATTATATCTATATAATATATCTACATATATATTTATTTATAATATTTTACATATATTTTTTATTTATACAACTCTATTTATTTATATTTAAAGAAAATGATTTTTTCCCCAAATCTCAACCAAAATCTACAAACCCACTAACACTTTTGTTTAATCATTTTTAATATTTTGCTATATTTTTATAATATTTAGTTCGCTAATTCTTATTTGTATTCTTTTTTCCTTATTGTTTCCTTAAGAATTTAGTAAATATCAATATCTTTATTTAAATAACTCAAATTTCTCTTTAAAAATAGAAATAACTTAAATTTGAAAAAAATACAATTGTAAGTGGTAAGAGGGTATGGGTAGGGTATGAATACCCGATCATCCGATGGGTATGGGGATGGGTATGAAAAGTATCATACGATGGGTATGGGTATGGATATGGGTATGAGTATAATAAATGGGTATGGGGATGGAGGATATAAAATCCTACCCGAATCCTACCCATTGCCATCCCTAATCTCAAAGTAGTCAAACTACTAAAATAGAAAATCTATTAAATTCTCAAAAGAATATAACTAAACAGAATGAAGCTTCGACTTCTAAATCAACTCTTATGTTGATACCTCCTCTTACTCTTAAAAAAGAAGAATATAATCTGACTCCCAAAAAGGACATAAATTTTATGAATGAATTAATTGATAGACTACAGAAATTAAAAATTTCAGATGATAAGTCTAAAAAGACTATGATGAATAAAGAGGAATCATCTGAAGAAGAAAAAGAT
The DNA here is from genome assembly GCA_016081115.2 of Rehmannia glutinosa. Lineage (NCBI taxonomy): Eukaryota > Viridiplantae > Streptophyta > Magnoliopsida > Lamiales > Orobanchaceae > Rehmannia > Rehmannia glutinosa. The sequence continues at coordinate 27,730,728 of CM071927.1, read as the reverse complement.
TCTGATTCATCAATACAAGTAAATAAAATTTATAAAACTACTAAGGTAAAACCTTACTATACAAGACCAACTCCATTTGATCTTCAAATTGAAGAAAAACAGGATAATGCTCAATTTAATGGTGATACCATAATTGAGTGGAATGTAGATGGTAAATCTGAATATCAGATTAAAACCACTATAAAACATATGCTAATATTTGCATCAGCCTCTGAAATGAAAGGCAATAATGATAAAACAATTGCCAAAGCCCGTGTTACTGGGTTTACTGGACAATTACAAGGCTGGTGGGATTTTTATCTTACTGATACAACTAGACAAAAAATATTAAATGCTACAATTCCTGAAACTGGGGAATCTGATGCAGTAAATACATTAATATATACGGTGTTATCACACTTTATTGGAGCTAATGATTTACAGCTCGATCGGACACATGAACAATTAATGAATTTAAAGTGTCCAACTTTATCGCATTTTAGATGGTACAAAGATGTATTTTTATCTAAAATACTTACTCGTACCGATTGTAAGGAAGATTTTTGGAAAGAAAAATTTCTTTTAGGACTTCCAGGACTCTTTGCAGAAAGAGTACGTAATAGGCTAAAAGCCAAAAGTATAAATGGAAATATACAATGGGATCAATTATCCTATGGTGATTTATCAGCAGAAATAATTGCTGAAGGAATAAATTTATCTAATGACATAAAATTAAAACATCAATTAGATATTCAAAAAAATAGAAAATCGCCAAATAATTGGTGATTTCTGTGAACAAATTGGTTTCCAACCAATACAGTATCCTAAAAGGGATAAATCAAAAAAGAAAAAAATCTTCAAAAAAGAAAATTATAAAAAGAAAAGAAAATCATTTTTCAAACAAAATGATTCAAATAAACAGAATAATTATTATTCTCAAAATAAACCTAAAAAGGGGAAAGAAAAAGCAAAGAATAATAATTCAACAGAAAAACCTGTCTGGTGGAAATGTGGTCGAATCGGCCATAAAGCTAATAAATGTTATGTTAAAAAGAAAATTCAAACATTAAACATAGCAGATGATTTAAAGAAATCATTACTTGATATTCTTCTTAATACAGAAGTAGAACAAAATCCTCAAACGGATTTATATGTTTCTGTAATTAAAGAAGATGATTCTGAAAAAAACAGAATCTAATGAATCTGATGAATTCTCATCATCTTCACAAAAAGATTGTAATGAAAATTGTGAATGCGAAAAATATTTTGCAAATTTGCTAGGATTACAGATTAATGTAATCTCTAAAGAAGAAAAATTGATTTTGAGTCTAATAGATCAAATTACAAATCATGCTAAAAAACAGGAAGCAATTGAACATTATTTATCTGTTCTAGAATCAAATTCTAAACAGAATACTAGATCAGATACTAATACTAGTAATACTAGATTAGTACAAAAATTACAAGAAGAATGAGAATTTTACTCCTACAATAAAATAATAGAAAAGGTTAAAGTAAAAATCAGAGAACCTACAATTTCTGAGCTAAAAGCTGAAATTAATAAGATTAAAGATGAATTGTCTATTCTAAAAAGAAAAATTGAATCTATTGAAAATATACCTTCTACTTCTAAAACGAAGTATGATTCATCAGATGATGAAATTAATGATTCTAATGCAGAAAAAAAATAATCCTTATCAGGATTTAGAATTAGTTAATCATATTACTTCTGAATTACCAGAAGATTTAGTTTGGATCAATAAAATTGACAAACAACTATTTTAAAAATAGTATACAAAGGTTACAATTATTGTTAATAATGAATTCTTTTAACAAATGTGCTTTTTATTAGATTCAGTCTTGATATAAATTGTATATCAGAAGGATTAATACCTACAAGGTATTATTCTAAAACTACTCAAATAATAACTGCTGCTAATAAGCAACCTCTGATAGTTAATTATAAATTATCAGATGCAGCAATCTGCAATAATGGTATTTGTTTACCAACAACCTTTATCATGGTTAATAACCTATCTACATCTGTAATTTTAGGAACTCCATTTTTCCAAACAATATTTCCTATACAAAAAATTGATGATACTGGCATTTTTACCAGGGTGGGGGAATATGACCTCCATTTTCCATTTTCAATGCCACCAAAAACTCATTTCATAAATACACTTTTGAATATTATTCAAAAGAAAGAAAAGTTTTTACATCATCTTAAAGATGAAATTTCTTTTAAAACTTTACAACAAGCTCTTGAATCTAAAAAGGTACAAGAAAAAATAAATAAAATTAAAGATACCATATTTAAAGAAATATGTGCTGATACTCCCAATGCCTTTTGGGATAGAAAACAACATATGGTAAGTTTGCCATATGAACCAGATTTTAATGAAAAATCTATTCCTACTAAAGCAAGACCTATTGCAATGAATCAAAGATATATGGATCTTTGCAAAAAGGAAATTCAAGAATGACTTGAAAAAGGTCTAATTAGACCAAGTTCTAGTCCTTGGAGTTGTCCAGCATTTTATGTTGAAAATAATGTTGAAATTGAAAGAGGAATTCCAAGACTGGTTATTAATTACAAACCACTTAATAAAGTGTTAAGATGGATAAGATATACGATACCTAATAAAAGAGATTTGCTTAATAAGCTATGTGAAGCAAAAATCTTTTCAAAATTTGATATGAAATCTGGATTTTGGCAAATTCGATAAAAGAAGAAGATAGGTATAAACTCGCTTTTACTGCTTCCATTTGGACATTACGAATGGAATATTATGCCATTTGGACTTAAAAATGCTCCATCTGAATTTCAACATATTATGAATGATATTTTTATTCCTTATATGGATTTTACAATTGTTTATATTGATGATGTTCTATTATTTTCAAAAAATTTAGAACAACATTTTAAACATATTAATACATTTATAAATGTTGTTAAAAAAGCAGGACTTGTAGTACCTGCTAGAAAAGTATTACTATGTCTAACAAAAATAAAATTTTTAGGACATGACATAGAAAATGGATTAATACATCCTATAGAAAGAGCAATAAAATTTGCGATAAATTTCCCGATGAAATTATGATAAAAATCAAGCATAAAGATTTTTAGGAAGTCTTAATTATGTTAAAGACTTTTATAAAGATCTATCTTTTGATTGTAAACTTTTATTTCAAAGGCTTAAAAATAATCCATCAAAATGGACTATAAGTCATACAGATGCTGTAAAACGCATTAAAGAAAGAGTAAAAACTCTTCCATGTCTTTCTCTTGCTAATCCGCAGCTATTAAAAATAGTTGAAACAAATGCCTCTGAAATTGGTTACGGAGGAATATTAAAACAAAATGAGCAAGATTTTAAAGAGATTCTTGTTAGATATACATCTGGTTTATGGAATCAGACTCAGAAAAATTATTCTACAATTAAAAAAGAAATATTATCAATAGTTCTTTGCATCACTAAATTTGAAAGTGATTTATTAAATAAGAAATTCTTATTAAGAATTGATTGCAAATCTGCAAAATATGTTTTAACTAAAGATGTTAAAAACATGGCATCTAAACAAATATTTGCTAGATGGCAGACAATCCTGTCTTGTTTTGATTTTGATATTGAACATATTTCTGGAAAATCTAATTCTTTACCAGATTTTCTAACACGAGAATTCTTGCAGGGAAAATCCTTGAATACAATCCACATGAGGAATCAACCTCCAAAAAGCCAAGAAAATAAGATGAATAAAAATTCATCCTGCTTCATCTTCAGTGCTAAAAGCACTAAAGATACCAAGTGCTACACAAGAATCTTCTCAAATGAAGAATTTTGATCCTACAAAGGAATTCGAAAAATGATGATAGTGCTTATGATATTCAAATATGTCAAAACGCTATTTTTTCAAATAGTCCTAATAAGACGATTGAGGAATTAAAATATCCTTATGTTATTTCTGGATATATAAAATATTGTCCAGTAGAAGAAAGTATACAAAATCTTTCTCCATCACAAAGTTGCTCAATCATATTTGATAAAAGATCTTCCTCCTTTATTTGGGAAAAAGACTCGAGAATACATTGAGGCAATTTTAACTGAAACCGGATCAGTGGAGATATCTCACATGAACCGAGGAACTCATGAGTATAGCTTTTCTAAAATGATTATTAAAAATATCCTTCCACCTACAAGTTGGGGGTTACAATTGCTTCAACCTAGGCAATTGAATACTTTTAAATCTTTACCAAATCTTTATAACTACGACGATTATATTCGTGCTTGGGAATTTACTCTCCTTTATGATAATCCTCAAAGGAAACACACTTGGTGGATAAAATTCTCACTTGTTGAACCAAGCCAACATATTCCGATGTGGTTTAAAACTTTTTTCTTCTCTTGGGGAGTATCTACAGATATTCTACCCACAAATGTAAAACAAATTTTACTGCTTTTTCAACAAAATAATGATCAGTTTGATTCTTCTACCTCTTTATTGTAATTTGCAATACAGTATCAATTCCCATGGATTATAAAATAGGAATATGCTCTTAAAAAGAGAGATTTGATAAAAAATGACATTAAATTAAATGTCATATTCCTTGGAAAAAATATTTTAATAAAATGGTGGGCCAAAGAAGACTTCTTTGGTGAAGGCTCAACTTATAGCTTAAAAGGAATCAAATCTCTAAAACCGGCTCATAAAACAATGAGAAATATGAATTACCAAGTTCCAACTCAATCAGCTCTTCTAAAAGAATTGTTGCAACATATGGATAAGGATAGTGTTGCAAAATTATTCAAAGAAGTGTTTGAACCGGTAACTACTGGAACTGATAAACCAAGTACTTCATCATCCTCAAAAAATAACAACACTGAAGACATCGAAATGAATGATGCTCAAGATCCTTATGATGATGAAACTCTCATTTTAGAGATGATGACCAAAGAATACGAGGGATAAAATTATTTCAAAATCAATCATAGAATAATACGTCAGCCATGACATCAGCACTGACGCAAGCAGTGACATAAGCCATGACGTAATGGTGACGTCAACATTTTATAAAATTTTGAAATCCGCAGTTGAAGTCCGGTGGATTGGCTATAAAAGGCTAATAAGCCTCTTCATTTTAGGCATCCAAGTTTTCTATTCTCTCTCTCTTTGTAATATTCCCAGTTGTAATAAAAGTTTGTAATAGTTTCTGATCCCGATCGATTGTTCCGATCAAGATCACTGTACATGTAAGTATTTAATAAAAGTTTGTTTGTTGCTTTTATAATTTGTTCTTTGTCTGTATATTTAAAAAAAAATATCTTATAATTAAAACTCAAAAGTTTCATACAATTGCTTCTGCTATAATAATAATAATCTTACTCTGATAATAATCTTATAATTGAAACTCAAAAGTTTCATACAATTGCTTATGCTATTTAAGACTTATAGTCTTAAAATTTTCTAATATTAATAATTTTGAGTTAAAACAGCTCATTTATATCCTGGTACCATTTTGGTCGCCAATCTGAATCATGCCTAAATGCATGTACTTATATTGAACTTTATGTAGTTCTATTAACCTTTTAGATGATAGATTAAAATTATCATAACCCTCTTTTAGAGGTATAGATTCTTCTATTGTTTTAACAATATAATCAGATCTGAATGATAGATGATTAGATCTATGAATCTTCTGTTTAGAAGCTACTGGTAATGTCCAGTTTTGAAGATTCTTTTCAAAATTTTCAGAGATTATTATCTCTTTGTTTTTCTGATTTTCAGATTTTTCTAAAGAATTTTTTGGAAAGTATTTACTTAATCTATTCATTTTGAAAATAAGTTTACTGTCAACGATTTACACACTCTAACCTGCCACTAACTGGGCCTTACGGTGTACGAGCTACGCGACTTAGGATAAAATCCGTGTAAAACTTATTATCAAAGATGAAAAGATTAATTAAACCTTTTCAAAATTTTCTATATAAATTAATACAGTTTAACTGTATATACTGTATAATTATAATTTTGTCTCTGATACCAAAATGGTACCAGGATATAAATGAGCTATTTTAACTCAAAATTATTAATATTAGAAAATTTTAAGACTATAAGTCTTAAATAGCAGAAGCAATTGTATGAAACTTTTGAGTTTTAATTATAAGATTTTTTTTAATATACAGACAAAGAACAAAATAATAAATTATAAAAGAAACAAACAATTATTTATTAAATACTTACATGTACAGTGAACTTGATCAGAACAATCGATCGGGATCAGAAACTATTACAAACTTTTATTACAACTGGGAATATTACAAAGAGAGAGAGAGTAGAAAACTTGGATGCCTAAAATGAAGAGGCTTATGAGCCTTTTATAGCCAATCCGCCGGACTTCAATAGCGGATTTCAAAATTTTATAAAATATTGACGTCATCATTACGTCATGGCTTACGTCACTGCTTGCGTCAGTGCTGATGTCATGGCTGACGTATTCTTCTATGATTGATTTTGAAATAATTTTATCCTTCGTATTCTTTGGTCATCATCTCTAAAATGAGAGTTTCATCATCATAAGGATCTTGAGCATCATTCATTTCGATATCTTTAGTGTTGTTATTGTTTGAGGATAATGATGTTGACGTCATCATTACGTCATGGCTTACGTCACTGCTTGCGTCAGTGATGATGTCATGGCTGACGTATTCTTCTATGATTGATTTTGAAATAATTTTATCCCTCGTATTCTTTGGTCATCATCTCTAAAATGAGAGTTTCATCATCATAAGGATCTTGAGCATCATTCATTTCGATGTCTTCAGTGTTGTTCATAAGATATAATTTATATGATATTTGAATTATACAAATAAATACTCTTAACTTAATCCAAATTATAATTGAATTACATGATGCTGGACATATAAGCCGATACTCTTAGTCTTACCATTCAATTATAATTATAATTGAACAATTGAATTATATGGTTCATGATATAAAAGGATACCAACCATTCTATCCATTTTCAATGAAAATTGAACTATATGATTCATGATATATATGTGATGTTATTAAGCTTATTCAGAATGAACAATTGAACTATATGATTCAAGATATATATGTGATATTATTGATTTATTCTGAATTATAAATCAACATTTGAACTATATGATTTAATCTATTATTAAGTTAATCCTAATTATAATTGAACAAATTGTACTATAAGTCAAGTTACAATAAAATAAGTTTGTTGTATGGTAAGTCAAATAAGATGAAAATGAAATTCGAAACTAAGGAATAATTTTCAAACTAAAACTACATATTGAAATTCAGAAATAATTTTAATCGAGAATAAAATTTTCACATGATAATATGTCAAACTTTAAATAACAAGATCATTTTGAATTCACATAGCACGATTAAACTATCGAAAAATATGTCACAGTCGTGACTAACATCGCGAGAATTCTAAGTATCAAACGAACGATTTATTCAATATTATTAATCACATAATAGATTATTACTACAAAATACGAGGTATTAATTTTTTTTTATTTTTCATTAAAATTTAAAATTACATAGAACTCTCAAACTTAAATAAAAGTTATTTATAAGTCTTAAATAGATACTAATATTATATAAATTAAAAATAGTTATTAAAATGATTTTTGTAAATATTTCTTAGTATTACATAATTTAATATTATTGTTGGCAAAATTGAATTTAAACTTCACTTCAAACAAATTGCATGTAAATTGGCGCCATATACATGCTAATTTGGAGCCAAATGATATAAGGGTTGTAAAGTAATTCTATTAACATAAACATTATTAATTATTAATTGAAATAATCCATCTACTTTATGGCTGGCCATAATATGGCCATTTAACACTTCCTTTATCTTTTTCCGTTGGTACATATATTTCAAATTTTCAATTGTAGCAGTTGGCATCCCTATCCATTACAATAGTATCATAAATGATCCATCATCTATGGAATAATAAAAATTCCATGTCATCAGTATGTAATTAAAATGGTGGCAAAGAAGCATGGCTACGATTTAGATTTAATGTATATATTATTAATCTAATTTAGTACAATATACAATGTTCATTTTAAAAAAAAAAAGGGTTATTGATTTTTTAGTACATGACCTATAGGCACTTTGCTGATTTGGCACCTGACATTTTCGAGTTACTAATTTAGTACCTATACTTCACTGTTTTTTTATAAATTGATACCTATTCACTTTTAACGACGAAAATACCCCCAAAAAACATAAATATACTCAAAATGAATTTTTGAGTATACTTATTTAAATTATTTTGGTAAAAAATTATACTTATTTAAATTATAAAATCAATTAAAATTTTAATTAATTTAATTAATAAAAAAATAAAAAGAAGATTTTAAAAATATTAATGAATTTCTAGAAAAAATTAAATTAATTACGTTAAATTAATAAATTAATAAACATAAATTAAAATTTAATTAATCGAAGAAAAAAATGTAGTTTAGTTAACTAATATTAAAATTCAAATGAAAATTAAATAATTTAAAAATTAAAATTAAGATAGTAAATAAGAAAATTACATCAATTTTTATTAATATATTAATTTTTAATTAATTTTTTATCGAATTTTAAAAAATAATTAAATAATTAAATTTAATTTTTTATAATTAAGAATTTAATAATTTAATTTAAATAATAATGTGTTATATCATAATTAAATTTATTTTTTAAATTTAATAATTATAATTAAAACTTAACTTTTTAACAAAAATAAAAAAATCTTGGGGGCATTTTCGTCCTTAAAAGTGAATAGGTACTAATTTATAAAAAATGTGAAGTATGGGTACTAAATTGGTAACTCCGAATGTCAGGTAGCAAACCTGCAAAGTGCCTATAGGTCAGATACTAAAAAACAAATAACCCTAAAAAAAAGGCAAAACTTATATAGGACCATCTCACGTGTCGCATTTCGTGAGACCGTGACCCAACCCAAAAAATCAGTGGTATTTTTGTAAATATTGGACTATTGAATGGGTATTATGATAATTAAAAAGTATTAGTTAAATTATTCAGCATTTTATGAGAAAGTTGCTATTTCGGCCTCAGAGGAAGTCTCCATGCGAGACATGTACAAATTTTATGAACACAAAAGCTCCAGATGGAATAAGTTCCACTTGGTTGTCCATTGCTCAAGATCAAACTACCATTACAATAGCAAAATACAAAAGGTAAATGATATTAAGAATGTATGTTTTTTAATAAAATTCAATAAATTGAAAAATTACCAAACATTTGAACAAAGTACTAATTAAGTCAACAATCTAAAAGCAAGCAACATGCTCAAGACGTTGTTATCAAATCTCCCTACCAAAACGAATTTGTTGGATCATAAAGATTTTGAAACATTTATTTACGTACCAAAACATGTGATTTTCAATACAATAACATAGTAGGAAGTTGCATAGAGTAGTTGTTAAAATAGGTGATGTCCCAAACATCTCCTCCGCGGAATTTCAATGTATATTAAAAGGGAGAAAATATTTGCTTCAAAAGGAAGGAGAAAAGATAGAGTAAAACGTGATTATTGAATTTATTTGACATCAACAATTAGGGATGGCAACAGGGTGGGTCGAAACCCGACTCCACATTAAACCCACCCCGTCAGGGGCGGGTCTAAACCTGGTCAAAGGAGTCCCGGGCGGGTTATGGACCCGTTTGACTAAAACCCGCCAGGTACAGGGTGGGTAACAGGTTTGGGTGAATCCGCCCTACATATATATATAGATATATATATAAATAGTAATGGCTTTTTTATAATTTCACTGAAAATGTGTTATCTAATTTGCATACTTCTACTAAATCGAATGAACTTTCAACACGGTAAAATTTTTTTGCCTCATCTTTAATTCTTCAACTTTTTAGCAACCTTGGGACTGAACACATGTATTCCTGGAATAACCCCCTGCTTCACCGTTGCTTGGCATTGACAGGTTTTTTTTGTTATGCAATTTATTAGTGTTTTTTTCTTTAGTTGTTGATCAATTAACATTGTAAATCCTTTTGCTAATGACTTTGTGTAAAAACATAGAATAATTAGCAGGGTTTTTCTTTTGGTGGGGGGTTTCGGCGGGTCCAACCTTCCGAGTTACGGGTTCAAGGTGGGGCGGGAAAAATCCTGGGTTTAGCCAAACCCGTCCCAAACCCATCCCGTTGCCATCCCTATCAGCATTACTGAAACTGACAAGAATGATAAAAAAATTTAAAAATGGAAATGAAAATAAAAGGATTATATATAAAAAGAAATTAGATGTAGACAACAGACAGAAACTGTTTTGTAGTAACTATTATTTTTTAATCCAGCCCAACTTTAGTCTTAAGGGTTTTTTTTTTTTTTTTGAGGAAATAGTCTTAAGGGGTTAAGTAGGCCCAACAGCAAAGAAAAAAAAGGGATAAGGACACAATTGCCCTACATTTTTCCTAAAATCCTTGAAAATACGTTAATGTTGTTTTTTAGGGCAGATCACTCCAAGACAGGGTTTATGAATAAGTCCAAGCCTTCTTCTTCCGAAATGGGAAGTCTTCTAAGTCTTATTCTCCTTGAGCTGGAAATCTTCTACTGGGAACTTGCATGTACACACGTAAACATTAGGGGGGGTCCCTGGGGGTTGCCTAGGGAGGCCCCTCCGATAAGTCAGCACGGTGAACGAGAGAGAATATAAGAAAGTAACTGAATACTGAATAATAGTTAAGTGAGATTATGAGAGAATTAACTTACAAATAAAGAGGATGGACCTTTTTATACCTGGGTAGTGGGTATTGTTGGTCGCGTAGGAGAAAGTGGCCTGCTGGCCGGGTTATTCCATCTGGAGCCCATTAATTATTGGACTATTAATAATATTTATTCCAATATATAAAAGAAATTATATATTAAATAGCAAAGGACATTTTTGCCCTCAACATACGCTGCCACTTTTTTTTCCTTCCTCCAAATACGTTCCTCCTTCCTTTCTTCCTACAAATAAGCTGCTTATCTTTTCCTCATGTTTTCTTCGCGGCAAACATGCTCAAATTTATACTGCAAATCACTTCTCCTGTTTTTCTCCAATTTTCTTCACTACAAACATGCTAAAACTTATACAACAGCTTTAACTTGAAGTTGCAACATAGATATCAAAACCATCACTAGAAAAACAGCAAAATCCCAGAATAACCTGAAGAAGAATTCAATTCCAGCAACAACATGAAGAACAAAACAAAGAGGAAGAATGAAGCAAAATCTCAACAAACAACAAGAAAAAGAACAAATCGTATAAAATCATAGCAAATCGTAGCAGAAGTTAGAATAAAAATCAAGTAATCAACAACTATCGACCTCCAAGGCTATATTTAATTGAAACTCACTCCTTTTGAAAATACTGGCTTTTCTCTGCTGCTATTTTCATTGTTTTCTTCATTTTTCAATTTAAAAAATGTTGAACATGTTGTTTCTAGTTTCAATTGTTTCAAGATTGTTTCAAAATTATTGCAAAATTGTTTCAACAATGTTTATGCTTCATATATTTGCAGTGGTCTGTCACACTTAATAATGTATTTGCAATTGTTTCAACTGGTTGTTTCAGAGTTACTTTGAAGTTTTTTGGAACACGTTTTGAACGTGTTTCAGCTAATACAATGCCATTGTTTGTCTTCTTAATTTCTAAAATTGTTTCAAATGTGTTTCAAAACTGTTCCAAACATGTTTATTGTTGTTTCAAAGTTATTCTGAACATGTTTCAAAAATATTTATATATGTAGTGGAACTGTGTCAAACTTAACCATCTATCTGCAGTTTTCAATTGATTGTTTTAGAGTTTTTAAAGTTATTTCGAACATGTTTTAAATGTATTTCATCTAATATAATATCACAGTTTCTCTTGTTAATTTCTAAAGTTGTTTAAAAGGTGTTTCAAAGATATTATTCCAAACAAGTTTCAGCTAATACAATTTCATTGCTACATGGAGACAGGGGCGGATCCATGATTTACGACTGAGGGGGGCCAACTTAGGGTGACAGAGATCAATAGACGGGTACCCACACATGTTTGAATCCTAATGGGATGATACGAGTACTCCCTCCGTCCCAATAAGTGTTGATTACAATGTTATAATGGTACAGAATCGGGAATACCTTCAAAATGGCAAAGAACAGAAACAAAAGATTACAGAAAATGAACTAGCTATTACAACTTGTCAATAGAACTTTCAGAAGCCGAGTCGAGACAAATCTCTTTCCGCCAAGCAATTACGTCCCGGCTAGTGCTCACGGTTTGACGTATTTCTTCCAAAGATGAAACGGCTTACGTCTTCTGTGTAGTAGCACCACTAACACGACACCTTCAACTAGAAATGTCTTTGACTTGTTGGGACTTAGTGCGAGTAATGCGTAAGATGAGTGTATGCTTTTTATGGAGTAAGAATTCAGTGTTTCAAACTGCGTCTGCAATGCACAAACATGTATAAATAGTCAACCATTCCACCTACAGGAGAAAAAACTAGGTAGTGGGCATTAATCACTTGTAACAACCAAGGTGTTACATCCCACTACTGCATAACAGTCAGGTAGTAGGCTAACTTCAGGTGACCACCACTGCAGGAGTTACAACTCCAACAGTCACGCGAATCTGGACACCTACAATGTCCAGATTCATTGGGCTTCAATAGTCCATCATCGGCAATCAGGCCAAGCCCATTTTCGAGTGGCAAAACTTTAGTGGACCTGGACCCGGGCCCAATAGGGCCGGGCCGGGCGGGCGCGCATACGCGCGTGTGGCCCACTTGTGATCATCCACTTGTGTTATAGTTTATACAACAAATAACACCTTCTAGTAAATAAACTAGGATAAACTATGATTTGTATTCCATGTGGGATAAGGCAAAAGCCTTTCATCTCCCTTTACATAATCTTTACATAATGCCCATTTATGTGGCTACCTTCGTGTATTAATTTATCACTCACCAAAATTTGGTTTTGAGATATAAAAAATACTACGAACATCTACTCGGAACATAGATTAATAATATATAATTTAATTTCTCCAGAATTAAATATTTAGCCACCGAAAATTTGGTCAAAGTCGTGTCGACACCCACTTTATCAAAACCAAAATTTCCAACAATCCCCCACATTAGTGGAAATTAATGTATGCATGAAAGCAGACACGCAAACCAGTCCTCAAGAGACAATATTGCATTCGGAAAGGTAGCTTATGGCTTTGAACCTTCCGTAGTCAATACCATCGGGTACACTGGCGGCTTAGTGGACGCAATGCCTTGAACTATTCCTCCACGGTGTATACCGAGTCAACAATATTAACACAATAAGGTCTCAACACCTTCTGTTCTCACGTTTTGTGTCCGTTTCGGCCATGGACACCACTTTGGATTCATAAGTGTTACTTTGAAGCGACCCACACTTCTCACTTATATAGGTGATCTCCTATCCGAGTATCCTGCCATACTCAACCTCAACGAGGTGTAGGAATCATTAAAAGTCAAATGACTTAACCTCACCACAACTTTGCAGGTGTTTCAACACTTGGTATTGCTTTATAGGGATGGGTTATAACATTGTCTTCAAGTGTTACAACATAACCTTCATAGTTTAGTTTTCCCATTGAACCAAGTTCTTGGGATCTCCAGTCATCAAGGTTGGGTTACCACTATGATAGTTATTTTTACTTTGTGGACTTCAAGCCCATTCCCTCTAGCAACTTACCCAATTGATCTCGATTCAGTCCTTTTGTTAAAGGATCTGCCAAATTGTCTTTTGACTTTACGTAGTCAATTGACATAACACCATTTGAGATCAATTGTCTAACGGTATTGTGTCTCCGACGAATATGTCTAGACTTATCGTTATACATATTGCTCTGTGCCCTTCTTATAGCCGCTTGGCTATCACAGTGAATCATCACAGAAGGCACATGCTTCCTCCAACATGGAATATCTTCCGAAAAGTTTCAAGCCACTCGCTTCTTCACCACTTTATCCAAAGCTATAAACTCGTATTCCATGGTGGACCGAGCTATACATGTTTGCTTAGTGGACTTCCACGATACCGCACCACCTCCAATGGTGAATATGCATCCACTAGTTGAATAAGAATCTTTCGAATTTGAAATCCAACTAGCATCACTATATCCTTCAAGTACAAATGGATATCTTGAGTAGTATAGCCCATAATCCAAGGTATACTTCAAGTATTTTAACACCCTGGTTAATGCTTACCAATTCTCATGGCTTGGATTGCTCGTGAACCTACTCAACATATTTACAGGGTAGGCCAAGTCCGGGCGTGTACAATTTGTGATGTACATCGATCGCCTATTATACGTGAGTATTCCATCCGAGCACTGGTTCTACGCTTTATTAGCAACAAGATTTATACTTAAATCAATGGGCGTCTTTGACGGAATCGCAAAAGCATTGAATTTCTTGAGCACTTTCTCCACATAGTGGGATTGTGACAAGATAATTCAATCGGAGTTCTAGCGATTTTTATCCCAAGGATTACATCGGCCCCCATATCCTTCATGTCAAAGTTCCTCTTTAACATTCTTTTAGTCTCCATGATAGTATCATGACTACTGCCCATGATTAACAAATCATCTACGTATAGACAAACTATGACAAATGTTTCCGATGTCCCTTTGACATATACGCATTTATCACACTCGTTGATTTTAAATACATTTGACAACATCGTATTGTCAAACTTAAGATGCCATTGTTTTGGAGCTTGTTTCAGTCCGTACAAGGATCTTATTAACTTGCATACCTTCTTTTCTTGACCGGGTGCAACAAACCCTTCAGGTTGTTCCATGTATATTTCAACATCTATCTCTCCATTCAGAAACGCCGTCTTGACGTCCATCTGATGAATCTCTAGATTGTGCAAAGCAGCAATCGCAAGAAGCACCCGAATAGACGCAATCCTCGTTACTAGAGAATAGGTATCAAAGAAGTCATATCCTTCTTTTTGTTTAAAGCCTTTGGCTACAAGCCGTGCTTTATACTTATCAATAGTTCTATCTGTTTTATACTTCTTATTTAGAATCCATTTACATCCTAAAGGTTTATGACCAGCAGGGAGATCAACCAACTCCCAAGTATGGTTCTGCAGAATGGACTCGATTTCACTATTGATAGCTTCTTGCCAGAGCAGAGGATTTCACAGCACAATATACACTGTAAAGTGCATCACTAAGTCCGTTTAGGACATAGTTACGGCACAGGAAATCACCCTAGCCCCATGCATCAAACGCAGTGCGTTTTTTAGCATTCGTTTCGTTCTCGGTAACAACAGGAGCGTCCTCGGTCAGATACTTCGCCAGACTCAGGGTAGTCAGGTAAAACAACATTTTTTGCTGCCACCTCTTGAAGTCGAAACCCATGAATTTTTCGGGTTTCTCAGCTTGAGCAGGAGTGGCCATCGTGAAGTTCGATAATTACTTTGCGATTGTTGATTACAATGTTACAATGGTACAGAATCGGGAATGCCTTCAAAATGGCAAAGAACAGAAACAAAAGATTACAGAGAATGAACTAGCTATTACAACTTGTCAATAGAACTTTCAGAAGCCGAGTTGAGACGAATCTCTTTCCGAAAGCAATTACGTGTCCCGGCTAGTGCTCACGGTTTGACGTATTGCCTCCAAAGATGAAACGGTTTACGTTTTTCTCGTGGTAGCAAAGACCACTAACATAGAAGCACCTTCGAACTAGAAATGTGCTGAAGACTGGTTGCTGGACTTAGTGCAGAATGCAGAAGATGAGTGTATGCTTTTTATGGAGTAAGAATTCAGTGTTTCAAACTGCAATGCACAAACATGTATAAATAGTCAACCATTCCACCTGCAGGAGAAAAAACTAGGTAGTGGGCATTAATCACTTGTATCAACCAAGGTGTTACATCTCACTACTGCATAACAGTCAGGTAGTGGGCTAACTTCAGGTGACCACCACTGCAGGAGTTACAACTCCAACAGTCACACGAATCTGGACACCTACAATGTCCAGATTCATTGGGCTTCAACAGTCCATCAGTCACTTGAATCTGGGCCAAGCCCATTTTCGAGTGGCAAAACTTTAGTGGACCTGGACCCGGGCCCAATAGGGTCGGGCCGAGCCGGCCCAAGCCTAGGCCAGGCCGGGCCGGGCGGGCGCGCGCGCTCGTGTCTGGCCCACTTGTGATCATCCACTTGTGTTATAGTTTATACAACAAATAACACCTTCTAGTAAATAAACTAGGATAAACTATGATTTGTATTCCATGTGGGATAAGGCAAAAGCCTTTCATCTCCCTTTACATAATCTTTACATAATGCTCATTTATGTGGCTACCTTCGTGTATTAATTTCTCACTCACCGAAATTTGGTTTTGAGAAATAAAAAATACTACGAACATCTACTCGGAACATAGATTAATAATATATAATTTAATTCCTCCATAATTAAATATTTAGCCACTGAAAATTTGGTCAAAGTCGGGTCGATACCCACTTTATCAAAAACAAAATTTCCAACAATAAGATAGACCACATTTTGTTTTCGTTTGTCCCAAATTATAGATTTATTTTCTTATTGAGAGTATTAATTACACAACAATAGACTAAACTACCCCTATTTAATTCACTTTGTTTGAGACCAACAATGATATACTTCCATTTAATGCAAGGGTAAAGTAGGAAGAACATGGATAAAGATTATGGTCTCAATTATATTTATTGGGTTTTTTCTTAATCTGTGTGAAATAATGTACTTGCCTATCTTATTGAGATGAAGGGAGTAATACATATGATTTCTTAATATGGTTTGAGATGAGTACAAGTAGTATTAATATCATAGGATTTGGGTAGAGATACTTGAACGCTAACAGTTAGAAGGAATTATCCAACATATATATATATATATATATATATATATATATATATATGATAAATATATTTAAATACGTTATCATTGCATCAAAAAATTGTATCAATATTATTCATAGTTAAATTAAATATTTCTAAATACATCAATAAACTCTAATCAAGATGTATACTGCACAATTTTAAGTATTATGATATATATCAAGATCTACACAATATTTTATTCAAACTTAAAGGTAACAATCATGGGCTTGTGTTTTTTACAACAAATTTTATTGATCAATAATTTGGGTTGGAAACAAAAACATAAAAATACTTCATATACATATATGGATACATATACATATACATATATTTACACACACATATATAAGTGTAAAAATAAAAACTTTGGGGGGGGGCAAGGCCACCCTGGGGCATAGGGTAGTTCCGCCCCTGCATGGAGACACATGACGACAGCTCCAGAAGTAGTATACCATAATGGACAATGTGAAGAAAATAAGAATTACATCTACTTTGTAGTAACAAACATACTCATTCCAAAAGAATGCAATTCCAATACACTAAATAAAATTTCGGAATATAAAAAATAAATCAACTAAAAAGAAGAAACAATGTAGATTAAATATCCAACTGAGAGAACGTCTGTCACTATTAAAGATTGAAAATAATTTTAATCTAAAACAACTCAATTGTTTCAATTGTAAATAATTCAATTAGTGAGAAAACTCAATTGTTTCAAGGTTATTTCATAATTGTTTCTTACATATTTAAGCATGGTTACGGAAAAGACAAAATGACAAAAACGTAAAAATCTAAATAAGTCACTCGGAACGTACAAAAATCAAACAAAGTGTATAAAAGTCAATTGAACATAAAATTATCTTTTATTTTAGAAAAAGTGGGTATTTTTTGTAATTTGCCCCCCCCCCAAAAAAAAAGGTAGGCCTAGAAGCAGACGAGCCTTTTCCTTGCTTTGAATCTTTTTCATTTTTCTTGTTTTTCCTTTTTCCTTCTCTATTTCTCTTTTTTAAAAAGGAAAAAAAATGAAGTTTTCCTTTAGAAGTCTAGAACTCCCACTAGCACGTGTACCATTTAAATATAGTGTAAGTTATAGGGGTGTCAATTTGGGTCAACGAGTCGGTTCATGTTTGATTTCGAGTTGCTTTCGGGTTATACTCAAAATACGTCAAAAAATAAGTGGAAGATAAAACAACTACGTTTTAGACAAATTGGTAACTTCATGTCAGTCGTGTTCGTGTTCAGGTCATATTCGTATTTCTCTCAGTAACTTCAGGTTAGGTTCGTATCGGATTTCATGCCGGGTCAGGGATTGACACTCCTAATACTAAGTCATACATCTCCTTTTGTTTTCACTATAGGAAATAAATTTTAATTAATTTGACTAGGTATATGAA
This sequence comes from Rehmannia glutinosa, assembly GCA_016081115.2. Taxonomy (NCBI): domain Eukaryota; kingdom Viridiplantae; phylum Streptophyta; class Magnoliopsida; order Lamiales; family Orobanchaceae; genus Rehmannia; species Rehmannia glutinosa. The sequence goes on along the minus strand of CM071927.1, from coordinate 27,712,408 downwards.
GACATCTATACGAGGATGAGAGGTAATTTATGTAAAGATAAGTTTGTTAAACATATAATTACTTAAAGATAAAATAACAAGTTTTATTACCAAACGCTTTAACAACTTATAATATATAAAAATAACTTATAAGTCCAACATCTTATTCTATTCAAATACTCTCACAGTTTATTTTTAAAATAAGATCTTATTGAGAGTGAAGAGATCAAAGCATTTGATCAAGAAAAGAAATCTTTATTATGTGTAAAGTGAATAATACAAGTTGTTGGTACATCTATTTATAAGAAGAAAAGTAACTTCTTTCATATAACTAACTTAACTAACAAACTAAACATTCTAACTAACTTAACTAACAAACTTTATTTTGAGCTATATCTTGACACCCCCCAAAAGTGGTGTGTGAATGTCAATCATGCCCAACTTGTTGATGAAATGCTGAAATAAAGATGGAGATAGAGGTTTAGTTAATATATCAGCAGATTGAAGAAGAGAAGATATGTCAATGAGCATGATTAATCCCTCTTGAATCTTTTCTCTTACAAAATGACAGTCCAGTTGAATGTGTTTGGTATGTTCGTGATGACAAGGGTTCTGAGCTATGCAAAAGGCTGATTTACTGCCTGTGTATATAACGTCATGTTTAGGATGACCAATATGTATATCTTGCAAGAGGTAGGCAATCCATTGACTCTCATATGTAATTGTTGCAATTGCCCTATATTCTGCTTCAGCTGAGCTTCTACTAACTGTGGATTGCTTTTTAGCTTTCCATGAAATTAAGGAATCACCTAAATACATTGCAAATCCACTGACACGTCTTCTTGTTTATGTACAACGAACCCAATCAGAATCACTAAATCCTTTGAGTTGTAAAGATGAATTTGCTGAATAGAAGATCCTTTTTCCTGGATTTGATTTTATATACCTCAATACTCTTTGTGCTGCAGCCAGATGTTCTGTAGTTAGTTTGGAAATAAACTGACTTAATGTGTGAATACTGTAAGATAAACCAGGCCTAGTTATTGTGAGATATATCATTCTTCCAACCAGTCTTCTTTAGATAGCAGGATCAGGTAATGAATCACCAGTTTTATTTGATAAGTTGCATTTAGAATCCATAGGTGTGAATCATGGTTTACATCCTAGATAACCTGCTTCAGTTAACAAGTCAAGTGCATACTTTCTTTGACAAAGAGATAGGCCTTTGCTGCTCCTAGCAACTTCAATACCAAGGACGTATTTGAGCTGATCAAGATCTTTGATGGTGGATGTAGCATCCAAATGTGACTAAATAGCTTCAATTTCTTTGATGTCATTTCCAACAAGGATAATGTCATCTACATAAACACACAAAATAAGTATAGAGTTAGAACTGAATTTGATGAAAAGAGAACTGTCAGAGCTGGACTAAGTAAAGCCATATGTGATGAGGAGAGATGTGAGCTTTTGGAACCATTGTCTAGAAGCTTGTTTTAAGCCATAAAGACTCTTGGTTAGTCTGCATACTCTAGTGTCATTCTGACTACAATAACCAGGAGGAGGCTCCATAAAGACTTTCTCATCTAAATCCCCATGGAGGAAGGCATTATTCATATCTAATTGGTGTAGAAACCAATTTTTGGAGGCTGCCACGACAAGTATGAGTCTAACAGTAGTTAACTTAGCTACTGGGGAGAATGTATCAAAGTAATACAATTCTTCCTCTTGTGTATATCCTTTTGCCACCAATCTAGATTTGTATCTCTCAATTGAACCATCTGATTTATATTTCACTTTGTATACCCATTTACATCCTATAAAGTGTTTATCCTTTGGCAAATCAGTTAATAACCAAGTGTTATTCTTCTCAAGAGCTTGTAATTCCTTTTTCATAGCATCCTGTCATTCCTTGGATTTGCTTGCTTGGTTGTATATTCTTGGCTCAACAATTTGACTAATAGCTGCAGTGAACTTTCTATGAGCAATAGACAATTGATTAGTGGACAAAAATTTGAAACACAATATTGTTTGCCAAGCAATGTTGTGTTAGCAGATGGGGGAAGACCACAGTCATAAACTTGGAGATAGTGTGGTAAAGCTCTGTTTCTAGAAGATTTTATAGTACGCATAACTTCTTGATTATTATTATTAGGCATAATAGAAGACGTATCCCAGTTTTCAGAACCAGCAGGAGCATCATCATGTAATACAACAGGAGGATCTGATGAATCTGAGTTAGAATTATTACCATCAAGAATATTATGTGTAATATCAGAAACAGAAGGGTGCATTTGTACAAAATCAGGAGTCCAATTATGAAAACTAGGAAACATAGGAGTTGTATCTTGAGATTCAGTGTAGTTTATCTTGTGAAAAGGAAAAATATGCTCACAAAAAATAACATTTCTGGAAATAAGAAATCCTTTCTTGTCAAGATCAAACAATTTGTATTCATTTGTGCCAATGGGATAACCAATGAAAACACACTTTGAGGCTCTTGGCTCAAACTTTTTCATGTGAGTTGTTAATGTAGCAGCATAAGTTAGACAACCAAATGATTTGAGATGAGAATAATCAGGAGCTTTATTGAAAAGTTTCTCAAAAGGGGATTTGTTTGACAAAAGAGGAGTAGAAAGCCTATTAATTATGTGAGCTGCAGTTAAAACACACTCATCCCAAAAAGACTTTGGAACTTTTGACTGAAAAAATAAGGCCCTAGCCACCTGTAAGAGATGTTGGTGTTTTCTTTCAACAATACTATTTTGTTGTGGTGTCTCAACACAAGTGGTTTGGTGAATAATCCCCTTGTCTTTGTAAAAAGATGGAAGAAAAAGTTCTAGACTATTATCTAATCTAATACACTTAACTTTGACATGAAACTGAGTAAGCACAAAGTTATAAAAAATGTGCAAAAAATCTTTGGTTTCTGATTTTGCTTTCATCATACATAACCAGGTACATCTAGAGAAGTCATCTACAATGGTGAGGTGATAAGGGTCTTTTTATGCATGTTTTATGTGTATATTTGAGTAGAATTCGAGTTATTTTATTGTTAGTTTTGTAAATTTTTTATTGTACATAGTTCATATTACTCCGAGGTGCTTTTATTGATGTAGATTGACCATTCGGGGCTAATTTTGGTGAATTTCGGACCATGGATTCATGTCAAAACATACCGGGGAGTTTAAGGATGCAAAAACGCTCGAAATTCCAAGCCAAACGCATCATTTCGGGGCCTTTTTGGTCCAACACGGGCAGGGGGTGTCGGGCAACACGGCCGTGTTCCGCTGGGAGCCTAAAACTTGAAATTTTTGCACAAAACACCTCCAACACGGCCTGGCCGTGTTCCCCTTCACGACGTGTCGGGAACACGGCCGGCGTGTTGGGAAGCACGCCATGTCGGTGAGTTCTGCACAATTAAACAAGACGGCCTGGCGTGTCGGGCATATGGCCGTGTCCGACCTCTTTTTGCAACTTTTCTTTGCGGAATTTGGGGAAAACTCACCAACCAACCCATTTTGGCCACTTTTGTACACTTTTAACACCCTATTTTGCTGAAACATGTCTCCATGTCCCCTTCCTCATCACTTGAATACAAGAATTCACCAACCAACAAGGAAAATGGGGTGATTGTTTAATAAAAGAGAGTACTATCAATGTATTGGTTGCCTATAAAAGCCAAGGGTTGAAATTGGGAGATTCATTCATTAGATACTCAGGAAATATTCATTGTATTCACTTCATTAAGTAGAATTGGGATCAAGAGGTCTTGGAGAAGAAAGCTTGGGGCAATATTGGAGAAGAAGGCTTGGAACAACATCATCAACCAAGGAAGAAGTCCATTAAGATTTTGAGAAAGATAAGTACACCATGTCTACAATACTTAAATCTTCTTGTGTAATTTACTCTTTTGTCAAAATCACGAGTAGCTAAAATCTTAGTGTTTGAGTGTAATAAACTCTAGAATGGATTTGTGATTGAGGTTTGTATGTTTTTAATAAAATCATCATGTCTTGTGTGATTCACTTATATCATGCTTATCTCATTTGAGTTAATATTTCCGATATATTAATTTGATATCTTTTCTTCATCGGGTAATAGAAAGATTTATGGTGAAAAAGAAATTGTATAAGTGAAAAGAGTTGCATGCAATCCTAGATATAGGGGCGACATAAATCTTCGGATTAGGGTCAAACCTAATATGGGAATTCATAAATCGTTATAATGCAATCTTGGGGTTTTAACTAGAAAGAGATTTCAGTTAATCAACTTGAGATTAGGAGTTTTTCGCCTTGAGAAAGGGATTAACTTAAATCGGGAATTTCTACGGTCCACATAACATGGGATTTTATTAAAAGAGGTTGGTTTTTGCTTAAGGGCTTATGGTTGAATTTTTTAACTTGTCAAATCACAAAAACATTCTAGAGGGATTTACATTCAAACACACTTCTATCTCTTGATTTCTTATTCTACAAATTTTACTTCATTTTTACACTTTGATAATTTAGATTCTTTATTTTTTTTTATCAAACAAAAACTCTGAAAATTGTTAGATTAAATAACAAAAAGACGGTAATTATTAGTACTTACAATCCTCGTGGGAATGACACTCGGTACTCAATAATCTATACTATAAAACGATAGGTGCACTTGCCTACGGTTTTAAAGGTAGCTTTTGAGCCATCATGAGGAAATATTTAAAACCATTATGTGAAGTTGTAGAGAAGGGGCCCCATATATCACAATGAATTAAGTCAAAACAAGCTTGAGAAAAATTGGTAGAGGAATAAAAGGGGAGTTTCCTTTGTTTAGCAAAATGACATGTATCACAAGAGTCAAAAGTAATACATTTTTGAACCTGTATCTGAGGAATCAAAGATAACCTCTTAGCAGAAATATGGCCTAACCTATAGTGCCAAAGATTACAAAGAGAATTGGAATTGGCAACACTTGGAATGTTAAAATGATATAGCCCTCCTCCTTCCTCAACAAAACCAATCATCTTCATCGTTTTCGTGTCCTGCAAAACACATTTAGATGACAAAAAATGGACTGCAAGATTGGAAGACTTAGTAAGATGAGATATAAATATCACATTGTATGAAAATAATGGTACACATAGAGCATTATGTAAGAATAAAGAGTCAGATATTTGAATATCGTCAATATGAGTTGCAGTGGTTATATGTCTATTAGGCATATAAATAGGTACTAAAACCCGTGTAAGAGTGTTAGTATAAAGGGATATGTCAAAAATCATGTGATATGTGGCTCCGGTGTCTAAAATCCATTTACAATCATAGAAAGCAGCAAAACAACAACGAAATGTATCTATTGTATCATTACCATTTTGTGTGCCTGCAACATTGCAATGAGAGTTAGAGATTACATATGCAGAATCAGTAGACTTGTGCTTTTTGGCAAAACTCAAGAATTGTTCAACCATTGCATGTGAAAATAGAGAATTTTCCTCAGGCACATTTTTCTGGAGAGAAGACTCAGATATATTAGCACTATTTGTAGAATCATGAAAGTTCTTGGTCCTTTTGGCCCTTTCCATCCAGGTGGATACCCAATAAGCTGAAAACACTTATCTACAATATGACCTGTATATCCACAATGAGTACATTTAGGCTTCTTCTTATCTTTATTCTGAAATTTTTTGGATTAAACCCATGTCTTGTTAACATTTCCATAGAAGCATCTATAGGGGTTGTCACCTCTATTGAATTGGTTAAACCTCTCTGACTTTCTTCTTGTGGTAACAAAGAATACACTTTAGAGAGTTAAAGCAAATGAGAAATCAATAGCAACTGACTACGGATTTGAGAATAAGACTCATGAAGCCCTATAAGAAACTTAATCACATAATCATTTTGTTGGATGACATACATTTTTGCAGCAATATTGCAAGAACAATTCCCACAAAAATACTTTGTAGGTCCCAAGGGGTGTGGTGTAATGTTTAGAAGGGGGGTTGAATAAACCTTACCAAATTTTAACTTTTTAGTCCTTTTAAAAATATTCAACAGAGTTGACTCAAATCAGCTAGGTCCTTGGTGGACAGCTAGGTTGGCTTTCTACAGCAAAGTTACCCACTCAGCAAACTCGACTGAGCTGTTGATAGTATATCTTAGCTGCGACAGATAACACTTAACTTTTAGATGATTTGGTTTTTAACAGCGGAAGACTTAACACCCTTTATTAATTTTAAGCTCGTTTTTAACTCTTTTTTTAGCAATTGTTATTATCAGTTAGATGGCAAAATAACTTATCAGCAAATATGAAATTATAAGCAAGAAAGTAAATGCTGAAAGTAAATGACACAAGCAAATTTATAGTGGTTCGAGAATGGGGTAATTCCTTTAATCCACTCTTCTCCAACTCCTGGAGGAATCCACTAAGTAACAGATCAGGTTACAAAGAAGTTCTTCAGTCTAGAGACAACCTTGATCACACAGCTGCCTTGCTACTTCAGCTCCCTTCAAGTCTTTAGAATTGATCACACAGCCTTCCAACAAACTTGAAGCTTCTGGTTCGACCTTGAACCTCTCTACAACTCCTTCAACTTGGAGAGTAGACCCCTTTTCATTCTTGAAACTTTTCCTCTTCAACAGGTTGAAGTAATCTTTCCTTCACAGCGTGTGTTGGATCGAGTTCCTTCGAGTTTTAGGCTTGAGGAATTTTCTTAATAAGCTTTGAGAATATTGCAGGTTATGCTTGCTTGAATATTGCTTGATTCGTTCGTGCTTGGTTCTGGTAACCTTTTTTCAAATGCTTCATCAGTCTTTTATAGTGCTCATTTGATTATTTGTCCGTTGAAGAGATAGGCTATTTTCAAATGACACTTCTTGTTCGTTGGCTTATCTTTTCTTGGCTTGCAGCGATGTGATGTTGACCCTTCCTCGTATTAAATGACTCTGCAGCTTTACAGGGTCTGACCATGCTCAAGTGTTTCCCATTGGTTTATTCCTTTTGCATATTTCTGGGCCAAACACTTTAAGACCGGGCACTTGGACTTATTACTATATCGAGTAATATTCTTGACTTCCTTCCAACGGATCAATGTCAGATGTTTTGACTTGACTGTTGCCTTTACCCCTTTGACTTGAGTTTGCTCCAATCATGAGAATGACTCAACTGTCACTTCAAATGTTAGACTTGGCTTCTTTCACTGACTTGACTGACACTTCCTCATACTTCACACAGTTGTTCCTCAGTTGTATCTCCTTCAATTGAGTCCTTGTCTTCCATCTTGGCCATAATCAGCTGACACACAGCGGAGTCTTCTCTCTAGTCTGCAGTTGACTTCTTGCATTCTTCGTCATATCTGATTTCACTCAACTCTTTTATTCATATCTATTACAACATAGAATTACAAAGAAAATGGGGTGCCAACTTCCTAGTCTAAATTTTACATGGTATCATCAAAATCTTATAAATAAATTTCCTAACACACTTGATTATAGGTCTGTAATTAACATATTCATCCCACAATGCTTCAAAATGATTATATAGGTAGTAATGGACTAACTATCTTGAGAAATTGAACTCAAATATTTATCCAAATGGAATACTCTTGGACCATCACTACGAACATAACGAATACGCAGCTCATCCCATACTTCTTTTGTTGATGTAAAGTACAAGAGATTGTGTCTAATATCTTCAGATATAGAGTTTAAAATCCAAGATAATATCAGAATATTTGCCCTTAGCCAACAAGAATATAAGACTACAGAATATTGAGGGGGAATTTCCAGAAAACCATCAATAAATCCAATCTTGTTCTTCACACTTAGTGTCATGGAGACTGCCCTGCTCCATGAGATATATATAGTTATCACCTGTGAAAGGCTCGTATACAATCACAGCACAAGGATTGCCACTAGCATGTAGGTAGTAAGGAGAGGTGACATCATCACCTGGATTAATAACTCTGGAACCATTCGAATCCATGAATCTTGAGAGAAAGAAAATCTGGAACTTCAAGATTGATGAAGAAACAGATGAATTGGATAGTCAAGCAACATACAATCAAAGAACCAAATGAAAAATTAATCCCAGCGGAAGAGAATATCAAACGGATACCATATTGAGAGAGAAAAGATCAAATCATGTTGGACCGAAAGTGCTTACCGGATTTGACGATTGTCCCCACAAACCAACACAAGTCTTTTCTAGCACATTTTGTTCTCACTCCCGCGCTCCCTGAAAATTGCTTCCCAGTGGGTCACCCATCATATAATTGTCCCAAGTCAAGCACGCTTAACTATAAAGTTTTTATATGATAAGCACCATAAAAGAAGATTCACCTTGTTAGTATGGGTAGTACATATATAATCCTTTAAGATCCACTTTAACTGTGCAACCCAAGGTTGATTCCTGCAGGGCACCCCCTACCGTTCACAATGGCAGCGCAGAGCCCCACACTAAGCGGTGGACGAACATGAGGGGCTTCGCAAGAATCCATATGGATCCTTGGCAAGTTGGGCGCCACACACCTCAATGTAACGATGGCGTACAACAAATCCTAAGGATGATCGATGGGACCCCATAATCCCAACAATCTTCCCCCCTTGCCCAGCGGCACTCGGGCGGATTTGAACCTACGACCTTGCTTTGATACTAGTTGTTGGACCGAAGGTGCTTACCGGATTTGACGATTGTCCCCACAAACCAACACGAGTCTTTTCTAACGCATTTTGTCCTCACTCACGTGCTCCTTGAAAATCTCTTCCCAGGGGATCACCCATCATATAAATGCCCCAAGTCAAACACGCTTAACTATAGAGCTTTTATATGATAAGCACCAGAAAAGAAGATACACCTTGTTGGTATGAGTATTACATATATACTCCTTTAACCTCCATTTTAACTGTGCAACCCAAGGTTGATTCCTGCAGGGCACCCCCTACAGTTCACAACGGCAGCGCAGAGCCCCACATTAAGTGGTGGACCGATATGAGGGGCTTCACAAGAATCCATATGGATCCTCGGCAAGTTGAGCGGCCACAGCCTTGATGTAGCAGTAAGCGTACAACAAATCCCAAGGGTGATTGTTGGGACCCTATAATCCCAACAAAGCATTTGATGAAGAAAAAAAATCTTTATTATGTGTAAAGTGAATATTACAAGCTGTAGGTACATCTATTTATAAAAAGAAAAGTAACTTCTTTCATATAACTAACTTAACTAACAAACTAACATTCTAAACTAACTAACAAACTTTATTTTGAGTTGTATCTTGATGGATCTAACATCATATAAGTTCCTAAAACAACTTATCAAGATATGTGAGCTTATAAGATGTTTTAAATAAGCTCAGAAACATCCTCTTTGATACATCATTCCGCTTCGAATTGAATCTAAGTAAATCATGTAATAAATGAATTATATTTGTGAGATTGGTAAAATACATAATTATTTAAAATATTTATTTATATCGAATATTTCACATCAGATGATGAAAATTAACCACGTCAATCTAATTGATTCTCACGGATCATTTGATGAATGTATTATTTTTCCCAATCATATAGAAAATATTATTGCACTAAACATTTTATCAAAAGATTGACTAAGGTACAGTACACCAAGCTACACATGATGAAACATGTTGTTAGAGGTCCTAGAAGTAAATCAATTATACGCTAAATTTAAGAAATGTGAATTCTGGCTAGATCGAGTAGTATTCTTAGGACATGTCATATCCGGAGCAGGGATCTCGGTTGATCCTAGTAAAGTCGAGGCCATCAATAACTGGCCACAACCAACAAGTCCTTCAGAAATACGTAGTTTTCTGGGTTTACCTGGCACTATGGCCGATTTGTGGAAAGATTCTCAAAGATTGCTTCGCCTTCAGCACAATTGACCAGAAAGAGTGTCTCATTCAAATGGATGGAGGCATGCGAACAAAGCTTTCAAGAACTAAAAAATAGATTAACGTCAGCACCTATTCTATCAAAACCAATTGTTGACCTGGCCTCATATTCTGACGATCATATGAGAGAATATTTCCTGATAGCACATGCACCCTCTGCAGAAACCGTGACCATTTTATTCTTCCTTTTTGTCTCTTTTGGATTGATCCTTTTTGTATATAAATCAGTGCATGTGATGAACAATACACACAAGAAATATATCAGAAAAGTTCTCTCACTCTCACAGCTCTGTTTTTGCTTATTCTTTCTTTGTTAATGGAGTTTTGTTTATTTATCTCATTTCGTAACATGGTATCAGATAAGGTTGGATAACTCCAGCCTTGCTTCTGATCACCCTCCATATTTTTAGTTCCTATTTCTTCCTTTTATTCCCATTCATGGCAGAAGAAACCCGAGTTTAGGGGACGGGTCGCACTCATCCAGTTTCTCCAACAGAGGATCCCAATCATCCCTTTTATCTTCATCATAATGACACTTCTAATACAGTAGTCATTTCACCTCCTCTCACATGACCCAATTATATCACCTGGTGTAGAGCCTTCACCTTAGCTCTATCCATCAAGAACAAGTTGGGTTTTCTTGATGGCTCTATCCCCACTCCTAACATTACTGATGCTTTATATGCTTCATGGTTACGATGCAATAACCTGATTCTATCTTGGATTTTAAATTCGGTATCAAAGGAAATTGCATCTAACATTCTCTATATCAATTCAGCCAAACCAATTTGGGACAAATTGAAGGTGCGATTCTCACAGCCTGATAATGTCCGAATATTTCAACTGCAGCAGTTGGTTGCAACATGTTTCATCATGTGTAGCTTGGTGTACTGCACCACTGTTCGAGTCATGTTGTCCATTGCTGCCATGAACAATTGGCACTTGCATCAACTTGACGTTCATAATGCGTTCTTGAATGGGGATCTTCATGAAGATATCTATATGCAATTACCACCGGGGCTTGAGCTTAAGGGGGACAATATTAATTCTGGCAAGTTGGTATGTAAATTACATAAGTCTCTTTATGGGTTAAAGCAAGCTTAACGACAATGGAATTCCAAGCTTACTTCTTTTTTGGTTAGTGATGGTTTTACTCAATTCAAGTCCGATTACTCTTTATTTACGCGGTCCAATTATGATGGTTTTGTTGCACTACTTGTTTATGTCGATGATATACTTGTTGGAAGTCCCAATCTTGCACTTATTCAGACTCTCAGGTCTCATCTTCAGCACAAGTTTAAAGTTCGGGCATCATGCGTTATTTTCTTGGTTTGGAAGTAGCTCGTTCCTCCAAAGGAATTCAGATTTGTCAGTGTAAATACACCTTAGATATCTTGGCAGATTCTAGCATGTTAGGTTGCAAACCTTTCGGCACCCCTGTGGAATTAAATCAGAAATTCTCCAGATTCTCAGAGAACTTCTTGTCTGATCCGTCCAGTTATCAACGCTTAATAGAGAGGCTTATCTATTTGTCTGTCTCTCGGCCAGATATTGCATTTGGAGTTCACCTCTTAAGTCAGTTTATGGACAAGCCCACTCAAGAACATTTGACTGTTGCACACCGTATTTTGCGATATTTAAAAGGTTCAATTGGACAAGGTTTACTTTACTCCTCTGACACAAACATGCAACTGAAGGCATATTGTGATTCCGATTGGGCTTCTTGTCCCGATACACGGCGCTCTACTATGGGTTTCTGTGTATTTCTTGACAATTCCTTGGTTTCTTGGCGTTCCAGGAAACAGACGACCATCTCTCGCTCTTCGGCTGAATCTGAATATCGAGCTTTAGCTCAAACTAGTTGTGAGCTGGTGTGGTTGCAATACTTGATGTATGATTTTGGTTTTCCCCAAACTAAGCTCGTTGTCAACTTTTGCGATAATCAATTCGCAATTCATTTTACCAAAAATCCCATTTTTCACGAACGCACTAAGCACATCGAACTCGACTGTCACTTTATTCGTGAACGAGTTCTTTCTGGCATCCTTCAACCGGTTCACATTGGCTCCAAATTCCAGTTGGCTGATCTTCTCACAAAGGCATTACGTACCAAATCCCATCTTTCACTTCTTATTGTCCAAGATGGGAATCCTTAATATCTATTCCCATCTTGAGGGGGAGTATCAAAAGATTGACTAAGGTGTAGTACACCAAGCTACACATGATGAAACATGCTGCAACCAACTGCTGACCTGGCCTCATATTCTGACGATCATATGAGAGAATATTTCCTGATAGCACATGCACCCCCTGCATAAACCGTTACCATTTTATTCTTCCTTTTTGTCTCTTTTGGATTGATCCTTTTTGTATATAAATCAGTGCATGTGATTAACAGTACACACAAGAAATATATCAGAAAAGTTCTCTCACTCTCACAGCTCTGCTTTTGCTTCTTCTTTCTTTATTAATGGAGTTTGTTTATTTATCTCATTTCGTAACACATTTTGTTAATTTTGCACAATCAAACTCTATTTGAGATGAATTTTTTCGACTTATATAGTTATATATCTTAAAAATAAAACTTAAATATGTATTGCGTATAACTTATTCATCAATAAAATCTTTGTGTTTGGTATTCTGCACAATTATACCTTGGAATTTCAACTTTTCAACAATATATTAACGGAGTTAGTAATATCAAGTTTTCAAATTCCCAAGAAATGAATGCTTATATGCAGAGTTGTTGACCGATTACATAGTAATTCAAAATTTTGGTCAAATATTCTAAACTTTTTCCATGCTATGCCTCATTCTTTTTTTTCCCCTTTTATCTTCCTTTTACCGACCACCACTTTATTATTTTTGTTACAGTAAAAACAACCAATGGCCACTGATATTTTGATACTCACATAAATTTGGAGAAGTTCTCTTTTAAGTTTACAATATTTATAAATTCCTAATTAAGTAACAATAAATGCTTTTACCGATTTGCTTTAAGAAAAGAAAAAGACTTTTCCGGCCCCAGCTCCACTTTCTTTTGTTTGTGTTTTTCCCCTCTTATCTCTAATGGATTTTGTCGGCCACTTTTTTTAGTCCAAATTCTGGTATGGGAGGTCATTATTTGAGAATCGAATCCAAATACATATTTGAAATCTGAATTTCACAAACGTGTTATTACTAGGCTACCAAGCGATTCCATTCTGTGGGCGCTTTATAATTTGCAATAATATGTACATAAAAATTATAGAAAAATTACCGGAAATACCTCAACTTTTGAAAAAATACCACCAAATACGCTTTTATCACTTTTATACCTATTTTTTTCATTTTTTACGCTCCTGCATATTTTTTGATTATTTTTACGTGTTTTTCGTTTTTTCTTGTTCTTATATTGTTTTATATGTTATATATGTTGTTTCAATGTTATTTAAATTCTATTCTTTGTTGTTCTTTTGTTGTTTCTTACTTGTTTTTTTTGTTGTTTCAAAATAACTTTTACCTATTTTTTATGCTGCTTTTTGTTCATGTGTTGTTTTGTACATTATTTCTATTGTTTATGTGTTGTTCTATAATATTTTTAGTGTTGTTCGAATAATTTTTTTATTGTTTCCATGTAGTTTTCAATGTGTAGATACAGTTTTTACCTATTTTTAAGCTTTTTTTACATGTGGTGTTTTTAATATTTTTTACGTTGTTTCTGGGTTGTTTCCATACCATTTTTAATGTTGTTCTTATGTTTCTTTGTTGCTTCTATACCTATTTTTAAGTTTTTTTTGCTCATATGGTCTTTTCTATATTGTTTCTGGTTTGTTATTGTTTCTTGTTTCCATATTTTTTATATTTTCATGCATTAGATCAAAAATTGAATTGTATTTTTTTACTCATGTTGTTTCTATATTATTTTTAATTTGTTTGGTTTTAATATGTGTTATTTTATGTGTATATTTCTTGTTTTTTTATAAGATTTTGAGTATAAAATGGATTATTTAACGGGAGCAAAATTTATTTTTTCACTGAAATTTGATTAGAAGAAACATGTTTGAAACAATAGAGAAACAACAACGTAAAAAAGTCCGAAAATTTTGGAAGAAACGTAATTTTATCAAAAATTACCGGGAAGCGTAAAAACCTGTCTTTTTTTCAAAAAAGTGGGGCAAAAGTGTCATTGATCCAAAATTATATACATATAAACTTAGGCCCATTGTTTTCTCAATTTTTGAAAGGAAGCCCACAGTTTCCACTAAATAAGAACAATCAGTAGTAGGGAATGGTTATTCAAATTTTAAATATATAAACATCCATTATTATTTGGAATGAGTTAAAAAAATAAGAATTGATACTTGAGAAAGTTTTTTTCTTTTTAAAGAAAAAGGTTTCTTCGTTAGTTGTTGTAGGTCCCAAGGGGTGTGAGTGTAAGGTTTAGAAGGGGGGTTGAATAAACCTTACCAATTTTTCGATTTAGTCCTTTTTAAAGTTCGAGTTGATACTACACGGTTGTGTCCTTGGTGGATAGCCAATTTAGTTAATCAAGTAGAGTTAGTCACTCAACGACTGACCGAGTTTGTTGATAGAATAACTCAATTGTTAAGATCAATTAGCTCAATCAAATAGCTTGTTTTTCAATGGAAGACTTTACACCCTTAAAATTGATTTAGTAAAGATTTAATACTTGGTTTTAGTACTTAGGGATTATCAAGTGGATAGCAAATTTATCAAGAGTTAAACAAATAAGATGCAGGAATTAAAGTCTTTGAAATGTAAATGACACGATAAGATTTTATAGAGGTTCGAAGATGGGGTAATTCTTCTACTCCTCTCTCTTCTCCAACTCCTGGAGGAATCCACTAAGTATTGATCAAGATACAAAGTGGTAATATCCCGGATACAAGTCTTGATCACACACTGACTTGATCCTTTGGGACTCGATCGGAGATGCCTTGGTCACGCACCTGGCTTCTCGTGCGACTCGAGCTTCTTCACAGGCGCAGCGCTTTGCTACTACACTCACTTGCTCAAGCTCTTTGGATTTGATCACGAAGCCCTCCAAAACTCGAGACTGGTTCGACCTTGAACCTTTCTACAATTCTTCTTGGAATGTAGACCCCTTTTCTTCAAAGGTTTCCTCTTCAACTGATTGAAGCTATCTTTCCTTCACAGGGGAGTGTTGGATTGATTTTCTTCATGATGTAGGCTTGAGGATTAATCTTGAATGATTTGAGAATATTAAAAATGTTTTCTTGAAATGTTCGTGATTCAGGTAGTCAAGGCTCTCTCTTTTTCTCAGAGTCATTCCTCAGCCTTTTATAGTGATCTTTCAAAAAAATGCTCGTTGAAGAGATAGGCTTATTTTGAAAGTCACTTGTGGTCGTTGGCTTGTCTTGTTGCAGTCCTTGGAGTTGCCACTTCCTCGTATGAATTGTTCTTGACTTTTTTCGAGTTCGACACGGTGTGTAGTGCTTCCCATTGTTCATTCCCCTTGCACGCTTCGGGATCGAGCACTTCGAGAAAGGTAGCATGGAGGTATTACTTGTTTAAGTAATTCTCTTGATTTACGTGCAACGGATCTCTTTCGATTATCTCGACTTGATCGCATTTCTTTGTTTTCCCCCGGAGGTGACTTAGAGTCGACTTTCAATCATCGGATGACTCTTTTTGTCACTTCAACTTGAGACTAGGCTATCTTGAGTTGACTTGATGATACTTTACTCACCGCATCTCACCGCACCTTCATCGAGTTCCCGTCTTCTCTTTTTTGCCATACTCACTTGTCTCGCAATGAGTCTTCCTTCTAGTCTCCGATTGTCTTCTTGCATGTTTAGGCACAATGACCTAACTCACTTGACCAAATTTATTTGTTACAATGCAATTTACAACAAAAATGGGTGCCAACTTCCTAGTTTAAGTTTTATATGGCATTCATCAAAATCTAAACAATAAATTTCCCAACAATTTCTCCTTTTTGATGATGCCAAAACTTAAAACATTCAAAATGTAAATAGCATAGATACATACAGATAGTGTATTTACGAGAAATGTATGCGTAGAATCAATCATTTTATTGATCATAGCATTCTTGTCCTTTACACAATCAAGTTTACAAGGTGTATCGAGCAAACATCTATATCTACGCAAAAATAGAGAATTTACTGATTTATTACGTAAGACTTACATAGTATGTATTTACATAGTAAAATACATGAAGGGTGGATAAAGAACACTTCATCTCCTTCACGACTCCTTCTTTCATCTTCTTGATTCTGTCATCTTCTCGGTCTTCTTCTCTTTTTCTCATCTTCACCGCCTTCTTCTTCTTCTTTTCATATGCCTTCCGGCGACTTCATATCTTCTTAGTCTCTCTTGTCTCTCCTCCCAAAGCTGAGTTTGTCTTTTATTTTCTTCTTCGATTCTTTTCACGTACTCATCATTGTTTTTAGCCACTTGCAGATTGGCTAATTGGTCAAGACTGTCAGCCCAGTAGATCCCTCTTTTTCTTGCCTGGATCTATGTACTCAATGTTTTTGGGCGAGGCCTAGTCTCAAACCTCTTCCTCCACCACTGTTTTTTCCTCTACCTCTTCCTCTCGGGCGTGTATTGATCTTTGGGGTCTTCTTCTTCCCAATGAGTGACTAGCGGAGTGACCAGTGAGTATCGCCGTAGTTTGTTTGCTGTCGGCCTTCTTCACATAACGTGAGACCCTTTTTCTAGTACAAGTCCCGTGCTTGAGCCATGGACATGTTTGCAAAATATCCTTCGATGCGGCGTTTTAAATTCATCAACTGATCTTGCTCGGTTCCGCATCCGAGATGGCATAAGTGTCTCTGCTCTTTGAATGCCTCCATGTTATTTCAAGATATTCATAACTCGGGCATTCATCCTTCCCTCCACTTCCTCCATCCTCGCTTCAATCGCTTTTCTTTCTCTTTTCACCATAGATACAACAGAGTGTTGGAGTGGCGAGAGTCACTGGGAGTTTGTTGTGATAATATCACCACAAAGACCTTGTTGGGGGTTTGTGCAATCATTAGGGTGACATCTCCCGATCCTTCCCCCTCAACGACTTTCTTTTCTTTGCTCTTGAGACCTCCTCGCTTGTCTTTCCCTTTACAACTTCCTCTTTCTCGGCGTCGATTTCTTCAGTGACTTTTAGGTATTCCTCTTCCCCCCTTTTTGGCATCATCAAAGGAGAGAGAACCCCGGACACATACTAGCAAGCGGAAGTCGAAGTCTGGCGATAGCCGAGTTCTCGCTTCGAGTCCCCGTCTGCGAGTATGCTTTGCACGAAACTCGAACGAGTAGCGTTGGATTCACTTTAAGCAACTTCATCTCACCGTGAGAGAAGCTGAATTTTCGATCCATGTTTTCTTCCATACGCAGAGCTCATTCTTATTTTGCTCACACAATGACTTTATCTCGGCGAAAGTGAGATTCATGCATGTGCTCTATGTGTTCTCTCGATTCGTCTTTGCATCGGCATTCTCGCTCGCATCAATGACTTGTTGAACAATGTTCAAATATCTAGCTTGTTCCACACGCATTGTTTGTTCTTTGTTGCCACCACTCCCGATTCTCGACTATTATGCCTCTCAAGTCGGCAGAAAGGTTGGCATCTCTGTTATCCATCTCATGTCCATCGAGGCCTGGTGCCTCTCCACCGCTTCAATTTCAAAAATAATGCTTTGAACACCTCCCGAACTTCAGTTGTTCCCTCTGTGGCGGTGATGGCCAAGCAACGCTAAAATCATAGTCACCGAACAATGGTATCGATGGAATGACAGATCAGTGCAGTGGGAAGCGCGCGAGATCTCTTTTTCGACTCTTCGGAGGTCGGGTACCTCCGAGAGAGAATGGAAATGATTCTACAAAGGAATCATCACGGGCAACCGGGATTTGTTTAATGATGAGTGGTGCGCGTGAAGTTCCCCGTGGAGTCGAACTCATTGCGGCTTGGGAGCTGCGCAGCTGGACTCTGTTTGGTGGGGTTTGTTGTGAAGTTGACCCGACTTGCCGAGCCTCAATTGTCTCAACAGCCTTCGGTCTCAAATGATTTCTCCAATTGAGTTGACGTCCTCGGCCTTATCAGAAGCATCATCGAACGATGATGAGATTTCCATGGGTGGCTCATCATCAGGATTGAAAGTTTGACGAGTAGTCTTGAGGTCAAACTTGCTCGTGGTTTAAACATCCTCAGCTGAGTCTTTTGGATTAGGCACAGGGGATGACTCAGCTTTATCGTCTTCTTCCGATCCCAGAAAGGTTACATCAGGATTATCCTGGGAATCGTGAAGTGCACTTATCTCCTTTTCGGATGGATCAATGATAGTAGGAGGGATGTTCTCTACTTGACTTCTTTTTACCCCGGAAGTCTCAACCTCCCGTTGGCCTTCATTACCTCATGCAGTCTCAACCGCAGTGAGGCCTTGGACATCCCTTTCGACAGTGTCAACTGTCTTAGGGTCTTCTGCGGTGGCATCCATTGGAGTCTCAACCCCATGGATTGCACTTTCATTGCCCAGAGTGTTAACTCCCAGGGTTATTCCTTCATGTGCCTCGATCGCATCGCCAGCGTCATTAGCCTTCCAGAGCGGTTGGCACCTCGAGACAGTCTCAATCGCCTGGAGCTTCGTTGATGACAACTCATTGTGTACTTTGTGTTTGTTCCTTCTCCACTTCGCCTCCTAGATTCGTTGTGGAGTCATCTCGCAAAGATCCTCCGACCTTGCCGCAGGTGGAGGAGTTTCCCCTCACCGGGCGCACCACCGAGTGACTTGAATGGGGTCACTCGTCTCCAAACTCCCGGTTGTTTCTACGAGTTTTCAAGCCACCGCGGTGGTAAGACATCTTCATTCGGGGTTGGCTCGATGGGGTCCCCATTAACCCGGTTCATCGCCAATTCCTTAGTTCCTTCTTCCGAGTGAGTGGGGAAGTGGTGGCGAATAACAACGTGGGCAATATCTTTGCACCACTCCCATTGGGTCTATCTCCACTGTGTTTTGGAGGACTCTCCCGGTCCCTCCATCATTCTTTGTTCATGAAGGACTCGGATTCGTGCATTGCTTGCTGCATTTGCAACTCTTCTCGTGGCGACAAAGAATAGGTCCGATCCTCATCGCTTTCTCGATAGACGTCGAGGAGAGGTGTGTGTGTTTGTGGTGCCGGTGATAGGGCGGATGCTAGCCTCGCACGTGTGCTTCGCTTCCTCTCGCATTTCTCTCCTTCTCCTTGTCCTCAAGATCTGCAAGATATCTGCGGCGCTTTTCTTCATCCATCTTGGACCACGGTGGTCACTCCAAGAAAATTCATCGCCTTCCTCTTCTTCTTCAATAAACTCGGGCCGTTGGATATGTTCCTGGATCGACTTAACTTCCACTTCCTCCACTCTCGTGAGACGATTTTGGATGTCCGGATAAGGTGGGGATAGGATCATCACATCATCATCTCTATCGCTTTCTTCTTGCACCCCCTCATTCTCGGGGATGTAGAAGGTAGCAAGCTTTGGTGCTCCATTCTCACACCGTGCGTCATTGCGGGAGGGGATACGATCCTGTCAACAGCGAGTTAGATTTCTCGGCTACTTCTTGTGTCTCAAATTGCTCAACTACACTCTTGATTTGCTCTCTGTCATCGCTTTCAAAGCAGACTTGGTTGTTTCATCAATAATTTCGAGACTCTACTTCTCCGCCAGTCTCCAGATCTGTTTTTTGAGTGGGTCGACTCGACGGTTTTTCAAGTTCGAACGCTTGAAGATTCTTCTTCTTCCCTTGTTTGTACCGAGAGGATTTCTGGTTCGAAGAGAGTTTCTTCTAAGTCTTGGGCGGCGGGGCTTGTCTTTGTTGTTTTCTTCTCGAGGAGCTGGTCGTCTTGGCTTATCGCTTCTCCTTGACGGCGGAGAAGGTATTTGAGATTCCTTCTCAGCCGCCTTGGGCAGAGACACGGCTGCGGGCGGGTGACTCAGTGCGGGCGGGAGCAGATTTGGTTTTCTTTCTTTGGGCAAGCAATTCTTCTTAGCAAACCGCAGGGCGACTTTCTTCTTTGGTGGAGAGGAAATTTGTATCTTCAGGGTCACCCCCCTCACTTGTATCACTCAGCTCTCTTGGCGTAGGCTCTCTTCAGCGCGCTGAGAGGTTTGATCTCAACATCCTCTTGTTTACATGGAACGCCTTTCCATGTCGAAGAGGACTCCTTTCACCTCCATCAGGGCCAATCACCGGCCGTATCCCGAGATCCTCCAAATGCTCCATTCTCCTTGAAGGATTTGTTCCTACATTCTCGCAGAGTCTCTGCTGTAGACAAACTCAGCCCAGTTTTACTTGCTTTTCTTCAATGATCGCAGCCATGACGATCAATTTTGCTTTGATAGTTGGCCAAAGTCCGCCAAATTTGATGTCTATGCATTTGGCAACTATGTCCAACGGTTTGTAGTCCTAGTCCTCCTTCAAAGAACCTCTTGTTGGGTCATGTAGACTATCTTATCAAGATATTCGGTCTTGGCTACTTCCTTCCAAGCAAAAGAGCCAAGTCTACATCGCCTTCATTGATTTCTCGTGCTCCTTCCGCCGGTAATGAGCGGTGTTCGCCAAATCTTTGGCGAGATGATGAACTCCTTCCCGTGAACAGAGGATTTGATCCCCTCATCGTGAATTTCAGCGTTCACGTGAACCGAGCGACCTCTTCCATATAGGTCATCGGGAGCTCCATCGTCGAAATGGTTTTAGCCCGGACTTTTCGAGCTTCTCAAAGAAATCTTCTTTATGAGGGCGTCATCGGACCCTGTTTGACCATTCCCTCGAAATCCACAAGAGACGCAGTGTGGATTTGCTTCCCTAGTTTGACGAAATCATAAGTCGATGCCATTTTTCAGTATTTCACGGAAAGAAACTTAGAAGTTGATTTGAATATTGATAGGGTTTTGAGAGAGTTTTGCCTTGGCTTCTGAGATAGAAATGAACAGTTTTGGTAATATGTGAGAGAAAAGGACGAAAATGGTTTAAGTATGGTTTCTGAAAGGACGTGCGGGTGGTTTTTGAAATGTGATCGAAATCAACGGCTTAGTTTGCACGCTGATTAGCATTTAATGTCTCGAATTTAATGCGGCAACATTTATATCCAATCATAAGCTTGGTGTGCAGCTTTCGCCTGTGCACATCATCATTATGCTGACGTCATTCTTAAAAACATTCCCGCTTAGTAAAAACGACTGCGTTTTTGTCACTTTGTTCATAAATGACTCGAACATCCCTTAGCCGATTTAACTCTTCTTGTCACAGTTCTCATAGTGACTCACCGTGCCTAATTCGGTATAGCTGTCTTTCCGATACGACTGATTCATTTAGCTGATTTTGAGAATTCAACTCTTTTTCCCTTTGTGTGTTTCATTTCCTTTCTTTGAGTCTTCTGAGTGTTAGATCAGCTCAATTAGCCCTAACTCATGCTTGAGTTCTTTAAATCTTGACTCACATAATGGTTTTGTGAATATGTCGCCTAATCGTTTATCGGTTGAAATATATTCCAAGGTGATGTCTTTCTTTTCAACATGATCTCTTATGAAGTGATATCGACATCGATATGCTTTGTTCTTGAGTGCAACACGATTTTGAGTGATTGCAATTGCACTTGTGTTATCACACATGATTGGAATTTCCTTTTCTTCAATTTCATAGTCTCTCACTAATGTCTCATCCATAGGATTTGGGCACAACACCGCCTGCCAGCCTATGTATTCTCGTTTGTACCAGAGAGGTGGCTATTGAATTTTGCTTTTTGCTAAACCAGAAATTAGCTTTGTTTCCAAGCATTTGACATGTACCGAGGTGCTCTTCCTCACGTCAACTCTACATCCAAAGATAGTCGAGTCCGAATAGCCAATTAACTTGAATCCACCTTCCTTTGGATACCATAAGCCAACTTCTTGCTTCCTTTCAAATACCTTAAGATTCTCTTAGCAAACTCATATGGCTCTCTTTTGGAGCAGATTGAAATCTTGCACATACACCTGACAAAGAAAGGTGATGTCCGGCATGCTTGCTTTGTGAGATAAAGCAATGATCCAATAAGTGCTCAGATATCTTGTTTGATCTACTGTGCTTGCCATCCGCATCCATGTCCATTTTGATCGATGTATTCATTGGTATTTTCACGTAAGACTTCTCTTCCATACCAAATTTCTTCATTAAATCTCTGTGTATTTTATTTGACTTATGAAGGTTCCATCCTTCACCGCTTCACTTGGAGTCCAAGGAAGAATGTCGACTCTCCCATCATGCTCATTTCGAATTTGCTTTGCATGAGGTTTGAAAATTTATCACACGACTCTTTGTTTGTGGATCCAAAAATGATGTCATCCACATATATTTGAACAAGCGGATGCTCTTTCTTGTCTTGAATTACGAACAGTGTTCTATCTACTTTTCCTTTTGTGAATCCATTCTCGCTTAGGAATTGTGACAAGGTATCATACCATGCTCAGGGTGCCTGTTTCAATCCATACAGAGCTTTCTTGAGTTTGTATACCTTATCTCCAAGAGTCTTCTCGCTCAAATCCTGGAGGTTGTTCAACATACACTTCTTCTTCCAATAAACCATTTAGGAATGCACTTTTTACATCCATCGATATACAATAAAATTCTTGTGAGTGCATAGGCAAGAAACATCCTAATAGCTTCCAATCTTGCTACGAGGGCAAATGTTTCATCAAAATCTATCCCTTCTTCTTGGCAATATCCTTTGGCTACTAATCTTGCTTTGTTTCTTACCCACGTAACCTTCCTCGTTCATCTTGTTCCCGAACACCCATTTAGTGCCAATAACATTTTGATGGGTGGGTCTTTGAACTAACTCTCATACTTTATTTCTTTCAAACCGATTGACTCTTCTTTTTCATAGCTTGAATCCAATGTGTGTCATCCAATGCTTGTGACACATCTTTAGGCTCTACTTGAGAGATAAAGCATGTGAACATGGCTTCTTGTTGAGTTCTGAATCTTGTTTTGACACCTTCTCTTCTTGTTGAGTAAGTTAGCTGGATTGATCGTCTAGCAAAATTTGTTGCTTTGATCGCTCTCTCTCGCAATCACTTAGCCGCAAATTTTCCATTGTTTATGAGACTCGGCTATCTCATCTTCATCTCGAGTTTATAATTCCAACTTGACTTGAAAGATAGGACTTTTCTCGTGGTTGGATGATTCAACTTGTTAGCCGACTCTTCAACGTCTTCTCCATTTACATTTGGTTCATCGAATACCACATGAATGGATTCCTCCGCAACCATGGTCCTCTTGTTGAGTACTCTAGGCTTTGCTTTCACCGAGTATCCCAAGAAGATACCTTCATCGACTTTTAGCATCGAAAGCCTTTAGATTGCTTTTGCCATTGTTATGGATGAAGCATTTACATCCAAATATTCTAAAATATGCAACATTTGGTTTTCTCCTGTCCAAATCTCATAGGAGTCTTTGTCACCGTCTGTTTATCATACATCTATTTTGAGTGTAGCAAGTTGTGTTGATTGCTTGACCCAAAATCTTTTTGGTAACCCCGTTGACTAACATGGTCCTTGGCCGCTTCTTTGAGAGTTCTATTCCTTCTTTCGCAACTCCATTCTCGTAGTGGAGTCCTTGGCTGCAGATAATTCATGACCAATGCCATTTTCAATACAATATCGAGTTATTATACCATTGACAAACTCGGTTCTTCTCATCGATCTTATTTTGATAATGGTTTGCTCTTCTCATTTTGAATCCTCTTCATCACCGTGGTATTTTCTCGTAGAGTTTCTTTCTTCTTACACATGAATATTGTCCATGTATATCTTGAGTAGTCATCTACTACCACCAAGGTGTATTTCTTCCCACTTATGCTAGTTGGTTCAACTGGACCAAATAGATCCATATGTAGCGATGCAATATCCTTGTTGAAGATAGACATGCCTTTTCTTTGAATGATGATTTGATTTGTTTTCCCTTCGACATGCGTCACATATACTCTCCTTTTTGTATACCGAAATCCGAAGTCCTTTCACAAGATTGCTTCCGCAAGCTTGTTAATTGTTTTGAAATTCGGGTGACTCACTTCTTGTGCCACAACCAACTTGATTCACTTGTTTTTTGCTAATGCATGTGCTTGGTGTTCTTTGTTGACCAATCCACGATATACATGTTTTTTTGTCGCATCCTTGCAACACAACTTCACTTGATTACGATCCTTGATTTGGCATATACCCATGTTAAATCCAACATTGTAGCCCTTGTCACGAGTTGGGCGATACTTAGCAGATTGAAATTGAGTCCTTCAACATATGCAACATCCGTGATTTCTAATCCATTTTTCTTGATGGATCCAATGCCTTTTATTTCTCCCCGTAGCTTCATTTCCTCCAAATATGACTTTTGCTCCTTTAACTTCCTTGAATTTTGACAGATTTTTCTTGTTTCTGTCATATGTCCGGAACAATCACTATCCATGTACCAGGTTCCTTGCACTCACTGTTCCTTGAACCCGCAAAACAAGGAAATTAAGTTTTAGGTACCCATACTTGTCTGGGTCCTGAGGGGTTAGTATTGTAAGATGATCCAACCAACTTATAGCCAAATGATTTGGCTTTTAAGGGGTTGCCATCTATCGCTGCCATAATCATAATTAATTTTGGCAAATTGCTTGGGGATTCTAGGTTCATACATTTGTCTCTTTTGTCTGTATGCCTGTATATGTGTTTTAGCAATTGCCTTCTTTGGGTAGTTATGATGTCTCTGAGTGTGGTGCCTAGGTGCATATGTGTCTTTGATGAAAGCTCTTATACCTTTGGAATGACCTTTGATGAGTTCTCGGGGCCTTTGCCATTTGGGCTTATATTCCATAGGTCTTTGCCGATAGTTTACATTATTCCAATCACTGGCTTGGATATTTTCTACCATTCCCATCATATGTGTTTCTTTTATAGATCTTCTCGGGATTTTTGGTAGCTCTGTTTCTTCTTTACGTGAGTATTTCTGTTTGGAGTTTGCTTTGAGGAACTCGGTGAATTTCTTCTCACTGCCCTCTCAAAGACACTCAATCGGCCGTTTTCCTTTTCCTTTATAACCAATGCCAGTTTGCTTGTAATTGTGCTTTGGAATAAATGTGTGTGCACCATTTGGAGTTTTGGATTTTTGAGATACTTCATTGCTCAAGATCCTTTTTCCAAAATCACTTTTGGAGCTTGACATAGCACGAGGAATTGAATCCTAAGCTGTCTTGTCTCCACATTCTCTTTGGCTCATGATAAGATCATCCAACGACTTAGATGCCTTAGTGAATGAGGCAATCACATTTTGATGTCATTCTCCCTCTTTTCTATGGCAAATATTTCTCGCTTTATTAGCTTGGCATTTTCAGCCTTTAATCTTTTATTCTCATCACCTATTTGACTTAGAGTACTCGGCTCCTTAGTCACCGTGAGTTTTTTGACTCTTGAGTAGTCTGTTTTCCTCATTTAGTAGTGTGTGTGAGGATTTAATGTGTTCAAAATCTTTCATCATTTTGCCTAATGAATCATAAAGATCGAGTGGGTGATGAAGTGTGTGTGTGTCACATCACTATCACTAGAATGCGAGTGTGATGAGTCGAGTGTACCTCATCTTCTTGGTCGTTGGTCTTGTTCCTTGGCCATCGTGAGACGGATCAAGGCTTCTTCTTCAGTCACTTGAGTAGTCGGCTTCACTACTACTGAGTCACGGGCTATGTCTCTTGACTTGGTTGTCTCAAGCAGCGATCTCGAACCAACATTGCCTTTTTCTTTTCTTGTCTTCTTTCTCAAGACTTTTCTTTCTTCTTCATTCCCGTATTTGTTGACTACGGATACGGGCAATCAATGGCATAGTGACCCGGTTGCCTACGGTTCAAAGATAGATATTCAACCTTTTGATCATCTCTTTCCATTCTTGGATTGTCGGCCCTCCGATATTCACTTTTTGATGATCTGTTCTCTTGGTTGGCCTATCTTCCTTGACTTGGAGGAGCCGAGTGTCTTCCGGAGGATTCACCCTTGCCTCTCTTGTAGTTCTTATTGAAGAACTTGTTGAACCTTTTAACCAACAGGGCTATTTCCTCCGGGTCAACGACTTCTTTGACCTCGGCTCTCTTGCCATCCTTAACAATTAGAAGCGATTGTTTTTTGGGTACGTATGTCTCTTCCTCGGTCTTTTCTTCTCACTCAAATTCGTAAGCTTTGAGGTTTGAGAATAGCTCATGGTTGGATGTCTTTGATAGGTCCATAGAATGTCTTAGTGCCATGACCTTCATTTCTCATTCAAATTGAGAGACTTTTTAGGATCTTCATACACATTTCCTTCCTGTATATTCTTTTCCAAGAGCAGATAGCTCGTTGGTAATTTCGTGAACCGAGCATCCAGTTGATCCAGGTTCTCTCCTCGCGATCATTTTGAAATTTTTAAATTTCTCAGACAAACCACACGATAATTTATTTTCCTTGATTTGCTCTCGAGTCTTCACAAATCAATGTTAGCTTGTCCCATTTCTTTAGCCGTTTTGCATGATTTGACTTTATTGAACATGGCTTTGTCCAAGGTTTTGTAAAGAATATCCTTGGCCACATTGTCCAGGTTGTATCTTTTTCTCATCATCATTTGTCCATTCAAATCTTGGTTTTTCAACCATAGCCGGTCTAGGAGCGACATCCTTTCACCTTCACCGCAGCTCTTCTTACACTGTGTTAACTTTTAAAATTTGTAGTGGCCCATCCTCTATCACTATCCACATCTCAAAGATGTAATGCCGATAGATGAGCTCGCATACGAATTTTCCAATCATCAAATTCTTCAATTGTGAACATAGGGATACGTGTCAAATTTGCTTCCATGATAATAACTTGATGATAAAAAGAGTTTTGAAAACTTAAGTACTAAAACAGACTTTGAAAAATTTGGAGATCTAGTTCAGTAACCAGTGCGGAAGGCTCAATGAACCAACCGCTCTGATACCACTTGTAGGTCCCAAGGGGTGTGAGTGTAAGGTTTAGAAGGGGGGGTTGAATAAACCTTACCAACTTTTCGATTTAGTCCTTTTTAAAGTTCAGAGTTGATACTACACAGTTGTGTCCTTGGTGGATAGCCAATTTAGTTAATCAGTAGAGTTAGTCACTCAACACTGACTCGATCGAGTGTTGATAGAATAACTCAGCTGTTAAGACTGAATTAGCTCAACTGCAGTTTGTTTTCAGCGGAAGACTTTACACCCTTAAAATTGATTTAGTAAAGATTTAATACTTGGTTTTAGTACTTAGGGATTATCAAGTGGATAGCAAATTTATCAGCAGAGTTAAACAAATAAGATGCAGGAATTAAAGTGCTGAAATGTAAATGACACGATAAGATTTTATAGAGGTTCGAAGATGGGGTAATTCTTCTACTCCTCTCTTCTCCAACTCCCGGAGGAATCCACTAAGTATTGATCAAGATACAAAGTGGTAATATCCGGATACAAGTCTTGATCACACAAATTGACTTGATCCTTTGGGACTCGATCTGGACATGCCTTGGTCACGTGGCAAGCCTCGTGCGACTCGGCTTCTTCACAGGGCAAACGCTTTGCTACTACACTCACTTGCTCAAGCTCTTTGGATTTGATCACGAAGCCCTCAAAAACTCGAGACTCGTTCGACCTTGAACCTTTCTACAATTCTTCTTGAATGTAGACCCCTTTTCTTCAAGGTTTCCTCTTCAACCGATTGAAGCTATCTTTCCTTCACAGGGGAATGTTGGATTGATTTTCTTCGTGATGTAGGCTTGAGGATTAATCTTGAATGATTTGAGAATATTAAAAATGTTTTCTTGAAATGTACGTGATTCGGGTAGTCAAGGCTCTCTTTTTCTCGTAGTCATTCCTCGGCCTTTTATAGTGATCTTTCAAAAAATGCTCGTTGAAGAGATAGGCTTATTTTGAAAGTCACTTGTGGTCGTTGGCTTGTCTT
The DNA here is from genome assembly GCA_016081115.2 of Rehmannia glutinosa. NCBI lineage: Eukaryota > Viridiplantae > Streptophyta > Magnoliopsida > Lamiales > Orobanchaceae > Rehmannia > Rehmannia glutinosa. The sequence goes on along the minus strand of CM071927.1, from coordinate 27,684,584 downwards.
GTTGCGAGCCTTGGAGTTGCCACTTCCTCGTATGAATTGTTCTTGACTTTTCGTAGTTCGCACGGTGTAGTGCTTCCCATTGTTCATTCCCTTGCACGCTTCGGGGGACCGAGCACTTCGAGAAAGGTAGCATGGAGGTATTACTTGTTTAAGTAATTCTCTTGATTTACGTGCAACGGATCTCTTTCGATTATCTCGACTGATCGCTTTCCTTGTTTTCCCCAGGTGACTTAGAGTCGACCTTTCAATCATTGGATGACTCTTCCGTACTTCAACTTGAGACTAGGCTATCTTGAGTTGACTTGATGATACTTTACTCGGATGCATCTCAGTTTGCCGCACCTTCATCGAGTTCCGTCTTCTCTTTTTGCCATACTCAATTGTCTCGCAATGAGTCTTCCTTCTAGTCTCCAAATTGTCTTCTTCCATGTTTAGGCACAAATGACCGACTTAACTCACTTGACCAAATTTATTTGTTACAATGCGGTTTACAACAAAAATGGGGTGCCAACTTCCTAGTTTAAGTTTTACATGGCATTCATCAAAATCTAAACAATAAATTTCCCAACAGTTGTCAACCTTAAATTGAGAAAAATTCACTTTTAGTCTCATTAGACTTACTCCCTGATGATTTTAGTCCCATTAGACTCACTTTTAGTCCCAAATCGATATGTTTCACCAAAAATAGTCCCATATGACTTGAAAACTGAAAACCCGTTAAAAAATTAACGGAAGCCGTTAGTGATGACAAAAATAGTCCCATAGGACACCATGTGTTAAATTTGTAATGACAAAAATGGTCCCATAGGACACCAAAGTTAAATTTTTAACCAAAAATGATCCCATTATTCTTTTTTTGGTTAAATTTAATATTATTGATGATAAAAATTATTTTAAATTTTATATTTTGAGTTATTTATTTAAACTAATACTGTGAATGTCCAACTTGAAAATTAAAAAAATCTCTGTCCTTCAAATATTTTTCTAAAAAAATATCTTTTTCCAGTGCGTTTTAATTCATTAAAACAAATTCTCTTACTTAAAATATTTAGAAAAACAAATAATTTTCCTATATTTTTTTAATTTTAAATCACTTCCTGATTTTAAAAATACAAATAATTACAAAAATCACATGTACGTATTGAAAAATATATGTAGTTCAACTATCAATAAAATAAAAAAGTTTACGATATTAAATAATTTCATAATTTTTAAATATAGGAATTATTTATACTATTAAAAATATTTTAGTAATGTTTACCTAGCTCACATAGTTTTTCATTTTCAAATATCATATTTTTATTTTGTATATTTTTAAATCAAACTTTACATTTCCTCAAAAAAAAAAAAAAACTGTACATATATACACATACATGCACTGGGTTATATGAGACCAGTATCCTGAGCAAGAACATAGGGACCAAAAAAAAACTTCACATATATACACATACATGCATTGAGTTATATATGTATGTATTTGATATTTTTTTCCGTATTACACATTCACCAAAAATAATTAATTAACATATACTTTTAAAATTTAATTTTCAGAAAATTTAAATTTTAATAATTTGAGTTATAAATTTTATCATTTATTTTACTTTGTTAATTTTCTAATTAAAATAAATGATACATGTATTTTATCTTTTTTTTTTTTGTATTACACATTCACGAAAAAAATTAATTAACATCTATTTTTAAAAATTAATTTCTAGAAAATTTATTTTATATAAGTTGAATTATAAATTTTAAGATTTATTTTACTTTGTTAATTTTCTAATTAAAATAAATGATACATGTATTTAATCTTTTTTTTTTTTGTATTACACATTCACGAAAAAAAACTAATTAACATCTATTTTCAAAAATTATTTTTCAGAAAATTTATATTATATAAGTTGAATTATAAATTTTATCATTTAATTCACTTGTTAATTTTTAAATTATAATAAATAAAAAATAGTAACTTTAATGATAATATATTTTTTAAAATAGATATTAGTTATATTTAGATTTTAGAGAAAAATTCACTTTTGGTCTCATTAGACTGAGCATCTGATGATTTTGATCCCATTGTTCTCACTTTTAGTCCCAAATCGCAGGTTTGACTTTCAATTTGACAGGCTTGACCGTTAATTTTTTAACGGTGTGACCATTTGTGAGACAAGAAAAATCTTATGGGACTATTTTCAAGACATGAAACTAAAATTATCATGGGGTAAATCTAATGGGACCAAAAGTGAATTTTTCTCACCTTAAATTTAAACAAAAAAGCTGTCTTCTTAAATAAAAAAACAAATAAATACAGATCCACCTATTTACGTGAAAAAAATTATTTTATTAGTCCATGGACATTAAAACTAGTTATAACTTATTTGATTTGACTGTTGTTTATCAAAAGAAAGAAATTAGCTTAAGACAAATAGAATATTTATTGATAGTCAAAAAATAGATATTCTTGCTTGAAGATAATATAATTATTTAACTAAAAAATGCGATTTTAGCATAGTGTTGGACGGGAGCATTCATTAAGGGTCCATTAATATCGTTTTCAGAGGACCACTATAATCTGTATTTTCGGCTTGTCTTCTTTTTCTGGCCACTATACTTTAAGACCAATCATGATTACATTCATGGGCGTAGCCAGGATTTCCGGTCAGTGCGGTCAGAAATTCTTTCATTTTGGCAGGACGAATGTCGGACCGATATTTGAAAAAAAATAGAAAAAAAAAGCAAATATGAAAGTTATACCATGCAACAATTCTTTGCGTGTTTCATAATTTCCAATTATGGTTATTCTAAAATAAACTTTTTGGATAAGTAATTTATCCAAAAATATTAACCATCAAAGAATTATTATTATGGGCGATATGCTTAACACATACAATAGACTTTTAGATACAAAAATTCATTCGAAAAATATTTTCGAAAAACTATTCATTATCAAGTTCGGAATATATATCTCTGTAAATAATAAATAAGACAATCATTTATCTACTCATATACCTTAATTGGATCAAGTAATTCTCAATATTTTGGGCCAAGATAGTAAAATTTATTGACTTTTTAAATTTTAACTCGATTTTTTTATATGAACTAGATCTTCGGCTAAATTTTCAGTGCGGTCCAACTCAAATTTAATAGGGCCACTCCGAGATCGAGTGCGGTCAGCCGACCGCACTCGTCCTAAGCTAGCTACGTCCATGATTACATTAAAGTCTCCATATGCTACATTTACCGATCAAAAAAAAAAAGTCTCCATATGCTAACATCTAACTATATTATAAAAACACAATAATTACTGATATATTTTGATGCAAAATATTAAAAAAAACTCAGATTGTCAAGTGGTTTAATGCTTAATTGTAAACTAATAATATCTTTCTAATGATCGAACAGGTAGGTTTCCTCTTTTCCTATAAAAACTGAACTAATAATTTCAAATTCATGATACAAATTCATTGAATTTGTTATATCATTTACTAAATATTAGAAATATAACAATTAGTTACGTATTACTACAAATTGTAATCATCGATAAGTAAGACAATAAAATGTTATGAAAATAGATATTACACATTTCACATGATATTGTTAATTTTTAAAAGCAATTCAAATAGATTATCTGTACGACTGTACCTGGCATTTGGTTCAGAGTAGTTATTTTTTTATTCAAAAATGAAAAAATAAACTTATCCTTAACATTCGAAGTTATCTACAAGTTGGTCCCATTGCCCTCCCACCAAATCATGACACCTGTCCCTTAAAATTAACTTTTCTTAACGATTTCTACTGACATTAATACTAAACAAACTATTATGTCAATAAAAGATATTTTTTCTTTCTTTCGAATTGGCCCATAGATCATGTACATATTGTATGGTTGTGCTGTGGGTTTATCTACAAAACCACCTGTCCAAAGAAGAAACACATTGGCCAACCAGGTGGCTTAGCCCACCTGGCCACCACAAACAATCGCGTGGGTGGAGTCGGGGTTAAAATCCTCGCTTCCATCAAATTGTTTGTGGGGTGGAAAATCGCTCGGTTCATATCCCTCTTTCCATCAAATTGCTCCCCTAATACGCGAATGTGAAGATTTGGTGGGAACTCATCTTGAATAGATCCGTGTGGAGTCCCGGTGCGTGCACATCCCGCGGTTTACCTTGGCGGCAGAAGAATGAGGGAAATGCCGAGCTTGTTGTCCTCGGGCGTAGTCGGATAAGCGCAAAGCTGAGTTATAAAAAAAAAAAAAAAAAAAAAAAAAAAAAACACACATTGGCCCACTATAGAGAAAATTAATTGAAGAAAATGATAAGAAAAGGCGACTGTGATTGGCTGCCACGTTACTCCTTGTCCTTTTTCGCAAGGCCTGCGGTTACTGTTGTACATTTGTCTCCGGTGATGTGCCCTCTTCTGGGGGAGAGCGAGAGAGAGGTGGTGGTGGTACAATTTGCTGACTCGAAAAGTCGTGTGGCCATTGTGGCTTTTAAGTTTTAACCCATCCCCTAACACATAAGGCTATGTTTCCTTTCTTTGTTTTTTTTTTCCGCCGAAAGAAATATATTTGGTTTTGTATGTCGGTATTCTTATTTAAAAACAGAAAAAGTAATAATGTTTTTTGGTTCTTGCAATTCAAAATGGAGATAGTCTATTTTTTGAGAATTAAAATGAATTTCATTAATTCATCGTAAGAATTTACAACTCGCTACAACGAGTGAAAAACAGTTGCAAGTTATATATGATCATAAATCTATATAAATCTAAAATAGAGTTTTTAATCCTAATTAGATCTAACTGATCCGTAGAATCAGAACTTCGTAATAGGCGTTGGATAAAACACGTGTCAAAGATGATCTCGTTTCTGTCACGTATCGTCGGATAATTCTGAACAAAATCTCACATATGAGACACACTTATTTTTAAATAAATGAAAATATATAAAAAGAAAGGAAAAGGTCCCGATCACAAGCCGATCATGTAGCAAAGGAAAAACAATGCAAAATTTCAGGAAAAAAATAATAAAATAACTTAATGATGCAATTTAAATGAATGGCGTTTATGTCTCAAGGATTTTCGAGTGATATTATCATTTGTGTTTTTTGTACGTGCTCGAGTATCGTCTTGATGGCCTGATGTAGCTTGTGGAATGTCTGCCCAAGATCCTCGAGCCGCAATTTCCAGAGCCTTCATAGCTTTTGAGGGAGCACATGAGTGAATAACAAGTGGAGTAGTTGAGGAGTCTCCTAGCTTGGTCTTTAAAGCTTCCAATTTGTCTTGTTCTTCTTCATCCAGCATGACCAACACTTCCTTATCGATCTGACTGATCGTTAGAGCTAAGGACATAATCATTAAGCGCACGATTTCTAGATACAACTTCCATAGCACTGTGGAGATCCGCTTAACTCTTTTCATCTAAATTTGGTGCACTCATCTTGTCCTCATGAATAATAACTGAACTCCATTCTGGTGGTTGATAAAGAACCATAATCCTATCAGGATTGACATTCGAACCTTTAAGGCCCTCATATGCACGGACATGTGAGGGCTCATTCTCTCCATGCAAATCCTCTGATGTATCACCCAACACATTAAAAGAATTCCGTGTTTGAATACCCGAAGTGGATGGTCCACCCTCCTTAGGGCCAGTACTCCTCTCCGTAGAACGGGCTTTCCGGAGTTTAACTTGAACCCAAGTTTTTGAAACTACTTCCTTACCCTTGTTAGCCGGAATCTTACCACGATTCTCTGTTCTAATAATAGATCGTCCACAAACCGGGCTCTTATCAATTTGAACAATGTCAACTCTTTTTGTCGCATCTTGATGGCGACAATTCGTAATATGATGCCCAATAATCGATAATTAACTCAAAAAATCCAGCAAATTCTCATAATTGATCGAAACAACAGAGCAATATCCCACCCTTTCAACCATAATAAATTCCTGAAAAGATTTACTCAAATCAAGTTCAACTAACACTCGAACAAAATGTCCCACCTCCCCGGACAATGAACAGCCATCAATTTGGATCGGAGTACCTATCACACTTGCAATCTTCGTAATCAAAGAGGGATGTCAATACTCGATACTTAGTTCATAAATCTGAACCCAAACTTGTGCTATAGAAGTATTAATTTTATAAGGATTGAAATCCGGGATCCGATTAGTGATGCAGATTGTACCCGGATTCAAATTCCATGAAGCTTTAATGAAAGCACAATTACGGTCTGCTCTATCATTAAATTGTAAATTAAAACAACCCTTACCTAGTGGTACCAATCGCCAATCATGTTGAATTCTCCAAACGACATGCAATTTCGATTTGAGCGTCTCTAACGTTCACAACTTTGCCCCTTTTGGAAGTAGGAGTCGTCCGATTAATGAATCTTGTAACTCCACTGTACGTTGATGATAAATCCCTTCATCTATTGTTACGGAATAAAAATCTCCTTTCTTAACTGGAATTGTATCCTCTCCGGAGTGCACCATTTTTGTAAAAGATTTCTTCACAGTCGTTCTTGAAAATCTGGATTCGTTCTAGGATGGTTCTTGAGAATCTTGGAAGCGTGATCAACAGTATGATCCAAAACTTGAGAAAAACATGTAGAATGTAACAGATCTTGATTTTCTTGATCAATTCTTGCCGCGGTTTGAAACGTTTTTGTAGGTGGATCAAGAGATGCAATAAAAGAAATCGCTTGATGTTCTTCTTGTTTGAAGCTTGCACCATTCTTGCAAGTAACAGAATTAGGATTTGAGGAAACCCTTGCTAAACCTTAGGAGCAGGGATAGAAGAATCATGAGATTTCACAATTTCTGGGAAAAGAGAAAAATCGAGATCCATAAAGAAGATCAAGATGCGTCGGCCATGGAAGTTTGGGAGGAGAGATAAGAGAGCATCTTTTCTCAAAACTCACCTATTTGGGACAAATTTATATAGATTAAAAGAAATAAAAATTACTTCCTTAATCCTCTATAGGAGGGTAGGCGAAGAAAAAAACGAAGAACATGGAGAGCAAAAGTGGCTAGAATTTTGATACAAGAAATGTGTGTTTAAAGCAGTTGCTGTGCTTATTTAATTAATTATGTAAATGGAGATAGTCCATTGGTTGGAGTAGTATATCTGAATTAGGATTGCATTCAATTTACTTTTAGTAAAAAAAAAGGTATGATTATTAAAAATATCATGACCATTTATTTAGTATGCCCTTACCTAGTTACTTTTTTTTTTTTTTGAGAAAACTTACCTAGTTACCTATGAAAGAAAAAAGTATAATCATCTCATTATTCTGCCAAATTTATTATTTCCTTATTGGTTGAATAAAACACTAATTAAATATATAAACTACTGTATATAAATTCTGATTTTTTTTTCTCGGGATAAAATTCTGAAATTGAAAACACACAAGAGTCACAGTGAAGTAGGAGCTGATCTTTTCAGAGATAAAGTGTATAATTTTGTTGATAAGAGGTTGAGGGGAGAGAAACGTGAAACGCGAGAGACGAGTATCTTATTCCTTTTTTTCCTTTTTTTTTTTTTGGCTTTTCTTTACTCTCTCTTTTTGTCTGACATTAGGTGCATATTTGGACGTAGTAATAGGGTGGAAAAAGCAAAAATCAAATATATTTTTCGTAAAGATTGAGAAAATTGGGGTTATTTATCAGTATATAGTGTATGTGAGAAAATGTTGCATATGTATGGTGAATATTGAGTTTGTTAATATTTTAGGTATTGGCGCTAATCGGGTTAGCGCCTAAAAAGAAGGCGCCACTCCGATTAGTGCCCGAGGTTTTTTTTTTTTCTCTTTGATTGGGCGCTAGTTTGACTAGCGTCTACATTATTATTTTTTCGTTTGATTTTTTTGTTTATTTAATAATTAATTAATTTATAAAACAAATAGATTAAAATCATTCGATTAATCACATCCGCTCAGTTTGAATAGATACGATACAAAAATTATAATCGATACAAGTCGAGATTAATCTCAAACCTTATGTTCCCCGGTGTCACACCTAGGCGCTACCTTCTGCCTAGTACTCCTACGCCTACCAGCATCCCCCTGAACCTCCTGTGGTGGCGGATCATCATCCTCTTGATCATTGTTGTATGATGACTAGATGCAGCTGATGATGTCGACTCTCCGGTCAAATCACAATACTCACTGAGTGTAGGTGGAAATAAAACAGGTGATATATTGAAAATGTGGACGATCGGATGTCGACGGATCATGACCACCATATGGAACTCCCATAGCACCAAAATCTGTCTGCAATAGAGATATAAATGATGTCCACTCTGGTGTGTTATAATCAGTCTGTACTGGCTGAGGGACATAATAACCAGGAGTAGATGTAGATGGATCTATCATATATAATGAAAATTGATCAATAGAAAGAACTTGTGTGTTTTTTCTCAATCTATAATTTTTAAGAATTTCATAAAATTCATACCATGGTGCATCTAGGGCGTATAAGTAAAAGGTCTCACTATATCAACATGGGGTTCCGGTGGAGGAACATCACGAGATGTGGAAGCACCATCTGTAAATGGTCGTGACTGCTGTTGTCGTCCTCTGCTGGGTGTACTTATGACCAGATGGGCTCTTTGGTCGTCTCAACAGGGTATATCACCTGGGGACCGTGTGGTATGGTGGCTCGTATAGCATCCGCTCAATGTCATCGCTAACATCCACAAAGAACACGTCAGAACGTGCATATGACTCAACGCCCCGAATCCGATTCAAAATTGAACTAAGCCTAAGTTGTTCCATCTACGAGAACTTAAAAAAACAAATACCATGCCTATTATTTTGTCTATTGTTGCTTATAATTCACTTTAAAAAAATCAAGTCAGAGATTAGTAAATATATTATAGCATCACGTGTTGCTGTGTCTGATGGCTGGAACTCGGACTGCTGAGGCAAGTGACCAGGTGTTATCAATCATCGTGTAATCCTGCCATACCAACACATATATCCCTCGATCGTACTAACACCTCCAGTATTCGGCTGAACGTCGAGTATCGATGAATGTCTCAAATTCCATAACTCGACCCAATCCCGATGATAATATCCCCAATCAGTGGTATCCTGACCTCTACGATCAATTTCATGCAGGTCCATATGAGTAACTTTTTTGCTAATATTTTTTAAAATATCTACCTACCATATTATTATTCAACAATTTCTTCTAAAAATTTGTAAAAATGTCTAAAAATAACATCTACAAAAAGTTATCTAAGAATATTATCTACCAACACACAATATATTATTCAACAAATTTAAAACAATTAGCAAAATAAATTACAAATATTAAAGATTATTCAATATGTGTAAAAAAACTACTTGAGATTTCGAAAAATGGCCAGAATCACGTCGTACACGGCCTGCCGCCACCTGCCCGCAACCGTTTGTGGATATGGGGGGGGATTTGTTTTGGGTGTGATTGTGAAGTGAAGAAATTGTCTAAAAAAATGAGCAGGGATGGTGTGGTGTGTGTTTAAAATAAGGGGGGATCGGGTTTTATAGAGGGAGGAAATTTTCGAAATAAAAAAAAGAAGGAAAAAGGTCAGGCGCTAGTCAAACTAGCACCCGACGTCGTGCCGATTTTTTTTTGCGGCGCTAGCTTGACTCTCGCTCGACGCCGTCGAAATTTTTTTAACAAAAAATGGCTGCTTGTCAGTTGGCGCTATTGCCATTAGTGCCTGGTTCTTGGGCGCTATCCGCAATAGCGCCAACACTTAATATATTAAAACCCCAAAAATCCATTACACTCTTGCAACAATTTTCCAGAAACACTATATAGTATATACTGTTAAATAACCTAGAAAAATGTAACAAATACCACTAGTTTAAGTAATTGACATTTGACATATTACATAACTCTTTCGACTCTATCGAACTTAAAATATCAAGAAGACGTCTTGTAGACCGTCTCATCATGAATCTAAGTTAGTTAAATGAATTTTGAAAAACACAAAAATATGATTTTTTTTATGAGTTTGAGTTTATGTTGAAATTCTATTTATAGGCAAAAACTTATAAAAGACAGTCGTACGAGCCATCTTTTATTAGATGGATCCAGGCAATCCGATCTACTAGAACTACCCAGTTCTTTTTCCTTTTTCATATTTTTGGTTTTTGTTTTTTGCTCTTTCTTTCTCATGCTTTTCTCCCGTCTCTTTTGGCTCTGCGTCTCTCTCTCTCTCTCTCTCTCTCTCTCTCTCTCTCTCTCTCTCTCTGTGTGTGTGTGTTTCCGACAATCATAGAACTCCACCGAGTCCTCACTCACAGTTTCTTTCGCTATCTCCTTCTGCCACTCTTTCTCATGCTTTCATTTTTGTATCGTCATCTTTGCTTGGATAAGGCACTACTACAAAACTGAGCTTTTACATCAGCGGTGTAAACCAATGAACCGATGTAAATAAACCCCCGGTGGCATAATTGTTAATTAAATAAGACCTTTACATCAGTTGTTATATAGAACCGATGTAACAATACTACAAAAAATGTAAAAATAAACCCGGTGGCATAATTGTAAATTTTGAGAGAATCCTACATCGGGTGTAGTATGAACGACGTAGATATTTCCCAAATCTTTTCTTAACCTTCTTGTTCTCTCTCTCTCATATCCTTCAGTCATTCTTCATCTCCACTCACTTTCTGTGTTTAATCTCAAATCTCCCATGGCGCTAACGTAATAATCGTCCGCATCAAGGACTCACTCGGAAATTCAGTCGCCAACTCATTATCACCTACGTCCACACCTCGAAATCAGACTTCGAAACCCTAATTAGCTCCACGGTTTCAAATCACAGCAAGCTTGACATCCTCTTTAGCATTTTCTGGTCCTCGGCGACCAATCGAAGCACAAAACGTCATCGATTTTGACGCCTACGACTTTAACCAGATCGTGAGGGTCAAGGTCAGGGGCGCCTTGCTGGGATGAAGTATCGGCGGACTCTTTGAAGCCATCGTAAGCGACTTTGTATTTCTTTTTTTGGACGAGGAAGGATAGAAAGGTTGGGAATTCCTCTTTTCAGGTTTTTGATTGGAACCCGTTACTTCTCTTTTGTTCCTAGGTTTCTTGCAGAATTGTCCATGGTAAGTCGATGCTTTTTCTACATTTTAATTTATTGAGACCATTGTTTTCTTTTAAATTTATGTGAATGTATATGCAGTTTGTAAAAGAAATATATTGAATATTGTTAGGGTTTAAAAGATTATTGAAGGGATTTGAAGCTCTATTTCTTAAATCTTAATTTTAGGGCTTTGTTGGTTTGAAACATGAAACATTTAATGAAACAGGGGTATTTTTCTGCGAAATACAATGGTGTATCTTTGACATTTGAAGCAACAGTGTATTTTTCTGTGAAATCCCAGAGATGGTTGCCTTTAAGGTGTTTGTTCAAATGCTTGTGTGAAGTAAGTGTTAAACCAAAAGATCAATTAGTAGACAGGGATGGGTACTTTTACATTTTGGGATAATACACTTCAATGGGCTAAGAATGTTCTAACTAAGTCTTTGTGAAACCTACCTTGAGTTGTTCATTGCAACCTCCATGGAAATGTGACCTGCACCCCACTTCTCAATCTCCTTTTTTTTTTTTTTTTTTTTAATTTCGTTGTAATTTTAATGCAAATGTGCTTTGTTTGTTGGTTATATTCGTGGGATTGATTCTTTTTTCCTTTTGAATTTGGTTTTTAATCCCTGAGCCACTAAGAAATCAGGGGAGGGAAATTGTTTATATTTTGGGTTTGTTAAGTGATTATTTGATTTATGTTTATGAGGCTGGTAAATATTGAACATAATAGTAAAGCTGTATATGGAAAGAGTGCAAGAAATGATTTGTGGTTAATGGTCAATTAGCTAGATATTTGAACTGGGAAGTCACTCAAGAAATGTCTAATGCATTCACGAGATGGTATTCTCTTTCTTTTTAGTGTTGTATTCGTGTGTGCATATAAGTAAGAATTATTACATTTGCCTAATTTCGGCTACTACATGATATTTTTCATTGTTTTTTTAATCTTTTTGGAGTTAAATCTTGGCAGTCGTGTGTGTGGGAACCCTCACTGGTATTTCTCAGAGTGCAGTGCTTCCGTAGAAACGCTAAGGAAATCGACTCTACCAAGGTAATATACGTTTTGTTTTACTCCATTGTTCTCTTCTACTAAGGCGGCGTGCTACATAACAAGTAACCTGTGGTTGGATCTCTTCCTCAAAATTCTAGATTATATCCAACCATACCTAAGTTGTTTTAGCAAGAATTTCACAGTGACACAGTAGATTTTATCAAATAATGTTGGTTATCAATGTATTTAGGAAACATGGAAATAATAATGATGCCTATGAGAATTCTTTGGTAGTTAGAGTGCATAATTCGGATATCTAAAGACTCTCTTGATATCTGATAGTCTTTATGAAATGATAAAGCCTTCCAAAACAATATGGTACTTGTTGTTGATAATTGAACTTCCAAGAACAATTACAAACATAATGTCGCTGATTTTGAAAAATGATTTTTTTTTGTTTTGAACAGATATAGATATAGATTATGCTCAACTGGTAGTTAACTTGAAGAAGCAAGACCCCGAACTAAAATGGCCTCGATATCATGGAATCTTGGGAGTCCTTAACAACGGGTCTCATCCAACTATTGAAAGGAACATCCGTATTTTTAGTTGGAGTGTCAACGAAAATAAACCAAACGATTGCTCGAGAATTAGCCGTTGGTCTTGGGTATGAGCTCCTTTTTTTATTGAACTAAAAAGTGGTGGATCGGATAAATTTGACTCGTTATAATTTATAATTTTTACATGAATCTTATTCTTCTTTTCCATGACCTGTGGTCATTACTCATTCTTGATCACTATTTAAGACGGTGATATTGCGAAAATAATTGATGAGCCCCACTAATACCTTTTTCATCTTGAATGGAAAGAATTAGGAAATATAAGATTTTAATGTATCCTAATTTCTGTTCCAATTGCACTTTGTTATTCTTGAATACTATAACTATTACGATTAGTGGGTTCACTTCCATGGTCGATTTTCTATGTTCGTTTTTACGCTTCTATGTTGATAGATATACTCCACTCGGACAAAGGAGCTTACGAAGCTTACACCAAGCAATCTATTGATTCATGTGAGTAAAAGTGTCTGTGAATCTCTCTCTCTCTCTCTCTCTCTATATATATATATATATATATATATATATATATATATATATGGGTATGGGTGGTTGTCATTGGTGATAGGATTAAAATGCTCTTAAACGAAAATTGTGTTCATGGTTTTGATATGTGAATAAAAAATGACAAGCCTATTATGTAATCAAGAAAAAGGATAAAAATTGAACTGAGGCATAAGCAAAGTTATGTGATTGTCACATGAATAAGGGGCAAATACAAATGAATTGATTCATACAGACATGCCTTGTCCAAATGCCTTTTGCTGTTGCCAGTCCTTTCCTACCCACTTTCTCAAAACTAACTCAGAATGAGTGGAAAGGCCACCCAAGCTAATATACTTGCATTGATGGTTATAAAATGTTTATGCGTGATGTCATCCAATAAAATGAAGTTTGATTACATTTAATGTGCCTTAGTGGATAACAATATAAAGGTTGAGTACCTCTAAAACCAAAATAGAAAAACTTTATCATTTATGTCCATGTATTATATTAATCTTGGACTTACAGTGCTAGAGTTGTTCTTTGAATTTTTAAATGTCATGAGGCAGTACTTGGAGCTACTTTGTTCAGATTTGCACAATTCTGAGTGTAAAACCCAATTATGATAGGGTTTTTATTTCCTAAACTTTTATTTCAATCCTATATCCTCATTAGTCTGCTTTGAAGCTACTATTGAAACATAAATGGTTTTTATATTCATTTTCAGTTAGGTTAACATAGAAGTTGACCCACAGAAATAATTAAGTTCTTTACATGTTTTAAATATTTAATCACGAATTAAGTGCATTAGGATCTGCCATATGTTGGTCTTTGCTGTTTCGCGATGATTTGGAGGAATTGAATCTGATTATTGGCATTCTCTCAAAAGGTTAAAGTGGGAGGTTCTGCGGCAGTCTTGGGTTGGTGGTCATTGAAAATGTTGATTTTAAAGATACCTCGATGCACGAAGAAGTGAGAATCGGGGTTTAAAAATTAACAAAGTCGAAAGTGCTTGGAGAAAACATACAAAAAGCCTGGAAAGTACTCATTGAAGCCTTTTGAGCGGTCCTGAAATTGAGGTATGTGTTCTATTTTTTGTTGTATTATCAAAGCACAAACTTTATCCTCCGAGCATTCATCTTACATATTTGATTTTGTAGTTTAAAAATAAATGTATTTTTGAACTCTCATAGCTTCATCGAAAGTTTTCATTTAAACTCTTGTGATTCATGTAATCCTACAATGAATAGTTATTCTTTAGTAAGAATAATGAATGAAGCTATACTATTCTTTGCTTTCTAGTCAGTGGTTTAGATATTTTAGCCTTAGGAACATTTATAACTCATTTTCTATATTCCTTATTTTAGTGGAATAATTACAAACACCGCTTGAGGTTTACCCTAATTATCAAAAAAAAAAAAAAAAACAGATATCATTCAAAATTACAAATACTCCCTTTCATATGTTTCTTTTACAAATTGACTATTGAGTATTGAGGGGTAATTTGTATAACAAATAGTCAAAAATATAAACCTCAAGGGTATAATTTTAAAAGATAATTGAACTTTTTTGTAATTAGACTAAACCTCGGGGTACTTTCGTAATTCTTGCTTAGTTTTTATTTGCTGATCCGAGTGGAAATTCAATCCGTTGGTGGATATTGTTGAGAATATATTTGCTTCTTGTTAAATACAAATTGGTTACATCGTAATAAATCGCATTAATATAGAATGGTATGACATTATATCTTACATAATTGTTTGGTATTTATGCATATTTAACTATTATATGCATGCATGCATTGCGAATGACGTTGTACTAAATTTTCCTTTTCGGACTCGGATTCCATGAAGGAGAGATGTTGATGCATTAAAGTTTGGTTTGATTCGAATTGTGTATGTGACACAAGATGCAGTTTTAGTGTAATTTCCTTATGTCTTATTTACTATAAAGTTTGTTGTAATTTCCTTGTGTGTTTCTTTTTTATTTTGGAGAATGGCATGATTATATGTGTTGTTGTCTTTGGATAATGCTTAATTAAATATATATGTTTTGTTGTCTTTCTTTTTTAATAAATGTTCCTCCAATTGAGTTTAATGGGTTGTTGCTCCTATTGTTGTCAAGGTTCAGATTGGTGTTTATGTGGATTACATTCTACGCAAAGAAAGGTTATTAAAACAAACGACAAATTGGTCATTATTATGACAATTTTACATCGGTTTATATATAACCGATGTAAATAGTTGACATTTCTACATCGGTTATTGTAAAAACCGATGTACATACTCCAATTTGTTTACATCGGTTGTTATAATAACCGATGTAAATGGTCCATTTTTTACATCGGTTGTTTTTGTAACCGATGTAAACAAAACTTTCTACATCGGTTCCTTAAACGATGTAGAAAAGGCCCCTATTCCACTACGCTGGATTCTACATCGGTTGACAAACCGATGTAGAATGTGCCCCAGAACCGATGTAAAAAGACTGTGGTAGTGAGGGCACCATCATTGCAAAGAGTTTGCCGTCGTTGCTGCATTTGCTCATCATCAATGCTTTCATTGAAGTTCTAGAGGTAACTAGTTTGCTAATTTCTAATTTTTTCCATGTGCAAATTTTATTTGACTTATATGTAAATAATTTTGGAATTTTTAGGTATGTAAAGCAGTGTTGTAAAAATCGGCCTAGTCAGCCGCCTACGCGCTAGGCACCCCTAGGCCGATCCGATTTTGCTAAAATCGAGCCATAAAATTATTTTGGTTGCCGCCTAGGCGGCATAAAATTGGGGCTAGGCGGCCAAAAAATCGGACCTAGACGGCAAAAATTGGTAAAAAATAAAAAAAAAAATAGGCTTGTTTCTAGGCGACCTAGGCCCTATTTGTTGGGTTGCTGCCCGACCAGCGTCTAGCAATTTCTGCAACCATGATGTTAAGTGTTGTTACATTTTATAATCTGTTCAAGTAGTTTCTGGAGTAATGCGTAGACTTTATTTGCTTGTTGGTGGATTTTTGTTCAAGTGGTTTTATTGTTGATGGATTTTGTTCAACTTTGATAGTAACTTATACGTGATTGTATTGTATGTTGAGAGGTTAGTGTTATGGTTTTATTTATATTTATGTGCACTTAAACATATTATTTTTTGGATGAAAAGTATCAATTTTTTGCTAAAAATTATCATTGTTATGTTACAGTATTGTGCATTTTAAACATATAATTGTGCATTTCAAAAGTATTTGTACATTTTAAACATATAATTGTGCATTTCAAAAATATCATTTTTATTGCGGAAAAGTATCATTATTTATCTTAAAAATATGACTTTTCTGACACAGTATTGTGTATTTTAAACATGTAATTTATATAGTTATGCATCTCAAAAGTATAATGTTTAATCATCTCAAATTTTTTCAAAGGTAAGAATCTTCTTGAAATAGACCATTGTGTAGTTATAATTTTTAAATGTGTTTTGACTCTTTTTTTTTTGCTCAAGCCCATGGACATATGCAAATTACGAGTTTCATATTGAGCAAAAATTGTTCTTTCTCATTTGAATGAAATGAAAGTACAAATAGAGCAAAAAGTGCTTAAATTCATTAATGACAAGCAAAAGTAAAAAATAAAGCAAGGAGAAACCAACACCAACATAAGTAGCCAAGAAGATTTAATAGCCACACATGTCTGAAAGAATATTGTCTTATTTTGTTGTCCACATATGATACTTTAGTTTCTTGTGCACAAATGATAGTTTAGTGGTTTGTCTAGAAGCTTTGTGAGTGATTTTTTAGTTGACAAACTGTTGTTATTTCAGATTCTTTTATCATTTATATGTTATTGAAGTCCTGCATTGATACAAAGTCATTTGAAATTGCAGTTTAAATTCAGAGTTCTTGTATTACTAGTTACACACCCAAAGTATTTGGATTAAAAGTATATTTTTTGATGCTGAAAAGTATTAGTAATTGTGTAAAAAGTATCATCTTAAAAATGAAGGTTGCTTTCTAAAGTGATTTTTTGTTGACAAACTATTGCAATTTGATATTCTTTCTATCATTTGTATGTAAGTTGAAGTTCCTGTATTGATACCAAATCATTCGAACATAAGATTCCTTTGGATTAAACATATCACTTTTTTATTTCAAGAGTATTGTGCATGTTCAACATGGATTATGTATCATTGTGCATCTTATACATGTTTTTGTGTTTAAATATGATACGTCCCATGGATATAATTAATGAGATCGTCGTATACAAGTTTTTGTATTTATATATATGATCCGTCCCATGAATATAATTAATGAGACTATCTCATACCATTTTATGTGTATAATATAGGATCCATCTCATTAATATAATTAATGCGACTTGTCTAATTCGAGTTTTTGTGAAATACCAAATGACATTGCATAATCATAAAATGTGTATAATATAAATGATAGTACTAAATAAATATTTAAATACCAGCTCTTCCAAAAAAAACACACACAAAAAAAGGGCACACCAGGAATCATTTAGCAAGAAAAGAAACCCCTCAAGAAAAAAAAAACCCGCTTTCCTGTAGATCTGGGATGTAATTGCAAATTAAATAATTTATAAAATGAATTGACACGTCATATATTAGTATATATAAAGGATAAGCTATAAATAAAAGACTAGTACAACGTGACACGGTTTGTTCTTATCAAGATCTGAGTAAGGCCACCCCATATAGAGGGATCCACATATTAAATATTAATTAATTAATTTGGACTTGAAAGCAAATCGGGTCCATCACTTTTTGTTCATAACTTTTGCCTATATATCCACCAATCTTAGAGCCGTGTGAATATATCCAATTATTCTGCGTATATCATCAACAGTTCCCTCACTTTCCTCTCTGTTCTTCCATAAATTTGCTCTTATTTTCTATTTTATCAATCATTAATTAATTCCTGCTTCAAAATTCGTCGAGAAATTGATCACAAGAAGAAGATTCAAAAAGAAAAATTGGTAAGCTGAAGGCTCTTCTTGTTATTTGTGTAATCATTGTTTGTTAATTCTGTGCTGTATTTTTTTTTTCTGAGTAGCTTGATTTGATTCGAATACATCAGTGAATGGGAATAATGGGTTTCTAGAGGTCTATTGTCTCTTTATTCTTGAATTCAAAGAGGAAATGTTTTCGATAAGGAAATATTAGATCTTCTGAGAAAAATTATTATAATATGGCGCAAGATATCAAAAAACGAATGGTTCTGGTCTTTGCTCGAAGAATTTTCCTAATTTCCCATTTTTGTTTTTGTTTTTTGAGGATGCCAATTCTGGTCAAAAAATATCTGGAGCTGTTTGAATTAGTGGTTGTGCTTTTCTTATTTATTAATTTTCCTCTACAAATTATTCTTATTAGGCAGAATTTTCTCCATCTGTATTTTCCCCCTTGCCGCTTCATCTCCACCACCACCAGAACAGTCACAACATACATTCATACACATCTAAACGATTCATATCTCGGTATAAATGGTATTAATTTAAGAATAAACTTAGTTTCCTGTGTAAAAAGTATATATTCCTTAGGTTGATGCTTGAAAATGAGAAATGAATTTCACCGCCGACAGCAGCCGGCCCTAGCCGCCCGGTAATTATCTGGACTGTGTGGGGGGTTGGTTGTGTGGCACGTGTGAGTTAGTTGACTGCTACTGTGGCACACGTGTTGCCTGTTTACATCAGATTCCTATGTCCTCGAGTAGCGTAATTTTTTTATCCAAAAGTAAAAAAGAAATGGTTTTATTTTAAAATTGTACCTGAATTTGTTTCCTGGTGAAGGAAACATAATTACAGGAAAGAAAATCTGAAACCAGGTGGCTTAGCCCTCCTGGCCACCACAAGAATTGTGGGATGGAGGTCAGAGGTTCAAATCCTCGCCTCCATCAAATTGTTTGTGGGGTGGAGGTCGGGGTTCATATCCCTTCTCCATCAAATTGCTCCCGGGCATATGCGTCTTTGGTGAAGATTTGGTGAACTCATACTCAATAAAGATCCGTGTGGGTTCGATTCGGGAGAGATCGTTATTAGTAGATTGGGGGTCGAACATAATTGTTCTCTTTTACCTGGATCCTATCTGGTTGTACGTCGCCAGACGCTTCGTCGAACACCGTCAGTGCGTGCACATCCCGCGTTTACCTTGGCGGCAGAATGAGGAAATGGAGCTTGTTGTCTCAGATAGTCGGCTGTAGCAGTTGAAGCTCGAGCTTATAAAAAAAAAAAAAAAAAAAAAAAAAAAGAAAATCTGAAAGAAATTCCTCTACTTTCCATTTTCTCATCATTCTTTGCTGTTAGTTTTTCGGCAACAATGGGCGGCACAGTGTTTAGAGAAATAGTATTTTTTTATTAAACAATTCTCTAATAATGCTACATCACACATAGAGCGGCACCTCTCCTGTTAATTATTATTACATCCGAAAGTTGAAAATTTCACATTGTTTATACTTGCCTCCACTTGTACGCCTCCCTCTACCTCTTGTATTATAAAATCCCACTGGGGTTAATAGATCAATGACCTCTTCATTAGGGTATTTTAAATTAAAAATAAAAAAGAACGCGTGAAACAAGGAAAAAAAGATTGAAGTGGAGAAAGCAATGTATAAGAGTGAAATTTGAGATTCTTAAAGATCTTTCCCCTGGTTATTGAAATAATTGGTTAGTCTTACTTGCTGTTGGGATTTTTTTTTAATTTATTTATTTAATATTTGTCTTTTCAATCTGTCGAAGGTAAGAACTAACCTAATTACCCTTTGAGATCATGTAAAGGTTGGTTAAAGCTGCCTTATCGTCTTTGTTAACTGTTTGGTAATATTGGTGAACGTTTATTTGTTGTAGCCCTTTTGTGGGTTGGTAGTTTCTTGTACAACTAATCCAACAGAAAGCATTTATATGGTGAAATTTGTCTATTTATTTCCATAGCATAAAATTGCCTTTTTTTAGCATCCTTTACCATGTTGTTAGATTAGCAGTCCTGGGAAACTTGAACATTTGGTGAATTAAATTGTCTATTGGTTTATTGATTATTTAAGAATTTGTGCTATTTGTGTTTTGAGTTTTTAGGCTGACGTGTTTGAATTGTATTATGTTTCAGTTTTGTCAGAATGAAGGGAAATACTGTAAGATCTGAATCTGATTTTATCACCAATCTGCCAAATAACATAATAGACAACATTCTTGGATGCTTGCCTCTACGAGATGTGGTGAGAACAAGCATTTTGTCCAGAGAATGGAGGTACAAGTGGACTTCATGCCCCGACATCGTGTTCGATTTCTGGTTTGATCAAATGTTTCTCGGAGGCCACAAACTCGAGCCGCTCATTTACCAAATTTTAAAACTACACAAGGGACCATTACTGAAATTTGCTCTCCAAGTCCCTGATCTCAAAAGTAATCCCGACATCGATCAATGGGTTCGTTTGCTGCCAAACAACACTTTACAGGATTTGACTCTCCATGTGTCAAGGGGAGAAACACATAATTTGACTTCTCATCTGTTTACTTTCCAACATTTCAGAAACTTGAAGCTCTATAACTGTGTATTTGATCCAATTCCGGGTTTCAAAGGATTTAACAAACTCGTGAACCTCGAGCTTCAACGTGTTGCGCTTTGTGCCCGAAACCTTCGGGAAGTTCATTGCTTCGTGCCCTGCTATTGAACGGCTGAAATTAATTCACTGCACAAGCTTCGATTGTCTTGAAATCAACGGTCCCAAATTGAAGTATTTCGAGTTTCATGGGGTATTCAGATCTGTTTTGTTCGAGAATTGCCCTGTTTTAAGAGGTGTTAAATTGACATTCTCGTCGATGGAATTTAAAAGCGGAAATCGATTTTCGTTAGATCTGGTTAAAGCCCTGAGTTGTCTGCCTGCGCTTGAGGACTTGCAATTGCAAGCTTATGCATTGGAGGTAAGAAAAAGTTGTGATTGGTTGAAACAAATTAGAACTTCTGTTTATGGATTATTGCATTCTCAATTAACATTTAATCTGCTTGTATTATTTACAGGACCTTGTTGAGCATGGTGCACCGGAAAAACTGCCCGTCTCGTTGAATATGCTAAAGACCCTTCACCTTTCGGATATGTATTTCGAAAAGATCGAGGAGACCTCATGTGCCATTTGTTTTATCAGGAGCTGCCCTAATTTACAGAGGCTAAAAATCACAGTAAGTTGCAACCCCTGAACTGTTCTTATTTAGGGAATGTTTGCACAAACTTATTAATTGTATCCAAAAAGTTTGGGAATCATAATTTTGTAGTGTTTTGCAAACAGAAACTAAAAGTTGAATAAAGTTTTTTTTTTTTTGAAAAAAAAAATAGTTGAATAAAGTTAGAAGACAGTATTTGGTAAATAATTGTAAAATTGTAAAGTAAAAGTTAGCCGTTGCAAAATCAGAAATCTAAATGAATTTTCTTTTGACAGTTAAAAGTTCACAATCACTTTTTTGGAGTATTTGCAAATACTCCCTTAAATTCTTTCCAGAAATTAATCCAGAACTAAAGTTAATGAAATTGTGCTTTTCCTCCAGGCTTTCACCTTCGACGTGGTGGACTCAGTAGCGGATTTTCTCCGATCACAAAGAAGCTCCGAATCTTTAACTCAGCTTAAAACTGTGAAGATGCAATTATTCTCTGGTATTGAGGCGGAAATGGAATTTGTAAAATATTTATTAGCATCCGCCACTGCACTTGAGGAAATGACGATCACGCCCACGCCGGTAGCGTTACCGATGGAGGAGAGTCGATATTGAACGAGCTTAAACAATATCCTCGAGCATCTCCGAGTGCCGAAATCTTTAGTTCAGATAAAAATTATGGCAAGAAACATATATAGGTGTATTATTTTTAGCACAATCTTGTAGTTAGTCTGTGCAGTGTGTTTTCAGCATCAGAAAGTTTATAGTTACAGCTTGTCTGTAACTTCTGTAAGTCAAAAGCCATGTTTTTTTGGGGGGGCTTTGTTATGTGCTTATAGTTTCTGTATATTTGTAACTCTTTTATGTACTGGAGTTGGTGATTTGTAATATGAATCTGAGCCGTTTGTTCACCTTCAACTTCTGATCTTGTCCTTGCTTTTCGCCACACTTTCTTACCAAGTATATTAATTATACTTTCTATAGTTTCCGTCATTAATTTCAATTTTCAGGAATCAGGGCATGTCATTTTTTACTTTGAATTTTAATATGAAACGTCAAAGCAAGTATTTTACTATTGACTTGAGACACTGCTTTAACAGTGGAGATCTAAGTGTTGGTGTGACCTTATTTTTGAAATTTGATTCTTCTGTTGTAATTTTTCATTTCTTCTATCTGCATTTGTATGGGGTTTTTGACGGGATATTGTGTGTGTGTGTGTTTTTTTTTTTTTAATATCTCAAATTGACAAAGTGTAGTGCAATTCAAATTAATTGTGTTTATAATGTAGGTGCAAGCTATAATTGAGCCTTTATAAAAGGCACAAATACAGTTTGCGCATAATTCGTTTTTTTTTTAATTACATAATGTAGGCGCAAAGTGTGATTGAGCTTTTATAAAAGGCACAATCACAATTTGCGGCTACTTTTGTTTTTTTCTTTTTTTTTTTCTGCTTAAATTGTATGGGCAAATTGTAATAGCGCCTACTTTTAATTTTTTTTTTTTTTAAGAATTGCTAGATATGTTTGACCTTGAAGGTCCCAAGGGGTGTGAGTGTAAGGTTTAGAAGGGGGTTAAATAAACCTTACAAACTTTTCGATTTAGTCCTTTTAAAATCGTTCAGAGTTAATTCTTCACAGCTAAGTCTTTGATGGACAACTAAGTTAGTTAACCAGCAGAGTTAGCCACTCAACAGACTCGACTGAGCTGTTGATAGAATAACTCACCTGCTTAGTCTAAAGCTTAGCTCAACTGTGATATGTTTTCAGCGGAAGACTTAACACCCTTGAATTTGGTTTAAGTATGTTTTAACACTTGATTTAGCACTTTGTTAAAAGTCAATTGGATAGCAAATTTATCAGCAGATATAAGATAATATGCAGAATTGAAGTGCTGAAATTTAAATGACACAATAAATTTTATAGAGGTTCGAAGATGGGGTAATTCTTGTAATCTTCTCCAACTCCTGGAGAAATCCACTAAGTATTGATCAGAGTACAAAGTGGTTATCAGTCCAGATGCAAGTCTTGATCACACAGCTGACTTGATCCTTTGGGACTCAGTCTGGAGATGCCTTGGTCACACAGTTGGCTTCTCGTCCGACTCGAACTTTTCTTCATTGCAGGCAGCTGCTTTCTATACTACAACTCACTTGTTCAAGTTTCTTGGATTTGATCACGAAGCCCTCCAAGAACTTAAGACCGGTTCGATCTTGAACCTTTCTACAATTCTCTGTGGAATGTAGACCCTTTGATTCTTCAAATATTTCTTCAACGATTGAAGTCATCTTTCCTTCACAGGTAAGTGTTGGATTGATTTCCTTCAAAGTTCGCCGAGGATTAAGCTTGAATGACTTGAGAATATTTTGTAGGTTACAACTCAAATGATAGCTTGAATGTTAAATGTCTGGTAGTCAAGGTAACCCTTCTCAAATTGATTCCTCGCTTTTTTATAGTGTTCTTTTGAAAATCTACCCGTTGAAGAGATAGGCTAATTTTCAAAAGACACTTGTGGTCGTTGGCTTGTCTTTGTTGCGATCCTTGAAATTGACATTTCCTCGTATTGAATGAACCTTCACTTTTTCGTAGTTCGACACGCGGTGCAGTCTTCCTATCGCTTTATTCCTTTTGCAGACGCTTCCGGACCGAGCACTTTAAGAAAGCGCATATGGAAGTATTACTTGTTTAAGTAACTTTCTTGACTTCGTCGCAACGGATCCTTTTCATTGTGTCTTGACCAGATCGATTCCTTAACTTTCCCGGATGACTTGAGTCGCCTTCCAATCATCGGATGACTAAATCATCCGCCACTTCAACTTGAGACATGGCTATCTTGGGTTGACTTGACCGACACTTTACACAATTGCATCTCAAACTAATACTTCTCGGTCGAGTTCTGTCTTCTCTTCCTTGCCATACTCGGATGTATCACAAATGAGTCTTCATTCTAGTCTCCGTTGACTTCTTGCAAGTTTAGGCATAGCTGACTTAACTCAGCTCGAACAACCCTATCTATTACAATGCAAATTACAAAGAAAATGGGGTGCCAACTTTCTAGTCTAAGTTTTACATGGCATTCATCAAAATCTAAAAATAAATTTGCCAACAATTTCCCCCTTTTTGATGATGCCAAAACTTAAAGCATACATACAAGATGTAAATATCAAAGATACATACATATAGTGCGATGAATGAGAATGTATGCGTAGAATCAATCTGTTTATTGATCATAACATTCTTGTCCTTTACACAGCTGTTTACAAAGTGTATTAGAGCAAACATCTATGTCTACGCAAAAAAATAGAGAAATTCTGATTTCTTATTCAATGTACTGAGACTTACATACTTATGTATTTACAATAGTAAATTACATGAAGGGGTGGACAAAGAACACTTCATCTCCTTCACTCGCCTCCTTCTTTTCTTCATCACTCTATCTTCTTCTCGACCTTTTTCTCTTCTTCTTTCTTCACCGCTTTTTTTTCTCATAAGCTTTTAAAGCAGCTTCATCTCTTCTTTTTCTTTTTTTGTCTTTCTTCCCACAAATTGAGTTTGTCTTTTATTTTCTTCTTCGATTCTCTTTACATACTCAACATTGTTCTTGCCACTTGCAAGTTGGCTACTTCAAAACCCACCCCATATATCCCTCATTTCTTCCCCTGGATCTATGTATTCTATATTTTTGGGTAGAGTGCGGTCCAAACCTCTTCCTCCATCGCTTTTCCTTCTTCCTCCTGGTGTGTGTATTGTCAGGGGCCCTTTCTTCTTCCCAATGAGTGACCAAGCAGAGCGACCGCTAATAGTCTGCTTTTCCCTTCTTCGCATAGCTTGAGGCCTTTTTCCCAATACAAATCCCAGGCTTGGGCCATGGTCATGTTCTCGAAGTATCCCTGGATGCGAGCGTCTTGAATTCATCAACAGATCTTGGCTCGGTTCCGACATCTGAAATGGCATCAGTGTCTCTTCCTGCCGGAATGCCTCCATATTGTTTCAGTATGTCCATTACACGGGCATCCATTTTTCTTTCAATCTCCGTCATCTCCGCTTCTACTATTTTTCTCTTCTCGGACATGGGCACAACAGAGTGTTGGAGCGGCAGAGTCACCGGAAGTTTGCTTGATTATGTCACCGTGACAAGTCCTTGTTGAGGGTTCTAGCAACCATTAAAGTCATGTCTTTTGAACCTTCCCCCTCAGCAGATTTTCCCTTCTTTTCTCTTTTCTGTTCTTCAACTGTCTTTGCCTTTACAACTGCGTCCTTCTTCTCGGCTGTAGATTCTTTCAAAGTCTTTAGGTATTCCTTTTCCCTCTTTTTGGCATCATCAAAGGAGAGAGGAACCCCTGGAAACATGCCAGCAAGCATGAAGTCTAGACGGCTGATAGCTGAGTTCTGCTTGGATTCTGCTGCGGAGTATGCTGCTCGAAATTCTGAGCGGGTGGCTTTCGATTCGGCTGTCACCAACTTCATTTCAACCATAAGAAGGCTGAATTTTGTATTCATGTTTTCTTCCACTCGCAGAAGTTCTTTTCGATGAAATTCACGCAACAATTCCATTTCTGTGGTATGCGATTTATGCATTCTATCAATGTTTTCTTGCATTCTTCTCTTCATATCAGCGTTATCAGCGCTCTAGATCAGCATCTTATTGTACAATGCTTTGAAGTATCGAACTTGTTCCACACGCATTGTTTGCTGCTGTTGCCACCATTCCCGGATCCTGACTACTATCCCACGCAGATCAGCCGGTAGATTAAGATTAGCATCTCTGTTATGCAGCCTCATGTGCAGGGAGGCTTGGTGCCTTTCCATCTTCTCTATTTCTGCAAAAATCGCCTTGAAGACTTCTCTAACCTCAACTGTCACCTCCGTCTCGGCTGGAGGCCAAGCAGCGTCAAAGTCGAAATCTGCTGGAACGATGGTATCTGTGGGAAGAACTGGATCTGGTCTATGGAAACGTTTTTGATTTACTCGGCGGATTCGTCATCAAGAGCGGCGACTCTAGTGAGAAGGGGAACGCGTTTTTCAAAAGCATCATCACGGACATAGGGAATCTATTCAACGGTAACTTGAGGCCGTGATGTGCCTGGTTGTGTCGATTCTCAGCTGCCTTTGGGAGCTCTGAGCTGATTGGTGATTCAATGATGGGATCTATTGTGGTATGGACCCAGCTGGCTGAGCCTCAGCTATCTCAACAGCGGCTTCGGTCTCGGTGGTGTTTCTGTTGAGTTGTCTGGTCCTCGGCCGTATCAGTGGCGTCATCGGAAGATGATGAGATTTGGAGAGGTGGCTCATCATCGAAATTGAAAGTTTGGTGAGTAGCCTTAAGATCGGACTTACTCGTGGCTCATCAGCTAAGTCTTTTGGATTTGCAGTAGGGGATGACTCAGCTTCATCTTCACCTTCAGATCCCAGAAATGTTACATTAGGATTGTCTTGGGAATCGTGAAGGGCACTTATCTCCTTCTCAGATGCATCAATGATGGTAGGAGGTATGTTCTGTGTTTCTGTCTCTTTACCCCGGGAAGTCTCAACCTCCCGTTGGCCTTCAATACCTCCTGCAATCTCAACTGCAGCGAGGCCTTGGACAATCCCTTCGACAGACTCAACTGTCTTAGGGTCTTCAGAGGTGGCATCCACTGGAGTCTCAACTCCATGGATTGCACTTTCATTGCCCAGAGTGTTAACTACCAGGGTAAATCCATCATGTGCCTCTGCTGCTTCAGCAGCGTCATTGGCCTTCATAGCAGTTGACACTTCAGCTGAGACAGTCTCAACTGTCTGAGCCTCGTCAGTGACAACTTGCTGTGTATCTTTTTGTTTTTCCTTCTCCACTTCGTCTCCTAGATTCGTTATGGGGTCACCGGCATTCTCCGACCTAGTTGTAGTGGAGAGAGTTTCCCCTACCAAGGCACACCGCGAGTTGAGTGACTTGGAATGGGGTCACTCTTTCCCGGACTCCCACCGCTTCCTGTGAGTTGTCGGCCGTTGGGGCGGTGTGGTAAGACACCTTGAGGGTTGGCTCGACTTGGGTTCCCAAGTTCCTAGTTTCATCGCCCGATTCCTTTAATGCTTTCATCGAGTTAGCGAGGAAGTGGTAGCAGCAGAACAACGATTGCAATCAATCGCACCACTCCCATAGGATCAATCTCGAGTTGTGATTTGGAAGATTTCCCAGGGTCTTCCATCAGTTGTTGCTCATGTAGGATCCTGGATTCCCGCATGGCTTGCTGCATCTCCAATTCTTCTCGATCGCGATGAGCGAGGTCCGATCTCCATCGCTCTTTGAAAGCATATCAAGATGTGGATGAGTATCATCAGTGGTTCCAGTTAGAGGACAGATATTGGCTTTTTCACGAGCTTCAGCTTCCTCTGTCAGTCTCTCCTTCTCCTTATCTTTGAAGATCTGCAAGATATCTATCGCGCTTTTCTTCATCCAATCTTGACCATCGTGGTTAAACCAAGGAAATTCATCGATTCTTCTTCTTCTTCAATAAACTCGGGTCTTTGGAATCTGTTCCTTGATCGACTCAGCTTCCACTTTCTCCATTCTCGTAGACGATTTTGGATGTCTGGATATGGTTGAGATAATATCATCACATCATCATCTTCTTTATCATCATCTCCATTGCCCTTCCTTTTCGGTCAGAATAGAAGGCAACATACTTCGGCCCGCTCAACTCCTTCAAAGAAGATCGGGGATGTGTGGAGACACGCTCTTGTTAATAGGGGATTCTCATTGCCTCTCCTTGTTCCTCACTTTTTCTTTACAGTGGTCCTTCAACTTGCTCTGCGATCGGCTCCAAGAGACTTAATTTATTTCATCTACAATTTCGGAGACTCTACTTCTCCAGTCTCCTCAAGAATCTGCTTTAGGCGAGTGGCGACTTCGTGCTTTTCTCAAGCTCGAACGCTTGAAGATTCTTTCTTCTTCGTTTGGTTTTCACCAGGGGAATATCTCGGTTCCACTTCCTTCGGTTCGTCGAAGGTAAATACCTTCAGCGGTTGTCTTAGAGGCACGGTTTTCCGCTTCCTTTGTTGTGACAATCCTCTTCTTTTTAATCACCGGAGAAGGGATTAATGGTTCGTTCTCCATTGTGGCAAAGACGGGCGGGAGACACGGCTGTAGAGGGGCGGGGTTACTCTTTACCGCAGGCAAGTGCGGTTTTCTTTTTTTTTTCATGCAGGGGCAATAATCTTCTTTGCACCGCAGGGGCGATCTTCTTCTTGAGAGGGAGGAGACAACTGCTTTTCTTCGTGGTCACCAGTCCCCCTCACTTGTGTCTCGCTCTCTTGGCATAAGCTCTCCTCTCGTGTCCTGAGAGATTTGATCGAACATCTTTTTGTTAACATGGAATGCTTTTCTATGTCGGAGAAGAACACCTTTCACCTCCATCAACCGCCAATCACTAGGCCATACCCCAAGGATCATCCGAACAATCCATCTGCTTTGAAGGACTTATTCCCAATACTTTGGCAGAGTCTGCTGTATACAAACTCAACCCAATTTACCTTCTTCTCCTCCATGTTCGCAACCATCACGACCGCTTGGTTTTGGACAAACATTAAAGCTTCCAAATTTGATGTCTACGCACTTGGCAATAATGTCCAACGACTTGTGGTAATCTTCCTTCAAAAAGCTTCTTGTCACCGTGGTAGACAACCTTCGCAAAGATAGTCGGGTTTGGCCACTTCCTTCCATGCAAGAGCCAGTTTACGTTAACCTCATAGATCTCCCAGACTCCTTCCGCCGGTAGCAAACAACTTGCTCTACCAAATCCTTGTCGCTGATTGTGACTTCTTTCCCGTGAACATAAGACTTGATGCCCTCGTCGTGAACTTCGGCGTTCACATAAATCGCGACCTCCTCCACGTAGGTCATTTGAGACTGTATTGTGAGAAAGGGTTTCACCCGGACTTCCACTTTCTCGCTTATTTTCTTCACAAGGGTTTCGTCGAACCCCGTTTGATCATTCCTTCAAAATCCACGGTAGAACCAGTGGATTTGTTTTCCCAACTTGACAAAATCATAAGTAGATGCCATTTGTTGAAGCTTTCTACCGAACAAAACTTTGAAAAAGTGCTTTGAAAATCAGTAGGGTTTCGAGAGAAAATTTCTTTCTTTGCTTTGGAGAGAGATGAGCAGGTTTGTGTAAAGTGAGAGAAAAACAGATGAAATGGTATATGTATGGGTTATGAAAGGACGTGCGACGGTTTTTGAAATTTGATCAAGATCAACATCAGATTTTGCACGCCCGAAATATTTAATTTCTCGCATTTAATGCAAAGAACATTTATATCCATTCATAAGCTTGGTATGCGACTTTTTTGGCAGTACACGCCATAATTATCTTTGACGTCATTCTTAAAAACATTCTCGCTTAGTAGAAACGATCATTGCGTTTTTGTCACTTTGCTCATGTTTACTCGAACTTGATTCTTAGGCCGATTCAACTCTTCTTCTCTCTAGTCACATTGTAACTCACCGTGCACCAACTCGTTGCGGCTAACTTTCCGATCTGGTGATTCACTTAGTTGTTTCGGAGCTCCGCTCTTTTTCCATCTTTTCATGTTCCATCTCTTTTCTTTGAGTCTTAAAAGTGTCAACTCACCTCAATTAACCCTAATTCATGCTTGAGTTCTTCAAATCTTGATTCACATAATGGTTTTGTGAATATATCAATAATCGCTTATCGGTTGAGATGTATTCCAAGGTGATGTCCTTCTTTTCAACATGGTCTCTTATGAAATGGTATCCGACATCAATGTGCTTTGTTCTTGAGTGTAACACAGGATTTTGAGTGATTGCAATGCACTTGTGTTATCACACATAATTGGAATTTCCTTTTCTTCAACTTCATAGTCTCTCGCTTGTTGTCTCATCCATAAGACTTGGGCACAACAATGTTTGCCGCGTATGTATTCTCAGTCACCGTGGATGTGGCTATTGAATTTTGCTTCTTGCTAAACCAGAAATTAACCTATTTCCAAGCATTTGACAAGTACTGAAGTACTCTTCCTATCAACTCTACATCCAAAGATAGTCAAATCAATAACCAATTAGCTTGAATCCACCTTCCTTTGGATACCATAAGCCAACCTCTTGGCTTCCTTTAAATATCTCAATATTCTCTTGGTCAGCTCATGTGGCTTTCTTTAGGAAGCGAGTTTGAAATCTTGTACATACACCTACAACAAATGTGATGTCCGCCTACTTTGCGTGAGATAGAGCGTTGATCCAATAAGTGCTTTGTATCTTGTTTGATCTATAGGCCTTCCATCTGCATCCATATCCATTTTTGACGGTGATGTATTCATTGGTATTTTTACGAAGACTTTTCTTCCATACCAAATTTCTTCATTAATTCTCTTCCGTGTACTTTGTCGACTTATAAAGGTTCCATCCTTCACCTGTTTTACTTGGAGTCCTAGGAAGAATGTCGACTCTCCCATCATGTTCATTTCAAATTTTCTTTGCATGAGGTTTGAGAATTTATCACACGCCTCTTTGTTTGTGGATCCAAAAATGATGTCATCCACATATATTTGAACAAGCGATACTCTTCCCATCTTGAATTCTCAAGAGTGTTCTATCTACTTTGCCTTTTGTGAATCTTTCTCTCGGTCGGGAATTGTGATAATGTATCATACCATGCTCTTGGTGCTTGTTTCAATCCATACAGAGCTTTCTTGAGCTTGTACACTTTATCTCCAAGAGTCTTCTGCTCAAATCCTAGAGGTTGTTCAACATATACTTCTTCTTCCAATAATCCATTCAAGAATGCACTTTTTACGTCCATTTGATATACAATGAAGTTCTTGTGTGTAGCATAGGCAAGAAACATCCTTATTGCTTCTAATCTTGCAACAGGGGCAAAGGTTTCATCAAAATCTATTCCTTCTTCTTGGCAATACCCTTTGGCTACCACTCTTGCCTTGTTTCTTACCACAAAACCTTCTTCATTCATTTTGTTTCTGAAAACCCATTTGGTGGGTTGGTCTTTGAACCAATTCCCATACTTTGTTCCTTTCAAACTGATTCAGCTCTTCTTGCATGGCTTGAATCCAATGTGTGTCATCCAATGCTTGTGACACATATTTTGGTTCTATTTGAGAGATAAAACAAGTGAACATAGCTTCTTGTTAAGCTCTGGATCTAGTTCTTACACCTTCTCTTACATCTCCAATGATTAGGTCTGGTGGGTGGTCCCTCAGCCATCTTACATCATGTTAGAGTAAGTTAGCTGGATTCAGTCTTCTTGCAGCTGTGTTGTCTTGAGCAGCTCTCTCATTATCACTTAGCTGCAGATTGTTCAGTTGTCCTTGAGATTCAGCTATCTCTTCTTCATCTCAGTTAATTTCTCCAGCTTCAGCTTCAACATAGGGACTCTTCTGCATAGTTGGCGGATTCACCTTATCAGCTAACTCTTCAATGTCTTCTTCATTTACCTTGGGTTCATCAAACACCACATGGATGGACTCTTCTGTAACCATTGTCCTCTTGTTGAGCACTCTATAGGCTTTACTTTCAACTGAGTATCCTAAGAAAATACCTTCATCAGCTTTGGCATCGAAAGCCTTTAAGTTGTCTTTGCCATTATTATGGATGAAGCATTTGCATCCAAATATTCTAAAATATGCAACATTTGGCTTTCTCCCTGTCCAAATCTCATAGAGAGATTTTGTCAGCTGTCTATTTATCATGCATCTATTTTGAGTATAACATGTTGTGTTTATTACTTCAGCCCAAAATCTTTTAGGCGTACTGCTTGTTAACATGGTCCTTTGCCGCTTCTTTGAGAGTTCTGCTTTCTTCTTTCGCAACTCCATTCAAATTTGTGGAGTCCTTGCTGCAGATAGTTCATGAGCAATACCATTTTCAACACAATACTAAGTTATTATTCCATTGACAAACTCAGTTCCTCTATCAGATCTTATTTTAATGATGGTTTGACTCTTCTTATTTTGGATTCTCTTCATCAAATTTGGGTAGCTTCGCAGGTTTCTTTCTTCTTACACATGAAAATTGTCCATGTGTATCTTGAATAATCATCTACTACCACCAAGGTGTATTTCTTTCCACTTATGCTAGCTGGTTCAACTGGACCAAATAGGTCCATATATAACAGTGCAATATTCTTGTTGAAGATGGACATGTTTTTTTCTTTAAATGATGATTTGATCTCGCTTCCCATCCGCATGCATCACATACACTCTCTTTCTTGTATATCGAGTCCTGAAGTCCTTCTACAAGATTACTCCTTGCAAGTTTGTTAATGGTTTTGAAATTCAGTGACTCAACTTTTTCTTGTGCCACAACCAACTTGATTTGGCTGTACTTTTGCTAGTAGACAAGTGCTTGGTGTTGCTTGACCAATCCACCACATACATGTTTTTTGTTCCGCATCCTTGTAGCACTACTTCATTAGATTCAGTGTCCTTGATTTGGCATACACCCATGTTGAATCCAACATTATAGCCCTTGTCACAGAGTTGAATGATACTTAGCAGATTGAAGTTGAGTCCTTCAACATATGCAACATTTGTGATTTCTAGTCCATTTTTCTTGATGGATCCAATGCCTCTTATTTCTCCTGGAGATTCATTCCCTCCAAATATAACTTTTGCACCTCTAACCTCCTTGAATTTTGATAGATTTTTCTTGTTTCCTGTCATGTGTCTGGAACAGCCACTATCCATGTACCAGGTTCCTTGGCACTCAGCTGTTCCTTGAACCTCATCTTCTTGGTCAGGTTGGTTTTGTTCTTTGGCCATTAAACATATCAAGGCTTCTTCTTCAGAGTCACTTGAGTAGTCAGCTTCACTACTCTCCGAGTCTGTTGTGTCTTTTTAGCTTGCTGTTTAAGCTCGCTTTCTCATTGCCATTTCTTTTTTTTCTTGTCTTTTTCCGAGACTCTTCTTTCCTCTTCATTCATGTATTTGTTGACTACAGGATATGGGCAATCAATGGCATAGTGACTTTGGTTAGCTGCAAAGATAAATTCTCAACTTTTTGTTCAGCTCTTTCCATTCTCGGATTGTCAGCTCTTTGGTACTCGACCTTTTGATGCTCTGTTTTCTTGGGTGGCCTAACTTTCCTTGA
The DNA here is from genome assembly GCA_016081115.2 of Rehmannia glutinosa. Taxonomy (NCBI): domain Eukaryota; kingdom Viridiplantae; phylum Streptophyta; class Magnoliopsida; order Lamiales; family Orobanchaceae; genus Rehmannia; species Rehmannia glutinosa. Next base: position 27,651,170 of record CM071927.1, on the reverse strand, counting down.
CTTGACGGAGCCGAGTGTCTTCTGGAGGATTCACATTTGCCTTGTAATTCTTGTTGAAGAACTTGTTAAATCTTTTAACCATCAAGGCAATCTCCTCCTCGATCGATGACTTCTTTGCCTTGACTCTTTTCCCATCTTTAACTATTAGAGCAAAAAGCTTTTTGGGCACAACCTGTCTCTTCTTGGTATTTTCTTCTCAGCAAATTCGTAGGCTTTGAGATCCGAGAATAGCTCATGGTTGGATGTTTTTGATAGGTCCATGGAATGCCTCAGGGCCATGACCTTCATTTCCCACTCACTGAAGACTTCTTAGAATCTTCATACACATTTCTTCTGTGTATATTCTTTTTCCAAGTGCGTATAGCTCATTCGTAATTTCTGTGAATCGAGCATCCAGTTGATCCAGGGTTTCTCCTGCAAGCATTTTAAAATTTTCAAATTTTTGTACAACAACAGATAGCTTATTTTCCTTGGTCTGCTCAGAGCCTTCACAAATCAAAGTTAGCTTATCCTGATTTCTTTGGCCGTCTTGCATGATTTGACTTTGTTGAACATAGCTTTGTCCAAAATCTTGTAAAGAATGCCTTGGCCACATTGTTCAGGTTGTATCTTTTTCTATCATCATTTGTCCATTCACTGGGTTTTTCAACCATAGCTGGTCTGGGAGCAACATCCTCTTCTCCTACAAATACCGCAATGCCTCTCCTTTGCAGCTGTGTTCACTTTTAAAATTTGTAGTGGCCCATCTTCTATTACTATCCACATTTCATCATGTAATGCTGATAGATGAGCCTGCATACGAATTTTCCAATCATCAAATTCCTCAATTGTGAACATAGGGATGCGTGTCAAATTTGCTTCCATGATAGTAACTTTGCTAAATAAAAGAGTACTTTTGAAAGATCAAGTGCTAAACCAAGCTTTGAAAGATTGGAGATCTAGTTCAGTAACCAGTGCGGAAGGCTCAATGAACCAACCGCTCTGATACCACTTGTAGGTCCCAATGGGTGTGAGTGTAAGGTATAGAAGGGGGAGGGGGGTTGAATAAACCTTACCAACTTTTCGATTTAGTCCTTTTAAAATCGTTCAGAGTTAATTCTTCACAGCTAAGTCCATGATGGACAACTAAGTTAGTTAACCAGCAGAGTTAGCCACTTAACAGACTCGACTGAGTTGTTGATAGAATAACTCAGCTGCTTAGTCTAAAGCTTAGCTCAACTATGATATGTTTTCAGCGGAAGACTTAACACCCTTGAATTTGGTTTAAGTTTGTTTTAATCTACGAATAACTTAAAAAATATTAGTTTAAAATACAAAATAAACATTAGTAAACAACAAATTCCTAAATTTTATGTCCTCCGATACCACATCGGGGGGATATCTCACTCGTGTACTCCTCCTCCAGTCATTATCATCGCCCTGCTGGTCTAATGAAGATGGTGAGCTTGATTATTCTTTTATGTAACCCCAATCGTTTCTACTCAGAAATGGAACATGTGACATATGAAAATCCGAACATATGAAGTCGCGTGGATACTGCGGTCTCGGTGGGCACGACATACCTATATTTGGGTCAAGCAATGATGTAAATGAAGTAAACTGATGAGTGATAAAATTTAACATAAACTATAGGGTGAGGCACATATACTCCTGTAGTGGGGTCCATACCCTGAGATGTTTGATAGGTTGATGTGACGGGCATGCTAAATATGTGGGGGAATCCCTAGTGTATAGGTCCTCCCTGCACTCGTCGTCCTGGGCTTGACAAAATAAGACGCTCTGCGTAGTGTCCTCTCTCAAGGGTGGATCTCGTGGGCGGCGCCGTAAGCAATCCAAGAAGATGTCTTATGTTGTTCATCCCATCATGAAACTCGTGTCGAAGGTGATCCACTGACTGATGGTCATCGACACTAACATAAACACTAACCCATAATCGATCAAGCAAGGTACACTAAAAAAATACATGTTTGAATGTATCATTACACTATGCAATAAGTATGTAAGAATGCATAATACTAAAATTGCAAATATTTTACCATGGCATCACGAGCTACTGTGTCTACTGGCTGGTATCCATCTGTCATATGCAAGTTTGGCGACGATATAAGTTGTCGGGTAATATTATTATACTGCATGATGCCCATCATCTGTTCCGAGGCGATCACCTATAAGATCTGTCGTGATGATAAACGTCGGAGCCATAGCCCAATACTACACCCAATCACCATGGTAAGCAGTACAACAAAATGTCCGTCGGCCTCGATGAGTAATAGAATGTGGTGTCATATATGACTCCGACACAACATCAGGAATATGTTGCCGCATGCCGAACTGTCTCATCACTCGCTCTGAGTGGTGAATCTCCACAAAAGCGTAGTTAATGAGAGGACACTAGGATCTCTATCACTGAGTAAGACATCATGGTCCAAGTCCACTAACATCACTAAGAATACAAATGTGGAGTAAAATTTTAGAATGTGTAAGTACTAAAATGTAGAAATAGAGTTATATTTAAGTAAAACAATGCATATGCGTACATGTCTCTCTCGTCTCCGATCAAGAATGCCCCTAAAGATACGCACAGAGTGGTGGGTGTGTGGGTATCTACAATATTGCATCCACACAAAGACCATATGGGGATAGGGGCAACTCGTCCCCATCATCATCGTCACATATAATCGCATGTAGAAACTCTGGAGCGTATTCGCCGAGGTACAACCAATGTGATTCTCGACCAAGCCCAAATCTGCATTGTTTATGTATATGTTTAATAGTACTTCAAGTTTAATCAAGCAACAATGCGGACTCCCGTATTTGGTGATTTGCCACATATATAACTTTTGTCAAACTAGCTCTTAACCACCAATCAGACCGCGAGAAGATAATCCGACAATACGTAAGACTCGGGATTGTGTTTTGCTGCAGACTACTTTCCAAAGAGTTGGTGTGCTTTCCACAACTCTAATAGAGTCAAATTGAGTTTCTGTGAATGGTGAGTCAAAAATGAAATTTCAGAACTCATGCCATAATTCCCAGGCATGTTGCGATTGAACACCGATGGCCGAACATTTTGTGTTATTACGATTATTAGAATCACCTCCCAAATCATTATTATCATCATCGGTATCAGAATTATTATCAGATTCAATTTCACCGGTTCAGAATAAAGAGGTTCGTTTGACCTTAAATTATCCCCAATATATGTATATTCTCAACTAAAATACTCCGATATGCATTAGCATGGCCAGATAAACTACTCCGATGTGCATTAGCATGGCTAGAGCCAACAATGTTTGCACAAAACTCCTACGTACTTAGTTCAGTCACGCATCCATCTCTAAGATAATTGTCATATTAATAATATATGGAATTGTCCACTGAAGTATTGAGATCTATATTATGAGATATTTGTTCTGATTCTACACACAAAGCAACATACTGATTCCCTATATAGCTCTATATCTGGAAGCATCACAAATCTTAATCATTGGTAATAGAAACAATCCCTGACATATTGTTATTACAATATTTGGCTGAAACCTCAAAATGTATTGATTTTTAGCAAGAACAATCATTGTAATAATATCTTATGCAAATTAGATAGATTCGTCCTACGCGATATTCTTCTACAAGAAATTTCATTACGTACGATTGTATCTCACTTCATTATCATTTTGCACAATTTGTCCTCCAAAATACACGACTATATTTATCATGTTTGAATTAGTCATTCCATATAAAATATAAATATAGTTAAATAATAATATTTAATTACATTACAAAATACACATTATAATGAGACATAATATAAATTGATTATAATATTATCTAATATATTATCACAATTGTTTACTATAAATGCAAAAATAACTTTTAACCTGAAATGTCGGGGGGAAACTGTTGATAGTGGCTCGCCGGAAAATTGCCACCGAAATTGTGAGGAAAATTATGCCAGTAAAATTTTGCCCAAAAAATATTGTCGGTTGCTCACCAGAAAAATACCCCCGCCACTACCTCGCCACTGTGTTGCTGAAAAATCTCGCCAGAGAATTGTGTACAATCAGAAATTTCACTCCAATGCCCAAGTGTTTGTTTTTTTTTAACTGAAAGAAGGCAACATGATTTTTTGTAATTGAAAGCGGAGTGGTCGGGGTTAAATAGAAGAATTCGGTGCATTATTCCGGTCAAAGTGCAGGTGCAACTTGCGCCTGCTTTTTCTGACTGACAGGCGCAGAATGGTCAGCCTTTTTTTTAATTTCTTTTTTTGTTTTTTTTAGCCTCAATCGCACTTGTGTTGCGCTTCAATTTTGAAGCGCACTACCACTACAAGAAAACAATCAAATTCCAACGAAATAATTCCAACTGAATAAAAAACTGTTGGAATTTTCAAAATTCCAATGCTGCAGCATACCGTTTGAAAATTCCAACAGAAAGTCCAACAATAAGCAAAACCATTTGGTACTGTTGGAATATTTTTTTCCATAGGATTTTTCATTGGAATTTTGTCATTCCAACGACCATTATACCAATGGTGCTTTTCCATTGGAATTTCTGTTGGAATCGATAATTCCAATGGAAACTGGCCAATGACCAGCGGATTTTTTTTGTTGGAATTCCCTTATTTTATTGCAGTGTACGGTGTTGTGCCTTTATTAAGTTTATTAAAAAAAATTGGCAGGCGCAGACTATTGTTGCGCTTAATCTTAATGGCTCAACCGCCTATTGCGCCTACACTTAAAATCACGATAGATTTAAAAAAATATATTCGTCACTTTTTAAATGAAAAATACCGTACTCTGTCAAAAAGCCCCATTTGTATTATTTGCCTCGTATTTGTTAGTAATCCGTTATAACAGTTTTATGCTTTTATTTTCAATTCATTTTTATTTTTGTTGGAAATAATTTTCAATTAATTATTTAAAAAATATATACACTTAAGTTATACTCTTCCCAAATATTTCCTTAAAATGCCAAATTACATCTAGAGTGTGAACATTCTCTTGGTAATGTCGCCGCCGGACCCATAAATTTTCAAAAATTCGAGATAAGCAAGAATTTAGAATCTTTTCATTTCTTGAGTTCGTGCTTTTGAAGGAAAAATCTAATGTGTCCACCAAAAAGTGGATATATTTAGTTGCACTCTCATCAGTTTCCTGAGTTCCTCTGTATACATCTGGAATAATAATCATATCTTATTATAGAATGAACTAATTTAAAAATACAAGAAAACTAATATTTATAGTAATATTATAGAATTATCAAAGCATAAGTAATAGAGAGAGATTAATTTAGAGAGAGATTAATTTAGAGAGAGATTAATTTAGAGAGAATGTAAAACTTTCAATTCTCTTAATCTTGTGTCTATTTTCTTCAATCCGTGACTACGCATATATATAGCTAAGAATGTCACTATTACACATCTTAATCAAGCTTGTGTACATATGCTAAAGTCCACATGATAATTTGTCATCCCCTAACTACTCCATTAAGTTTGTCATAACACTCCCCCTTGGACTTAGCATTGTTTTACTTTGGATGAATAAGTCTCGTTAAAAACCTCAAAGCCGAAAAAAATCCTGTTGGGAAAAAAATCGGACATAAGGGAAAAAGAGTATATTCTCAAATCCAGACCTTGTGCATAAGCTACCTCGTTAAAAACCTTAAGCTGGAAAAACCCAATGGGATAAAAACCAGACAAAAAGGAAAAAGAGTACAACGCACAATATAATTGCTCCCCCTGAAATGAAAAATATTAGTTGTATAATTTATCCATCAATCTTGCTTCGTATGGACTTCTTCATTCCGATGCCGTAAACCAACTTTTCAAATGTAAACATTGGTAACGATTTGGTAAATAAATCGGCAAGATTGTGACATGAGAGAATCTGCTGAATATCTACCTCTCCACTTTTCTGGAGTTCATGTGTGGGAAAAACTTTGGTGAAATATGTTTGGTCCGATCACCTTTAATGTAACCACCTTTCACTTGTGCTATACATGCTGCATTATCCTCATAAATAATAGTAGGAGTGTCTGTAACTGGTTTCAGCTGTCAAGCATTTCGTCTGTGAGCTATAACTGATCTTAACCAAATACATTCTTTGTCAGCTTCATGAAGAGCAATGATTTCAGAATGATTGGAAGAAGTAGCAACTAATGTTTGTTTGGTAGATCGCCATGATATAGATGTACCATTATAGCAAAATACATAACCAGATTAAGATCGAGCTTTGTGCGGATCAGATCTATATCCAGCATCAGCATAACCCACTAACCCAAAATTAGTGGATTCCTTGGAGTAGAATAACCCTAAATCTATAGTACCACTAAGATATCGAAAGATGTGTTTAATACCATTCCAATGTCTTCGAGTTGGCTCAGAAATGTATCGTGCAAGTAGATTTACTGCAAATGAAAAATCAGGTCGAGTACATTGTGCCAGATACATTAATGCTCCAATAGCATTAAGATAAGGTACTTCAAGACCTAAAATCACTTCATCGAACTCTTTTGGTCGAAATGGATATTTTTCAGGATCTAAATTGCGCACAATCATAGGGGTACTCAACGGATGAGCCTTGTCCATATTAAATCGTTTGAGTATCCATTTAGTGTAAGCAGATTGGTGGACAAGTATTCCGTTATCTTTATGTTCTAATTCAAGACCAAGACAAAGTTTAGTTTTTCCAAGGTCTTTCACCTCAAACTTTTTCTTTAGATATTCAGCAGCATTGGATAATTCTTTAGGGATGCCAATCAAATTCATGTCATCGACATATACAGCAATGATAGCAAATCCGGTATCTGATTTTTTGATAAAAACACATGGGCAAATGGTATCATTTTTGTAACCTTCCTTAGAAAGGTATTCATTAAGTCTATGATACTACATGCGACCGGATTGCTTTAATCTATACAACGATCTTTGCAATTTGATCGAGTATAATTAATGGGGAGTATCTGATTTTGGCATTTTATATCCATCAGGGATTTTCATATAAATATCAGAATCAAGTGAACCGTATAGATATGCCATTACTACGTCCATTAGACACATGTCAGGATTCTCATAGACAACCATACTGATAAGAAAACAAAATGTGAGTGTATCCATCACAGGTGAATATGTTTCATCATAATCTATCCCAGGTCTTTGGGAAAATCCTTGAGCCACGAGTCGTGCTTTATATCTCACGACTTTATTTTTCTCGTTTCTCTTTCGAACAAATACCCATTTGTACCCAATGGGTTTTACATTGTCTGAAGTTCGAGTAATTTTTTCAAATACATTTCGTTTCTCTAAGGAAGCTAATTCTGATTTTATCTCTTCCTCCCACATATGCCAGTCAGACCTCTGACGGCATTCTATTATAGAATGTGGTTCACTATCATAATCATCACCAATGATTTCTTGAGCAACCAAGAATGCAAAATTATCATCAATAATTATTTCATTTCGATCCCATATTTCATTGCAATAGCTCATGGGACATTTTCTGAGGTGTTAGGTTCGACATATTTATCTGGAGCGTGATCATTATTATCAGTTCTCCCCTTTTTTTTCGAGGGATAGTATTTTTTGAGCCAATAGGTCTACCACATTTTTTGTCATGGGATATCATCATTCATTTTCTTATTTTCATCTGGATCAATAATCCTGGCTGGAGCATTTGCAATTGCAGCCGGAATATGAGACTTTGTGACTTTACTAGCATCATTAAATGCATCAGGAAGTCTATTAGCGATATTTTGCAAATGAATAATTCTATTCACCTCACTTTCACATTCAGAAGTACGTGGATCTAAATGAGATAAACTTTGTTCATTCCAGGAGATACTCTCAACTGGTTTTTGTTTTTCTAAAATATCTTTAACCTTTCCCATTGATGGAAATATTGTCTCATCAAATGACAATCCGCAAATCTAGCGGTAAATAAATCTCCCGTCATCGGTTCTAAATACCAAACAATTGATGGAGAATCAAATCCAACATATATACCAAGCCATCATTGAGGACTCATGTTTGTCCTTTGAGGTGGTGGAATCGACACTCGTGTTCACAAGGAAAATTTATTACTAAACCTTCCATGGAAAAGGTTGGTTATGAATCACCATCATTTTTACAACGTATTCATGGTGATATTTGTGGACCAATACATCCAACAAGTGGACCATTTCGATATTTCATGGTCTTAATAGATGCATCGTGTAGATGGTCACACGTATGCCTATTATCTACTAGAAATGTGGCATTTGCTCGATTATTAGCGCAAATTATTAAACTCCTAGCACATTTCCCTGATTATCCCATCAAGAATATAAGGATGGATAATACCGGAGAATTTACATCAAAATGTTTTGATGAATATTGCGCAACACTGGGAATAGATGTTGAGCACACGGTAGCACATGTTCATACTCAAAATGAATTGGCAGAATCCCTGATTAAACAAGTTCAAATCATTGCTCGTACATTATTAATGAGATCAAAGCTCACTAGTGCAACATGGGGTCATGCAGTATTACATGCATCAGCACTTATTAGATTACGCCCCACTGCTTATCATATGCACTCCACAATGCAATTAATGTTTGATAAATGGTTTTATCATGATTTTGATGATTTTGTTTTTATACCAAAACAATGGTTTTAAAGTTTGTCCAAATACTCCTAAATGATTTAAAATGGTTTTAATATTTCCGGAGTATTTCCTCGAGTTTATTTTCGATAATATTGGACAACACTTTTAATGATTTTATGTCAATGGGTTTTTACATTGAAACTATGTTTCTAAATGTTGTCCTAATACTCCCGATTGGTCTAAAATGCTTTTACTATTTTTTCTGAGTATTTATTGAATTTATATCGGACAACACTTTTTGTGTTAATGTGTTATTTCATCAAAACTATATTTCTAATGTTGTCCTAAATACTCCCGATCGGTTTAAAATGTTTTTATGAATTTTTCGGAGTATTTCTTGAGGTTTATTTTCGATAAAAATCGGACAACATTTCATTTAGGAGGTCGACTGGTCGACCAAAGAGGCGACGGTACCTGTGAACGAGTTTCTTGAAACAGAACTCGTGGAACTATCAAAATCGGCCGTCGGGGTGACGGTCACCATGTGGGCGGCCTGTTCCGCACCCTAGAAATACCCCGACCCCCTTCGACCGGCACCCCGTGTAAAATTTGCTGTGTTCTTTTTCCAATCTTATCGATTGCGCGACGTCACCCTCTAGTTTGACAACAAAATTCTAACCGTTGTGCAGTGAGACAATTTTTCCCTAAATTGTGGGATTGATTTCTAACAGCTATAATCTTGATTTTAATTACAATTGTTTTGTAGATATCGATTCCAAGAGAGCTTTATCAAGTATCAATCATCTCCTATAAATAGAGGAAGATTTGAAGCACAACCATAAGAGAGAAAACTACAACACAACAAGATACACTCAAGAATACACTTGTTCTTACATTGTCTTATTTCTTTTGTAATTTGCCTAGCTATTCACTTTCACATTCTTGAGGTCTAGTCTATTCTTGATTACACTCGCACTCAATTGTATAATTCATTATCGAGTTGTAATCTTGAAGTTTTGGGTTATCATTCAACACAAGATATCCTTATGAGTGTTCTTGTGGTAAGAACACACTTGAGTGATCTAGGTGTTAGGTGTAAGAAGATTGTGGTAATCTTCTTGTTGAGGTGTTGAAGAGTGTGGTGCTCTTCAAGGGTGAAGATTGTGGTAATCTTCACAAGGTGCCGTTTGGAGATTGTGGTAATCTTCAAGTGAGATTGTGGTAATCTCAAAGGTGGTGTTGAAGAAGAGTGTGGTGCTCTTCAAGGTGTTGTTGTAAGATGGTGTAGTATTAATTTTGGTAATTAATAAAATCTTTTTTTTTGTTTTTGAAATCCATCCCGGATATACTGGGGTGGTAGAGGATTAGGCCCTAGTGGGTTGAACCTCTATAAATCGACGTGTGTTGTTTACATTCCGCACCTTCTATTTTGTCTTGGCTTAAAAACAGGGTAAAATCGAAAAGATGGAGATAATCTATTCACCCCCCTCTAGATTATCGTAGCCGCTTGGACTTATAAGTGGTATCAAAGCCAAACTCTTTGGCAAGCTCGTTTCACATCGTGAGTGAAGAGGAACGATCATCGGCTACTTAACGGCTCAACTTTCCCTAGACCTCCACCACCAAGCCACCTCTATTTGATTCCAAAAATTATATATTTTTCGAAAGAAAGAATGGAATGCTATTTACAAGGTTACGGGTTCGATATTTGGAACATCATCATAAATGGAGAATCCATTCCGATGAAAGACACACCACACACCTCCAAAGGCCTCAAAGAGCTAAATGATGAAGAGAAGAAAATCATCTCCTTAAACGGTAAAGCTCTCAATATTTTGTATTGTTCACTTACTAATTTGGAATATGAACATATTGTAGGAATTGATCGGCTCATGGAGTATGGCAAAAATTAGAAGCCATTCATGAAGTATATGCAAATAATAGGAGCAACTCAAAAGCATCTACTTCTCAAAGGGATACAATGTCAAATCTAATGAACAAGCCTCTCTTACAACTTCCAACTATGAAGAAGTTGAACATTGTCTAACGGGGCATCGAAGAAAAAGAGAGGTATGTCTTAAACCCTCTACTTCTTATGATATTATCATTCAAAATGATTATAGTGATTTACAAAATGATTTTGATGATCTTCAAAATGAATTCCAAAATTTACTAGTTAAGTACAAAAATTTGAAAAAGGAATTCAATGTTTTGAAAAATGAAAAGGATAGTTTATTTACTTCCTATGAATCACTATCATGTGCTCACACCACCACACTTGATAAGGTTAGAAACCTTGAAAAACAAAATAGTACTCTTGTTGAGGATATTAATTGCATGAAAAATGATTTATCAAAATCCAACTTGAGTACCAATAAATTGTCCAATATTGTGAATGTTAATAGTTGTGATAATTTGAATAGTGAACTTGATCATGAGCCTAATATTGTCAAGCATATGAAAAAGAATCGGGTTCCTATGCATATTAGTGATTCTACTTGCTTTTATTGAGGAAAGAAGGGTCATACGGTAAATACTTGTCGGGCTAGAAATAGCTCTAATTATTGTTGGAGACCTAAAAGTCTCAAGACTAATCCCAAAGGACCCAAGCACTTGAGGGTACCACAAAACAATGTCATTTTAGGTACCCGGCGGATTAATAATCGAAGAAAATTCATGCCGCCAAGGAGACATCAAATGAACATCTCATTTGATCAAAGAAGGAGAAAACATTTTCAACAAAGTAAATTTCCAAGAAGAGGATATAATCAAAAATGGGAAGAACACAATCCTTGGAAATGGCAAAGACATCATCAATAAGATGATTTTCCAAGAGAGAGACATTATCAACAATGGGGAGGACATAATCCTTGGAAATGGAGCAATAGGAAGAGTTATTATCAACAAAATGACTTTCAAAAGGGAAGATACCATCAACAATGGGAACGGGACAACCCATAGAAATGGCGAAATCGGTAAACCGTATCTCCCTATTTAAATATGCATTTTTTTATGCATGTTTTTATTTGTGTCTAAATTGCAAAATGGGTTTTCATATTTCTTAAGAATTTAGGTCTTCAATATATTTGTGAGTTTCAAATTTTTTTAAAAAGAAGACCTTGCATGATGTTTTTAAAACTCTTGAGCATTTGCTTTAACTATTGTGTTTTATAATCTCCTATGGATTCTCTTGGCACAAACATACTTATGACATACATTGTTTTTATCCTACACTTGTATCATGTTGCTTTGTGCTAGAGTTGTTTTAGATATATGTAGGATGTATATTTCGTCATTCTCTTCAAGAGATGTTTTAACTATCGAGGTACGCTCATCATTGGTATTTATCTTATAGACTCGATATATTTTCTTGTCATATGCCTATGTGCTTATACAAGTGCCATTAAGAGGATGTTTTTAATTTTGAAAAGGCATTATTTGACATAACTTGTTTTATCCAAGATTTGTAAAGGATTATATTTTGTTTTGATAAAACAATTGATCTACTATGTTATGCATTTTATTGCACATATAAATGCCACTATTCTTGGATACTTATGTCAAACATCTTGATCATATGATTTTTATAAATGAGGTCTCAACTATGTGCTCTCTTATTGTCATATTTCAAAAGAAACCTTATATAACTTTCTATAAGCTTATTTGAACTTACATGGTGTGTATATTCTTGATGATTTTCTTTAAGCATAGTATGTGTTACTTGCTATAGTGTCTCTATTATTCGATATTACTATGCTCGTGTGCAAGATGTCTTGATAAGATTTTGCAGGAATTTTTTTGGTATTTTGGAACAAGATAAATGACCAAGGCAAGGTTAGTAGCTCTATGGTGTTATCAAGAAGAAGGTATTGATTTTGATGTAATATTTGCACTTTACTTGCCCATTCTTGTTTTGAGAAAATTTCGAGTTTTACCAAATGGATGTTAAATCCAATTTTCTAAATGGTTTTATTCAAATAGAAGTCTATCGGAGTTTAAAATTCTTAGGCCAAATGATTTTGTTTTTTAAAAAAAAGGCCTTGTACGGTTGATACAAACACCCCGTATATGGTTGATAGACCTAGCAATTTTTGCAAAATTATTTTACAAAAGGTAAAGTTGATACTACACTTCTTGTTTTGAAAAAGGGCAAGGTTATTTACTTGTGCAAATTTATGTTGATAATATTTGTGGTGCTACTAATAAATATTTGTGCAAGATATTTTTCCAAGTCAATGCAAGGTGAACCTAAGATGATCATGATGAGGGAAGATCAAATTTGATCATTGGAATTCAAGTTCAACAATACCAAGAAGATGTTTCTCAAAAAAAAAAAAAACAATACCAAGAAGATGATTATATTCCACACTCAAAAGAAGAAGTGAGGCATTGAAGAAGAAAGAACCATTTCAACCTATATGGCCACAAATGTGAAAATTGACAAAGGTTGAGGTAGGCATGTTGATTGACAAACAAATTCGAGGTATGTTCATTCGTTTATTACTCCTTAGGCTTGACATTCTATATGCCTTATGTCTATATGCTCGACTTAAAACAATCCCAACGAATCTCTTTGAAGTGCCATTAAAAGAAATTTTCAAATACTTGTAAGGCACTTCTTCTTATGACTTGTTCATCCAAAGTTTTAAAACGTTATTATTTTTCAGGATAACAAGTCCGGTGTAAATTTTATTTTTCAAAATATGGTTCGTCATAATCAAACTAAACATATTAAGATTCGATATTTTTTTTAGGGGATTGCATGTTTTAACAAAAACTTGAGATGTGTTTAATTCCGCCTCAAGGATAACTCGCGGACTTTTTAATCGCTCACCGCCGAGTATTTTACCTCATTTCGAGCTTGATTATGACATAATGTATATTGAATGAGGTCTACGTTTGCATTTTGCACGTTTTTAAAACTAAGGGGCGGAAAATCGGATTTTTGGATCAAACTTCGGAATTTGCAAAACAAAAGGAAGTAGTGGGCTGAAGGAGCTGAGGCCGACCGGTCGCCCAACCCTCCAACCGGTCACCCCTGCTGATTTTTCAGATAAAATGCATTTGTTTTCCAGACTTAGCCATTTTTGGCTCTTTTGGCCATTTTTCGTCCCCTTCGCAAATTGCACACAAATTTCACTCCAAATTTGTTTTGTTGCATACATTTCATATCTTGGACCTATTTAGGCTTGATTATCATCATCATTGCTCGTCTTTACCGATGAAATGGTAAGAATTCTACTTCCTTATCTCAATTGGGTTGAACTCTTGAGAACTTGGCCTATATGTATTTTCTTGATGAAATTTGTATATGTTTGTGATGAGATTGTTATTTATGATATATTGTATTGTGTTTAAACTGATTTGGTGATGAAAAACTTGGCTTGATTGCATTTACAAGGGCTATATATATCTTCTTCAATTGACGCCCGCCAAGTGTTTGATAAAATGTCTCAATGAAAAATTCATCACTTACATGATTCTCTCGATTTCAAATGTCTTATATATTTATAGAGATCATGTTTTGCAAATCAAATGAGTTTTCATAAGCTTCTACAAGTTGTATGATCTACTCTTTCCTCCTATTTGGTCTATAAGCTTCAATGTTCAAATAGCTCGGTACATCGGTTTAGTTACGCACTTTGATATGAATATATGATGTTTTATCGTGCTAACATTCTTTTTGATGATTCCAAAGGGGGAGAAACATGTTATAAGCTTATTAGCTCATAAAAGCTAAAATAAGCTCGAGAAAGAAGCTATAAGCTATGGCTTCTTAAAGCCATAAGTTGTGGATTATATTTAGTCCATTTGTTGTATGATGGACTTATATACTTGTCTAATGATATTTTGTTGATGGGAGCTTATAAGCTCTCAGTACTTAAGTTCAATATGTAAAAGCTAAAGCTTTTAGCTTGTGGTTGATTGCTTTTACATTACTTTTGTTGTGCATATTGATAGGGGGAGCTTTTGCTATATATGTTTAATATCTCTACTCCCATCCTTGTGATTATATTGCGTGGAATGTTGTCGCTCACAACGGATAGTTCCTTTAACCTAAGAAATTGTTTTGTTTTCAAAATTGACCCATTAAAATTGTTTTGGTTTGTAATCATCAAAAAGGGGGAGATTGTTTGATAAATGGTTTTATCATGATTTTGATGATTTTGTTTTTATACCAAAACAATGGTTTTAAAGGTTGTCCAAATACTCCTAAATGATTTAAAATGGTTTTAATATTTTTCTAGTATTTCCTCTAGTTTATTTTCGATAATATTGACAACACTTTTAATGATTTTATGTCAATGGGTTTTTACATTGAAACTATGTTTCTAAATGTTGTCATAATACTCCCGATTGGTCTAAAATGCTTTTACTATTTTTCGGAGTATTTATTGGAATTTATATCGGACAACACTTTTTGTGTTAATGTGTTATTTCATCGAAACTATATTTCTAATGTTGTCCTAAATACTCCCGATCGGTTTAAAATATTTTTACGAATTTTTGGAGTATTTCTAGAGGTTTATTTTCGACAAAAATCGGACAACATTTCATTTAGAGAAATCGACCAGAGTGGTCGACCAAAGAGGCGACAATTGACTGGGAACGAGTTTCTTGAAACAACTCGCGAACTATCAAACCGGTCGGGGGACGGTCACCATGGTGGGCGGCACGGCCGCACCCTAGGGCGACCGATCGACCCCCTTTGGACCACCCTGTAAAATTTGTTGTGTTCTTTTTCCAATCTTATCAGTGCACGACCGGTCGCCCTCTAGTTTGACAGCAAAATTCTAACCGTTGTGCAGCAGACAACTTTTCCCTAAATTGTGAGATTGATTTCTAACAGCTATAATCTTGATTTTAATTGCAATTGTTTTGTAGATATCAGATTCCAAGAGGAGCTTATCAAGTATCAATCATCTCCTATAAATAGAGGAAGATTTGAAGCACAACCATAAGAGAGAAAACTACAACACAACAAGATACACTCAAGAATACACTTGTTCTTACATTGTCTTATTTCTTGTTGTAATTTGCCTAGCTATTCACTTTCACATTCTTGAGGTCTAGGCTATTCTTGATTACACTTGCACTCAATTG
Organism: Rehmannia glutinosa; assembly: GCA_016081115.2. NCBI lineage: Eukaryota > Viridiplantae > Streptophyta > Magnoliopsida > Lamiales > Orobanchaceae > Rehmannia > Rehmannia glutinosa. Next base: position 27,635,484 of record CM071927.1, on the reverse strand, counting down.
TATAATTCATTATCGAGTTGTAATCTTGAATTTTTGGGTTATCATTCAACACAAGATATCCTTGTGAGTGTTCTTATGGTAAGAACACACTTGAGTGATCTAGGTGTTAGGTGTAAGAAGATTGTGGTAATCTTCTTGTTGAGGTGTTGAAGAGTGTGGTGCTCTTCAAGGGTGAAGATTGTGGTAATCTTCAAGTGAGATTGTGGTAATCTCAAAGGTGGTGTTGACGAAGAGTGTGGTGCTCTTCAAGGTGTTGTTGTAAGATGGTGTTGTATTAATTTTGGTAATTAATAAAATCTTTTTTCTTTTTGAAATCCATCCCGGATATACTGGGGTGGTAGATGATTAGGCCCTAGGTGGGTTGAACCTCTATAAATCGACGTGTGTTGTTTACATTCCGCACCTTCTATTTTGTCTTGGCTTAAAAAGAGGGTAAAATCGAAAAGATGGAGATAATCTATTCACCCCCCTCTAGATTATCGTAGCCGCTTGGACTTACAATTAACTCTCGGTTTTGAGCCAAATATTTCACACCTACGCACTTTCGGGTGTGTTGTTCACAGAAATAATCTTTGGACATTAGCATCTTCGTGATTTTCAATGGATGTCCATTAGTGTGTTCACCAATCCTACGCATCATAGTTGTTCCTAGGTGTCCTAGGCGATCATGCCATAACCCAAATATATCAGGATTCACCAGCTTCCAAGGCATGGTGGCATAGGATTCAAAAGCTTTAATTTGGACACAATACAATCCAGAAGCTGTTGCTTCAAATTTCTCATGGGCAATTCGTTTTCCTATTTTATAGGATGTAATACATAGACACTCTTTATTTTTTTCATTTAGTGTCTCCAAGTGATAGCCACTATCACGCATATCCTTAAAACTCAGTAGATTTCTTTTTGATCTACTAAATAACAATGCATTTTCAATATGTAAGATTGTACCATTAGGCAACACCACAGCTGCATTCCCGGAGCCATCAATAATCTCAACGAGACCAGATATAGTTGTAACTTGTGTCTTGCACAATTTCACACTCGAGAAATATACTTTATTCATTAATATTGAGTGCATTGTTGCACTATCAAGTAGACAATAGTCTCTTTTCTCGGTGTTTCCCATGTGTACCTGGTATAATTATTATTTAATTAATATTATGCGATTATTAAAAACTTTATATAAAACATCAATGCATAACAACAATTTAAATAAAGGATTTTATTCGACAACATAAATAATCATCTAATTATTACAACATGCTAAGATAAATTATTACGGCTAACAGAGAAAAAATTGTGAAGACAAGAAGATCAATAAAAAGCCAAAATTCTCCTGGAGTATATTCTACAACAAAAAGCAGGATAGTATATATGAAGATCATTGTAATGAGAATTATTAACATTAAGTTAACCATTTGCGGAATGAAAGAAATGTGGAGTTTTTAGAAAGATGAGAGAATATGTGTGAATTGTTGAATGAAATGTTGGTATATTTATAGATAAAAAGTACTGTTCATAGCCGTTGATATAGCCGTTGGAGGAGAAAAATTAATGTGAAAATTTTGAATGTAAATTTTGTGAATGTTTTGATAGAAGTTTGATGATATTTCATGATCAAAAATATTAGACACAAACAAATTTATTATTTCATAGTAAACGCTTAAAATCGGAAATGTATCATCCTGAAAAAGTACAAACACAGTACAACACACTCAATCTTGAAATATATCATCCGAGAGAAATAGCACAGAACCATTGAGTCTATTTTTAATTTATCTAGTCAGCACCTTGTGCCTCATTATCCTCAATAAAATCGGATATTATCAAATGATTTCCATTCCTGGACAGGATTTTGATCACGCACAATTTCAGATGTGTAGGCCTCATTAGTAGTAGGTGGCTCCACTGCCTCAGTAGCATGTGTTTGAACACTTTTGCCTTTATTTTTCTTTGATTCCTGGTATAGATTTACCAGGTGCTGGGCAGTTCGACATGTTTTTGGCCCAATGTCCCGTCATCCCACATTTGTGGCAAAAATCATCACCAGTTTTGTCCATATGCATTTTTCCCTTATCACGATTTAACTGATTTGGATGCCCCTATTTGACATTATAATTATTTTGGGGAGGATAGTGATAATTCTTTATTATAGTAATTACGACCGCCACTATCATATCTGTGGGTATTTTGATGTAGACCACCACGACCACGACCCCTTCAGCCACCACGCCCGGGTTTATATCCACGGCCTCTAAATCGTCCCCCTCCTCTACCGAAGTTATCATGTGCTTTAGGCACTGCAATAGACCCAGAAGGTCTCAAATCATGATTTTTCAACAACAATCCATTGGTTTTCTCTGCCGTCATAAGAACCAAGATTAATTCAGAATATATTTTAAACTGTCGTTGTCTATATTGTTGTCGGAGCACAATATTTGTTTTATGCATAGTGGAGAAAGTTTTCTCCAATTTATCATATTCAGATAATTTTGTCCCGCAAAGAGCCAGCCGGGACTCAATTTTGAATAATGTCGAACTATAGTCGGTAACGGACTTGAAGTCCTGCAATCTCAGTTGTTGTCAGTCATATTGTGCTTGCGGGAGTATCACAGTTCTGGTGTGGTCAAATCTATCTTTGAGCTTTTGCCAAAGCTCAGAAGGCCTTTCAATTTGTATATATTCATTTTTTAAATCATCAGATAGATGATGGCGAATAAATATCATTGCGTTCACCTCGTCTTTTACAACGGCCTCTTCTATTTTTATAGGCTTCAAGGTTTCAGCCAGATCTTGACCTTGAAGGTGTAATTTAATATCCAGACACCATGTTAAATAATTATCGCTGGTGGTATCAAGGATCTGGAATTTTTGCTTTTCGATACCGGCCATTTTGCTATAAAGAAAATAAAATAAATTAGTACACGGAAATTCAAATTTGAAATATACAAACCTTTTCTCGAGAAATAACTCGTGCTGATAACATGTTATAAAATGAACTAATTTAAGAATACAAGAAAACTAATATTTATAGTAATATTAGGCTGCATTTGGATTGAGGGATTTGGGCCCTGTGGATTTAAAATCCACAGCCCAAATCCATCCTATTTGTTTGGCTCATAAATTAAATCAATGGATTTGAAATCAACTCATTTATTCAAAGGATTTCAGCCCATTTTTTTTAGTGGATTTGGAATCCACTCAAAAAGCTAGTCATTCCAAATCCTCTCTTCTCATTTCACGTATGTCCCCGTTCCACACTCTTCTCTCTGGTATGTCCGCTTGATAGAAGATACAAGGTAAGCCTCTCTCTCTGTTCTTTCTTCTTCTCTATTCTTCGTTCCCTATCTCTCTCTTTATTTCGTTCGCTCTCTCATCTCCTTTGCTCACTTTATCTCCATCACAATCACACACTGGCTATATGGCTTATTTTGGTTTAACCTAATGTGTGATTTGGCTTAAAATTAGAGTTGTAATTGCAATTTTTTACACAATTTCTTGTCTAATTTTTATTTTTGATTCGAATGATTTTCTTCTCTGATTAACTAAATATGAATCTCCTATCATGTTAATCTTTTTTTTTTGTTTTTTGTTGGACAGTTCACAAGAAAGAAGCCCCAAGTTATTGTTATCTAATTTCAAAATTTCTCGTTCATATGATATTTGCATATATAATATTTATGGAACAACTGAAAATATGTGTGTATATGGTACTGTATTCATGAACAACATTTTGGGATTAGTTGTTCTTCTTTCCCTGATCTATTTTCGGGGCATAGCCTGGAATTTCTCAGCTGAAGTTCTGATTGTACTAATCGTGTCAGCGATTATTGAGGGATTTGCGAGTTTCAACACTGTTTATCCTGTTTGGAAATCGTTCTTGTCTTATCTTTTGTACCCATTGTCATTAATCTTGGTCTACATTCTGGGGGATTTTAATTGGTTTTCCTAGAACATATAACCAGGCCAGTTATCAAAAAAATAAAAACAAAACTTGTAAATTGAGGAAGAAAGTTTTGTGTAGTATGTATTGAACTTGATACAGATAGATTAAATGAAAATGTATTATTTATTACTTTTTTGGTATAGGCATTGTCTCTTTTTGTGAACCTTGAGCAATTAATGTAGAGTTGTATGGTTGTGCTTTTCATAGTTACTTTCCAATTTATGGAGTTGAAAAATGAATTTTGAGAATTTATTTATTTTCGTTTGAATATTGAAATTATATTTGGATGCATAAATGAGAATTGATTTTTATATTGGTTTGAGAATGAAAATAAAGTAGTTTTTATGTATATAATATATAATCTGAAAAGTTGATAGTGGTGAGATCCATTTTGAATATTTTAACTGAATATATGATCTGATATATATGAGACTAGTGAACTGTAGTTGGTGAGTTCATTTTGATAGATATACTTAAACCAATATTTTTTTATATAGTTTCACGTTCATTTTATTTATGTTATTTGCAAAATGCCTAATGTGGTTTGTTTGCAGCGTGTTATGTATTATATAAAATAATATTATAAATAATTAGACTGATCGAAATATGAGTGTAGGCTCAATGGAAAATGTCCATAGAAAACGTTCAAGAGAAGAAATGGAAAATGATGAAGAAGAGGCAAAAATTGTTATATCTTTCTTGAGCTTTTTACTTGGTATTATTGGAGCATGGTACCATGGCCGATACTTGATTAAGGACATGTCAATGAGTGAAGGTGCTAAAAGGGCATATCAAAGAGAAATTTGGATTAGGTCCTTGTGTCATGATCCAACATGTTTGAAGCAATTACGGGTAACTAAAAAAACATTTAAAAGATTGTGTGACGTGCTACGAGATGAGGGTGGCTAGTAGTTACAAAATAATGTGACACTAGAAGAAATTGTAGCATTTTTCTTGCACATTCTTGGCCATGACCAAAAAAATAGCACCGTCACAACTACATTTGTGCGCTCGTGGAAACTATAAGAGTAATTTCATAATGTATCATGCGGGCGGTGTTAAAAATTGGAAAGTTATTTATCAAGCAACAAAGCAGTGGAATATATCAAGAAAGAGATGCTGAGAGGTGGAATGGTTTCCGGTAATAGTTTAATATTTATTTTAATTTAATTTCATATTGTTTTTACTTCTTAGATCTCATTGATAATAATATGTGTATAATGCAGTGGGGGCTTTGGATGGAACATTTGTTGTGCTCACGGTTTCAAGTGAAGATCGTAGTAGATATAGAAACAGAAAGGGTGTGATAAGTTCTAATGTTCTAGGAGTGTGTGATGCCAACTTGAAATTTCTGTATGTATTACCTGGTTGGGAGGGATCTGCTTCAGATGCACGAGTTCTATGCGATGCTTTACAAAGATCTAATGGCTTAAAAGTTTATATGGGTAGGTCAAAATTTTTGGGTAAATAGAATATTTCTTAAAAAAATTATTATCTAATTTTGTATTGTAATTTTTGCTAGACCAATATTATCTTGTGGATGCTGGTTATACAAACGGTCCAGGTTTTCTTGCACCATATAGAGCATCTCGTTACCATTTTAATGAGTGGAGAGGAAATACTCCAACAAATTATAAAGAGTTATATAATCTGCGACACTCTTCTGCAAGAAGCAATTGAAAGAACTTTTGGTTTATTAAAGAAACGGTGGGCTATTTTGCGTACTGCAAGCTTCTATAGTTTGAAGACTCAAATTAGAATTATCAATGCTTTTTGTATTTTGCATAATTTCGTGCGTGGTGAGATGCCCGTAGATCCTCTATTGGATGAAGTGGACGAAGAGTTAGCAAGGCGTGTGAGAACAGAAGATGATAACTTTGATGTTGAATAACAAATAAGAATTGTTCGGACAACAAGAGAGTGGACTGCATTTCGAGATAACTTAGCAATGCAAATGTTTGAGGAGTATCAAACTCGACAAGCATAGCTCATTTGATTTTTTTTCTCGATATATTTAAGGCTTTTCGTGCATTTCATATTTTATAAATATTTTGCTACTGTTAATCTTATTAACAAAGCATGTTAAAAGACTTCTATTATTGCTTTGTAGCATTGAGTAGCTTTTGATTAAATAGACTATTTCACTACTTTTGGTTACAAATGCAAGTAATAATTTTGTTGTAAATATTGCTTAGGTTGTGATGTATTTTCTCTGAATTATTTGTATTTGAGTATAACTAGCAAACTAACCAAATGAAAGGGGGAGCACCAACTTCAAGCAAAGGTAGGGTTGGGATTATGGACTTGCAAGCATCTATAGGTGCATTTTCCAATATAGATACTTCAGCCAGTGGCCATACCGAAGGTAATATTTATTGAAAGTTTCATATTTATAGTTGATATTGGACAAAATATTTCACATAAGTATTGATTAAGTTTGAGTTTCTCTAATTTAATATGAATCTTGTGTTTCTCTCCTAAATATATGTTTACAACTCTCAAATACAAGAAACAACCATATGTTTCTTGGAATAAAGAGATGGACAATCATTTGTAAAGGGTTTTGACAGACCAAATGGTCCAAGGAAACAAGTGTGATGGAGATACTTGGAAGCCTCAAGCTTTGCAAGCTGCTGTGACATATTTGAACACTAGGTTGCACCTTAATTTGACAAAAGATAACATAAAAAATAGGCTGAAAAATTGGAAGAAGTACTTTAGTGTTGTATCAGATGTCCAAACTAAGCAAAGTGGTTTCACGTGGGATGAAGAGCAAAAGATGATTGTTGTCACGTCAGATGAATGGAGCTCATGGGCTGCATATGTTGAGGTATAATTATCACTAGAATAATGTTCTGTGTTTTAATTAAATATATAATGTTATTGGTTTAAGAATGCCGTGTTTAAGAATGCTTTTTGTATTTAGGATTGGCGTACATTTTCAGCCATTTGTGGACTAGTTATGTATGTTAAGCTTTTGAATTTTTATGAAAAATGAATTTTCCTTGTCAAATTTACTTTTGTGAAGTCTCTAGAATGGTTGTAATTGATGCAAATTATTCGATCCTATTAGAAGTTGCCTGCCCAAGGGTTTTGGGGTTACAGTTTTTGACCAATTAATGGAAGTTAAGATTGCAGAACAACTCCATTGCCTTAAATATATAACTAGGGACAAGAAAAATTTTGAACATTTACAGTCTTTTAATAACCATTGTACTGAAATTGAGGTCTAAATTATTTTTTTCACATTACTTTTCTATTTTGATTTGAATGAAGTCGCACCCGGATGCAAAAGGTATGGAAAGTAAAATGATAGAGAATTGGGATGATATTTTTCTTTTGTGTGGAAAAGATAGAGCAACAGGTCAAGGCGCTGAGACTTTTGAAGAAGGTGCTGAAGCGATGGGTGAGGGAGATGAAAATGAAGTAAACTCGGCTTCTTTATCTGGACCAAGGCCAAGAGCTCAACCATCAAGCTCAACTGATTCGATGCATAACAAGGGGAAAAAAGCGAAGAAAGATTCTTTGGCTGAAGATGTTAGTGTTATAGCTTCCACATTTGAAGAGTTTGTAGCTAGCAAGAAAAAAAGTCAAGAGAGACCAAGTGGTATTGAAATACATGAGGTGGTCTCGATGGTGCCTGGACTAATTATTAATGAAGTATTCAAAGCTGTGTGAAAGTTGATGAATGATGATGTTGAAGAATTTAACCTGTTGAAAGCTCTTCCAGATGAGAAGGAAAAAGACTGGATATATTTCCTTATTAATTCTTGAGTGTTATGTTGTTAAACTTTTGTTTAGAACTTGATTTAGAAGAATTATTGAAACTATCAAACTATGAGCAGTACCTTTTTTTTTACAAGCAGTTGTTCCAAACTAGTTTACACATAGTTGGATGTTGGATGTTGAATTTTGTGAGGTTGATCTGTTTTCTTTAGCATATTAAAATCAATTCTTAGGTATTGCGAATCAATCGAAATTATTAGCACTTGGAAGTGTTTGCACAAAATTCTGTTTTTAGAAAAAGTGATTTATTATAGAAGAAATAAAGTAATTGAGAAGCAAAAGTTGATAGTGTTTGAAACTAGAATCAAAAGTTGAGAATGAGAAGTTGAGAGTGTTTGGTGAAAAAGTTGTAAAAATACTTATTTATTTGTAAAATTCAAACTAGAAGCAAAAGCAAAAGTTGGTACTTGTAAACACTAAAAAATTCTTTTTTTTAGCCAAAAAGTGAAAACTATTTTAGTGATTGCAAACACTCTTGTATATGTCCACCTAAAATAACAGAAAATTAATTGAGTATTGCAAATGCAGTCTAAGATGTTGGTGAATTTGAAATGAATGGATTTTGAAATCCTTTTTGTAAATCGAATAGATCCAAACAAATGATTTCAATTCAATGGATTTTAAATCCAAGGTGTTTCAAATCCATTCATTTCAAATCCGTAGTCAAATCCAAATCCCTCAATCCAAACGTAGCCTTATAGAATTATCAAAGCATAAGTAATATGGAGAGATTAATTTAGAGAGATTGTAAAACTTTCAATTCTCTTAATCTTGTGTCTATTTTCTTCAATCCGTGACTACACATATATATATAGCTAAGAATGTCACTATTACACATCTTAATAAAGCTTGTGTACATATACTAAAGTCCACATGATAATTTGTCATCCCATAACTGCTCCATTAAGTTTGTCATAACATATCTCACTTTTTTGATTTTTGGACAATGATTCTGATAAATATTCGGGAACCTTGGCGACTCTATTAAGCCGGCACATGACCAGCCCAACCGAAATTGGGCTAAGTCAGCAGTGGCCCAGAAAATAAATGGGCCATCAATAAGAAGCGAAAAATGGGCTAATACAAATTAAGCCTAATCATGATAATTAAACTGTAGGTGAATCACTGTGAATGTGGGTTTGGAAAAGGAAGTGACATTTAGAAGAGGGAAAGGAGACCACAATTATTAGTCATATTAATCCTCCTATATTTTGCTTTAAATGCTGAAGTTAAAACAATATTGTATCATTGTATGCATGGTAGTAGAATTACATGAATTTACTACTGCAAAATGAGTCTGGATCCTCTATTCTAAATTGTGTAAAATCAACGAGACAATAATTTTTAGGAAGAAGGCAAAAAACGAAAAAAAAAAAACAAAATTAGCAGGAAACATATGCTGTCATACTAGTTGTGGTGAGGTGAAAATCCAACAAACAATTAAAAGTACAACTGTATAAGTATTGACCAACTTCATCATTTAGTTACCATTTATCACATACATTGACATGGGTCAATTAATGTATGGAATTATTGTGAATTAGGTCAAAATCAAATAAATTTAATTTAAATTTACCTTTTTCTTTTTCATACATGTGTTGGAAATATTAACATAATACCACTCATTTCTAACACGAGCTTAAACTTTTAAATAATCCTATATAGTATCAGATCTAGCTAATTAGTTAAATAAAAAAAGATTTGCACATAAAAGTAAACGCGTCCACTCTTTTAAATGAAGTTGTCATTAAATGATATAATATTATTGCGGTGATTGGATATTTTGTGAAAATCACGAGAAACATAAATTCAGAATTTGAGAACTTGAAATATATTTGGCAGGGAACAAAATAACAGCTGTGAATAATAAATATTTGCATGTTATGCGTGTGATTTTTGCCCAATAAAGCCAAAAAACACCTACTATGATATAATTCCCCACCCAAGAACAAAGACTGAAATCTCATTCCTATATATTACAACGTATATATATTTATTTACACATTCATCATTTCAATATATTATTTCATTCTTACAGAAAAAAAACCAAAAAACCAAGAAGAAAAAAAATTAATTTGAGGAATCAATTAAGAATTGTGAATATTTGTTTGCATGGAAGAGTTGTCATCTTCACCAAGGCTACGCTGTTGTCTCTGGCAAAGCTCCAAGAAGAAAAAAGAAAATAGAGAAAGTGTAAAAAAATGTCGAATTTCTGGGAAAAATAATGCCTACTATGGAGATTATGGGATGGAAGATAATATTTACGGCGAAAATGGGTTTTTTCCGGTGAGAGAACAGGAAATATGGGTGAATCAAGAACAAGAGAAAGCAACTATTAAGGTGGCCAGAAAGGAGGGTTTAAACTTTGTTTTGAAAAAGTAAAATTAATTAAGGTTTGATGAAGGAGCATTTGAGCAACAAAAAAAAAAGTGTCTTTTCGTTTTTTAATTTTTTATATATATGTTTGGCGCATTATATTTTGATATTTAATTACATTATTTTTTTAATCATCAATGAATTAATTCAAAGGAAATATTTGTTGTTTATTCTTTGGTTTGCCCCATAAATAATTGTTATGACTAGCGAGGATTCATAGCAATATGGTTGAGGAAAGTATGTGAATTACTTGCAAATTGTTTAGATTTCAAACTCTTGCATACAATTATGTGGTAATAGGTAAAATTGACCAACTTATGTTTTGCGAAAATGGAAAACAGTCTTATGTTTTCAAACACATGTTTTCTTTAGCCATTTTGACTAAAAATCAACGGTCATACTTTTTGTATATTCTCAGGTGAGTTACTTGGCCATTTTTCAAAAAATTGATAATTCGTTACCGAGTTACATAACTTGGTACCGAGTTATGTACCAGCCCAAAAAATAAAAATAAAAAAGGGGTAAATGAGTATTTAAACTAAAAAAAATGACTAAAAAATATGTTTCTGAAAAATATGGCTAGAAGTTTTTTGCTACGGAGAAAAGGCCAAAAATCCGACAAACTCGACAATTAATATATGTCCCTTTTGTTTATGAAAAGTTATTTTCACATTTTTCCAATTTGTATGATGACGGCTAGCTTTTATTTCTTTAATTTGGTATTTGTCGAAATTCAAACCTTGGAAGAGCTAAATGCAACACATTTCTTTTTTTTTTCGGGGAGAGGACCGAAAGGAAAAAATTAATTAATTTATGTGCGGCAGTTTAAGTTAAGTTGTAGGCATGATAAAAGTTGAGCTTGTTTGTTGGTACTTGGCAATGAGAGTGACTAAATTAATCCTCCGAATTCAATTTAGTGATTTGTGGAGAATTAGTTGCCGATATATTTTTTACTTAACGCGACATTTGGCATTCTTTAACAATTTTTATCTGAATATTATTTCAAGCACAGGCAGTCATTCGTTGATCCATTGGTAATTTCATTTGAAAAATCACACACATCTTCATTCCTTGCGAGATCGCATGATATTAGTAATTGAATGCAAAAACTTATGTGAGGTGTCATGATCTAAAATTCGTGAGACGAACCCTTTCATAAGTTTTGTACGTGGAGATTTTCTTACAGAGTTTAGTTTCTTAGGTTTATATTTGTTTATCAATGGTTTATTTTTTATCGGTTTATTATTTTACGATTTATTTTTTAGTTTTTGGGTTTATTATTTTTTAGTGTTTATTTTTGTTTCTTCAGGATTTATTTTTATTTTTTCTAATATGTTTTATCTTTTGTAGAAATTAAATCGTCTCAAGCCAAGTATAAAATGAGAAACTAAAAAGGCCAGTCTCAATAAAATCAATTAGGACGGCCCATTATGAAGTACGTAGTTCGGGCCCAAAAGGACTTTCCCTTCGTCCATTGAAATGATTCATTTCCAATGGATTTTACTAGGAAGAAGAGAAGTAGAGTGCTAAGAAACACGAACAATTCTATAAAAACGATATAAGTATATTGGTTATGTATTGGATACGGTATTATAATTTATGGATACATATATATAGCAGGCAATTCAAAAAAAAAAAGGAAATTAGCGTAGACATCCTAATGTGAAAGAAACAAAGCCACATCCATATGATTTTTTATAGATCCACATATGGGTCTATTGCTGATATTTTCACCAATCTATAAAATTTTAGTTTTTTATATTTAAAATATTATTTTTTTAATTGTACTTAGTACATCTATATTTTCAATAATGTAAAAACTTATAATTTTTATATGTATATATATTGTACTCGTATCTTTAAAATTTTAAAATATAATTTATTCCCCTATCCGTATCCCATATCCGTATTGGTACTTTATTGAGCGCATGTGAATGACGTTTATGTGATGACCTGTTACTATTATTATTCATACGAGAAAATAAAAGAGTATCTACATTAATTGTCAAAGATTTGGTCCTTTATTCCTTATAGGAAAAAAATTTAAAGAACAACTTTTAATTTTACAGGTAATTTAAGTTTGCAATGCATAACAAGCACGTTCGATCTAAAAGTTCGTATGGTTTTTGAACATTTTTTACATATAATAACTCAAGACAAAATTATAAACAGTTTGACATTATTGGACCTGCATGCTCTTATTCTCCATTTGGGGTAAGTCGATGCTACCCACTTGGATAACATTGACTAACTCCTCCAAAAGATTTTATCATTAGGTCTCCTATGAGACGTCTCAAGGCGAATTGCCTATTTATTTTGGCCTAAAGATGGTAGGTTTATTTATATATATATATACACACACCTATACACTTTTAATTAGGAAAAGAATTATAGCGAAACAATTCAAATTTTATCACTTAAGCATCATAACTAAATGAACTAAATCACAAAATATCCTATCCTTTCCACTAGGGGTGTGCACGGTACGGGACGGTTCGGAGATTTGGAATCTCCAGAACTGTCTCGAAGTTCGGAGATTTTGAAAATAAATCTCCAGAACCGAACCATAGAGAAAAATATCAGTCCCGAACCGTACCAAAAGTTCGGGACGATTCAAGATGGAGATTCGGTTCTAATGGGAAGGGATGGTACGGTTCGGTTCGGGACGAGATTCGGAGATTAGCCATAAATAAAACATACAAATTTTGGGAAAAAAAAAAAGAAAAAAGATCAATATAAAAATCACCAAACGGATATACTTCTAGAGTTCTAGTATCTTTTTAGCGTAGTCTCAAAATAAAAACTAAAACTATAATAGGTAACACAATCCAAAATTCTAAACTTAATGACCTCTATTATACAATAATAGTCTATTATTTGGGCAATTGTCCTTCTATTGACATAGAATAAATATAATTAACTAATAATTTTTATAAATTAATATGAAATAAAAATTTGTATAAATTTATAATCTCAATATATCTCATACTTAGCAACTTAACATAATCAATAAAATCAAATTGAGAGGGTCTCTTGTGAGACCCGTGAGACGGAGCCCCAATACCCATATCCAAACCCAAACCAAAAAAAAAAAAAAAAAAAAAAAGAAAAAAGTCAAAAAGTGCTCGCCTTCCCACCATATCACCCTTCCTGTGGTCTTCACAAATATGCATATACAATTGTTTGCCCCTACTCGCTATATCCATCTCCTACAATTTATAGGTTGGTTCTTTTAACAAAAAGCACAAAGAAATATAGATTGGCATGGAAAAGAGAAAATAGAGATAATGGGAAGTCATTCCTTCTATTTCTTCAGCTTTTTCGATCCTTTTCTCAGGGTAGTCTCCAACACCCCAAAATCGCCTCTCCACCGCCGCTGCTCGTTGTAAACATCCTTGAATGAAATGATTCAGTTCGAGAACGATCCAACTCCAAAAGTGGTTCAAACTCTATTGCGGTTGGTTCGAAATGAGTCGGGCCGGAGAAATATTAAAGTTGGTTAAAAACTCATTAATGGAGATTTTTATTTTTCTATGTAAACTTTTTTTTAAGATTTGAAACTCGAGATTATCTAAGATTTAGAACTGAAAGTTTTTGAAACTTTTTAAAGGAAAAGTAAGAAAAAAAGATTGTTTTAAACCACTTATGAAAAATATTAAATGCTATATTGAAAAGTATTACTTGGTGAACTAAAAAGTATTACATTTTAGATGAAAAGTATTACAAGCTTAAGTGAAGAAATATTAATAGATTAAACTGAAAAAGTATTGTACATTGAATTGTAAAATATTACATTTTTAAGTGAAAAAGTACGCCTTGAACTAAAAAGCATTACTTATTTGTAGAAAAGTATATAGATTTGATAAAAGTATGACTTATTCATCAAAATGTCTAGCCTAAAATTTATGAAAATGTCACCATTCTTTTATATTTGCATAAATGCCACCTGTCTGATATGAGTTGGGCCAAAGGTAATGGATGATCCGCCTTACAAGTGTTTGTCATATGGAGAATATCTCTTGAAACCATATCACAGATCTCTATCTGTAAGACATGTCGGGTTGCATCTGGTCAATAGAGAATCTGTCGGTCAATAAAATTCAACGGTTTGCCAAACTTAGCAGGGTAATATTTTTGAGAAAAAATACTTTTGAGCAAAAAAGTAAAACTTTAATTAGAAACGTATAATACTTTTGATAAGAAAAAATGATACACTTTGTTAAATATGATGTTGAATATGATAGAAATGGACAATGACTCCAGAATAATAAATATTGTAAAGAAAATAGTATGTAAGGAATATTTTTACGATATAAAGTAATACTTTTCGAGTAAAAACTGATACTTTTCAAATAAACATTACATACTTCTAAATGGATTAGCAAGTAAAAATATTTTAGTAAAAAGTATTACTTTTCAAATCAAAAGTAATAGTTTTAAAGGAAATAGTATGTAGTTTTTAAAAGATGTAGTAAGTAATACTTTTCGAGTAAAACATGATACTGTATAAGTAAATATTAATATTTTTAAAGAGATTAGTAAGTAATAGTTTTTAAGTAAAAGTAATGCTTTTTAAGTAAAAAAGGTAATATTGTTTGAGTAAAAGATGATATTTTACAAGTAAATATTAATACGTTTAAAGAGATTAATAAGTAATAATTTTTAAATAAAAGTATTACTTTTCAAGTAAAAAGTAATAGTTTTAAAGAAAACAATACATAAATTTTAAATGATGCAGCAAATAATCATTTACAATAGAAAGTAATACTTTTCGAGTAAAAAATGATACTTTTCAAATAAACATAATACCTCGAAAAGGGATTAGTAAGTACTAGCTTTTCAGTAAAAAGTATAACTTTTCAAGTAAAAATTAATAGTTTTAAATGAAATAGCACATAATTTTAAAAGATGTAGTAAGTAATACTTATCCAGTAAAAATTAATATCTTTTGAACACAAAGTAATAAATTATTTTTTGAGTAAAAGGAATAGAAAGTAATATTTTAATAGTAAAAAATAACAATTTTAAAGGAAATAGTAAATATTTTTTAAAATTCTAAATTGTATATAGACGTCGTGATAAATATTTTAATTTATATACTTGATATGAAACAAAATGACTTTTTTTAGAACATTAATTAATTTCTATATAAAATATAAAAAGAGCTTATTATTAGCTTTTGGCCACGTGGTTGTTTTATTGTTAAAGAAATTAAAAGAAATATAAAGACAACAAAGATGCTACATGTAGATAATACAGATGCCCAGATGTGGGCTGATTGACTGGTATTTTGCATGTATTTTGGGCTTAATATTGGCTAGAATGTGGGGATATGCATGCGTTATATGAGTAAATTGAGTAGTATTCTTGTTTTGTGGAATTGGATTACGCTTTGCTCGTTTTGTAAGAATTTATCTATATTTGTGGCATAGTGGCAACAATTCGAGCATTGCAACCGCCAATACTTGACATAAGTGACGAAGTTTGGAGTCGAGTCGAGAAGAAGTTGGACGAACCGGCGAGAAACGGAAGAAAATAGTCTATGGGCATATTGTTCCCGGTGAGCACGGGCGGCGTGCTCCTCTGAAGACAGCCCGTGCTCAACCCAAACAGATAACTCAAGGTGCGGCTTAGGGCACGGGCGCAGCCCGTGCCATATTGGCACGCCCGTGCTCCTCAAGAAAGATTACAAATGGTTCGGCACCCAAAGACGGCCGGTCAAGTGCAAAAAGGGCACGACCGCGTGCGTCTTTGGGGCAAAACAGAGTTTATCCAATTTTGAACTAGGTTTCGACCCGAACGAAGTACAAATAGACCCGGGGCGGCCACAAACGAGGACACGCTGATTTTTACCCTAGAAACCAGAGAAAAGAGCAGCTTTTCCACGGGAAACTTGGAGAGATCGATCAAGACCGCAACCACACCTTCGAGGATTGAAGATAGATCGAGAGATCGTCATCATCCCCGAGTCACTCATTCCATCGTATCATTATTTCAATTACTTAGATTTTGATTATGAATAATTTGTCTATGAATTGTTTATCTTCAATGTCTGGCTAAACATCTTGTGATTCCCGGGTTTGGGAGTAGATTAATAAACACTTTTATGTGATGATTAAGGATAATTGAAGTTAATGCTTTCTTTCTCTATTCAAGTACTTTGCTTTAATTCTTGTTTTATCAAAAGGCCTTTGATCTAAACTTGTTTGATGTATTGATTCATAATTCTAACCGATGAGTTTCAATACTAGATCTTGAGTACTTGACACAAATAGATTGCATGATTGAGAAGTCTGTGAATATTTGTGAGATCTTTTAATCTTTTGAACTTTTGAGAGTTGGATATCTCATGTTGAGTAGAGATGCTAACATAGATATTCCAATCAACGCTTTTACATACATCTCGAGAGAGGGGTAAATTACTTTGGTGATTGGTCTATAGAGAAGAATATGTTTATCCTTGGTTTGCTTAACTCGAGCATAAAAGTGGGATATTAATTGAAACCATAACCCAGAATCCATCCATTCATACTTGATCTTTCAATCGCTCTTTACTTTGTTAATTTAGGATTAATTTCTCGCTTTAGTAGTAATAAAACCAACCCTTCAAATTTCGATAGTTTAGATAAAAATAGACTATTATAATCCAATACTTGGTACATTAATTTATTAATCCCTCATGGATTCGACCTTGCAAACCCTATTCTATAAACTGATCCGTACACTTGCGGTGAAGCTATAAAAATAGGCGAACAAGTTTTTGGCGCCGTTGCCGGGGATTAATTAAATTTTTAGTACTAATATTGCGATAAAATAGAACTATTCTTAATCTAGACGTTCTTTCTTTTCTTTTTAATTTGTTCGATTTTACTTCTATTGTGGTTAACTTGTTTTCTTTAGTTGGTTCAGGTAGTGCATGATCACTCGCTCAAAGCAAGGAGAATTAGCACCGTTCATACCGGAGGTTGAAGCTTTTGCTAGGCGAAATAGTGCAGCTACTAAACGGGCAGAAAGACAACAGGACCAAACCATGGCAGGAGTTGAAGACAACAACAGAGGCAATAACGGGGGTAACAACCAGGCCAACAGGGTCAATGTTGAGTTACCAATACCAGAGGTTCCAGTGGCTCCGGCAGCCCAACAGCAGGCAATACGCGATTACTTTCGCCCAATCAATCGCAACTATGGTGGCATTGCCAATGTCCCGATCAATGCGAATAATTTTGAGCTAAAGCCAGCTCTGATCTCGATGGTACAGCAGAACCAGTTTGGGGGCTTCCCGTCTGAAGATCCCAACTCTCATCTTGCGAATTTCATACAAATCTGCAATACTATCAAGATGAATGGGGTGACTGATGATGCTATACGTCTTCGCCTATTCCCTTTCTCTTTAAGGGATAAGGCTAGGAACTGGCTAGGCACCCTAACTCAGGGAGTGTGAACAATCGGGATGAGCTAAGTCGAGGTTTCGTTTAAATACTTCCCACCAAGTAAGACACTACACTTAAAAGCGAGATCACTCGCCAGGCGGTTTGACTCGAGCCTTTGTACGAGGCCTGGGAGAGATTCCGGATTTGTTGAGGAGATGCCCGCAAAGACGGATTTCCCGAGGATCAACGCTCTGTTTCTTTTACAATGGGTTGATGGGGCAGACTCGATCGTTCGTGGATGCTGCAGCGAGGGGCGCGCTTCTCGCAAGGTTTCCAGAAGATGCATTCAACTTATTGGAAGAGATGGCCATGAATAGCTATCAGTGGCCCTCCGAAAGAACTAATGTGAAAAGGGTGGCCGAAGTGTCTGATTCTGACCCAATCAAGGAGTTGACAACCCAGATGGCCGTACTGACAAATCAACTAAGTGCCTTGACAAAGGCCAACGAGGGAAACGCTGGTACAAGTAATGGTGGAGTTCCTCTAGATCTAATAGAGGAAGCAAATTACGTGAATAACCGGAATTTCAACAATTTTTGGAACAATCAAAATCCCACGCATTATCATCCGGGCCTGCGGAACCACGAAAACTTCTCCTACGCGAACACAAAGAACGTGATGCAACCACCACCAGGGTTTAATGTGACTAATAGGGTTATTACTGCAGATCCTAAACCAACCATGGAGGACATGTTCACCTCGTTTATGAATGAGACGAGGAACAGGTTCACCAAGGATGAAAAAGATGGATAAAATCGAAAACCATGTCACCCAATCGGGTCACGATGAAGAATCTTGAGACTCAAATTTGTCAAATAGCTACGATTATTGGTGGCAAAGATCAAAAGGCCGCTTCCGAGCAACACCGAGGTAAACCCAAAGGAACAAAGTGTAAAGCCATTCGTCGAGGAGTGGAACGGAATACGAGGGGCCGAAAATACCGAAAATTCCGAAGAATCGTAGGACGGCACGGCCCGTGCGCCACCAAGACGGCCAGCCCGCGCGCTTTGTCAAACGACAATCGATGCGCCGGTGATGCGAAACCGAGGCAAATGGCGAGGTTGAGGCCAAGGAAGAAGGCGAGAACATCGTCTTTGAACAAAAAGTGGCCGAGAAGCTTAAATCCTCCTCTAACCCCGATATTTCTAAACTTAATGTTCCCTTCCTTTTCCCCAACGCTTTCAAAAGAAAAGTTAGACGCACAATTTGCTAAGTTTTTAGATATTTTTAAGAAACCGCATATTAACATTCCTTTTGCGGATGCATTGGAGCAAATGCCCAATTACGCTAAGTTCTTGAAGGATGTTATGTCAAAGAAAAGGAAGATGACTAGTTTCGAGACAAATAACTGGGACAGAGGAGTGCAAAGGCAATAATCCAAAGGAAACTACCACGAGTTGAAAGATCCGGGAGTTTCACTATCCCTTGTGCTATTGGTGATGTTTTCTTTAAGAAAGCACTTTGTGACTTAGAGCGAGTATTAACTTAATGTCCTTGTCTATTTTCGTGACAACTTGATTGGGAGAGGTGAAGCCATCTACGGTCACCTTACAACTCGCAAACCGATCACTCACGTATCCAAAGGAATCATCGAGGATGTACTTGTCAAAGTTGATAAATTCATATTCCCCGATTTCTTAGTCTTGGACATGGAGGAAGATAAAGACGTTCCTCGATACTTGGGCGTCCATTCCTAGCGACGGGAAGGCCTTAATAGATGTGCAAAGGGAGAGCTCACATTACGGGTTAATGATGAGCATGTTCTATTTACGATATATAAAGCACTTCAATTTCATGATGGTGTGGAGACTTGTAAATTCATAGACGTAGTTGAATCCTCGTATTGATGAGTATGGGATCATACATTGTTTTGGGATACTTTGGAGTTTGGTTTGACACATTCGTGTTCAACATCGAACTTGACTATTGATATTGATAACCAAGACTTGTATGATTGTGTTTGTGCTTTGGATAATATGCAGAACTACCGGAGCGCAAGAGGTACACACACGCGAAAAACGTCGAATCGATTCTGGGGACTCACGACCCGTGCCCTTGAGCACGCCAGGTCGTGCGTATGGCCGACGAAAAATTGAAGAAAAACGACGACGGCACAGCCCAGCCAATTGGCACGGGCAGCCCGTGCCTAAAGTCGGGGAATGTTTGAAGGAGCCGAGGATGGCACGGCCGTGCTCATCAAAGACGGGCAGCCCGTGCTCCTATCCGAAGAGGCCAAATCGAACCTTAACTCAAACCCTTGCCCGAGCATCTCAAATATGCATTCCTTGGAGCGAATAACACGAGTCCGAATCGTATCATCGCTTTTAACTTCATTTCAACTCGATAAATTGCTTAGGTGTTACGAAAAACATAAGTCGGCGATAGGTTGGTCAATTTCTGATTTAAAAGGCATTAGTCCATCGATTGTGATGCATAAAATTAGAATGGAAGATGTTTACAAACCTTCTGCAAAATCAAAGAAGATTAAACCCTATAATGCAAGAAGTCGTTAGAAAAGAAGTTTTAAAATGGTTAGATCTCGGAATTATTTATGCTATTTCGATAGCTCTTGGGTAAGTCCTGATGTGGTGCCAAAGAAAGGGGGATGACGGTAGTAAGAAACGAGAGTGATGAGCTTATAGCGACTAGAGTAGTAATCGGATGGAGAATTTGTATTGATTATAGGAAGTTGAATGATGCTACTCGCAAAGATCACTTTCCCCTCCCCTTTATTGATATGATGCTTGATCGTTTGGCGGGATATGATTATTATTATTTTCTCGATGGTTATTCCGGTATAATCGATCATGATTGCCCTGGAAGACCAAGAGAAGACGACCTTTACATGCCCCTATGGTACCTTTGCATTTCGCAGATGCCATTCGGACTTTGTAACGCACCCGCTACTTTTCAAAGATGATGATGGCTATATTCCATGATTTCATTGAGAAAATAATGGAGGTTTTCATGGATGATTTTTCCGTGTTTGGAGATTCATATGATCATTGCTTGGATAACCTTTCTTAGTTTTGCAGAGATGCGAGGAGACTAACCTTGTTTTAAATTGGGAAAAGTGCCACTTCATGGTGCGAGATGGCATTGTTTTTTAGGCCACCGAGTCTCTTCTCGCAGTTTTGGAAGTTGATAGAGCGAAGGTTGTGGCAATAGAGAAACTCCCACCTCCAACAAACGAAAAGCCATTCGAAGTTTCTTGGGGCACGCCGGATTCTGCTGCGAAGGTTTTATCCGTGACTTTTCTAAAATCACTAAACCTTTAAGTCGCTTATTAGAAAAAGATACTCGCTTTCAATTTTTCCGATGATTGTTTGCAGCGTTTCAAATCCTGAAGAAGGCTTTGGTGACAAGACCGATTCTAGTAGTTCCGGATTGAGTCACCCTTCAACTAATGTGTGATGCCACGACTTTGCAATGAGTCGTTTTGGGTGAGAAAAGAGACAAGATGTTGAGCCATCTACTATGCGAGCAGAACTTTAGATAAGGCCCAACAAAACTACACCACCGCCGGAAGGAGATGTCGGCTATCGTTTTTGCATTCGACAAGTTTCGCTCTTACTTGATTGGCACTAAGACGATAGTCCACACCGACCACGCGACAATTAAATATCTATTTGATAAAAAGGATGCCAAACCGAGATCGATTCGGTGGATCCTCTTGCTACAGAATTGGATGTGGAGATTCGGGATAGAAAGGGTCAGCGAGAATGTAGTAGCCGATCACTTGTCCGACTAGAATACAAGAAGGAGGAGAAAGAAATCACGGAGGCAATTAAGGAGGAATTCCCGATGAGCAACTTCGATGCTACAAGCTAAATTCCCATGGTATGCCGATTTTGTTAATTATTTGGTTGCGGGGTTTTGCCTCCGGATTTATCATCCTATCAAAAGAAGAAGTTCCTCCATGATGTCAAGTTTTACATGTGGGACGATTCCCCGCTTCTTTAAGAGAGTGCGCCGACACCATCATTCGACGATGTGTACCTCAAGAAGAGTGGGAGGGAGTTCTACAAAGAAGTGCCATTCTTCACCTTCCGGAGGACATTTCTGATAAAAGCGCGACAACGGCTAAGGTATTACAAAGTGGATTATACTTGGCCTACATTATCCAATGATTGCTATCTATTCGCACAAAGTTGTGATAGGTGCCATGGATGGAAACATCTCGAGATTTACATGAAATGCCAATGACCAATGTGATGGAAGTTGAACTCTTCGATGTGTGGGGGATCGACTTCATGGGCCCCTTCCCATCTTCGCTCGGGCTACCAATACATTCTACTTGCGGTGGAATACGTATCTCGATGGGTTGAAGCTATTCCGGCTCGGACCAATGATGCGCGAGTAGTGCTCAAATTCCTGAAGAAAAATATATTCACTTTCGGTTTGGAACCCCGAGAGCTTTGATTAGCGACGGGGGTCACACTTTGTGAATAAATTAATGAGCACTCTACTTGCGAAGACGGGTTAAGCACAAGGTGGCATTAGCATACCATCCGCAAACAAACGGACAAGCGAGGTAGCCAATCGTGAGATTAAGCAAATTTTAGAGAAAACAAAGAACATAAATCGCAAAGATTGGGCCATGAAGCTAGATGACGCACTATGGGCATATCGGATCGCATACAAGACACCCTTGGGCACATCATCAGACGCTTAGTCTTCGGAAATCGTGTCACTTGCCCGCCGAATTAGAGCATAAGGCGTTTTGGGGTCAGAAAGAAGTTGAATTTTGACTTCCAAGCAAAATGGGGTGAAAAGAGGCTCTTGCACCTAAATGAGATGGAGGAATTCGGGATGAAGCCTATGAAAATTCCTGGATTTACAAGGAGCGAACCAAACGATGGCACGATCGAATGATAAAGAAGAGGGAGTTTTTACCAGGTGAACAAGTCCTTTTGTTTAACTCGCGTCTTAAACTCTTTCCGGGAAAGCTTAAGTCTAGATGGTCGGGGCCGTTTGTGATAAAGAAAATATTAGATCCTCCGAGAATAGTGGAGCTATTGAGCCGAGATGGGGAGACATTCATGGTGAATGGCCAGAGAATCAAGCATTACTTGAGCCGGGAGCAAAAGGAGGAGGTGACACGCCTCACATTGCTAGAGTCGTGATCAACTAAACAGGCGTCAAGCTATAGACGTTAAATTTAGCGCTTGTTGGGAGGCAACCCAATGGTTTTGTTGTTTTATTTCTTCCCATGTTTTTTTTAATTTGTTTCCTTTCCCTTTTCTAAGTTAGGATTTAATTGCTTTCATAGGTAAAAAAAAAAAAAAAACGCGACTGAAAAAGTGAGTCGGCATGTACTAGAAATAAGGCTGGAAATTGTGATGTAAGGCGAAAGAGATTGATGTGTATGAAAAAGAAAGGAGAAATAGAGAGGTGATAAGATATAAGGCGATTGGGAGTACATAGTTGGTTGGTATTAAGCTAACTGTTAGAGAAAAACAATGTGCTTACTAATCTATACGCTTAAGTTGAGTCACTTTATCCATATTTCCCTACCTTAACCAAAGAGCATTCATTACAACCATAAACAAAGTCCTTTCTCGATTTGTGAATCGTGCATACAAACGAGTGGCGGAGATGTGAGACGATTTGCAAGCATATGGTAATTTTTCAACATTGATATGATTTGAGCGAATACACGTCCCTTATTATTCTAGTGAGTAGAGTATACACTTTATCCCTGAGAGGCGTGATTTGAAGTGTTTTACCATGATTTTAATAGACTTGTGCTCCGTGTTAGCTATTTGAAACTTGGTTAGTTTATGCTTGATGTCTATGGATAGATGACATGAATTGTGATGCGGTGTTCTTGAGTTGCTCTTCTTTACCCCATTTGTGTTGTCTTGTTTATAAAGTGTTGACCGGACATCAACAGCTTTAAGTTTGGGGTTTGATTGAATGGTATTTTGCATGTATTTTGGGCTTAATATTGGCTAGAATGTGGGGATATGCATGTGTTATATGAGTAAATTGAGTAGTATTCTTGTTTTGTGGAATTGGATTACGCTTTGCTCGTTTTGTAGGAATTTATCTATATTTGTGGCATAGTGGCAACAATTCGAGTATTGCAACCGCCAATACTTGACATAAGTGACGAAGTTTGGAGTCGAGTCGAGAAGAAGTTGGACGAACCTAAGGAGAAACGGAAGAAAATAGTCTATGGGCATATTGTTCCCGGTGAGCACGGGCGGGCGTGCTCCTCTAAGCACGCACCCGTGCTCAACCCAAACAGAGATGACTCAAGGTGCGGCCTAGGGCACGCAGCGGCCGTGCCATATTGGCACACCCGTGCTCCTCTGAAGAAAGATTACAAATGGTTCGGCACCCAACACGGGCTGGGCGTGCCAAAAGGGCACGGCCGTGCCGTGCTGCGGGAAAAACAGAGTTTATCCAATTTTAACTAGGTTTCGACCGACGAAGTACAAATAGACCCGGGCGGCCACAAACGAGGACACGCTGATTTTTACCCTAGAAACCAGAGAAAAGAGCAGTTTTCCACGGGAAACTTGGAGAGATCGATCAAGACCGCAACCACACCTTCGAGGATTGAAGATAGATCGAGAGATCGTCATCATCCCCGAGTCACTCATTCCATCGTATCGTTATTTCAATTAGTTAGATTTTGATTATGAATAATTTGTCTATGAATTGTTTATCTTAAATGTCTGGCTAAACATCTTATGATTCCCGGGTTTGGGAGTAGATTAATAAACACTTTTATGTGATGATTAAGGATAATTGAAGTTAATGCTTTCTTTCTCTATTCAAGTACTTTGTTTTAATTCTTGTTTTATCAAAAGGCCTTTGATCTAAACATGTTTGATGTATTGATTCATAATTCTAACCGATGAGTTTCAATACTAGATCTTGAGTACTTGACACAAATAGATTGCATGATTGAGAAGTCTGTGAATATTTGTGAGATCTTTTAATCTTTTGAACTTTTGGGAGTTGGATATCTCATGTTGAGTAGAGATGCTAACATAGATATTCCAATCAACGCTTTTACATACATCTCGAGAGAGGGGGTAAATTACTTTGGTGATTGGTCTATAGAGAAGAATATGTTTAACCTTGGTTTGCTTAACTCCGAGCATAAAAGTGGGATATTAATTGAAACCATAACCCGTAAATCCATCCATTCATACTTGATCTTTCAATCGCTCTTTACTTTGTTAATTTAGGATTAATTCTGCTTTAGTAGTAATAAAACCAACCCTTCAAATTTCGATAGTTTAGATAAAAATAGGACTATTATAATCCAATACTTGGTACATTAATTTATTAATCCCTGTGGATTCGACCTTGCAAACCCTATTATATAAACTGATTCGTACACTTGCGGTGAAGCTATAAAAATAGGCGAACAAGGGCCAAAACTGTTTTTTCTTTTTTTTCATTATTTGTTTTTGGTAATTGTAACGCTAAAAAAAATAAGAAAAAGTGGAAAAGGAGGAAATAGGAATGGTACAATTTGCACGAGAGCCGTGGTTGATAGGGCATTCCGTACCACAAGCACTTGGGTATAGATCCGTCTTACGGATTTAGATCCGTGAGACCATCTCACACAAGTCTTTGTCAAATTATATTTATAATTTATGTAATGTGGTAAAAACATTAAAATATGATCTTTTTTATATTGTTATGACATGGTACTATTACATGTTTCTCTTTTAAATGAAATTTACTAATCATTTAACTAATTTCAATTTCAAATAATTTACTCTATTATTAATATCAAAAAATTTTTAAATTCATAATAGTTGCATATTATGGTTTTTTTCAGAAATATGCTTTAAATTCAATTTAATTTCAAATAGTTTGTACTTAATTCAATATCAAAATAAAAACAACATAGAAATAATGTATATATGTTTATATAAAATATTTAAAATCGGTTCTAGCTTTGGGTCCTCGATTCGGAGTGGTTCGGTACAATTCGGTACGGTTTTCGGTACGGGAATTTGAAAAATCTCCAGAACCGTACCATAAATACTTTCGGTACGGTACGATTTGGGGAAAGTCAAAAAATCAATGGGTATTTTCAGTTCGGAGATCTTTCGGTCCGAATATCGATTCGATTTCGGTAATCTCGAAGTCCCATGCACAGCCCTACTTTTCACACCATGACAATAAAATGGAATTGTACCACATGTTCACACTGGTTAATAGCATTCCGTTTTCTCTTTTAGCAAAAATCTTATCATCTTTATCAAGGTGATACAAGCATTGTCACAAATACCACCCTTTGTAATAAAAAGACTAAACTTTTAAATGTGAAGATCACCGGATATTTATAGGAAGGATCTCAACGTTTGAATCTTATCAACTTACATATCTTTTTAAAAATTGCATTGAGCAAATGAGCAATGCGGAGATTTCAAGACATGAGGCCAGCTTTACAAATGACGTCTAAAATTTAATATTCATATATTTTTATCGACCATAACACATTAACGTTAGAATATAAATTTGAAAAATAAACCACAGACAAAATAAACCGTCCAATATCATAATGAAATACTAACAATATTATCAGGGTCGATCTTGACCTTTCGGGGACCCATGTCGAAAAGAAAAGAAAAGATCTTTATAGAGATAAAAAAAAAATAAAAATATTACACGCAATGACGGAGCCAGGAAAAATATAGGAGTGGGCCGGATAAAAAACTTAAAAAAATCGTATAAATCCTAATGAAAATATTATTTTTAAAAAAACTTCTTAGTATATATTTTTTTTAAAACAATGGGGGGCCCAGGTTGGCCTCCCACCCTCCGTCATTGATTACACATACAGTTTTTCGTTTTTCATTATCCAAAGTATTGAAACTTAAAAGAGTGCACCACTAGGAAACACATAAAATATTCAAATAATTATTAAAAAATTAAGATCTTCTAGCATTTTGAGAAGCCAAAACATCAATAAGGTCTTCAAAATCAATTTTTTCCAACATTTCATTTTTCAATGCATATGAGACATAGTTGAACGCAAATATGACTATCTTAATTTTAGTTTTGAAAAACTTTTTCTATTGAGGGATCTATTGTAGTAGTTGATTAAGGAAGACAAATCAGATTTACCTTACCTAGGGTCCCATAGAGCGATGTGCGATACTTTATTCGAGGGTACCTAACCTAGGGTCCCAAAGAGTTGGGTGAGGTACTTTGTTTGAAGGTACCTGAAACAGAGCACACGTTAGGCTAGCTGTGGTGACCCCCAACTAAGGCCCTCCAATATTTAAGTAAAAATCAGGTAATTGAGGTACTTAGAAAGCAAAAGAGCTAGATAATTTAGAATAATGACAAGTTATCTTTTACCTTGATTTTGGTGTCGTATTTATAGTATTGTTCACCGTGAAATGCGAATCATCGTACATGTGGCGCTCCATCGACGATGGAGAGTTCATGGGCGACACGACCCGGGCCCTTGGGTTGGGACCCATATAAAAAAGCCGTGGATCTTGGGGGCATTTCAGTAATTTCTAGCAAGACGAGATCAATATGGTATTTTTGACCTAGGCGAGGTCAATATAGTAATTTTCATATCATTTAATCCCCCAGTTACTTTAGTATTTAATACTAAGGTAAGTCAATTTGATTCTTCGAAGCCAGAGTGACGTGGGATCTTGGCCGTTGAATCTGAAGGGGATTTCTATCCGAACCGTTGAATTCAACAAGACTCTTTTATCCGAACCATTGAATTCGTCCCGCCTTCTCCTATATATATAAAGTTTGTCATTTCAAAATTTCAATTTTCACTTTTACCTCGGACCTCTTTGCATTTTGAGCTCGCGGTACTTAGTGAATACCTAACCCCCATTCCAAGGATCGCACTCATTGCTTCGCTTTTAGAGGTATGCTCTCTAATTCTTCTAGTTAATTTTCATTATGAAATCTCTTGATATAGCCTAACGAGCCCGACTTCCTCCTGCTTCGCCTTCTAAATCTTCGAGCTCTGAGTCTTCTGACTCAAGGTCCTCTTCTTCGACCTCAAACTCTACCTCGTCTTCTAGCGAGGCTTCCCCCATCCCCTTCTCAAGGGAAAGGTTCAGATGAGGTCGAACTTATTAATCCTCATGACTTAGATAGTGTGGCTCCTTGGGCATTACTTAGGTCATTTTTTCACATAGCAAGGTGGACAATATTAGGCGAACCTACTTGATTCATGATTCGTATAAGATAATCATTCCCATTTTCCATGATAGAATTGATGAGCCTCCTCCTTGATGCTTAGCTTTCCACCTCGCTAGCTTCGACACGGGACTATCTGATGTGGTTGTAAATATTTTAAATGGTTTTAACATTTGCCCAGCTCAGCTCGTTTTGAACTCATATCGCCATATTGTACTTTCAAGAGACGCCGTCTTTTTCCCATTTTTGCGAATTAAACTCCATTAATTACTCTACGACTACCACCGACTCCGATTTCTTTTATATCTCACCTAGACCTAGCAAAAGGTCTTGATTGGGTCCCTTCTTCCGTCTGGCCATGCAAAGATAAATTTCTATATATCCAAGTAGGAGTGTTAATTTCGGACACGCAAAACCCTACGAACCTAACACGATATTAATGGGTATGGGTCCAAGCTTCATGGGTCCGGTCAAAATTGGTCGAACCCTAATAACCTACCAATTAAACAGATTGGTCCGAACCTACTATGACCCATTAACTCGCCTAACCCGTTTGTAAATTTAAAAATACATAAGTAAATAAATAATTGTAAGAAAAAATAAAAAACAAGACATTTCCTTATAACTTAAATGCTAAAACCTCCTTAATATGTATGTTGTTATTATTTTGCATGTATTTTTGTATGTTGTCCTCAAAATATGAATATTATGTTATGTTATTTATTATCTCTTTTTGTATGTTGTGAATTGTGATATTTTTTATTGATTGAATAGTGTGTCATAATGATTGATTTTAAAAAATATTATTTACTCAATTGAAATATTAAATGTATATAAAACTAATCTTATTAGACGGGTTAAACGTGTCGAGTCCGGTTTATCTATGAAATAAATAGGTCGGGTCCGGACTTAAAATTTTGACACGAATAATTAAACAGGTCGGATCCGGGTTGACTTATTTTGATGCGCGTACCCATGAACCCAACCCATTGACACACCTATATCCGAGCTCCCGTTGATACCCCTTGGAGGCTTCCTACTAATTGGAAGGTAAGTCGATCTCGACCCTACAATTTGCCTTCTATAACTTGGGAGGCTGATTCCGTACCTAGGTTAACTCAATTTTGGTACAAGGCATGTGACCTCATTACTGAGAATGTTTTATCCTTAGTCAATCTAAGTCCAGCACCTCGCCACACATCATTTACTCTTAGTAACCTCCTTTTATTACTCTCTTTTAGATTTTAATTATTATTCTAACCAATAAAATTCTTGTGTAGATATGGCGATCCGAGCTGCTGTTCTAAACAAAGCCCTTGCTGACCAAAAAGAGGTCCTGCTTGTAGACGAGCTCGCCAAGAAGCTGCTACCTTGGGAATCCCATTAGGCGTGGTGGTGGCCTTGACTTCGGCCGCGACTGTAGCAGTTGACACTCCAAGATAGGCTCCACCAAAAAAGGTTACAAAAGCCTCGGGTAGTAAGCGCAAAGAAGGTAAAGGAAAGGGGGTCGTTGAAGACCCCTCTCAGAAAGAAAAAAACACGCAAGGATAAGGTCTTGCTTGATTTTTTGGATGCTCCTCCTAAAAAGTGACCTCATGATGAAGACGAGCCCATGGACTCCGACCTTACAACAATGGATAAAATGCTAATGTGGCTTGAGCAAAGTGAGTCTCGTCTTTTAGAGCAACAGATTGTAGCACGAGCAAAGACTCTTGAAATCATGCATAGTCCATGCGAGCTCACTATGCCTCGCACGATACCGAATTGGAACAAAAGTACTTGTAGTTCGATTCTCGAAATGAACCCTAGCGAGAATTCATTTGAGTTGTACAATTATACTACACTCTCTGCCGATCAGTTCGCTTTAATGATGACTGAGTTCACTCGCCTTGAGGAGCTCACAACCCATAACATTATGACGGTAAGTAGTCCGCACCTCGCTTTCATTTTTCTTTCATTTATCAATATTTCTTACTTCATTTTTGTTTGCAGATCTCTGCCATACTTCACTAGATGGCTCTTCTAGGTGCTAAAGCATCAGAACGAAGTGATTTTTAATCAACTGAGTGATACTCAAGCGAAGCATCAGTCAGCCGAGGCGGATAAAGCTAAGGCTGTCGAGGATATCCTGTTTTGCATATTTTTGTATGTATTTTGAGTGATGATTTGTGCATATTTTTGGCGTGTCTTATTTGCATGTTGCATATTTTAGTGTTATGTTGTGTTATTTTGTTAAATTTCTAGGTTTTGGTGGAGAAAACAAGTTTTGGAGCAAGAAACGTTAAAAGGTCATTTCTCGCAACTGCGATAGTCGTCGTATTTTGGACATAACGTTTTCATATGAAGTCCAATAGACATGATTCTTGCACCATTGGAAAGCTAAGATAAAGTTATACAAGGTTTTTTTACCAGTTGTAAATAAAGACTTTTGGAGGGGTTAACACCATGTGAAAGTGGAAATAATATGATGAAATTTCGGAAATGATACGTCTTAGTATTTTGGTCATAACTCTCTGTACAAAATTGATATTGAGGTCATTCAAGTGGCTATAGAAAGCTAAAAGATAGAGCTATTATTCATAATATTATATCAAGGTCAAATTCCAAAGTTTTGAGCTCGTGCGGTCGCACACAAGAGGCGCACGGTTGCGCGCGGCGGACAGTTCGTCAAGCTGCGGCGTAAATGTGCGCGGTCGCGCGGTACCATGTGCGGTCGATCTAAAAGTTCATATTGTGTTTGAACATTTTTTACTATATAATAACTCTAAGGCAAAATCATAAACAATCTGGAATTATTGGAATTCCGTGCTCTTATTCTCCATTTGTTTAACAATTAACAGTAGATCTCCTATGAGACGTCTCAAGGTGAATTGTCTATATATATGTGTGTGTGTACAATATATATACTTTTAATTAGGAAAAGAATTATAGCGAAACGATAACCTAAAACGATAAAGTAGGATTAATGTACAATATTTCAAATTTTATCACTTAAGCTTCATAATAAATGAACTAAATCACAAAAAACCCCATCCTTTTCCCACCAAGACAATAAAATGGAATTATGGAATTGTACACTTGTTCACACTGGTTAATAGCATTCCGTTTTCTCTTTTAGCAAAAATCTTATCATCTTTAATTTATCAAGGTGATACAAGCATTGTCACAAATACCACCCTTTGTAATAAAAAGACTAAACTTTTAAATGTGAAGATCACTGGATATTTGTAGTTAGGATTTCAACGTTTGAATCTTATCAACTTACATATCTTTATAAAAATTGCATTGAGGAAATCAGCAATCCGGAGACTTCGAGACATGAGGCCAGCTTTACAAATGATGTCTAAAATCTAATATTCATGTATTTTTATCGACCATAATACAATAACGTTAGAACATATATTCGAAAAAATAAAACCATAGATAAATAAACCATCCAGTATCATATGCAATATTAATAATATTGTATATCTGATTTGGGTGAGAAATTAGATATACTTCCAGTCGCGTCGCTTCGTCACGAGCCTATGTACTTTAGTTCGCGGGACCTGAAATACAACATACGTTAGGCTAGCCGGGGCAGCCTCCAGCTAATACCCTCCGATGTCTAAGTCAGTTCAGGTCGTGAGGTCACTAGAAAACTTATATGCGAAGTCAAGTAGTATGAATGAATTACCTTATACAGTTGAGTTTGTAAGGTTTATATAGTGTTGATCCACTTAGGCCATACAACCTAGTTCCACGTGTCAGGATCGTAGGACCTCTCTGTCAAATCAAGTACCAAGATCAACGGTGGGCAGAACACGGGTGACCCGATCGGTCACCTCAAGTCGGGTCGGGTGAAGACCCAAGTAGGAACGGATATTGGCCTGTATTTGGAAAAAAGTAAGGCAATATAGTCTTTTAATTTAGATCCATATTAATATGTATTTTATAAAAAAGATAGTGCCCTAAAAATTTTGGGGGCGAGAGAGGCAATTGCTTTGTGAGATTTTTGTCAAGTTCTCAAAGTCGGACCTGAACATGAGTAACAAAAAATGAACCAAAATCAAACGAGATGACCTACAAAATTGCTATTATCATATTATTGATTATATTCGCATATAAATATGCATAATTATAATTATCTTTATATGTATGTATATTGGCATGCCATTGATGAGAAGAAATAGAGCATCCAAGGAATGGTTGTTATGGTGGAGCAGGAAAGTAGCATTCTAAGCGTCACTTGTGGCCTCATCCTTCTAACTACTCCCAGATATTAATTTGTAAGGTGTAAACAGGGAGCTTCTATATGATGCGTATAAACACAAACCAAAAAAGAAATTTAATTAGATGAGAAAAAACTGTGGATGTTGTCATTAGGTGGTTTATAATTTATTGTACTCATCAAATACAACAATATCCATATACCATGGTGACCTTCAAGTGGGTGCCCACATAAATACCCTGAATATATTTTGCTTGAACTAGAAGACATGATGACTTAATCTAATGAGGAAATCCATATATATATATATATATATTTTATTTTTTTGTGAATTCACATGATCATATATTTGCATGCTCATTATTGACAACAAAAAAAAGAATTTTTTTTGGAAAATAGAGGTCTATGGCCATAAGACAATTATGAGTATGCAGAAATAATAAGCAGGGATGAAGTCATAAAATAAATATTAGGGGTGCGAGATTTATTTTGTCAGGTACCTGATTAGATACATATGTATTTTTTCATTTTTCTAGGGATAATAATTTTATATACCAACATATATATTAATTATGACAAAATTTGAAGTTGAGGGAGCGGCTGCAGTTAACAGCCATTCTAGCTCCATCCCTGCATATCATTAACTTTTTTTTTTTCAATCAAATGAGCAAATATCTATTTATGCTCAAATTTGGATCTATTTACACAAATTTGAGTTACATAATTGTTGAAATAATAATAATAATAAATTTTTTTTATTACAAAATAAAAATTAATTTATTGGATTGTTGTGGCAAAGTCTCCAAAGCTGACACTTGCCCAAAACACTATCCTTGACATTTTTCTGCATATAGACATTCCCTAGATGACAGATGAAGAAATTAAAAATACTCCATTCATGCAATACATACATAAATACATACATATAATATAATCAAAGATTAGAACGAAATTAAATAATAAAACCCCTACTTAGTAGAGTGGTTGGAGCAGTTAAAGAAAGAATGTCTTACTCCCTTCAAACAGGGCCAACACATTTCTTGCAAATTTGGATATATAACTACACAACAAAATTTTCCCCTAAAAAAAAAAGCCCTCTCAAGATTAAATTAACTTTCCATCTAATTAATCAATCCATTGAATTCTCATAATCATCATTCACCCACAATAATATAAGATACAGATAATCCCCTCCTCAATTTCCCACACATTTCCCCCAAATCAAACTCACACACACACGCACACAATGAAAGACTCAAAATCAGAGAAACTTAATCGGCAGCCATGGAAACCCCTAACAGCAAGCTACTGCTGTTCATCAGACGATCGCGCCATCTTCGGGAACTTCAGCCGGTGCCGGCCGTCGAAATCCGAGTTCTCGAAGAACATCGGCGGCGCGCCGCCGTTGCCGTCGTTTCGGAAGCTGACGTTCTCAGATGTGAGTTTGGGATCGTCTTCCGCGAGGATCAACGAGGATCTGGCGCAGTCGTTTGGTGGGGATTTGTATGATTTTCAGATGAGCGAATTGCGTGGGGCGACGCAGAATTTCTCGAGCAATTTTTTGCTTGGAGAAGGGGGTTTTGGGAGGGTTCACAAGGGTTACG
Organism: Rehmannia glutinosa; assembly: GCA_016081115.2. NCBI lineage: Eukaryota > Viridiplantae > Streptophyta > Magnoliopsida > Lamiales > Orobanchaceae > Rehmannia > Rehmannia glutinosa. Next base: position 27,601,980 of record CM071927.1, on the reverse strand, counting down.
TTGATGAGAGCTTGAGGGCGGGGTTGAAGGCTCAGCCTGTTGCTGTTAAGCTTCTCGATATTGAAGGCCTACAGGGCCACCGTGAATGGCTCGTAAGAATCCTTTTTTTCATATATACTATTTATTTATTTTATTTTTTTTTACAAAATATATACTATTTATAAATTCGGGGAAAAAGTAATTTTTTTTCATGACAGAGAAATATTCTATGCTTGTTATTTAGAGGTAGAGTAAAGTTATAGGATTTAATCAATTAATACGTAAGATTTATTATAATATTAATATAATATGTAGTTTAATTAAACGTATATGGGACTCGAGTGGAGGCTGCTCCTACCAGCCCGATATTTTTTGTACATGTGTCGTCCATCTAATGCAATTGAATATGAAAATGGTATGAAAAGGCAGAACATGATATCCCAATCATTTCCTTCCTCCGAAATTTCAAATATTTTGCTCCAATTTTGCTAATTAAGATTTTAAATGAATTATTTATGGATGATATAATATTAGGGTTGTTCTGAAAGGCTGTTTTATTAATAAAAATTTTAGTTTACAACTTCACATCACAGTTTCATATGATTAATTGTCTTGATATTAAATAACTTATCTCATGATAAATTAAATCCAAATTTAAAAATTAATTTTCATAATTAATTAATTATTTATTTTACTCATACTATTTGAGGAATAAATCCTTTTAAAAATGCATACGAATTAATATGATTTTTTTTTTTGATCGGATACGAATTAATATGATTGATTGTGTATGTGAAGGCGGAAGTAATATTTCTTGGGCAACTAAGGCACCCAAATTTGGTGAAGTTAATTGGGTACTGCTGTGAAGATGAAGAAAGAGTTCTTGTATATGAGTTCATGCCTAGGGGCAGCTTGGAGAATCATTTGTTCAAAAGTAAGAACATTCAATAACTTGCCTTTTTTTTAACCTTTTATCTACTTTTATTAATTTGTGGATGTTCAAGGTAAATTATAAGATGATAAACATTTTCAACTTTTTTATGGATCTATTCACGATACATGTCTCAATTGATAAAATTATACAATATTTGATATGATATCTACATATTCGATTCACAAGTATTTACGACACAAACAACGTTTCATGTATTTGTATATTTAGTTAGAATTATAAATTATAATTACCTTAATCTAATGTGGCACATTTAATTACACACAGGGGGGTTATCGATTTCATTGCCATGGGCAACAAGATTGAAGATCGCAATAGGTGCAGCAAAGGGTCTTGCTTTCTTGCACGGTGCTGAGAAACCTGTTATATATCGCGACTTCAAGACGTCTAATATCCTCTTAGATTCGGTATTTATTTATTATCTGCTATGTAAAATTAGTTAGTTAGTATGAATTTGACAGTATGTGTAAATATAATAATAAAAAACATCACATCACACAAAAACAAATAACCACATTTATCTTTTTGCTAGGATTTCAATGCTAAATTATCAGATTTTGGACTTGCAAAAATGGGACCTGAAGGATCAAATACTCATGTTACTACTCGTGTGATGGGAACTTATGGCTATGCTGCACCTGAATATGTCAGCACTGGTAATTCTTTTATATTATTAATTTTTTTTAAAAAAAATTAAACTTTATCACCTTCATGGATTTTTTTTTTCATTTATTTATTTTTATTAAATTTTAAAATGATGCAGGTCACCTAACTACAAAAAGTGACATCTACAGTTTTGGAGTGGTTCTCCTAGAACTCTTGACAGGAAGAAGAGCAATGGAAAAGGCCAGGCCCAAAAATGAGCAAAATCTAGTGGATTGGACCAAGCCCTACTTGACAAGCAGCCGAAGATTGCGCTGCATAATGGACCCCAGACTTGCGGGCCAGTACTCTGTCAAGGGGGCCAAGGGGATGGGCCTTCTGGCCCTACAATGTGTAAGCTTGAACCCAAAAGACAGGCCCAAAATGCCAGCCATTATCGAAACACTTGAAAGCCTGCAACAGTTGAAGGATATGGCTATTACTTATGGCCAGTGGCCCGCTTCGACTAAAACGGGCCGTAATGCGGGCTACCCTGCTAAAGAGAGGAGGCAGAGTGGATTTGGGTGTAAAAGTGCTGCTGTTGCTGCCAGCCCAAGAAGCAAATAATTAAATAATATTATGGTAAATGAGAAAAAGGGAACTTACTATGTAACCACAAGGCATGTATAAATTGCCAAATGTAATTATTATGTGAATTGGAATGGTATAATATATAAATACTTATCTACTTGCAAGTTGCAAAAGATTTGGTTTTCGTGGAGTTGTATATATCGAGTACGTTGCACCAAATACCCAATTCATTCAAAAAGTTCATTGATTATGAGATTTAAAAACGAAAAGAAACAAAGAAAATTATTTAAGCTTACATTAATTAAACTAAATTGCAACTTACTAAACTACAAGTCAAGTTCTAAAGGTTAATAATTCACAAAATTCCAAGCCTCGAACCCTGCCAAAATGATCACGTTATTGGTCAAAATCGCACCACCGTTTTTTTTTTTGGGCAACATTAGAAGTCGTTTTGATGACCTTGGGCATTTTCTAAGTAAATAGGCCACTCTTAAAATGCTTTATACTCTTCAAATGGCTGAGCTCCTGTGGGGTTGTTCTTACAAGGGTACAAGTATTTGGAAAAGGAGTGTAGTATTAGGCAACACATTCATCAAATCTTCTATTTCCTACGATGTTTCATCTGATATTTCAATATGCTATGTGAATTTTACGTGTATAATAATGATATCATACGAATCAAAACGCCAGATGAATTATGAGCAATAAGAGGCCCATATGTTCATCAAGTATCACTGAGATTTGATTCTGTTCGACTCTGTAGCAAGCAGACCTCGTTCTTAAGAGTAACAGCACATTACATGCAAGTCAATCATCGCAAATGCCAGTACTTGGAGTGAGAAAAATGATTCAACAAAAGCATTACAGATACCAAACTAAATAGCGAAAGAAAAAAAATCCGGCATAATGGAGGATAAAGTTCTTTCCAATTTGTTCTACTTTCAAATATTATCCATGGATTAAGAGTAAGGCTAAATTAATTGTCTCCCAAAAAGTTGTACCACATCAAATGTATTTTCATTTTCAACATTTCTGTGAAGAAAAAAGAACCATCACCTGGCAATTGTACTTTTCAATAGTCTACATATGGATTCTGAGAAAAGCTCTTCAATTGCCCTCATATTTTGGGTCTGCCATAACATAATGATAGGCAATCACCAGCACAAATATGAAGATGCCAAGAAAGTTAGCAAAGAAACCCAAGTCCTGATCATCAATCATCTGTTACAGAAAGAACAATGAAGTCTATCAGCATAGATATCAAAAATAACATTACAAGATCTTTTAATATTGTTATAGGCAATCAGAAGCAGCATAACACAACCTTGACAAGGATACTGGTTCCAACATATTGCTACTAAAAGAACCCCTTATTACTCACTCGTCTTAATTCACCCACAAAATATGACATAATATAGCCTATATTTATAATCCCCAAAACTTCCATTCTTTAAGTCAGCATACTCATCTTATCAGCAGCTTCCATTTACCTTGATAAAAACCATTTCAAAGTCAAACCACAAAGGCTCAAAAAGATTATTGCTTCATTCCAAGTGTCCTCTAAGTTAATCACTAACAGTTTCATCAACTACTGCAAAAACCCCACATCTAGCAGCCACCCAGATAAGCTATATCAAAACTATTATCCCCCATCTAAACCCTTATAGCTGGTACCTTGACAAATCCAAAGAGTAACAGAAGCAGTTACAAGGTGAATGGTGAACCAATCCCATTTTATTGATGAAACCAAACAATTTAAGCAGTCAAACCTTTTTTTCTCATACCTCCGAAAAGGTTTCATTTTTTTCCATTCAAAGGGTCGGAACCGGAGGCATAATCCTATGGTATCATAGCAATTTATTGAGTAGCCAGTTAGTAGCTTATGTATTCAAAATTCTTGTCTTTCCTTCATGTTTTAGAAAATCTTTACACTGAAATTTATTTATGAAGTTGGAAATCAATAAGTCCTCATTTCCTCTACTTCTCTTCCCCTATATTTGGTCCTTGATATGTTTTCCTCACGCAAACGATAGTACGTGATTTGTGCTTCAGTTTTTGGTACTTTCTCCTCATCAAAATTCTCGGTCCAAACCTAGAATTCACCAAATACTCATAAGAAAGGTCGACTGACTCATAAAAGAGAATCGATATATAAATCGGAAACCTTAAGCAAAATTATAAAAACTTCCTTCTGAAGCAATTCATCAAGTCAAGCGAAATAATGATTTCTAACCAAATCATTGAACTAATTGCCCTACATTAACCAAAAAAAAAAACAATTAAAAGCACAAAATAGATCATAGATCTAGTTTCCCCAATTTCGAAAAACTTAAATTCGCACCCAATTAACAGATCAAGAAACTGCAAATGAAAGTCCTCGACAAACATGAATTTCGAACCTTTAAAGTGAAAATCACAAATAAACTGAAAAATGAAAAGGTTAAAAACGAGTACTTGGGCATCTGACCTTGAAAATCGGAGGTAAATTACAGAACCGACGGCGATGCTCAGATCTGTAGACCTGTAGGCGGCAATCCAGAAGTGTTTCTAAATTCTCAACTGCTTGATAGTCGATGCATTTCTTAAATACTTTGTACGGAACGCAGTCGTTTGGAGAATGGAAGACTAAAAAACAAAACGCCGCCGTTTCGAAGAAACAACTTCTTTAAGGGGAAAAAAGTCAAAAACAGATTTTTTTTAATAAAGAGAATGTAAAAGGCATGGGGATATGGTGATCGCGGTGCAATTTTGCGGTACTAAAATTCCAACCGAATTGTTATATGCGGTTTGGTTAAATATTATTTTAATCGTAGTTTTATGAAGTAAACTCGAATGTGCGATTTTAGGCGGCAGTGGCGGTTTGACGGTTTTAATAAACAAAAATATCATATATAATATAATTGATAAATTAATATAATTTGTTATAATATTTTAAAGAAAAACCAAAAAGATATTAAAATTAAAAAGTGATTTTTAATATAATTAATACTCGTATCAAGGAGTTTTCATTTAATTTGAGATATAATGGTAGTTTATACTCATATCAAGGAGCATTCATTTGAGTTTGAGATATGGTGATAGTTTATACTCGTATCAATGAGCATTCAATTGAATTTGAGATATGTTGATAGTTTATATTTGTATCAAAGAGTCTTCATTTGAATTTGAGATATGCTGATAGTTTATAATCGTATCAATGAGTATTTATTTGAATTTGAGATATGTTGATAATTTATACTTGTGTCAATGAGTTTTCATTTGAATTTGAGATATATTGATAGTTACACTTAGAGTCGTCCAAATGGGCCAGGACCACCGGGCTGGCCCATCCCGCCCCGCCTAAGGTAGGGGTCGGGTTAGGTGTTTTGTGGCCCGTCAAAATGCGGGCCTAAACGGGCTAGCCCACCGCGGGCTTGGCGAGTTGGGCGCCAAAAATTAAAAAACAAAAGAAAATATAAGAAGAAATTGAAGAAAAAAATAGTATAATTGAGCTTTTATATTTTTATCCCTTATAAAAGTGTATGTAATATTTTTTAAAATATGTATTTGTCATCCATTATTTTATTTAACTCATTAAAATTAATAATATGCAAAAAAAACTTTTTTTATATTTTTTTTAATTTTTAATTTTTGTGTGGGCCGGCCCGCCTAGCCCGCGCGGTCGGTTGGGCTAGGCCAGTATATTTCCATCCCGCGGCTCGCCAACACACGGGCTTTTCCTACCCCAGTCGGTCCATCCCGTCACTGACCGTTTTGACAATTTGTATTTACACTCATATCAAGGAGCCTTCATTTGATTTTGAGATATGTTGATAGTTTATATTCGTATCAAGGAGCCTTCGCTAGAATTTGATAATTTAGAGCCTTCGCTTGAATTTGATAATTTATACTCTTATCAAGGAACCTTCATTTAAATTTGAGATATGTTTTTGATTTATTTGATGAATGATGATAGCTTGTAGTTATTCAATATTATAGAGTTCGAATATGGATACCCTTAAATGGGTGGGTACCCTTATGGATATCAACGGGGCGATGGGGGGTGGGGGGGCGATCCTCATCCCCGTTTCTACAGTCGCGGGGAATCCACATCCTCGTCCATGCAAGACAAATGAGGAGAAATTCTCCCCATCCCAGAAAAATTAATATTTTCAACATTTTCAATCATTTTAAATATTTGAAAAACAAGTAATTATAAAAAAATTAATAAAGCACACCATACAAAATAGATTAAGGATTTTGTCATTTGAGTATATAAAATCATGAGGCGAATTTAAATATATTAAATATATTATTAATATTATAATATACATGAATATCTCGAGTACCCACAGGGAATGATGTGGGAATACAATCCCACTCCCCTCTAATGGGTAGAAAAAATCTCCATCCCCGTCCGTACGTGGTAAAATTCGAAAAAATTCCCGCTCAGCTCGTGGCGGATCCCCGCAGAAAATGGGGATTCTCTACCCCACTGCCATCCCCATGTACCCTACTCATTGTCATCCCCAAATATGACCTCTTTTCTTCACCATTTGTTCCCCTTAATATTATAGAGTTTACACTTTGATGTTTCTGTAAGAGAGGTTCAACTCAGATAAGATCATAAAAGAGAGATATATACGGCAAAGTCTTTATGAAAAAGGTTTTGTTTAACTTTTATTTACTTATAATAAAAACAATTTTTAATTTTCATAATTGATATAAAAAAGAACTTTTCTTTTTCTTAAGTTTGTTTTTTTCAAAACAAATAGAGTGTGTGAATACAATGTTTTATATGATTGTGTGTGTTAGACCGCTAGTATAAAAAGGTGAAGTGTGTGTGATGACTGATAACCTACCGTCTTTTGGTATAGGCAAAAACTCAGGTAGGACGGTTTTACAGGTCAAACCCTGTAAGACGGAACCCCAGCGACCCGCCCGACCCGACCCGACCTTTCTTATTTTTTTTTAAATTCTATTTTCCTTGTCAGCCAGCCTACCCCACGTTCCCCACGTTTCTTCTCCAATTTCTCTTCACGCCCGTTCTTCTTCTTTTTTTTTTCCGTTTCTTTAAAAATTCTTTAGCTGTCTTTTGGAATTCGATTTTTTTAGTTTTTTGGAGTTCTAATTGTGCGCTGTTAGTTCGAGATAACAACCGGTAAGAACATCATTATTTTTCTCCTTTTTTTTGTTTTTTTCGATTCTAGGGTTTCGATTTTATTCGATTTTAGTTTTTGTTTTTGAATTGGCTTACGACATTGCGTTGGGGTTTGTTCCCAACAGTGTATCTAGGGTTTGGCCGTTGTTTTCAAGCTTGTAACTATTTTATTTTGTATTTTTTCCCAAATGTTTCTGTATTTTTTCAATAAACATAAATTGTAGAGGAGATTTTCTGCTTCTTATGTGCTCTGATGATATATATGTGTAGTTTTGTCGATAGTCTTGCGATTTTTACATTTTATATTTCTATACTGGAAGTGTATGTTATTCTAGAGAAATTTGGTTATGTTTGTACACATGTTTCTGTTTATTTGACTTCACAGCTCAGTGTGTTTTTTATACCCTAAATATATATGTATATGCATCTTGGAAGTATCATATTTAATGCTTAATAAAATCATAGATTGTGTTTAATGTATCATTTGTAGTTTTAATATATTTCAGTCTCATGGTTGTCATGGTTTTTGTTCAAATTTCATGGTTTTTGCTGAGTTTTTCACAATTCTCTGTAAGTTTACATTGTAGTTGAAGATGACATGACAGAAGGTATTGATAGGAAGAAGAGGTAGAGGTAGGGGAAGGGAAGGGGAAGGGGAAGGGGAAGGGGTAGGGTGGACTCCCAAGATGATGACATAAAGGACGATATAAAGAAATCTCAAGTTATTGACAGTCCAGGTATAGAGGTTGTTGCTGAGACGTCGATGAAGGAAGATAGGGTTGAAACGTCGACGACTCAAGCTATTGTTGAAATGTCGATGAAGGAAGCAACTATTGGAATGCCGACGAATGAAGCTTTGGTTAATGAAAGCCCTGCTGATACATTAATGAAAGAATCCCGGACTGAAACCTGTGTTGATACATTAATGAAAGAACCCCCGACTGAAACCCCTGATGATACATTAATGAAAGAACCCCTGGCTGAAACCCCTGCTGAAACACTTGCTGATACATTAATGACAGAAGCTCCTATTGGAACATCGAAAAATGAAATTCGACGCTGGGAAAAGTTGACGAAGAAGAAGCAATTCTGGATAAGGGTGTTGGTGATGTATGTGACAGATGATTGAGTAAGGTTGCTGGGACAAAAAAATCCTCGGTGAAGAAATGAGCAAGACTGTTGGTGACCAAAAAGTTGTTGGTAAAAATCCTCGGAAGAAAGAAAAGCTATCAAACGATGATAAGAAGAAATGAAAGCTATCAGACGATGATACAAAGAGGTTAGTGTACTTGAAAGTATTAGTTTTTTATTTCAAAGTATCATTATTTTTGTGAAAAGTATCAGTGTATGTTGCATATATGTTTTATGTAAAGTACGTGTATGTTAATCATGTAATAAATCAGTGTTTTATATGCTAGAAGTATCATTTTTCATTCTGAAAAGTATATAAAATTTATTCAAAAATATCATTATTGTGTGCCCTGTTTTTCACATAAATGTTGATTTTTATCACCAAATATAAATCAGTGTTTACATGTTACAAGTATCATTTTTTTATTTTGAGAAGTATCTAAAATTTAATTAAAAGTATCAGAAATTATTTCAAATGTATCATTTTGTTATTTCAAAAGTATCATTTTGTTATCCGAATAGTATCATATTTCATACATGAAAGTATTATAAATTGCTTTCAAATTATTATTTTTCATATGTGATTGTATTAATTATATATATATATATATATATATATATATATATTAAAGAACTTTCTTACCCATTGTAGACCTAAAGGTTTATTTGATGTTGTGAACTCTTTGACTGATAGACAAAAAGAGGATGTGAAGAGTATTAGGTTTGGTGGGTTAGTGAACCTTAATGTTCAACATTTACCTGCTCAAATGATTCTGTGGTTGGTTCAAAGGTTTAATTGGGAAGAGTCGGTTGCTTAGCATTGATGATAGGAAGAGGTTTGTATTACTGCTGATGACATTTGTGATGTTTTCATGCTACCGAGGACTTTATGGGAAGTTTTAGTTTTCAGACGCAGTGATAGTTTAGATCCTATTGTTGAATTTAAGAAAAAAGTTGGCATTGATGGGAATTCTAGTGTTGGCACTTTGAAGACCAAGTTGATGGGTGGTTTTAAAGAAGGAGGTGATGACTTTAAACAAATGTTTGTTTTGTATAGTTTATCAACTTTATTGACCCTGAGTGCAAATAGGACTATTGATGTTTCGTGCCTTAAGTCGCTGTTGGATATGGATGTCATTGCATATTTTGATTGGTGTTCACTTATGTTGGAAAGACTTGGCAGGGGCGGTTGATAATTTTAACAAGAAGTCTATCACCCATGATTGTATTTTGGCTCTGCAGATTAAATTTGCATCGTCTTAAATGGCAAGGAGTTGCTGAACCATTTGATCTCCCTCTCATTCAGCACTGGAAGATGCATCGCATAAGAAAGCGTGTGAAAGAAGAGAAGAGTGCTGGAGAGTTTGGCCAGGGGGAGTGGGTGGAGGACGTTTATCATATTTCTAGGAAAACGAAGCCTGTTGTTAAAGAGAAAATAAGTAGTTCGACTGATGCGGGTATGGATGAGAGGGAAAAGTCTGGTAAAGAACATGTTGAGAAGGAAAAATCTGAGAATTTTGATTAATCTTCAAAAATCATCAAGTTTGTATTACCAGAGGGGCAACCGACTGATGATGATATTGAGAAAATTGCTAAAAATATAAGTTAAGTGTAACATTTATTTTTATCTTAAAGTAATAACCCTGAAAAGTATCATTTTTTGATAAAAAAAAAGTTTTACATTTTTTGCAGGGGGTGCACAAAGCCTGTTTGCTGTTGAAAAGGGACATGGAAGTCATAAGTTGTGTCCATATGGAGAGACTTCGATCGGAAATGCAGCAGGAACAAGCAAATACTTCTTCATCACCTGATGATGAGTTCTTCTCAAGTGCAAAACTTCACGAGTACATCGATGAAGTTGTGATGAATTTCCAGAAGATGAAAGAACGTAATGACCCCACACATAATGATTCGATGCCTAGGTTTGATCTTTTAACCCCTGAGACAGAGTCACCCATTGTTGAAGAACAACCTACCTATGAAGCGAATATTGATGATGATGTAATCCAAGGAATGCATGATAGTCAAATTGATGAAGTAATTCAAGGTCAGATTCAGCATGCAGGGCAAGTTGTAGGCAGTTCAGGTACATTATGTAAAGTATTAGTTAAATACTGAAAAGTATCTTTCTTGTTTGGATAAATGTCTCTTTCGTTATAATAAGTATTTGTTCCTTAGAGAAAAGTATCTGGTTTTTTCAAATAAGTATCTGTTTTTTTTTTTTTTTGAATAAGTGTCATTTTTATTTGATAAATTATATATCTAATGTGTTCTATCAAACAAGTGATTCTTGGCCTATAAATGAAAAGAGTTATTTTCGTTCTGAATTAATAAAGAAGAGTAATCGGTATTTGGTTAGAATGACCCGGAAAGAGAGAGACATTGTTGATTTCTATTTTTTTCCGCATAGTCCTAAAATAGAGTAAGTAACAATGAGATTTATTAGATATTCCATTTTTGATGAGAAATGTTATGTTGATTATTTTTATTTATTTTTTCAGTTCAAATGTGTTTGCACATGCTGGCGATTTTTTTGTTTCCTTTACGGATGGGATTGACTCGCTAAATGATTCGAGCTTGATTTATCTTAATGTGATTAACACATGGTCTGTCATTTTAAACAAAAAAGCAGTTGGGCCCAACGATCCAAAACACTTTTATTTCAACACTCAGCACTCTGTAAGTAGCATATATTTTTGTTTTGTTGTTTTTATTTTTATGTGGGTCAACTTTTTTTATTTTTTATTTTTTGCCAAACAGCTATGTCTTGTTGATCATTTCCAAGGAAAAAATTGTGCTAAAGATGTAAGAGGTTGTTGGAGGGTGTACATGAGGTTGTTGAACAAACCAAATTTGAATGAAGTGGATCGTGTAAGAACTTTAGTTTTTTATTTAAAAAGTATCTCTTTATTTGTGAAAAGTATCTCTAATGCATGAAAAATGTCTCTTTTTCCTTGAGAGGTATTACAAACTGTAATGATGAAGTATTTGTTTTTCAAATATGTAGATAATTATTCCATATTGTTATGAAGATCACTTTGTTGTTGTTGTGGTCAATTTTGTTGAGAAGAAAATTCAATACCTCGACAATCTGGTGCACGATGCAGCTGTTGTTGATTAATATCATGGACTTGTGACTTTGCTGGTAAACTGTCATATTATTATTATATATGAAGTTTACATGAATTGAATTGTTGTAATATATTTTGTTCTTTGATAGCAAATGCAAATGGCACTGTTTCTAGAAGAGAAAAATCACGCCAAAGCTCATGAAGTTGCGTCATATTCCTTTGAAAAAGTTCCTTTTCCGTGGCAAAGAAATGACAAGAATATTGACTGTAGTGTGTTCCTAATGCACCACATGGAAAACCTTGTGGGTAATGTTTACTCAACTCCGGATTTGTGCAAGGTATGAACACTGTTTAGATAAATAATGTGTAGTTTATAATTATTTGTATGTGTTTTGATATTATTTATCTTTTCTTTTTTGTTTTGAAGCCTGTTGAAAGACGCAAGTTAAGAGCTACGTACTGTGCAAGAATTATCCTATCTGATTTGAACGAGTTAAAGGTGGAAATGGAAAAGGAAGTTCTTAAATTTATCAATGACTTCAAGGAACCCATGAAAGAGCGTCCCAAAAAAACAAAAGAAATGAAGTTGTAGAATTTAAAATACAGACATCTTGATTTTGTGTTTTTTCCCACAGATTTGTAGTGGTGTTTTGCAAATGTTTTAAATTGTATTTTCTTTCGTCAGTTTAACATAAATCTGCAGTTCTTAACTTATTTATTTTGGCAATCAAAAGTTAATAGGATTTTATTTGTAGTTCAATATGGCAGATATTTCTTAGTGTATCATGGGTAATGGAGAAAGTATCAGTTTTTGTTTAAAAAGTAACATAATTCTGCAATTTAATGTATAAAATGTTAAACCACTATATAATTTAAATGTATCAATTTTCGAATGAAAAGTGTCAGTAATTACTTCAAAATTATCATCATTAGAACCACAAAGTTATAAAAAATTATCATTATGTAAAATAATATAGCATTTTCGAGTCTTGTAAACAAACTTATTCGCACAACAGGTGACACATTTGAAAATACAAGATAAACTAAAAAGTATCATGTATAATTGAGAAAGTATCATTATTAATGTATAAAATAACATATTTCTTTAATGCAATATATAAAATATAAAAACATAACATTTGATCTTGAAAGTATCATAATTAGAATGAAAAAGTATCACTAATTACTTCAAAAGAATCAAAATTATAATCTGTAATCTTTAAAAAATTGTCTGAAATAATCGAGCATTTAGAGTCTTGGAACCAAACTCCTTGGCTTGAGAACAGTCGGTCACATCAACAGTTTTATTCTTGATCTTTTCCAAACTACCATTTATCATTTTTCTTATTCCTTTTGTAACAGACCGAGTAGGATCTTGCAACTTATTAGATGTACTTGAAACAATAGATGATTCATACTGGCCTTGGATATAAAGGGAAAGGAAAGCAGCCAGTTGAGTATGCTGAAAGGACAGTTGAGAAGAAATCCAGCCGAATTCCTCAGCAAACTGCAAACAGAAAATACTCTGCGAAAAGCAAATAGAGCTATCAGAAACCCCATAAATTTCATCAGAGAAATACCTATGATGGAAATGGTAGAAAGTACCCAAACTATGTTGATTGGAATAATGTGAAACATCAGCAAAGACCTATGGAATACAAGCCAAAATAGCAAAGACCTAAACCTCAGCAAAGGTCATTCCAAAGGCAAAAGTGCTTTTATCAGCACAAATATGCACTCAAGCACTACACTCAGAAATATCACAACTACCCCAAGAAAGCAATTGCTAAAACACACTCACACACAACCTACGACAAAAGAGAGCAATTTGTATGATCCTAAAATCCCCAAGCAATTTGCTAATGTGCACTATGATTATGGCAATCGATAGATGGTAACCTCTTGAGTCAGACCATTTGGCTATAGGTTGGTTGGAACATCTTCTAGCACTAACCCCTCAGGACCCAGACAAGAATGGGTACTAAAAAACTAATTTCCTTGATTGAAGGTTCAAGGAACAACTGAGTGCCAAGGAACCTGGTACTTGGATAGTGGTCGTTTTCGGACATATGACAGAAACAAGAAAAACTCACAAGATTCAAGGAGATTAGATGTGCAAAAGTTATATTTGGAGGAAATGAAGCTCCAGGGGAGATCAAAGGCACAGGATCCATCAAGAAAAATGGATTGGAAATCACAGATGTTGCTTATGTTGAAGGCCTCAACTTCAACCTTTAAGTATCAGCCAACTCTGTGACAAATGCTACAATATAGGATTCAACATGGAAATTTGTCAAATCAAAGATCTTTGAATCCAATGAAATAATGCTTCAACGGTCAAGGCAAAAGAATATGTAGTAGGTTGGTCTCTTCACTACACCAAGCACATGTCTTCTAGCAAAGAGCATAGTCGAATCAAGTTGGGCATGTGGCATAAGAAACGATTCATCCGAACTTCAAGACAATCAACAAGCTTGCAAGGAGTAATCTTGTAGAACAATTGCCGGACTCGATTGTACAAGAAAGAAAATGTATGTGATGCATGCCAGATGGAAAAACAAATCAAATCATCATTCAAGGATAAGCCAAGTCCTTCTTCAACAAGGATATTGTATCTGTTGCATATGAATTTATTTGGTCCAGTTGATCCAGCTAGCATCAGTGGAAAGAAATACACCCTAATAGTGGTGGATGATTATTCAAGATATACATGGACAATTTTCATGTGTAAAAAGAAGGAAACTTTGCAGAAGTGACCTCAGCTGATGAAAAGAGTTCAAAATGGAAAGAGTCAAACCATTATAAAGATAAGATCTGACAGATGAACTGAGTTTGTCAATGGGATTATAACTCAGTATTGTGTTGAAAATGGTATTGCTCATGAGTTAAGTAGCTGAAAGAAGGAACAAAACTCTCAAGGAAGCTGCAAGGACTATGTTAGCTGAAGTTGTATTGCCTAAGAGATTTTGGGTTGAAGCCATAAATACAACATGCTATACTCAAAATAGATGCATGATTAACAGGCAATTGACCAAGACTCCCTATGAGATTTGGACAGGGAGAAAGCCAAATTTTGGATACTTCAGGATATTTGGATGTAAATGTTTCATCCACAATAATGGCAAAGATAATTTGAAGGCTTCTAATGCTAAAGCTGATGAAGGTATCTTTTTGGGATATTCAACTGAGAGTAAAAACTATAGAGTGCTGAACAAGAGGACTATGGTTACAGAAGAGTCCATCCATGTGGTTTTTGATGAACCTAATGTAAGTGGAGAAGACATTGATGAGTAAGCTGATAAGCTGAATCAACCAACTATACAGAAGAGTCCTTATGTTGAAGCTGAAGTAAGAGCACTGAACCCAGATGAAGATGAGATAGCTGAATCTCAAAGACAACTGGAAGGTCTACAGCTGCATGAAGATGAAAGAGCTATTCAAGACAACTTAGCTGCGAGACAGCTGAATCCAACAGACTTACTCCAACCAGATGTGAGATGGCTGAGAGACCATCTACCAGAGTTAGTTATTGGAGATGTTATAGATGTCATAAGAACCAGATCCAGAGCACAACATGAATCTATGTTCACTTGTTTTATTTCCCAGATAGAGCCTAAAGACGTGTCTCAAGCATTGGATGACACACATTGGATTCAAGCTATGCAAGAAGAGTTGAATCAGTTTGAAAGGAACAAAGTATGGGAATTAGTTCAAAGGCCAACCCACCAAAATATTATTGGTACAAAATGGGTTTTCAGAAACAAGATGAATGAGGAAAGATATGTTGTAAGAAATAAAGCAAGATTGGTAGCCAAAGGGTATTGCCAAGAAGAGGGTATAGATTTTGATGAAACCTTTGCTCCTGTTGCAAGATTGGAAGCAATAAGGATGTTTCTTGCTTATGTTGCACATAAAAACTTCACTGTATATCAAATGGATGTGAAGAATCCATTTCTAAATGGACTGTTAGAGGAAGAAGTCTATGTTGAACAATCTCCAGGCTTTGAGCAGAAAACTATTGGAGATAAGGTCTACAAGCTCAATAAAGAATTATATGGATTGAAACAAGCACCAAGAGCATGGTATGATACATTGTCTCAATTTCTAACTGACAATGGATTCACCAAAGGCAAGGTTGATAGAACACTCTTCAGGATTCAAGATGGAGAGTGTAGGTCCCAAGGGGTATGAGTGTAAGGTTTAGAAGGGGGGTTGAATAAACCTTACCAATTTTTCGATTTAGTCCTTTTAAAACGTTCATAGTTAATACTTCACAAATGAGTCCTAGATGGACAAATGACTAAGTTAGTTAATCAAAGATTAGCCACTCAACAGATTCGACCGAGTTTTTTTATAGAATAACTCACTTTGTTTTGGCTAGAACTTAACTTGACTGTGATATGTTTTCAGCGGAAGACTTAACACCCTTGAATTTGGTTTAAGATTGTTTTAATACTTGGTTTTAGCACCTTTTTGATTATCAATTGGACAACAAATTTATCAGCAAATATTGAAATAATGTGCAAAAATTAAAGTGCTGAAATGTAAATGACACAATAAATTTTTATAGAGGTTCAAGATGGGGTAATTCTTCTAATACTCTCTTCTCCAACTCCTGGAGGAATCCACTAAGTATTGATCAAGATATACAAAGTGGTAATCACCCGATGCAAGTCTTGATCACACAAAATTGACTTGATCCTTTGGGACTCGATCTGGATATGTCTTGGTCACACAAATTTCTCGTGCGACTCGCTTCTTCACAGGCGCTACCTTGCTACTACATGACTCACTTGCTCAAGCTTCTTGGATTTGATCACGAAAAACTTGAGACCGGGTTCGACCTTGAACCTTTCTACAACCCTCCTTGGAATGTAGACCCCTTGATTCTTAAAATGTTTCCTCTTCAACTGATTGAAGTCGTCTTTCCTTCACAGGTAAGTGTTGGATTGATTTCCTTCATAGTGTAGGCTTGAGGATTGAACTTGAATGATTTGAGAATAGTTCAGGTTACATATATTGCTATTCTTGCTCGTATTTGTTTTCTAATTGTCAAGGTCCCCTTTTCTCAAAATGATTCCTCAGCCTTTTATAGTGTTCTTTTGAAAATTTGCCCGTTGAAGAGATAGGTTAGTTTTCAAAAGACACTTGTGGTCGTTGGCTTGTCTTGTTGCAGTTCTTGGAATTGACATTTCCTCGTATGAATGATTCTTGATTTTGAGTTCGACACAGTGCAGTGCTTCCCATTGGTTTATTCCTTTTGCACGCTTCCTGGGGGCTCGAGCACTTTAAGAAAGGCGATATGGAAGTATTACTTGTTTAAGTAATTCTCTTGACTTACGTACAACGGATCTCTTTCATTGTCTCGACTTGACCGCATTTACTTGACTTTCTCGGGTGACTTGAGTCACCTTCCAATCATGGATGACTCATCCGTCACTTCATCTTGAGA
Organism: Rehmannia glutinosa; assembly: GCA_016081115.2. Taxonomy (NCBI): domain Eukaryota; kingdom Viridiplantae; phylum Streptophyta; class Magnoliopsida; order Lamiales; family Orobanchaceae; genus Rehmannia; species Rehmannia glutinosa. Next base: position 27,585,082 of record CM071927.1, on the reverse strand, counting down.
CTTGGCTATCTTGAGTTGACTTGATCGATACTTCACTCACCGCACTTTCACGAGTTCCTATCTTCTCTTCTTTGCCATACTCACCGCCTCACAAAGCAGAGTCTTCCTTCTAGTCTCCGATTGTCTTCTTGCATGTTCAGCATAGTGACTTAACTCACTCGACTTTCACCTTTTATCTATTACAATGCAATTTACAACAAAAATGGGTACCAACTTTCTATTCTAAGTTTTACATGACATTCATCAAAATCTAAAAATTAATTTCCCAACAATTTCCCCCTTTTTGATGATGCCAAAACTTAAAACATTCATACAATTAATTAAACAAAGAAAGATACGTGATGAGACAATGTAGAATCACGGAATGTATGCGTAGAATTAATCTTTTATTGATCATAACATTCTTGTTCTTTACACAAAATTGTTTACTGAGTGTATCGAGCTTGAATCAAAAGAAAATGTATCGAGTTTAAATGGACCTTAAAGTAACCATTGCTTTGTTCTATATCTCCATAAGTATAGAAATTGTACAATTTTATTCAATGTACGAAGACTTACATGAAAATGTATTTACATAGTAAAATACACGAAGGGTGGACAACAACACTTCATCTCCTTTCTCGCCTCCTTCTTTCATCTTTTTTTTCTACTCTGTCATCTTCGACCTTCTTCTCTTTTTCTCATCTTGACCACCTTTTTCTTTTCATACACCTTTACGCGACTTCATCTCTTCTCTCGCTTTCTTGTCTTTCCTCCCATAGCCGAGTTTGTCTTTTATTTTCCTCTTCAATTCTCTTCACATACTCGGATTGTTCTTAGCCACTTGCGGGTTGGTTACTTTGTCAAATCCGGCCAATATAGATCCCTCCTTTCTTGCCGGATCTATGTACTCAATGTTTTTTTGCGGTCTGGTCCAAACCTCTTCCTCCACCTCTGCTTCTTCCTCTTCCTCCGGGCGTGTACTATATTGGGGTCCTCTTTTTCCCGGTGAGTGACTAGCGAGTGACCAGAGAGCGATTTGCCGAGTGATCTCGCTGTCGACTTCTTCACATAGTGTGAGACCCTTTTCCCAAGACAAATCCCGGCTTGAGCCGTGGACATATTTGCGAAGTATCCTTCGGATGCGGCGTCTTGAATTCATCAACCGATCTTGGCTCGGTTCCGCATCCGAAATGGCATAGGTGTCTCTGTCTGTTGGAATGCCTCTATGTTGTTTCGAATATCCATAACTCGGGCATTCATCTTTCCTTCCACTTCCTTCATCCCCGCTTCAATTGTCTTTCTCTTTTCGACCCATAGGTACAAAAAGAGTGTTGGAGTGGCGAGTCATCGGGAGTTTGTCTTGATAATATCACCGTGACAAGACCTTGTTGGGGGTTTTAGCAATCATCAAGGTCACATCTTTCGAACCTTCCCCCTCAACAGACTTCCCTTTCTTCTCTTATTACTTCCTCACCGTGTCTTTCCCTTCACAAATGCTTCCTCCTTCTCGCCTTGATCCCTTCAAGCGCCTTTAGGTATTCCTCTTCCCCCTTTTTGGCATCATCAATGGAGAGAGGAACCCCTGGAAACAAGCTAGCAAGCAAGAAGTCTAGTCTGCTGATAGTTGAGTTACGCCGAATCTGCTATGGAGTAAGCTGCACGGAACTCGTAGCGGGTGGCATTGGATTTAGCCGCTACCAACTTCATCTCAAATGACGAGACTGAATTTTTGATCCATATTCTCTTCCACACGCAGGAGCTCATTCTTATTATGTTCACGCAGCAGCTTTATCTCGTAGTATGAGATTCATGCATTTGTTCAATGTGCTCTTACAATTTTGTCTTTGCATCGATTCTCACCCGCCGGACTAACAACTTGTTGAACAATGTCCTGAAATATCGAGCTTGTTCCACACGCATTGTTTGTTCTTTGTTGCAACCACTCACGGATCCCGACTATTATGCCTCTCAAATCAGCAGTATTGGCGTCCCTGTTATCAAGCCTCGTGTCAGTGAGGCCTGATGCCTTTCCATTTTTTCTATCTCAAAGCAAATAAGGCTTTGAACACGTCCCTAACTTTAGTTGTCACCTCTGTTTCAGCTGACGGCCAAGCAACGTCAAAGTCATAGTCAGCTGGAACAATAGTGTCTGATGGAATAACAGGATCAGGTATGTGGAAGCGCTCACGATCTTTAGCTGATTCTTCAGGGAGGTCAGGTACCTCCAGAGAGAAGGGAAATGATTCTACGAAAGGATCATCACGGGCAACTGGAATCTGTTCAATGATAATTGGTGCTCGTGAAGTCCTTTGTGGAGTCGAACCTGCTGCAGCTTGGGGAGCCTGCGCAGTGGACTCTGTTTGTTGTGGTGTCTCACAGAAGTCGACCCGACTTTGGCCGAGCCAACTTGTCTCAACAACACCTTCGTCGGTCTCAAAATTGGTTTTTCCAAATTAGTTGACTGTCCTCGGCCTTATCGAGCGTCATCGGACGATGATGAGATTTCCATGGGTGGCTCATCATCAAAGTTGAATGTTTGGCGAGTAGTCTTGAGGTCGACTTACTCGTGGTTGGAACATCCTCACCGAGTCTTTGGGATCGATCACGAGGGGATGACTCGGCTTCATCGTCTCCTTCCGATCCCGGAAAGGTTACATCGAGTTATCACGGGAATCGTGAAGAGCACTTATCTCCTTTTCGATGGATCAATGATAGCATGAGGATGTTCCGTGCTTGATTTCTCTACCTCGGGAAGTCTCAACCTCCCGTTGGCCGTCATTACCTCCTGCAGTCTCAACTGCAGCGAGGCCTGGACATCCCTTTCGACAAAGTCACTGTCTTGGGGTCTTTCGAGGTGGCATCCATTTGAGTCTCAACTCCATGGATTGCACTTTCATCGCCTGAGTGTTAACTCCCGAGCGCTTCCTTCCTCAGGCCTCCGCCGCATCGCAGCGCGTCATTAGCTCGCAGAGCGATTGGCACTTCAATTTGAGACAATCACAACCGCCTCCGAGCCTCGTCGATGACAACTTGCTATGTATTCAAATTGTTGTTCCTTCTCCACTTCTCCTCCGAGATGCATTGTGGAGTCACCGCAGATCCTCCGACCTTGCTGCGGTGGAGGGAGTTTCCCCCTCGGTGGCACACCAGGTGAGTGACTTGAATGGGGTCACTCGTCTCCGGACTCCGGTTGTTCCCACCGAGTATTCAGTAGTTGGGGCGGTGGTGAGACACCTTCATTAGGGGTTGGCTCGATTGGGGTCCCCACAATCCCAATTGCATCGCCATTTCCCTTAACACCTTCCTCCGAATGAGTGGGGAAGTGGTGGCGTGTTTCAACAGTGGCAATATGTTGCACCACTCCCATAGGGTCTATCTCCACCGTGATTTGGAGGACTCTCCTGTCCCTCCATAATTTTTGCTCATGAAGGATTACTGATTCTTGCATTGCTTGCTTTGCATTTGCAATTCTTCTGTGGCGAAGAACAGGTCCAGATCCTCATCACTTTCGATAGGGCGTCAAGGTTAGGGTGTGATCGGTGGTGCCAGTGAGAGGCGGAGATCTTTGGCCTTCTCATGTGCCTCTGTGTCCTCAGCTGCTCTAGCCCGTTCGTTTTCTTTTTGAATCTACAGTATATTGATGCAATTATCCTCGTCAAGGGCTTGCAGCACTGTGTCCACCTCAAGAAACCTAAAGAGTTCTTCTTCCTCAGCAATGAACTCTGGTCTTTCAAACTGCACTCTGGATAGGCTTAGCTTCCATTTTCTCCACTCTCGCAGACGATTTTGGATGTCTGGATACAATGGAGAGTACATGATTACATCGTCTTCATCATTCTCTTGCTGGCCCTCGTTTCCAGGGATTAGGGGTAGCAGACTTCACTGCTCGACACCCTCAGTAGCCTCTGTTATAGGCGGAGACACAACCCTATCAACAGGTGATTCGGTTGTCTCAGCCATTCCTTGTTCCTCACTTTGCTCGTTTCAGGGTCCTCGACTTGCCTCTGCTGATCGGCCTCAAAGAGACTTGGCGTTCATCGATCACTTACGAGACACTACTTCTCCAGCAGTCTCGGGTATCTTCTCCAGCTGAGTGACAGACTCAGCTATCTTCTCAAGCTCGGAGAGCTTGGAAAGTCTTCTTCTTCTTTTTGTTTTTACCAAGGGGATATCTGGCTCCACTTCCTCCGGTTCATTGAAGGTAAATGCCTTCGCAGATGTCTTAAGGGCACTTCCTTCCTTGTTGTGCGATCCTCTTCTTCTTGATTCTTGGAGAAGGGATTAATGGTTCCTCTCCATTGCGGCTGCAGGGACGGGAGACACGGCTGCTGGGCGGGTGACTTCGGTGGGAAGGGGCGGGAGCGATTTCTTTTTCTTTGTGTTGGGAAATTTATTGTTTAGATTTTGATGAATGCCATGTAAAACCTTAGAATGGGAAGTTGGCACCCCATTTTTGTTGTAAACGGCATTGTAATGAATAGGGTTGGCCAAGTGAGTTAAATCAGCTATGCCTAAACATGCAAGAAGACAACTGGAGACTAGAAGGAAGACTCATTTGCAAGACAATTGAGTATGGCAAAGAAGAAGAAGACGGGAACTCGATCAAGGAGCAAATGAGATGCGGTGAGTGGAGTATCGATCAAGTCAACTCAAGATAGCCAGTCTCAAGTTGAAGTGACGGAAGAGTCATCCAATGATTGGAAGGCGACTCAAAGTCACCTGGGGATGTTAAGAAAATGCGGTCAGTCGAGATAATCGAAAGAGATCCGTTGCATAGAAATCAAGAGAATTACTTAAACAAGTAATACCTCCATACTACCTTTCTCGGCGTCTAAGTCTGAGAAGCGTGCAAAAGGAATAAACCAATGGGAAGCATCGCACCATGTCGAACTCGAAAAGTCAAGAACAATTCATACGAGGAAGTAGCAATTCCAAGGACTGCAACAAGACAAGCCAACGACCACAAGTGACTTTAAAAAATAAGCCTATCTCTTCAACGGGCAGATTTTTGAAAGATCACTATAAAAGGCTGAGGAATGACTCTAAGAGAAGGTTACCTGAACCACGAATATTCAAGTATACATTTGAACTGTAACCTAAGATATTCTCAAATCATTCAAGATTAATCCTCAAGCCTACATTACGAAGAAAATCAATCCAACACTCACTTGTGAAGGAAACATAACTTCAATCAGTTGAAGAGGAAATTGTTGAAGAATCAAGGGGTCTACATTCCACGGAGGATTGTAGGAAGGTTCAAGGTCGAACCAGTCGCAAGTTTTTTTTTTGGAGGGCTTCGTGATCAAATCCAAAGAGCTTGAGCAAGTGGGATGTAGTAGCAAGCGCAAATTTTGCCTGTGAAGAAGGCGAGTCGCACGAGAAGCCGGTGCGTGATCAAGGCATCTCCGGACTAAGTCCCAAAGGATCAAGTCAAGTTGTGTGATCAAGACTTGTATCTCAGATCTGTTACCACTTTGTATCTTGATCAAAACTTAGTGGATTCCTCCAGAGTTGGAGAAGAGAGGAGTAGAAGAATTACCCCATCTTCGAACCTCTATAAAAACTTATCGTGTCATTTACATTTCAAAGACTTTAATATCTCGCATCTTATTTATTTAACTCTGTGATAAATTTTCTATCCACTTGATAATCTCTAAGTACTAAACTAAATTTAAGGGTGTAAAGTCTTCCACTGAAAACAAACTACAGCTTGTGCTAAGTCTTGATCTTAACAAATGAGTTATTCTATCAACGGCTCGATCAGTCATTGAGTGACTAACTCTTGATTAACTAAATTAGCTATCCAAAGCAAGGACACAACTGTGTAGTATCAACTCTGAACTTTTAAAAGGACTAAATCGAAAAGTTGGTAAGGTTTATTCAACCCCCCTTCTAAACCTTACACTCACACCCCTTGGGACCTACAAGTGGTATCAAAGCGGTTGGTTCATTGAGCCTTCCGCATCCGTTCTTGAACTAGATCTCCAAATTTTTCAAAGTCTGTTTTAGTACTTAAGTTTTCAAAACTCTTTTTATCATCAAAAGTTATTATCATGGAAACAAATTTGACACGCATCCCTATGTTCACAATTGAAGAATTTGATGATTGGAAAATTCGTATGCGAGCTCATCTATCGGATTACATGATGAGATGTGGATAGTGATAGAGGGCGGACGGCCACCGCAAATTTTAAAAGTGAACACAACATGTAAGGAGAGGCTGCAATGAAGGTGAAGAGGATGTTGCTCTTAGACCAGCTATGGTTGAAAAACCAAGAACTGAATGGACAAATGATGACAGAAAAAGATATAATCTGGACAATGTGGCTAAGGACATTCTTTACAAAACCTTGGACAAAGCCATGTTCAATAAAGTCAAATCATGCAAAACGACTAAAGAAATCTGGGACAAGCTAACATTGATTTGTGAAGGCTCAGAGCAAATCAAGGAAAATAAACTATCAGTGGTTGTACAGAAATTTGAAAATTTCAAAATGATCGCAGGAGAGACCCTGGATCAACTGGATGCTCGGTTCACGAAATTACCAACGAGCTATCTCGCACTTGGAAAAGAATATACACGAAGAAATGTGTATGAAGATCTAAAAAGTCTCCCGTTGAATGGGAAATGAAGGTCATGGCACTAAGACATTCCATGGACCTATCGAAGACATCCAACCATGAGCTATTCTCAGATCTCAAAGCCTACGAATTTGAGCTGAGAAGAAAAGACCAGGAAGAGACAGTTGTACCCAAAACAATGCTCTAATTGTTAAGATGGCAAGAGAGTGATGTCAAAGAAGTCATGACCCGGGAAATAGCCCCGATGGTTAAAGGTTCAACAAGTTCTTCAATAAGAACTACAAGAGAGGCAAGGGCGAATCCTCCAGAAGACACTCGGCTCCCTCCAAGTCAAGGAAGATAGGCCAACCAAGAGAACAGATCACCAAAAGGCTGAATATCAAAGGGGGGTCACAATCCAAGAATGGAAAGAGCCGATCAAAAGATTGAAAATCTATCTTTGGCCCAGGCAACCAGTGTCACTATGCCATTGATTGCCCATATCCTCCTAGGCAACAAATACAGGAATGAAGAAGAAATAAAGGTATTCGAGAGAAAGAAGACAAGAAAAGAAAAAGGCAATGTTGGGCTGCGAGAGATCGCTAAACAACTAAGTCAAGAGACACACCGATGATTGAGAGTAGTGGTGACTACTCAAGTGACTCGAAGAAGAAGCCTTGATCCGATCATTTGATGGCCAAGGAACAAGACCAACCTGACCAAGAAGATGAGGTACACTCGACTCATCACACTCGATTCTAGTGATAGTGATCGTGACACACACACTTCATCACCCACCGATCTTTATGATTCATTAGGCAAAATGATGAAAGATTTTGAACACATTAAATCCTCACACACACTACTAAATGAGGAAATCAGCCTACTAAGAGCAGAAACTCACAAATTGACTAAGGAGCCGAGTACTCTAAGTCAAATAGTGATGAGAATGAAAGTTTAAAGACTCGAAAATGCTAAGCTAATAGCGAGAAATAGCTGCTATAGAAAAGAGGAAAAATGACCTCAAAAATGTGATTGCCTCATTCACTAAGGCATCTAAATCATTGGATGATCTTATTATGAGTCAAAGAGAATGTGGAGACAAGACAGGCTTAGGATTTAATTCCTCTGTGCTATGTCAAGCTCCAAAAGTGATTTTGGAAAAAGGATATTCAAGCAATGAATTATCTCAAAAATCCAAAACTCCAAATGGTGCACACACATTTATTCCAAAGCACAATTACAAGCAAACTGGCCTTGGTTATAAAGGAAAAGGAAAACGACCGATTGAGTGTCTTTGAGAGGGCACTGAAGAAATTCACCGAGTTCCTCAAAGAAACTCCAAACAGAAATACTCAGAAAGAAGAAACAGAGCTACCAAAAACCCCGGAGTTCTATAAAAGAAACACAAATAATGGGAATGGTAGAAAATACCCAAGCCAAGCTGATTGGAATAATGTGAACTATCAGCAAAGACCTATGGAATATAAGCCAAAATGGCAAAGGCCTAGAACTCAACAAAGGCCATTCCAAAGGAATAAGAGCTTTCATCAGCAAACATATGCACCTAGGCTCTACACTCAGAGATATCACAACTACCCAAAGAAGGCAATTGCTAAAACACATATACAGCATACGGACAAAAGAGACAAAAGTATGAACCTAGAATCCCCAAGCAATTTGCCAAAATTAATTATGATTATGACACTGATAGATGGCAACCCCTTAGAGTCAAACCATTTGGCTATAGGCTGGTTGGATCATCTTACAATACTAACCCCTCAGGACCCATACAAGTATGGGTACCTAAAACTTAATTTCCTTGATTGCAGTTTCAAGGAACAGTGAAAGTGCCAAGGAACCTGGTACATGGACGGTGTTCCGGACATATGACAGAAACAAGAAAAATCTGTCAAAATTCAAGGAAGTCAAAGGAGCAAAAGTCATATTTGGAGGAAATGAAGCTCCAGAAGAAATAAGAGGCATTGGATCCATCAAGAAAAATGGATTAGAAATCACAGATGTTGCATATGTTGAAGGACTCAATTTCAATCTGCTGAGTATTAGTCAACTCTGTGACAAATGCTATAATGTTGGATTTAACATGGGTATATGCCAAATCAAGGATACTGAATCAAATGAAGTTGTGTTGCAAGGATGCAGACAAAAGAACATGTATATCGTGGATTGGTCAACTGCAACACCCAGCACCTGTCTATTAGCAAAGAGCACAGCTGAATCAAGTTGGCTATGGCACAAGAAACTGAGTCACCTAAACTTCAAAACAATTAACAAGCTTGCAAGGAGCAATCTTGTGGAAGGACTTCCAGACTCAGTATACAAGAAGGAAAGTGTATGTGATGCATGTCAGATGGGAAAACAGATCAAATCATCATTCAAAGAAAAGACATGTCCATCCTCAACAAGAATATTGCACCTGCTACATATGGATCTATTTGTTCTAGTTGAACCAGCTAGTATAAGTGGGAAGAAATACACCTTGGTGGTAGTAGATGACTACTCAAGATACACATGGACAATATTCATGTGTAAGAAGAAAAGAAACTCAAGAAACTACCACAATGAAGAGAATCCAAAATGAGAAGAGTCAAACCATTATCAAAATAAGATCGGAGGAGGAACGGAGTTTGTCAATGGTATAATAACTCGATGATTATGTTGAAAATGGTATTGGTCATGAATTATCAAGCAACAAGGACTCCACAAAAAATGGAGTTGCGAGAAAGAAGAATAGGACTCTCAAAGAAGCGGCAAGGACCATGTTAGTCAAGTAGGGCTACCTAAAAGATTTTGGGCTGAAGCAATAAACACAGCATGCTACACTCAAAATAGATGCATGATAAACAGACAGCTGACAAAGACTCCCTATGAGATTTGGACAGGGAGAAAACCAAATGTTGCATATTTTAGAATATTTGGATGTAAATGCTTCATCCATAACAATGGCAAAGATAATCTAAAGGCTTTTGATGCTAAAGCTGATGAAGGTATCTTCTTGGGATACTCAACAAAGCAAAGCCTCTGAGTACTCAACAAGAGGACTATGGTTACACAGAATCCATTCATGTGGTGTTCGATGAGCCAAATGTAAATGGAGAAGTCGTTGAAGAATCACCGATAAGTCAATCAACCAACCATACGAGAAGAGTCCCTACGCCCGGTCGAAGCGGAATTATAAACTCGGATGAAGATGAGATTAGCCGAGTCTCAAAAACAGTGGAAAATTTGCGCTAAGTGATTACGAGAGAGTGATCAAAGCAACACAGTTTACGCAAGACGATCGGATCCAACTAACTTACTCCAACCTTGATGTAAGATGGCCGAGAGACCATCCACCGAACTTGTCATTGGAGATATAAGAGAAGGTGTCAAAATAAGATCCAGAACTCAACAAGAAGCTATGTTCACATGCTTTATCTCACAAATAGAGCCTAAAGATGTGTCACAAGCATTGGATGACACACATTGGATTCAAACTATGCAAGAAGAGATGAATCAGTTTGAAAGAAATAAAGTATGGGAATTAGTTCAAAGACCCACCCATCAAAATGTTATTGGCACTAAATGGGTGTTCAGAAACAAGATGAACGAGGAAGGTTCTGTGGTAAGAAACAAAGCAAGATTAGTAGCCAAAGGATATTGCCAAGAAGAAGGGATAGATTTTGATGAAACATTTGCCCCTGTAGCAAGATTGGAAGCTATAAGGATGTTTCTTGCCTATGCAGCTCACAATAATTTTATTGTATATCAGATGGATGTAAAGAGTGCATTCCTTAATGGTTTATTGGAAGAAGAAGTGTATGTTGAACAACCTCCAGGATTTGAACAAAAGATTCTTGGAGATAAGGTATACAAACTCAAGAAAGCTCTATATGGATTGAAACAGGCACCCAGAGCATGGTATGACACTTTTCACAATTCCTGACTGAGAATGGATTCACAAAAGGCAAAGTGGATAGAACACTCTTCAGAATTCAAGATGTGAAGAGTATATTGCTTGTTCAAATATATGTGGATGACATTATTTTTGGATCCACAAACAAACAGCTGTGTGATAAATTTTCAAACCTCATGCAAAGCAAATTCGAAATGAGCATGATCGGAGAGCTGACATTCTTCCTTGGACTCCAAGTGAAACAAATTTGAAGGATGGAACCTTCATAAGTCGGACAAAATACACCGAGAGATTTAATGAAGAAATTTGGTATGGAAGAGAAGTCTTCTCGTGAAAATACCAATGAATACATCAAAAAATGGATATGGATGCGAGATGGCAAGCCTCAGATCAAACAAGATACTGAGCACTTATTGGATCATTGCTTTATCTCAATGCAAGCGGGCGGACATCAACTTTGATGTAGGTGTATGTGCAAGATTTCAATCTGCTCCAAAAGAAAGCCACATGATCATGCCCAAGAGAATCTTGAGATATTTGAAAGGAAGCCACGAAGTTGGCTTATGGTATCCAAAGGAAGGTGGATTCAAGTTAATTGGCTATTCGACTCGACTATCTTTGGATGTAGAGTTGATAGGAAGAGCACCTCGAGGCACATGTCAAATGCTTGAAACAAATTTCTGGTTTAGCAAAAAGCAAAATTCAATAGCCACCTCTACAACTAAGCGAGAATACATATAGGCTGCGAGCAATGTTGTTGCCCAAGTCCTATGGATGAGACAAAGAAATGAGAGACTATGAAGTTGAAGAAAAGGAAATTCCAATCATGTGTGATAACACAAGTGCAATTGCAATCACTCAAAATCCTGTGTTGCACTCAAGAACAAAGCATATCGATGTCGTATCACTCATAAGGGATCATGTTGAAAAGAAGGACATCACCTTGAATATATTTCAACCGATAAACAGTTGGTGACATATTCACAAAACCACTATGTGAGTCAAGATTTGATGAACTCAAGCATGAGTTAGGGTTAATTGAGCTGAGCTGACACTCAAAAGACTCAAAGAAAAGAAATGAAACACGAAAAGAGCTGAAATCTCAAATCAGCTAAGTAAATCAGCCATATCGGAAAGACAATCATCGAGTTAGGCGACAATGAGTCACTAGGAGAACTGTGAGAAGAAGAGTTAAATCAGCTAAGGGTTAAGCTGAGTCATTTATGTCATTTATGAGCAAAGGGACAAAAACGCAGTCCATAATGATGATGTGTACAGGCAAAAGCTGCACACCAAGCTTATGATTGGATATAAATGCTGCCGCATTAAATACGAGACATTAAATTATAATCGGCATGCAAAATCTAAGCCGTTGATTTCGATCACATTTCAAAAACCACCCGCACATCCTTTCAGGAACCATACTTAAACCATTTTCGTCCGTTTCTCTCACACAAACTGTTCATTTCTCTCTCAAAAGCAAAGGCAAAAACTCTCTCAAAAACCCTATCAATCTTCAAATCATCTTCTAAGTTTCATTCAGAGAAATACTGAAAAATGGCATCTACTCACGATTTTGTCAAGATGGGAAAGCAAATCCACACCGGGTCTACTGTGGATTTCGAGGGTATGGTCAAACAAGGGTCCGATGATGCCCTCATAAAGAAGATCGCTGAAAAACTCGAAATGACTGGGCTAAAACCATTTCTGACGATGGACTTTCCGATGACCTATGTGGAAGAGGTCGCACAGTTCTACGTAAATGCCGAGATTCACGATGAGGGATCAAATCCTCTGTTCACGGGAAGGAGTTCATCATCACCGCCAAGGATTTGGCGTAACACCGCTCATTACGGCGGAAGGAGCACCGAGAAATCAACGGCCGATGTTGACTTTGTCTGGCCGCTTGGAAGGAAATAGCCAAGACCGACTATCTTTGAAAAGATAGTCTACACGACCAACAAGAGGTCAGCCAAGGAGGACTACCACAAATCCTGTTGGACATCGTTGCCAAATGTATAGACATCAAATTTGGCGGCTTTGACCAACTGTCCAAAGCAAAATTGATCGTAATGGCTGCGATCATTGAAGAAAAGAAAGTGAATTGGGCTGAGTTTGTCTACAAAGCAGACTGCTGAATGTAGGAATAAATCCTTCAAGGAGGCGGAATGTTTGGAGGTTCTCTAGGATACGGTGCCGTGATTGGCGGTGATGGATGGAAGTAAAAGGAGTCCCTCTTCGACATGGAAAGGCGTTCCCATGTAAACAAGAGGATGTTCGAGATCAAACCTCTCTCAGTGCAGAAGAGAGCCTACGCTAAGAGAGGCGATCACGAGTGAGGGGAATCACCGACCAAGATAGATCAAACTGTCTCCTCTCCAAAGAAGAAGGCTACCCCTGCGCACTTGCTAAGAAGATCTGCTGCTCCTGCAAAGAAAGAAAAACAAATCTGCTCCCGCCCGGAAGCCGAGTCACCCGCCCCAGCCGTGTCTCCCCTCCCCTGCCCTCGCAGCCGCAGCAGAGAAGAATCCCAAATACCTTCTCCGGTCATTAAGAAGAGGAGAACAGATAAGCCAAGATGGCGGCTCCCAAAAGAAAACAACAAAGATCCCCTGCGCCAAGACTCAGAAGAAACCTTGTCAGAACCAGAAATCCCCCTGGTTCAAACAAGAAGAAGGCGAAGAATCTTCAAGCATTCCGAGCTTGAGAAGCCGGTTAGTCCTGTCACTCACCGAAAAGATACCCGAGACTGCTGGAGAAGTAGAGTCTCCAGACGTGATTGATGAAATGGCCAAGTCTGCTGAGGCTGATCAGCAGAGGCAACTCGATGACCCAATCAGAGAGCAATGGTGAGGACAAGGCACACGGAGGCAACCGAGTCACTTGTTGACATGGTTGTTTCTCCACCGTAATGAGGTCTGAAGGTGTCGAGCGGTGAAGTCTGCTACCTTCAATACCGGAAACGAGGGCCAAGAAGAAGATGATGAAGGCGATTTAATCATGCACTCTCCATTGTATCCGGACATCCAAAATCGTCTCACGCGAGTGGAGAAAATGGAAGCCGAGCCTATCCAGAGTGCAATTTTAACATCCAGAGTTCATTGCTGAGGAGGAAGAACTCTTGATTTTCTTGAGGTGGACACAAAGTCTTGCAAGCCCTTGACGAGACAATTGCATAAATATACTGGAAATTCGAAAAGAAAATGAACGGGCTAAAGCAAACAGGACGCAGAGGCACGTGAGAAGGCCAACATCTGCCCTATCACCGCACCACAGAGCATACACATCCTCACCTTGACGTCCCTATCGAGAAAGTGATGAGGATCTGGACCCTCTTGCTTTGCCACGAAGAGTTGCAAATGCAGCAAGTAATGGAAGAATCCGAGAATCCTTCATGAGCAAAGAATGATGGAGGGACCGGGAGAGTCCTCCAAAACACAAATGAGATAGACCCAATGGGAGTGGTGCGAAAAGATATTGCCATTTGTTGTTGCTGCCACCACTTCCCACTCATTCGGAAGAAGGAACTAAGGAACTCGGCGATGAAACCGGGATAGTTGGGACCCCGGTCGAGCCAACCCCTAGTGAAGGTGTCTTACCACCGCCCCAACGGTGAACACTCATGAAAACAAATGAGTCCGAGACGAGTGACCCCAATCCAAGTCACTCGGTGGTGTGCCACCGAGTGGAAACTCCTCATCTGCGGCAAGGTCGGAGGATCTGCACCGACTCCACAATGAATCTAGGAGGCGAAGTGGAGAAGGAACAAACACAAAGTACACAGCAAGTTGTCACCAACGAGGCTCGGACGATTGAGACTGTCTCACCGAGGTGCCACCGCTCTGAAGGCTAATGACGCTGCGATGCGAAATGAGGTACAGGAAGGAACAGCCCAGGGAGTTAACACTGGGCGACGAAAGCGCAATCCATGGAGTTGAGACTCCAATGGATGCCACCGCATGAAAGACCCTAAGACAAATGACACTTTGTCGAAAGGGATGTCCAAGGCCTCGCCGTAGTTGAGACTGTAGGAGGTAATGAAGGCCAGGGGAGGTTGAGACTTCCCGGGTAAAGAAGCTAAAGTACGTAACATCCCTCCTGCTATCATTGATCCATCGAAAAAAGGAGATAAGTGCGCTTCACGATTCCCGGATAATCTGATGTAACTTTTTCCGGGATCGGAAGGAGACGATGAAGCCGAGTCATCCCCGTGGATCGATCCAAAAGACTCACCGAGAGGATGTTCCAACCACGAGTAAGTCGACCTCAAGACTACTCGTCAAACTTTCAACTTTAATGAGCCACCAATGGAAATCTCATCATCGTCCGATGACGCTCGATAAGGCCGAGGACCATCAACTCATTTGAAAAAACCAAGACCAGACCAACGGTTTGTTGAGATACAAACAGGCTCCGCAAGTGGGTCAACTTCACAACACTCCCAGTGAACAGTCCACTGCTCTGCTCTCCCAAGTCAGCGGGTTCGACTCCACAAGGAACTTCACGAGCACCACTCATCATTGAACAAATTCCGGTTGTCGTGATGATCCCTTTGTAGAATCATTTCTCTTCTCTCTAGAGGTACCCGACCTCCCCAAAGAGTCGAGAGAGATCTCGCGACTTCCACGACTGATCCTGTCATTCCATCGATACCATCGTTCCAAAATGACTATGATTTTGACGCCGCTGGCCACACCGCAACAGAGGGAACAATTGAAGTTCGGGAGGTGTTCAAAGCATTATTTGCTGAAATTGAACGGATGGAGAGGCATCGCCTCGATGGACATGAGATTGATAACAGATGTCAACCTTCATCTGGCGACATGAGAAGCATAATAGTCGAATCGAGGAGTGGTGGCAAAGACAAAACAATGCACGTGGAACAAGCTAGATATTTGAACATTGTCCAACAAGTCTGCTTTGGTATGGCGAAATAAAATGCCGATGCAAAGACAAAGTTGAGAGAACACATTGAGCACATGCATGAATCTCACACCTTCGAGATCAAGGCGATGCGTGAGCAAAATAAGAATGAGCTCCTGCGTATGGAAGAAAAAACATGGATCGAAAATTCACCTTCTCATGGCCGAGATGAAGTTAATTACAATTTGAATCAACGCTACTCGCTCTGAGTTTCACGCCGCATACTCCGCAGCCAGACTCGAAGCAGAACTTGACTATCAGCAGACTCGACTTCCTGCTCGCTAGTTTATTTCCAGGGGTTCCTCTCTCCTTTGATGATGCCAAAAAGGGGGAAGAGGAATACTTAAAAGCTCTAAAGAGATCTGAAATTGGGTCAACTTTTTTTATTTTTTATTTTTTGCCAAACAGCTATGTCTTGTTGATCATTTCCAAGGAAAAAATTGTGCTAAAGATGTAAGAGGTTGTTGGAGGGTGTACATGAGGTTGTTGAACAAACCCAATTTGAATGAAGTGGATCGTGTAAGAACTTTAGTTTTTTATTTTAAAAGTATCTCTTTATTTGTGAAAAGTATCTCTATATTCATGAAAAATGTCTCTTTTTCCTTGAGAGGTATTACAAACTGTAATGATGAAGTATTTGTTTTTCAAATATGTAGATAATTATTCCATATTGTTATGAAGATCACTTTGTTGTTGTTGTGGTCAATTTTGTTGAGAAGAAAATTCAATACCTCGACAATCTGGTGCACGATGCAGCTGTTGTTGATTAATATCATGGACTTGTGACTTTGCTGGTAAACTGTCATATTATTATTATATATGAAGTTTACATGAATTGAATTGTTGTAATATATTTTGTTCTTTGATAGCAAATGCAAATGGCACTCGCTTTCTAGAAGAGAAAAATCACGCCAAAGCTCATGAAGTTGCGTCATATTCCTTTGAAAAAGTTCCTTTTCCGTGGCAAAGAAATGACAAGAATATTGACTGTGGTGTGTTCCTAATGCACCACATGGAAAACCTTGTGGGTAATG
Source organism: Rehmannia glutinosa (assembly GCA_016081115.2). NCBI lineage: Eukaryota > Viridiplantae > Streptophyta > Magnoliopsida > Lamiales > Orobanchaceae > Rehmannia > Rehmannia glutinosa. The sequence continues at coordinate 27,568,666 of CM071927.1, read as the reverse complement.
TTTACTCAACTCCGGATTTGTGCAAGGTATGAACACTGTTTAGATAAATAATGTGTAGTTTATAATTATTTGTATGTGTTTTGATATTATTTATCTTTTCTTTTTTGTTTTGAAGCTTTGAAAGACGCAAGTTAAGAGCTACGTACTGTGCAAGAATTATCCTATCTGATTTGAACGAGTTAAAGGTGGAAATGGAAAAGGAAGTTCTTAAATTTATCAATGACTTCAAGGAACCCATGAAAGAGCGTCCCAAAAAAACAAAAGAAATGAAGTTGTAGAATTTAAAATACGTACATCTTGATTTTGTGTTTTTTCCCGCATTTGTAGTGGTGTTTTGCAAATGTTTTAAATTGTATTTTCTTTAAATCGATTTAACATAAATCTAGCTTCTTAACTTATTTATTTTGGCAATCAAAAGTTAATAGGATTTTATTTGTAGTTCAATATGGCAGATATTTCTTAGTGTATCATGGGTAATGGAGAAAGTATCAGTTTTTGTTTAAAAAGTAACATAATTCTGCAATTTAATGTATAAAATGTTAAACCACTATATAATTTAAATGTATCAATTTTCGAATGAAAAGTGTCAGTAATTACTTCAAAATTATCATCATTAGAACCACAAAGTTATAAAAAATTATCATTATGTAAAATAATATAGCATTTTCGAGTCTTGTAAACAAACTTATTCGCACAACAGGTGACACATTTGAAAATACAAGATAAACTAAAAAGTATCATGTATAATTGAGAAAGTATCATTATTTATGTATAAAATAACATATTTCTTTAATGCAATATATAAAATATAAAAACATAACATTTGATCTTGAAAGTATCATAATTAGAATGAAAAAGTATCACTAATTACTTCAAAAGAATCAAAATTATAATCAGTAATCTTTAAAAAATTGTCCAAATAATCGAGCATTTAGAGTCTTGGAACCAAACTCCTTGGCTTGAGAACAATCAGGTCACATCAACAGCTTTTATTCTTGCTCTTTTCCAAACTACCATTTATCCTTTTTCTTATTCCTTTTGTAATGCATCGAGTAGGATCTTGCAACTTATTAGATGTACTTGAAACAATAGATGATTCATACTGGCCTTGATATAAAGGAAAGAAGCGGCCGATTGAGTATCTTTGAAAGACGCTTGAGAAGAAATCCAAATTCCCTCAAAGAAATCGCAAATAAAAATACTCTGCGAAAAGCAAATAGAGCTATCAGAAACCCCATAAATTTCATCAGAGAAATACCTATGATGGAAATGGTAGAAAGTACCCAAACTATGTTGATTGGAATAATGTGAAACATCAGCAAAGACCTATGGAATACAAGCCAAAATAGCAAAGACCTAAACCTCAGCAAAGGTCATTCTAAAGGCAAAAGTGCTTTTATCAGCACAAATATGCACTCAAGCACTACACTCAGAAATATCACAACTACCCCAAGAAAGCAATTGCTAAAACACACTCACACACAGGCCTACAGACAAAAGAGACAGCTGTATGATCCTAAAATCCCCAAGCAATTTGCTAATGTGCACTATGATTATGGCACTGATAGATGGTAACCTCTTAGAGTCAGACCATTTGGCTATAGGTTGGTTGGAACATCTTCTAGCACTAACCCCTCAGGACCCAGACAAGAATGGGTACTAAAAAACTAATTTCCTTGATTGAAGGTTCAAGGAACAAATCGAGTGCCAAGGAACCTGGTACTTGGATAGTGGTCGTTTCCGGACATATGACAGAAACAAGAAAAACTCACAAGATTCAAGGAGATTAGATGTGCAAAAGTTATATTTGGAGGAAATGAAGCTCGGGGGAGATCAAAGGCACAGGATCCATCAAGAAAAATGGATTGGAAATCACAGATGTTGCTTATGTTGAAGGCGTCAACTTCAACCTTTAAGTATCAGCCAACTCTGTGACAAATGCTACAATATAGGATTCAACATGGAAATTTGTCAAATCAAAGATGCTGAATCCAATGAAATAATGCTTCAACGGTCAAGGCAAAAGAATATGTAGTAGGTTGGTCTACTGCTACACCAAGCACATGTCTTCTAGCAAAGAGCATAGTCGAATCAAGTTGGCTGTGGCATAAGAAACTGATTCATCTGAACTTCAAGACAATCAACAAGCTTGCAAGGAGTAATCTTGTAGAACAATTGCCAGACTCAGTGTACAAGAAAGAAAATGTATGTGATGCATGCCAGATGGAAAAACAAATCAAATCATCATTCAAGGATAAGCCAAGTCCTTCTTCAACAAGGATATTGTATCTGTTGCATATGAATTTATTTGGTCCAGTTGATCCAGCTAGCATCAGTGGAAATAAATACACCCTAATAGTGGTGGATGATTATTCAAGATATACATGGACAATTTTCATGTGTAAAAAGAAGGAAACTTTGCAGAAGTGACCTCAGCTGATGAAAAGAGTTCAAAATGGGAAGAGTCAAACCATTATAAAGATAAGATCTGACAGATGAACTGAGTTTGTCAATGGGATTATAACTCAGTATTGTGTTGAAAATGGTATTGCTCATGAGTTAAGTAGCTGAAAGAAGGAACAAAACTCTCAAGGAAGTCGCAAGGACTATGTTAGCTCAAGTTGTATTGCCTAAGAGATTTTGGGGTCAAGCCATAAATACAACATGCTATACTCAAAATAGATGCATGATTAACGTTGACCAAGACTCCTATGAGATTTGGACAGGGAGAAAGCCAAATTTTGGATACTTGAGGATATTTGGATGTAAATGCTTCATCCACAATAATGGCAAAGATAATTTGAAGGCTTCTAATGCTAAAGCTGATGAAGGTATCTTTTTGGGATATTCAACTGAGAGTAAAAACTATAGAGTGCTGAACAAGAGGACTATGGTTACAGAAGAGTCCATCCATGTGGTTTTTGATGAACCTAATGTAAGTGGAGAAGACATTGATGAGTAAGGTGATAAAATTGAATCAACCAACTATGCGAAGAGTCCTTATGTTGAAGCTGAAGTAAGAGCACTGAACCCAGATGAAGATGAGATAGCTGAATCTCAAAGACAACTGGAAGGTCTACAACATGCATGAAGATGAAAGAGCTATTCAAGACAACTTAGTCATGTGAGAGACAATTTGAATCCAAAAACAACTTACTCCAACCGAGATGTGAGATGGCCGAGAGACCATCTACCGAGTTAGTTATTGGAGATGTTATAGATGTCATAAGAACCAGATCGAGCACAACATGAATCTATGTTCACTTGTTTTATTTCCCGATAGAGCCTAAAGACGTGTCTCAAGCATTGGATGACACACATTGGATTCAAGCTATGCAAGAAGAGTTGAATCGGTTTGAAAGGAACAAAGTATGGGAATTAGTTCAAAGGCCAACCCACCAAAAATATTATTGGTACAAAATGGGTTTTCGAAACAAGATGAATGAGGAAAGATATGTTGTAAGAAATAAAGCAAGATTGGTAGCCAAAGGGTATTGCCAAGAAGAGGTATAGATTTTGATGAAACCTTTGCTCCTGTTGCAAGATTGGAAGCAATAAGGATGTTTCTTGCTTATGTTGCACATAAAAACTTCATCGTATATCAAATGGATGTGAAGAATCCCTTTCTAAATGGATCATTAGAGGAAGAAGTCTATGTTGAACAATCTCCAGGCTTTGAGCGAGAAAACTATTGGAGATAAGGTCTACAAGCTCAATAAAGAATTATATGGATTGAAACAAGCACCAAGAGCATGGTATGATACATTGTCTCAATTTCTAACTCGACAATGGATTCACCAAAGGCAAGGTTGATAGAACACTCTTCAGATTCAAGATGGAGAGTGTAGGTCCCAAGGGTATGAGTGTAAGGTTTAGAAGGGGGGTTGAATAAACCTTACCAATTTTTCGATTTAGTCCTTTTAAAACGTTCATAGTTAATACTTCACAGCTGAGTCCTAGATGGACAGCTAAGTTAGTTAATCAGCAGACTTAGCCACTCAACAGTTCGATAATTTTTTTTATAGAATAACTCAAAATTGTTTTGGCTAGAACTTAACTTGACTGTGATATGTTTTCAGCGGAAGACTTAACACCCTTGAATTTGGTTTAAGATTGTTTTAATACTTGGTTTTAGCACCTTTTTGATTATCAATTGGACAACAAATTTATCAAAGAAATATTGAAATAATGTGCAAAAATTAAAGTGCTGAAATGTAAATGACACAATAAATTTTTATAGAGGTTCGAAGATGGGGTAATTCTTCTAATACTCTCTTCTCCAACTCCTGGAGGAATCCACTAAGTATTGATCAGTATACAAAGTGGTAATCAGTCCAGATGCAAGTCTTGATCACACACCGACTTGATCCTTTGGGACTCGATCTGGATATGCCTTGTCACACAAACCTGCTTCTCGTGCGACTCGACTTCTTCACAGGCAATTTGTCTTGCTACTACAGCTCACTTGCTCAAGCTTCTTGGATTTGATCACGAAAAACTTGAGACTGGTTCGACCTTGAACCTTTCTACAACCCTCCTTGGAATGTAGACCCCTTGATTCTTAAAATGTTTCCTCTTCAACTGATTGAAGTCGTCTTTCCTTCACAGGTAAGTGTTGGATTGATTTCCTTCATAGTGTAGGCTTGAGGATTGAACTTGAATGATTTGAGAATAGTTCAGGTTACATATATTGCTATTCTTGCTCGTATTTGTTTTCTGATTGTCAAGGTCCCCTTTTCTCAAAATGATTCCTCAGCCTTTTATAGTGTTCTTTTGAAAATTTGCCCGTTGAAGAGATAGGTTAGTTTTCAAAAGACACTTGTGGTCGTTGGCTTGTCTTGTTGCAGTTCTTGGAATTGACATTTCCTCGTATGAATGATTCTTGATTTTGAGTTACACAGTGCGATCTTCCCATTGGTTTATTCCTTTTGCACGCTTCCTCGGGATCGAGCACTTTAAGAAAGCGATATGGAAGTATTACTTGTTTAAGTAATTCTCTTGACTTACGTAACGGATCTCTTTGATTGTCTCGACTTGACCGCATTTACTTGACTTTCTCGGGTGACTTCGAGTCACCTTCCAATCATTGGATGACTCATCTGTCACTTCATCTTGAGACTTGGCTATCTTGAGTTGACTTGACTGATACTTCACTCACCGCACTTTCATCGAGTTCCTATCTTCTCTTCTTTGCCATACTCACCGCCTCCAAAGCAGTGAGTCTTCCTTCTAGTCTCCGATTGTCTTCTTGCATGTTCGGGCATAGCCGATTTAACTCAACTCGACCAGCCCTATCTATTACAATGCAATTTACAACAAAAATGGGGTACCAACTTTCTATTCTAAGTTTTACATCACATTCATCAAAATCTAAAAATTAATTTCCCAACAATTTCCCCCTTTTTGATGATGCCAAAACTTAAAACATTCATACAATTAATTAAACAACAAAGATACGTACAGACAATGTAGAATCACAGAATGTATGCGTAGAATTAATCTTTTATTGATCATAACATTCTTGTTCTTTACACAGCTGTTTACAGAGTGTATCAGAGCTTGAATCAAAAGAAAATGTATCAGAGTTTAAATGGACCTTAAAGTAACCATTGCTGTTCTATATCTCCATAAGTATAGAAATTGTACAATTTTATTCAATGTACAGAAGACTTACATGAAAATGTATTTACATAGTAAAATACACGAAGGGTGGACAACAACACTTCATCTCCTTTGTCGCTCCTTCTTTCATCTTTTTTCTCTCTGTCATCTTCCTCGACCTTCTTCTCTTTTTCTCATCTTGACCACCTTTTTCTTTTCATACACCTTTCTCGCGACTTCATCTCTTCTCGCTTTCTTGTCTTTCCTCCCATAGCATTGAGTTTGTCTTTTATTTTCCTCTTCAATTCTCTTCACATACTCAAGATTGTTCTTAGCCACTTGCAGGTTGGCTACTTTGTCAAATCCGGCCAATAGATCCCTCCTTTCTTGCCTGGATCTATGTACTCAATGTTTTTGGGGCGGAGGTCTGTGTCCAAACCTCTTCCTCCACCTCTGCTTCTTCCTCTTCCTCTCGGGCGTGTCTTGTCTTTGGTCCTCTTTTCCCAAATGAGTGACTAGCGAGTGACCAGCAGAGTGACCGCGATGGTCTCGCTGCTGTCGCCTTCTTCACATAGTGTGAGACCCTTTTCCCAAGATAAAATCCCGTGCTTGAGCCGTGGACATATTTGCGAAGTATCCTTCGAGATGCGGCGTCTTGAATTCATCAACGATCTTGCCTCGGTTCCGGCATCCGAAATGGCATAGGTGTCTCTGCATTGGAATGCCTCCATGTTGTTTGAATATCCATAACTCGAAATTCATCTTTCCTTCCACTTCCTTCATCCCCGCTTCAACTGTCTTTCTCTTTTCAAATAGGTACAACAGAGTGTTGGAGTGGCGAGTCATCGGGAGTTTGCTTGATAATATCACCGTGACAAGACCTTGTTGGGGGTTTTAGCAATCATCAAGGTCACATCTTTCGAACCTTCCCCTCAACAGACTTCCCTTTCTTCTCTCTTATTACTTCCTCAAATTGTCTTTCCCTTCACAAATGCTTCCTCCTTCTCGACTTGGATCCCTTCGATTGCCTTTAGGTATTCCTCTTCCCCCTTTTTGGCATCATCAATGGAGAGAGGAACCCCTGGAAACAAGCTAGCAAGCAAGAAGTCTAGTCTGCTGATAGTTGAGTTCTGCTTCGAATCTGCTATGGAGTAAGCTGCACGGAACTCAGAGCGGGTGGCGTTGGATTTAGCTGCTACCAACTTCATCTCAGCCATGAGGAGACTGAATTTTTGATCCATATTCTCTTCCACACGCAGGAGCTCGTTCTTATTATGTTCACGCAGCAGCTTTATCTCTGTAGTATGAGATTCATGCATTTGTTCAATGTGCTCTTACAATTTTGTCTTTGCATCAGCATTCTCAGCCCGCCAGACTAACAACTTGTTGAACAATGTCCTGAAATATCGAGCTTGTTCCACACGCATTGTTTGTTGCTGTTGCAACCACTCACGGATCCTGACTATTATGCCTCTCAAATCAGCAGTATTGGCGTCCCTGTTATCAAGCCTCGTGTCCAGTGAGGCCTGATGCCTTTCCATTTTTTCTATCTCAGCAAATAAGGCTTTGAACACGTCCCTAACTTTAGTTGTCACCTCTGTTTCAGCTGACGGCCAAGCATCGTCAAAGTCATAGTCAGCTGGAACAATGGTGTCTGATGGAATAACAGGATCAGGTCTGTGGAAGCGCTCACGATCTTTAGCTGATTCTTCAGGGAGGTCAGGTACCTCCAGAGAGAAGGGAAATGATTCTACGAAAGGATCATCACGGGCAACTGGAATCTGTTCAATGATAATTGGTGCTCGTGAAGTCCTTTGTGGAGTCGAACCTGCTGCAGCTTGGGGAGCCTGCGCAGTGGACTCTGTTTCAGCTGTGGTGTGTTGTGAAGTCGACCCAGCTTGCTGAGCCTCAACTGTCTCAACAGCTTCGTCGGTCTCAGCTGGTTTTTCCAAATGAGTTGACTGGTCCTCGGCCTTATCAGAAGCGTCATCGGACGATGATGAGATTTCCATGGGTGGCTCATCATCAAAGTTGAATGTTTGGCGAGTAGTCTTGAGGTCAGACTTACTCGTGGTTGGAACATCCTCAGCTGAGTCTTTGGGATCAGTCACAGGGGATGACTCAGCTTCATCGTCTCCTTCCGATCCCAGAAAGGTTACATCAGGATTATCCTGGGAATCGTGAAGAGCACTTATCTCCTTTTCTGATGGATCAATGATAGCATGAGGGATGTTCCGTGCTTCAGTTTCTCTATCTCGGGAAGTCTCAACCTCCCGTTGGCGTCATTACCTTCTCGCAGTCTCAATCGGCAATGAGGCACTGGACATCCCTTTCGGCATGTCGGTGTCTTGGGGTCTTTCGAGGTGGCATCCATTTGAGTCTCAACTCCATGGATTGCACTTTTATCGCCAGTGTTAACTCCCAGGCGATTCCTTCCTGTGCCTCATTGCATCGCGCGTCATTAACTGCGGAGCGGTTGGCAGCTTCCAGAGACTTGGCACTCACCGAGATATCACAACTCGCCTCGTCGATGACAACTTGCTATGTATTCACCTGTTGTTCCTTCTCCACTTCTCCTCCGAGATGCATTGTGGAGTCACCGCAGATCCTCCGACCTTGCTGCAGTGGAGGAGTTTCCCCCTCGGTGGCACACCGGTGAGTGACTTGGAATGGGGTCACTCGTCTCCAGACTCCCGGTTGTTCCCACTGAGTATTCAGCCGTTGGGGCAGGTGGTGAGACACCTTCATTAGGGGTTGGCTCGACTGGGGTCCCCACAATCCCAATTGCATCGCCATTTCCCTTAACACCTTCCTCCGAATGAGCTGGGGAAGTGGTGGCAGTGACAACAGTGGCAATATGTTGCACCACTCCCATAGGGTCTATCTCCAGCTGTGATTTGGAGGACTCTCCTGGTCCCTCCATAATTTTTTGCTCATGAAGGATTCTGGATTCTTGCATTGCTTGCTGCATTTGCAATTCTTCTGTGGCGTTACAGGTCCGATCCTCATCACTTTCTGATAGAACGTCAAGGTTAGGGTGTGTATGATCGGTGGTGCCAGGTGAGAGGGCGGATCTTGGCCTTCTCATGTGCCTCTGTGCCTCAAATTGCTTCTCTGCCCGCTTCGTTTTCTTTTTTGAATCTGCAGATATTGATGCAATTATCCTCGTCAAGGGCTTGCAAAGATCGTGTCCACCTCAAGAAACCTAAAGAGTTCTTCTTCCTCAATGAACTCGGTCTTTCAAACTGCACTGTGGATAGGCTTAGCTTCCATTTTCTCCACTCTCGCAGACGATTTTGGATGTCTGGATACAATGGAGAGTACATGATTACATCGTCTTCATCATTCTCTTGCCGGCCCTCGTTTCCGGGGATTAAGGGTAGCGAGACTTCACCGCCGACACCCTCGTGCCTCTGTTATAGGCGGAGACACAACCCTATCAACAGGTGATTCGGTTGTCTCGGCCATTCCTTGTTCTCACTGTCGTTACATCTCACTGGGTCCTCGACTTGCCTCTCGCTGATCGGCCTCAAAGAGACTTGGCCGTTTCATCGATCACTGAGACACTACTTCTCCAAAGATCTCGGTATCTTCTCCACCGAGTGACGACTCGGCTATCTTCTCAAGCTCGGAGAGCTTGGAAAGTCTTCTTCTTCTTTTTGTTTTTACCAAGGATATCGCTCCACTTCCTCCTGGTTTATTGAAGGTAAATGCCTTCGCAGATGTCTTAGAGGCACCGCCTTCCTTGTTGTGCGATCCTCTTCTTCTTGATTCATCGGAGAAGGGATTAATGGTTCCTTCTCCATTGCGGTGCGGGCGGGAGACACGACACGGCATGCGGGCGGGTGACTCGGCTGCGGCGGAGCGATTTCTTTTTCTTTGTGTTGGGAAATTTATTGTTTAGATTTTGATGAATGCCATGTAAAACTTAGAATAGGAAGTTGGCACCCCATTTTGTTGTAAATCGCATTGTAATGAATAGGGTTGGCCAAGGCGAGTTAAGTCGGCTATGCCTAAACATGCAAGAAGACAACCGGAGACTAGAAGGAAGACTCACCGCAAGACACCAGTATGGCAAAGAAGAGAAGACGGAACTCGATCAAGGAGCAAATGAGATGCACTGAGTGGAGTATCGATCAAGTCAACTCAAGATAGCCAGGTCTCAAGTTGAAGTGACAAGAGTCATCCAATGATTGGAAGGCGACTTAAGTCACCTGGGGATGTTAAGAAAATGCATTCAAGTCGAGATAATTTGAAGAGATCCGTTGCATAGAAATCAAGAGAATTACTTAAACAAGTAATACCTCCATACTACCTTTCTCGAAGTGCTAAGTCCCAGAAGCGTGCAAAAGGAATAAACCAATGGGAAGCACTGCACCATGTCGAACTCGAAAAGTCAAGAACAATTCATACGAGGAAGTAGCAATTCCAAGGATCGCAACAAGACAAGCCAACGACCACAAGTGACTTTCAAAAATAAGCCTATCTCTTCAACGGGCGATTTTTGAAAGATCACTATAAAAGGCCGAGGAATGACTCGAGAGAAGTTTACCCGAACCACGAATATTCAAGTATACATTTGAATCAGTAACCTAAGATATTCTCAAATCATTCAAGATTAATCCTCAAGCCTACATTACGAAGAAAATCAATCCAACACTCACTTGTGAAGGAAACATAACTTCAATCAGTTGAAGAGGAAATTGTTGAAGAATCAAGGGGTCTACATTCCACGGAGGATTGTAGGAAGGTTCAAGGTCGAACCGGTCTCAAGTTTTTTTTGGAGGGCTTCGTGATCAAATCCAAAGAGCTTGAGCAAGTGGGTCATGTAGTAGCAAGGCAGTGCCTGTGAAGAAGGCCGAGTCGTCGAGAAGCCACCGCGTGATCAAGGCATCTCGGACTAAGTCCCAAAGGATCAAGTCACCGTGTGTGATCAAGACTTGTATCCGGATCATTACCACTTTGTATCTTGATCAAAACTTAGTGGATTCCTCCAGGAGTTGGAGAAGAGAGGAGTAGAAGAATTACCCCATCTTCGAACCTCTATAAAAACTTATCGTGTCATTTACATTTCAAAGACTTTAATTTCTCGCATCTTATTTATTTAACTCTGTGATAAATTTGCTATCCACTTGATAATCTCTAAGTACTAAACTAAATTTAAGGGTGTAAAGTCTTCCTTTGAAAACAAACTACGGTTGTCTTTAAGTCTTGATCTTAACAAATTGAGTTATTCTATCAACAAATCGATCAGTGAAATGACATTTGAGTGACTAACTCTACGATTAACTAAATTAGCTATCCAAAGCAAGGACACAACTCGTGTAGTATCAACTCGAACTTTTAAAAGGACTAAATCGAAAAGTTGGTAAGGTTTATTCAACCCCCTTCTAAACCTTACACTCACACCCCTTGGGACCTACAAGTGGTATCAAAGCGGTTGGTTCATTGAGCCTTCCGTGACAGTTCTTGAACTAGATCTCCAAATTTTTCAAAGTCTGTTTTAGTACTTAAGTTTTCAAAACTCTTTTTATCATCAAAAGTTATTATCATGGAAGCAAATTTGACACGCATCCCTATGTTCACAATTGAAGAATTTGATGATTGGAAAATTCGTATGCGAGCTCATCTATCAAAGATTACATGATGAGATGTGGATAGTGATAGAGGGCGACGGCCACGCAAATTTTAAAAGTGAACACAACCAGTAAGGAGAGCCTGCAGTGAAGGTGAAGAGGATGTTGCTCTTAGACCAAATGCTATGGTTGAAAAACCAAGAACTGAATGGACAAATGATGACGAGAAAAGATATAATCTGGACAACGTGGCTAAGGACATTCTTTACAAAACCTTGACAAAGCCATGTTCAATAAAGTCAAATCATGCAAAACGACTAAAGAAATGCGGACAAGCTAACATTGATTTGTGAAGGCTCGAGCAAATCAAGGAAAATAAACTATCGGTGGTCAGTACGAAATTTGAAAATTTCAAAATGATCGCAGGAGAGACCCTGGATCAACTGGATGCTCGGTTCACAGAAATTACCAACGAGCTATCTGCACTTGGAAAAGAATATACACAGAAGGAAATGTGTATGAAGATCCTAAAAAGTCTCCCAGTTGAATGGGAAATGAAGGTCATGGCACTAAGACATTCCATGGACCTATCGAAGACATCCAACCATGAGCTATTCTCAGATCTCAAAGCCTACGAATTTGAGCCGAGAAGAAAAGACCAGGAAGAGACAGCTTGTACCCAAAACAAATTTTGCTCTAATTGTTAAGGATGGCAAGAGAGTGATGTCAAAGAAGTCATTGACCCGGAGGAAATAACCCCGATGGTTAAAAGGTTCAACAAGTTCTTCAATAAGAACTACAAGAGAGGCAAGGGCGAATCCTCCAGAAGACACTCGGCTCCAAGTCAAGGAAGATAGGCCAACCAAGAGAACAGATCACCAAAAGGCTGAATATCAAAGGGCCGACAATCCAAGAATGGAAAGAGTCGATCAAAAGATTGAAAATCTATCTTTGAAACCGTGTAACCAACCAGGTCACTATGCCATTGATTGCCCATATCCTGTAGTCAACAAATACAAGAATGAAGAAGAAATAAAGGTATTCAGAGAAAGAAGACAAGAAAAGAAAAAGGCAATGTTGGTCATAGAGATCAAAACAAACAAGTCAAGAGACACAAATGATTCGAGAGTAGTGAAGTGACTACTCAAGTGACTCAAGAAGAAGCCTTGATCTGTTTGATGGCCAAGAACAAGACCAACCCGACCAAGAAGATGAGGTACACTCGACTCATCACACTCGGTTCTAGTGATAGTGATCACACACACACTTCATCACCCACTGATCTTTATGATTCATTAGGCAAAATGATGAAAGATTTTGAACACATTAAATCCTCACACACACTACTAAATGAGGAAAACAGCCTACTCAAGAGCCAAAACTCACAAAATGACTAAGGAGCCGAGTACTCTAAGTCAAATAGCCGATGAGAATGAAAGTTTAAAGACCGAAAATGCTAAGCTAATAAGCGAGAAATAGCTGCTATAGAAAAGAGGAAAATGACCTCAAAATGTGATTGCCTCATTCACTAAGGCATCTAAATCATTGGATGATCTTATTATGAGTCAAAGAGAATGTGGAGACAAGACAGAAGCTTAGGATTTAATTCCTCGCTATGTCAAGCTCCAAAAGTGATTTTGGAAAAAGGATATTCAAGCAATGAATTATCTCAAAAATCCAAAACTCCAAATGGTGCACACACATTTATTCCAAAGCACAATTACAAGCAAACTGGCCTTGGTTATAAAGGAAAAGGAAAACGACCGTTGAGTGTCTTTGAGAGGAGGATAACTGAAAGAAATTCAAATTAGTTCCTCAAAAACTCCAAACAAGAAATACTCAGAAAGAAGAAACAGAGCTACCAAAAACCCCAGAAGTTCTATAAAAGAAACACAAATAATGGGAATGGTAGAAAATACCCAAGCCAAGCTGATTGGAATAATGTGAACTATCAGCAAAGACCTATGGAATATAAGCCAAAATGGCAAAGGCCTAGAACTCAACAAAGGCCATTCCAAAGGAATAAGAGCTTTCATCAGCAAACATATGCACCTAGGCTCTACACTCAGAGATATCACAACTACCCAAAGAAGGCAATTGCTAAAACACATATACAGGCATACAGACAAAAGAGACAGCTGTATGAACCTAGAATCCCCAAGCAATTTGCCAAAATTAATTATGATTATGACACGATAGATGGCAACCCCTTAGAGTCAAACCATTTGGCTATAGGCTGGTTGGATCATCTTACAATACTAACCCCTCGGACCTGGACAAGTATGGGTACCTAAAACTTAATTTCCTTGATTGCGGTTCAAGGAACAACTGAGTGCCAAGGAACCTGGTACATGGACGGATGGTCGTTCCCGGACATATGACAGAAACAAGAAAAATCTGTCAAAATTCAAGGAAGTCAAAGGAGAAAAAGTCATATTTGGAGGAAATGAAGCTCGAGGAAGAAATAAGAGGCATTGGATCCATCAAGAAAAATGGATTAGAAATCACGGATGTTGCATATGTTGAAGGACTCAATTTCAATCTGAGTATTAGTCAACTCGTGACAAATGCTATAATGTTGGATTTAACATGGGTATATGCCAAATCAAGGATCTTGAATCAAATGAAGTTGTGTTGCAAGGATGCGCACAAAAGAACATGTATATCGTGGATTGGTCAATCGCAACACCCAAAGACTGTCTATTAGCAAAGAGCACACCAATCAATCAAGTTGGCTAAGAAAGAAACCGAGTCCCCTAAACTTCAAAACAATTAACAAGCTTGCAAGGAGCAATCTTGTGGAAGGACTTCCAGACTCGGTATACAAGAAGGAAAGTGTATGTGATGCATGTCAGATGGGAAAACAGATCAAATCATCATTCAAAGAAAAGACATGTCCATCCTTAACAAGAATATTGCACACCCGCTACATATGGATCTATTTGTTCTAGTTGAACCAAATAGTATAAGTGGGAAGAAATACACCTTGGTGGTAGTAGATGACTACTCAAGATACACATGGACAATATTCATGTGTAAGAAGAAAGAAACTCTGAAGAAACTACCACACAAATGATGAAGAGAATCCAAAATGAGAAGAGTCAAACCATTATCAAAATAAGATCCTGACAGAGGAACGGAGTTTGTCAATGGTATAATAACTCGAGATTATGTTGAAAATGGTATTGGTCATGAATTATCAAAACAAGGACTCCACAAAATGGAGTTGCGAGAAAGAAGGAATAGGACTCTCAAAGAAGCGCAAGACCATGTTAGTCAAGTAGGGCTACCTAAAAGATTTTGGGTCAAGAATAAACACAAAGATGCTACACTCAAAATAGATGCATGATAAGCAGACGGTGACAAAGACTCCTATGAGATTTGGACAGGGGAGAAAACCAAATGTTGCATATTTTAGAATATTTGGATGTAAATGCTTCATCCATAACAATGGCAAAGATAATCTAAAGGCTTTTGATGCTAAAGTCGATGAAGGTATCTTCTTGGGATACTCAAAAAAGCAAAGCCTCAGAGTACTCAACAAGAGGACTATGGTTACACAGAATCCATTCATGTGGTGTTCGATGAGCCAAATGTAAATGGAGAAGTCGTTGAAGAATCAGGCGATAAAAATTTGAATCAACCAACCATACGAGGAAGAGTCCCTACGCCGAAGCTGAAGCTGGAATTATAAACTCAGATGAAGATGAGATAGCTGAGTCTCAAAAACAGCTGGAAAATTTGCAGCTAAGTGATTACGAGAGAGCTGATCAAAGCAACACAACTGCAAGACGACTGAATCCAGCTAACTTACTCCAACCTGATGTAAGATGGCTGAGAGACCATCCACCAGAACTTGTCATTGGAGATATAAGAGAAGGTGTCAAAATAAGATCCAGAACTCAACAAGAAGCTATGTTCACATGCTTTATCTCACAAATAGAGCCTAAAGATGTGTCACAAGCATTGGATGACACACATTGGATTCAAGCTATGCAAGAAGAGATGAATCAGTTTGAAAGAAATAAAGTATGGGAATTAGTTCAAAGACCCACCCATCAAAATGTTATTGGCACTAAATGGGTGTTTAGAAACAAGATGAACGAGGAAGGTTCTGTGGTAAGAAACAAAGCAAGATTAGTAGCCAAAGGATATTGCCAAGAAGAAGGGATAGATTTTGATGAATCATTTGCCCCTGTAGCAAGATTGGAAGCTATAAGCATGTTTCTTGCCTATGCAGCTCACAATAATTTTATTGTATATCAGATGGATGTAAAGAGTGCATTCCTTAATGGTTTATTGGAAGAAGAAGTGTATGTTGAACAACCTCCAGGATTTGAACAAAAGATTCTTGGAGATAAGGTATACAAACTCAAGAAAGCTCTATATGGATTGAAACAGGCACCCAGAGCATGGTATGACACTTTTCACAATTCCTGACTGAGAATGGATTCACAAAAGGCAAAGTGGATAGAACACTCTTCAGAATTCAAGATGTGAAGAGTATATTGCTTGTTCAAATATATATGGATGACATTATTTTTGGATCCACAAACAAACAAATTGTGTGATAAATTTTCAAACCTCATGCAAAGCAAATTCGAAATGAGCATGATCGGAGAGAGGCGACATTCTTCCTTGACTCCAAGTGAAACAATTGCCTGAAGGATGGAACCTTCATAAGTCGGACAAAATACACGGAGATTTAATGAAGAAATTTGGTATGGAAGAGAAGTCTTCTCGTGAAAATACCTATGAATACATCGATCAAAATGGATATGGATGCGGATGGCAAGCACGTAGATCAAACAAGATACTGAGCACTTATTGGATCATTGCTTTATCTCAATGCAAGCAGCGGACATCAACTTTGATGTAGGTGTATGTGCAAGATTTCAATCTGCTCCAAAAGAAAGCCACATGATCGCAAAAATGCCGAGAGAATCTTGAGATATTTGAAAGGAAGCCACGAAGTTGGCTTATGGTATCCAAAGGAAGGTGGATTCAAGTTAATTGGCTATTCGGACTCGATATCTTTGGATGTAGAGTTGATAGGAAGAGCACCTCGGCACATGTCAAATGCTTGAAACAAAGGCTAATTTCTGGTTTAGCAAAAGCAAAATTTAATAGCCACCTCTACAAAATAAAAGCGAGAATACATAGGCTGGGCACTTTGTTGTGCCAAGTCCTATGGATGAGACAAAGAATGAGAGACTATGAAGTTGAAGAAAAGGAAATTCCAATCATGTGTGATAACACAAGTGCAATTGCAATCACTCAAAATCCTGTGTTGCACTCAAGAACAAAGCATATCGATGTCGTATCACTTCATAAGGGATCATGTTGAAAAGAAGGACATCACCTTGAATATATTTCAACCGATAAACAGGTTGGTGACATATTCACAAAACCACTATGTGAGTCAAGATTTGATGAACTCAAGCATGAGTTAGGTTAATTGGTGAAATGACACTCAAAAGACTCAAAGAAAAGAAATGAAACACGAAAAGAGTCAAATCTCAAATCAGCTAAGTGAATCACCATATCGGAAAGACAATCAGTATCGAGTTAGCGACAAATGAGTCACTAGGAACTGTGAGAAGAAGAGTTAAATCGGCTAAGGGTTAAGCCGAGTCATTTATGTCATTTATGAGCAAAGGGACAAAAACGCAATCGTTTTACTAAGCGGGAATGTTTTTAAGAATGACGTCAAGATAATGATGATGTGTACAGCAAAAGCTGCACACCAAGCTTATGATTGGATATAAATGCTTGCCGCATTAAATACGAGACATTAAATGCTAATTGGCATGCAAAATCTAAGCCGTTGATTTCGATCATATTTCAAAACCACCCGCACATCCTTTCAGAACCATACTTAAACCATTTTCGCCCGTTTCTCTCACCAAACACAAACTGTTCATTTCTCTCAAAAGCAAAGGCAAAAACTCTCTCAAAAACCCTATCAATCTTCAAATCATCTTCTAAGTTTCATTCAGGACAAATCTTGAAAAATGGCATCTACTCACGATTTTGTCAAGATGGGAAAGCAAATCCACACCGGTCTCTCTTTGGGATTTCGAGGGTATGGTCAAACAAGGGTCCAATGATGCCCTCATAAAGAAGATCGCTTGAAAACTCGAAATGACTCAAAAACCATTTCTCGACGATGGACTTTCCGATGACCTATGTGGAAGAGGTCGCAGCGCTTCTACGTGAATGCCGAGATTCACGATGAGGGGATCAAATCCTCTGTTCACGGGAAGGAGTTCATCATCACCGCCAAGGATTTGGCGTAACATCGCTCATTACCGGCGGAAGGAGCACCGAAATCAACGGGCGATGTTGACTGGCCGCCGCTGGAAGGAAATAGCCAAGACCGACTATCTTTGAAAAGATAGTCTACACAAACCAACAAGAGGCTGGCGAAGGAGGACTACCACAAATCGTTGGACATCGTTGCCAAATGTATAGACATCAAATTTGCGCTTTGACCAATCGTCAAAGCGAAATTGATCGTAATGGCTGCGATCATTGAAGAAAAGAAAGTGAATTGGGCTGAGTTTGTCTACAAAGCACTACGCGAGAATGTAGGGAATAAATCCTTTAAGGAGGGCGGAATGTTTGGAGGTTCTCTAGGATACGGTCTGGTGATTGGCCGGCTGATGGAAGTAAAAAGAGTCCCTCTTCGACATGGAAAGGCGTTCCATGTAAACAAGAGGATGTTCAGATCAAACCTCTTTGGTGCACAGAAGAGAGCCTACGCTAAGAGAGCCGATACGAGTGAGGGGAATCACCGACCAAGATACGATTGTCTCCTCTCCACCAAAGAAGAAGGCTACCCCGCACTGCTAAGAAGATCACGCTCCCGCAAAAAAAAACAAATCGCTCCCGCCCGGCCGAGTCACCCGCCTGCCCCAGCCGTGTCTCCTGCCCCTGCAGCCGCAGTAGAGAAGGAATCCCAAATACCTTCTCCGGTCATTAAGAAGAGGAGAACAGATAAGCCAAGACGGCCAGCTCCCCAAAAGAAAACAACAGCACCGGCCCCTGCCGCCCAAGACTCAGAAGAAACCTTGTCAGAACCAGAAATCCCCCTGGTTCAAACAAGAAGAAGGCGAAGAATCTTCAAGCATTCCGAGCTTGAGAAGCCGGTTGAGTCTATCACTCAGCTGGAAAAGATACCCGAGACTGCTGGAGAAGTAGAGTCTCCAGACGTGATTGATGAAATGGCCAAGTCTGCTGAGGCTGATCAGAAGAGGCAACTCGATGACCCAACTGTAGACAGAACAGCTGAGGGACAAGGCACAGCTGAGGCAACCGAGTCACTTGTTGACATGGTTGTTTCTCCACCAGAACAGGAAAGCCAAGGTGTCGAAAGCGAAGTCTGCTACCTTCAATACCTGGAAACGAGGGCCAGCAAGAAGATGATGAAGGCGATTTAATCATGCACTCTCCATTGTATCCGGACATCCAAAATCGTCTGCGCGAGTGGAGAAAATGGAAGATGAGCCTATCCAGAGTGCAATTTTAACATCCAGAGTTCATTGCTGAGGAGGAAGAACTCTTCAGTTTTCTTGAGGTGGACACAGTGCTGCAAGCCCTTAACGAGGACAATTGCATAAATATACTGGAAATTCGAAAAGAAAATGAACGGGCTAAAGCAGCTGAGGATGCGGAGGCACGTGAGAAGGCCAAAGCATCTGCCCTATCACCGCACCCGCAGAGCATACACATCCTCACCTTGACGCCCTATCGTGAAAGTAATGAGGATCTGGACCTCTTGCCGCCACGAAGAGTTGCAAATGCAGCAAGTAATGGAAGAATCCGAAATACTTCATGAGCAAAGAATGATGGAGGGACCCGAGAGTCCTCCAAAACACACCGGAGATAGACCCAATGGGAGTGGTGCGAAAGATATTGCCATCTGTTGTCGCTGCCACCACTTCCTCTCATTCGGAAGAAGGAACTAAGGAATCGGCGATGAAACCGGGATAGTTGGGACCCCAAATGAGCCAACCCCTAGTGAAGGTGTCTTACCACACCGCCCCAACTACCGAACACTCAGTGGAAACAGCCGGGAGTCCGAGACGAGTGACCCCAATCCAAGTCACTCACCTGGTGTGCCACCGGTGGGGAAACTCCCTACTACAAAGAAGGTCGGAGGATGCTGCGGTGACTCCACAATGAATCTAGGAGGCGAAGTGGAGAAGGAACAAACACAAAGTACACAGCAAGTTGTCACCAACGAGGCTCGAGGCTTGAGACTGTCTCACCGAGGTGCCACCGCTCGAAGGCTAATGACGCGCGATGCAATCGAGGCACTGAGGAAGGAATGACCCGAGTTAACACTCTGGCGGCGAAAAGCAATCCATGGAGTTGAGACTCCAATGTATGCCACCGAGAAGACCCTAAGACAGTGACATCAGAAAGGGATGTCCAAGGCCTCGCCATAGCTTGAGACCAGGAGGTAATGAAGGCCAACGGGAGGTTGAGACTTCCCGGGGTAAAGAAGCTAAAGTACGAGAACATCCCTCCCGCTATCATTGATCCATCGAAAAAGGAGATAAGTGCGCTTCACGATTCCCGTGATAATCCGATGTAACTTTTCCGGGATCGGAAGGAGACGATGAAGCCGAGTCATTCCCCGTGGATCGATCCAAAAGACTCACCAGGATGTTCCAACCACGAGTAAGTCGACCTCAAGACTACTCGTCAAACTTTCAACTTTGATGAGCCACCAATGGAAATCTCATCATCGTCCGATGACGCTTCGATAAGGCCGAGGACCACCAACTCACTTGAAAAAAACCAAATTGAGACCAACGAAGGCTGTTGAGACAAATGAGGCTCCGCAAAGGTCGGGTCAACTTCACAACACCCACCAAACAGAGTCCATCACGGCTGGCTCCCCAAGCCGCAGGCGGGTTCGACTCCACAAGGAACTTCATGAGCACCACTCATCATTGAACAAATTCCAGCTTGCTCGTGATGATCCCTTTGTAGAATCATTTCCCTTCTCTCTAGAGGTACCCGACCTCCCGAAGAGTCGAGAGAGATCTCGCGCTTCCACGCACTGCATCCTGTCATTCCATCGATACCATCGTTCGGTGACTATGATTTTGACGCCGCTGGCCGTCACCGCAACAGAGGGAACAATTGAAGTTCGGGAGGTGTTCAAAGCATTATTTGCTGAAATTGAACGGATGGAGAGGCATCGAGGCCTCGATGGACATGAGATTGGATAACAGAGATGTCAACTCATACGGCGACATGAGAAGCATAATAGTCGAGAATCGGGAGTGGTGGCAATGAAAAACAATGTGCGTGGAACAAGCTAGATATTTCGAACATTGTCCAACAAGTTGCTTTGGTATGGCGAAATAAAATGCTGATGCAAAGACAAAGTTGAGAGAACACATTGAGCACATGCATGAATCTCACATCGCCGAGATCAAGGCGATGCGTGAGCAAAATAAGAATGAGCTCCTGCGTATGGAAGAAAACATGGATCGAAAATTCAGCCTTCTCATGGCTGAGATGAAGTTAATTACAATAATGAATCCAACGCTACTCGCTTTCGAAGTTTCGCGCCGCATACCCGGGGCAGCAAGTTCAAGGCGAACTTGACTATCGCGGACTCGACTTCCGCCGCTAGTTTATTTCCGGGGTTCCTCTCTCCTTTGATGATGCCAAAAAGGGGAAGAGGAATACTTAAAAGCTCTAAAGAGATCCGAAATTGAGAAGGAGGGAGCAAAAACGTGAAGGGAAAGACACCGAGGAAGTTTCAAGAGAAAAGAAAGGGAAGTCTCATGAGGGGAAGGATCGAGAGATGTGACCTTGATGATTGCACAAACCCCCGAACAAGGTCTTGTCACGATTGATATTATCAAGAAACTCCGGTGACTCTGCCACTCCAACACTCTGCTTTTGTACATATGGATGACAAGAGAAAGACATTGAAGCGAGGATGGAGGAAGTGGAAGGAAGGATGAATGCCCGAGTTATGGATATTTTGAAACAACATGGAGGCATTCCAAAAAGAGAGCAGAGACACTTATGCCATCTCGAATGCCGGAACTGAGCCAAGATCGCTTGATGAATTTAAAACGCCGCATCCGAAGGATACTTCGCAAACATGTCCATGGATCAAGCCGGGACTTGTACTGGGAAAAGGGTCTCACACTATGTGAAGAAGGTGACAGCAGCAGACTCACCGCGATCGCTCTGCTGTCACTCCGCTAGTCACTCAAATTGGGAAAAAGAAGGCCCCAAAGATAATACACGCCCGAGAGGAAGAGGTAGAGGAAGCAAGAAGTGGTGGAGGAAGAGGTTTCGGACCTAGACCTCGCCAAAAACATTGAGTACATAGATCCAGGCAAGAAAGGAGGGATCTCACTGGTTTTTTGACGAAGTAGCCAATCTGCAAGTGGCAAGAACAATCTTTGAGTATGTGAAAAGAATTGAAGAAGAAAATAAAAGACAAACTCGGCTATGGGAGGAGAGACAAGAGAGACTAAGAAGAGATGAAGTGCCGGAAGGCATATGAAAATAAGAAGAAGGCGGTGAAGATGAGAAAAAGAGAAGAAGATCGAAAGATGACAGAATCAAGAAGATGAAAGAAGGAGGCGTGAAGGAGATGAAGTGTTGTCTTTATCCACCCTTCATGTATCTTACTATGTAAATACATTTTATGTAAGTCTTCTGTAATAAATCAGAATTCTCTATTTATGCCTAGACATAGATGTTTGCTCGATACACCTTGTAAACACATTGTGTAAAGGACAAGAATGTTATGATCAATAAAAGGATTGATTCTACGCATACATTCTCTCGTGAATGCACTATCTGTATGTATCTTTGCTATTTACATTTTGAATGTTTTAAGTTTTGGCATCATCAAAAAGGGGAAATTGTTGGGAAATTTATTGTTTAGATTTTGATGAATGCCATGTAAAACTTAGAACAGAAGTTGGCACCCCATTTTTGTTGTAAATCGCATTGTAATGAATAGGGTGGCTAAGGTTAGTTAAGTCATATGCCTAAACATGCAAGAAGACAACCGGAGACTAGAAGGAAGACTCATTGCAAGACAATGAGTATGGCAAAGAAGAGAAGACGGAACTCGATCAAGGAGCAAATGAGATGCAATCGAGGGAGTATCGGTCAATCAACTCAAGATAGCCAGGTCTCAAGTTGAAGTGACAAGAGTCATCCAATGATTGGAAGTCGACTCTAAGTCACCTGGGGAAAGCAAGGAAATGCAAATAAGTCGAAAGAATCGAAGAGATCCGTTACGTAAATCAAGGAATTACTTAAACAAGTAATACCTCCATACTACCTTTCTCGAAGTGCTCACCCCGAAAGCGTGCAAAAGGAATAAACCAATGGGAAGCACTGCACCATGTCGAACTTTGAAAAGTCAAGAACAATTCATACGAGAAAGTAGCAATTCCAAGGATCGCAATAAGACAAGCCAACGACCACAAGTGACTTTCAAAAATAAGCCTATCTCTTCAACGGCGTATTTTTGAAAGATCACTATAAAAGGTCAAGAATGACTGGTCGAGAGAAGGTTACCCGAACCACGAATATTCAAGTATACATTTGAACTGTAACCTAAGATATTCTCAAATCATTCAAGATTAATCCTCAAGCCTACATTACGAAGAAAATCAATCCAACACTCACCTGTGAAGGAAAGATAACTTCAATCAGTTGAAAAGGAAATTGTTGAAGAATCAAAGGGTCTACATTCCACGGAGGATTGTAGGAAGGTTCAAGGTCGAACCAGTCTCAAGTTTGTTTTTGGAGGGCTTCGTGATCAAATCCAAAGAGCTTGAGCAAGTGGGTCAGTAGTAGCAAGGCAAACTGCCTGTGAAGAAGCCGAGTCGTCACGAGAAGCCACCGCGTGATCAAGGCATCTCCACACCGAGTCCCAAAGGATCAAGTCACCGTGTGATCAAGACTTGTATCCGGATCATTACCACTTTGTATACTGATCAAAACTTAGTGGATTCCTCTAGAGTTGGAAAAGAGAGGAGTAGAAGAATTACCCCATCTTCGAACCTCTATAAAACTTATCGTGTCATTTACATTTCAAAGACTTTAATTTCGTGATCTTATTTATTTAACTCACGATAAATTTGCTATCCACTTGATAATCTCTAAGTACTAAACTAAATTTAAGGGTGTAAAGTCTTCCAAAAAACAAACTACATTGTGCTAAGTCTTCGATCTTAACACCACCGAGTTATCTATCAACAATCGGTCCGAGTCCGTGAGTGACTAACTCTACTCGATTAACTAAATTAGTCATCCACCAAGGACACAATGTAGTATCAACTCCGAACTTTTAAAAGGACTAAATCGAAAAGTTGGTAAGGTTTATTCAACCCCTTCTAAACCTTACACTCACACCCTTGGGACCTACACTTTGCTTTGGCAGGGGCTTTTTTTTAGCAAAAGGCAGGGCACCATTTCTTTGGAGGAGAGGAGACAATCAGATCTTTAGGGTCAGCTGATTCCCCCTCACTCGTATCAGCCCTCTTGGCGTATGCTCTCTTCTGTGCGCCAGATAGGTTTGATCTGAACATCCTCTTGTTTACATGGAACGCCTTTCCATGTCGAAGAGGGACTCTTTTTACTTCCATCAGCCGGCCAATCACCAGGCCGTATCCTAGGGAACCTCCAAACGTTCCATCCTCCTTGAAGGATTTGTTCCCAACATTCTGGCAGAGTCTGCTGTAGACAAACTCAGCCCAATTCACCTTCTTTTCTTCAAGGATCGCAGCCATTACGATCAGCTTAGCTTTAGACAGCTGGTCAAAGCTGCCAAATTTGATGTCTATGCATTTGGCAACGATGTCCAGCAATTTGTGGTAGTCCTCTTTCACCCTTGTTTGTTAGTGTAGACCACTTTTGCAAAGATAGTCGACTTGGCTACTTCCTTCCAGTAGCGGATCAGTCGACCTCGACTTCATGAATCTCCGGCACCCCTTCCGCCGGCAACAAGCAGTGTTCAGCCAAATCCTTGGCAGTGATGGTGAACTTCTTTCCATGAATAGAGGACTTGATGCCCACATCGTGAACTTCAGCGTTCACGTAGAACTGTGCAACCTCTTCCACATAGGTCATCGGAAACTCCAACGTTAGAAACGGTTTTTCGCTGAGACGTTTCCAATTTCTCAGCAACCTTCTTCACTAGGGTGTCGTCGGACCCCTGTTTAACCATACCATCGAAATCCACAGTAGACCCGGTGTGGATTTGCTTTCCTAGCTTGACAAAATCATGTGTAGATGGCATTTCGAGATGTTTTACAGAACGAAACTTGAAAACTGAACTGAGGATAGATAGGGTTTTGAGAGAAAATTTTTGCTTTTGCTTTCGAGAGAGAGATGAACAGTTTTTGGTAAAGTGTGAGAGAAACGGACAAAATGGCTTAAATATGGTTCATGAAAGGACGTGTGGGTGGTTTTTTTTGAAATTTGATCAAAATGAACGGCTTAGATCTTGCACGCCGATTTACATTTAATTTCTCGCATTTAATGCGGCAGCATTTATATCCAATCATAAGCTTGGTGTGCATCTTTTGCTTGTACACGTCATAATTATGCTGACGTCATTCTTAAAGACATTCCCACTTAGTAAAAACGACTGCGTTTTTGTCACTTTGCTCATAAATGACTTAGCTTACTCCTTAGCTGATTCAATCCTTCTTCTCACTCCTCTCCTAGTGACTCAAATTTGTCGATAATTCGATACAAATTGACTTTCCAATATGGCTGATTCACTTAGCTGAATTTAAGAGTTCAGCTCTTTTTCCTCTTTTCGTGTTTCATCTCTTATCTTTGAGTCTTCTGAGTGTCAACTCAGCTCAATTAACCCTAACTCATGCTTGAGTTCTTCAAATCTTGACTCACATAATGGTTTTGTGAATATGTCACCAACCGCTTATCGCTTGAAATATATTCCAAGGTGATGTCCTTCTTTTCAACATGATCTCTTATGAAGTGATATCTCGACATCGATATGCTTTGTTCTTGAGTGCAACACAGATTTTGAGTGATTGCAATTGCACTTGTGTTATCACACATGATTGGAATTTCCTTTTCTTCAACTTCATAGTCTCTCACCGTTGTCTCATCCATAAGACTTGGGCACAACAAAATTTCCGCAACTATGTATTCTCGCTTGTAGAGGTGGCTATTGAATTTTGCTTTTTGAACCAGAAATTAGCCTATTTCCAAGCATTTGACATGTGTCCGAGTGTGCTTTTCCCCACAACTCTACACCCAACATAGTCGTAGTCAATAACCAATTAGCTTGAATCCGCCTTCCTTTGATACCATAAGCCAACTTCTTGGCTTCCTTTCAAATATCTCAAGATCCTCTTGGTCGTCAGCCATGTGGCTTTCTTTTGGAGCGATTAAAATCTTGCACATATACCTACAAAGAAAGGTGATGTCCGCCCGCTTTGTGTGAGATAAAGCAATGATCCAATAAGTGCTCTCAGATCTTGTTTGATCTACGTGCTTGCCATCCGCATCCATATCCATTTTGATCGATGTATTCATTGGTATTTTCACGTAAGACTTCTCTTCCATACCAAATTTCTTCATTAAATCTCTCGTGTATTTTGTCCGACTTATGAAGGTTCCATCCTTCACTGTTTCACTTGGAGTCCAAGGAAGAATGTCAGTTCTCCCATCATGCTCATTTCGAATTTGCTTTGCATAAGATTTGAAAATATATCACACAGCTCTTTGTTTGTGGATCCAAAAATGATGTCATCCACATATATTTGAACAAGCAGTATACTCTTCCTATCTTGAATTCTCAAGAGTGTTCTCATTCCACTTTGCCTTTTGTGAATCCGTTCCCGATCAAGAATTGTGACAATGTATCATACCATGCTCTAGGTGCCTGTTTCAACCCATATAGAGCTTTCTTGAGTTTGTATACTTTATCTCCAAGAGTCTTCTGCTCAAATCCTAGAGGTTGTTCAACATACACTTCTTCTTCCAATAAACCATTAAGAAATGCACTCTTTACATCCATTTAATATACAATAAAGTTCTTGTGAGCTGCATACGCAAGAAACATCCTTATGGCTTCCAATCTTGCCACAGGAGGAAAAGTTTCATCAAGATCTATTCCTTCTTCTTGGCAATACCCTTTGGCTACCAATCTTGCTTTGTTTCTTACCACAGAACTTTCCTCATTCATCTTGTTTCTGAATACCCATTTAGTGCCAATAACATTTTGATGGGTAGGTCTTTGAACCAATTCCCACACTTTGTTTCTTTCAAATTGATTCAGCTCTTCTTGCATGGCTTGAATCCAATGTGTGTCATCCAATGCTTGTGACACATCTTTAGGCTCTATTTGTGAGATAAAGCATGTGAACATGGCTTGTTGTTTTTTGATCTGGTTTTACACCTTCTCTTACATCTCCAATGACTAGTTCTCGTGGATGGTCTCGGCCATCTTACATCGGGTTGGAGTAAGTTAGCCGGATTCGATCGTCTTGCAAACGTGTTGCTTTGATCAGCTCTCTCATCATCACTTAGCCGCAGCAGATTTTCCAACTGTTTTTGAGACTCGGCTATCTCATCTTCATCCGGGTTTATAATTCAAGCTTGAAGATAGGACTCTTCTCGCATGGTTGGTTGATTTACCTTATCGCTTGACTCTTCAATGTCTTCTCCATTTACATTTGGCTCATCAAACACCACATGAATGGATTCCTCTCAGAACCATAGTCCTCTTGTTGAGTACTCAGAGGCTTTGCTTTCACCGAGTATCCCAAGAAGATACCTTCATCGACTTTAGCATCAAAAGCCTTTAAATTATCTTTGCCATTGTTATGGATGAAGCATTTGCATCCAAATATTCTAAAATATGCAACATTTGGCTTTCTTCCCGTCCAAATCTCATAGGAGTCTTTGTCACCGTCATTTATCATGCATCTATTTTGAGTATAGCATGTTGTGTTTATTGCTTCACCCAAAATCTTTTAGCGACCACCGCTTCACCTAACATGGTCCTTGCCGCTTCTTTAAGAGTTCTATTCCTTCTTTCGCAACTCCATTTTGTTTGTGGAGTTCTTGCCGGCAGATAATTCATGACCAATGCCATTTTCAATACAATACGAGTTATTATTCCATTGACAAACTCAGTTCCTTCCTCGATCTTATTTTGATAATGGTTTGACTTTTCTCATTCGGATCTTCTTCATCACCGTGGTTGTTTGTTTTACAGACTTTCTTTCTTCTTACACATGAATATTGTCCATGTATATCTTGAGTAGTCATCTACTACCACCAAGGTGTATTTTTTCCCACTTATGCTAGTCGGGTTCAACTGGACCAAATAGATCCATATGTAGCAGTGTAATATTCTTGTTGAAGATGGACATGGCTTTTCTTTGAATGATGATTTGATCTGTTTTCCCTTCCGACAAGCATCACATATACTCTCCTTCTTATAATCGAGTCCGAAGTCCTTCCACAAGATTGCTTCTTGCAAGTTTGTTAATAGTTTTAAAATTCAGTGACTCACTTCTTGTGCCACACCAACTTGATTCGGCTGTGCTCTTTGCTAGTAGATGACAGTGCTTGGTATTGCAGTTGACCAATCTACCACATACATGTTCTTCCATGCGCATCCTTGCAATACTATTTCATTAGTTTCAAGATCCTTGATTTGACATACACCCATATTGAATCCAACATTGTAGCCTTTGTCACGAGTTGACTTATGCTTAGCAAAATTGAAGTTGAGTCCTTCAACATATGCAACATCCGTGATTTCTAATCCATTTTTCTTGATGGATCCAATGCCTCTTATTTCTCCTGAGCTTCATTTCCTCCAAATATGACTTTTGCACCTCTAACTTCCTTGAATTTTGACAGATTTTTCTTGTTTCATGTCATATGTCCGAGCGACCACTATCCATGTACCAGTTTCGCACTCACTGCTCCTTGAACTCCGCAATCATGGAAATTAAATTTTAGGAACCCATACTTGTCCGGGTCCCGAGGGGTTAGTATTGTAAGATGATCCAACCAACCTATAGCAAAATGATTTGACTCTAAGGGGTTGTCATCTATTAGTGCCATAATCATAATTAATTTTGGCAAATTGCTAGGGGGTTTTAGGTTCATACAGTTGTCTCTTTTGTCTATATGTCTGTGTAGGTGTTTTAGCAATTGCCTTCTTTGGGTAGATGTGATATCTTTGAGTGTAGTGCCTAGGTGCATATGTGTGCTGATGATAGCTCTTGTGCCTTTGGAATGGCCTTTGTTGAGTTCTAGGCCTTTGCCATTTGGGCCTATATTCCATAGGTCTTTGCTGATAGTTCACATTATTCCAATCAGCTTGGCTTGGGTAATTTCTACCATTCCCATCATATGCGTTTCTTTTATAGAACTTCTGCGGCTTTTGGTAGCTCTGTTTCTTCTTTACAGAGTATTTCCTGTTTGGAGTTTGCTGAGGAACTCGGCTGGATTTTTCTCAGCTGTCCTCTCAGCACACTCAACTGGCAACTTTCATTTTCCTTTATAACCAAGGCCAGTTTGCTTGTGATTGTGCTTTGGAATAAATGTGTGTGTACCATTTGGAGTTTTGGATTTTTGAGATACTTCATTACTTGAAGATCCTCTTTCCAAAATCACTTTTGGAGCTTGACATTGTACAGAGGGATTAAATCCTAAGCCTGTCTTGTCTCCACATCCTCTTTGACTCATAATAAGGTCATCCAAGGATTTAGATGCCTTAGTGAATGAGGCAATCACATTTTTGAGGTCATTCTCCCTCTTTTCTATAGCATCTATTTCTGCTATTAACTTAGCATTTTCAGCCTTTAGACTTTTATTCTCATCAGCTATTTGACTTAGAGTACTCAGCTCCTTAGTCAGCTGAGAGTTTTTGCTTTTGAGTAGGTCGTTTTCCTCATTCAAGAGTGTGTGTGAGGATTTAATGTGTTCAAAGTCTTTCATCATTTTGCCTAATGAATCATAAAGATCAATGGGTGATGAAGTGTGTGTGTCATGACACTATCACTAGAATATGAGTGTGATGAATTAGAGTGTACCTCATCTTCTTGGTCAGGTTGGTCTTGTTCCTTGGCCATCAAACAGATCAAGGCTTCTTCTTCAGAGTCACTTGAGTAGTTATCTTCACTCTCTCAATCAACTCGTGTCTCTTGACTTGGTTTGTCTCGGCCAGCCTCTGCAGCAACATTGCTTTTTTTCTTTTCTTGTCTTCTTTTCTCAAGACCTTTCTTTCTTCTTCATTCCCGTATTTGTTGACTACGGATATGGGCAATCAATGGCATAGTGACCTAGTTGCAGTCATTCGAAGATAGATTTTCAACCTTTTGATCACTCTTTCCATTCTTGGATTGTCACTCTTTGATATTCAACTTTTGATGCTCTGCTCTCTTGGTTGGCCTATCTTCCCTTGACTTGGAGGGAGCCGAGTGTCTTCTAGAGGATTCGCCCTTGCCTCTCTTGTAGTTCTTATTGAAGAGCTTGTTAAACCTTTTAACCATCGTGGCTATTTCCTCTTGGTCAATAACTTCTTTGACCTCGGCTCTCTTGCCATCCTTAACAATTAGAGCAGTTGTTTTGGGCACAACTGTCTCCTCCCTCTTCTTTTCTTCTTAGCTCAAATTCGCAGGCTTTGAGATCTGAGAATAGCTCATGGTTGGATGTCTTGGATAGGTCCATGGAATGTCTTAGTGCCATGACCTTCATTTCCCATTCAGCTGGGAGACTTCTTAGAATCTTCATACACATTTCCTTCTGTGTATATTCTTTTCCAAGTGCAGATAGCTCGTTGGTAATTTCTGTGAACCGAGCATCCAGTTGATCCAAGGTCTCTCCTGCGATCATTTTGAAATTCTCAAATTTCTGTACAGCAACCGATAGTTTATTTTCCTTGATTTTCTCTGAGCCTTCACAAATCATTGTTAGCTTGTCCCAGATTTCTTTAGCCATTTTGCATGATTTGACTTTATTGAACATGGCTTTGTCCAAGGTATTGTAAAGAATGTCTTTGGCCACATTGTCCAAGTTATATCTTTTTCTATCATCATTTGTCCATTTAGCTCTTGGTTTTTCAACCATGACTGGTCTGGGAGCAACATCCTCTTCACCTTCAGCTGCAGCTCTCCTTACAGTTGTGTTCACTTTTAAAATTTGCAGTGGCCCATCCTCTATCACTATCCACATCTCATCGTGTAATGCTGATAGATGAGCCTGCATACGAATTTTCCAATCATCAAATTCTTCAATTGTGAACATAGGCATGCGTGTCAAATTTGCTTCCATGATAATAACTTTTGCTGGTAAAAGAGTTTTGAAAGATAAAGTACTAAAACAGACTTTAAAAAATTTGGAGATCTAGTTCAGTAACCAGTGTGGAAGGCTCAATGAACCAACCGCTCTGATACCACTTGTAGGTCCCAAGGGGTGTGAGTGTAAGGTTTAGAAGGGGGGGTTGAATAAACCTTACCAACTTTTCAAATTAGTCCTTTTAAATATTCAGAGTTAATACTTCACAGTTGTGTCCTTGATGAACATCTAAGTTAGTTAATCAGCTAGATTTAGTCACTCAACAGACTGACCGAGCCGTTGATAGAATAACTCGATTGTTTCGACTAAAGACTTAACTCGATGTGATTTGTTTTCAAAGAAGACTTAACACCCTTGAATTTGGTTAAGTTTGTTTTAATACTTGGTTTTAGCACTAAGTTGATTATCAATTGGATAGAAAATTTATCAGAGATATAAAAATAAGATGCGAAATTAAAGTCTTTGAAATGTAAATGACACAATAAATTTTTATAGAGGTTCAAGATGGGGTAATTCTTCTACTCCTCTCTTCTCCAACTCCTGGAGGAATCCACTAAGTATTGATCAATATACGAGTGGTTAACATCCCGTATACAAGTCTTGATCACACAAACACTTGATCCTTTGGGACTCGATCTGGAGATGCCTTGGTCACACAAATGGCTTCTCGTGACGACTCGAACTTCTTCACAGGGTAGCCGCCTTGCTACTATGCCCACTTGCTCAAGCTTCTTGGATTTGATCACGAACCCTCCAAAACTTGAGACCTGGTTCAACCTTGAACCTCCCTACAATCCTCCGTGGAATGTAGACCCCTTGATTCTTCAAAATTTCCTCTTCAACTGATTGAAGTTATCTTTCCTTCACAGTGAGTGTTGGATTGATTTCCTTCGTAATGTAGGCTTGAGGATTGATCTTGAATGATTTGAGAATATTTTTGGTTATAGTTCAAATGTTTGCTTGAATGTTCGTGGTTCGTAACCTTCTCTCGAGTTATTCCTCGGCCTTTTATAGTGATCTTTCAAAAATCGCCCGTTGAAGAGATAGGCTTATTTTTGAAATTCACTTGTGGTCGCTTAGCTTGTCTTGTTGCGATCCTTGAAATTGCCACTTCCTCGTATGAATGATTCTTTCATCTTTTCGAGTTCGACCCAAGTGCGGTGCTTCCCATTGGTTTATTCCTCTTGCACGCTTCCTCGGACTAAGCACTTCAAGAAAGGCAAGATGGAGGTATTACTTGTTTAAGTAATTCTCTTGATTTACCTCGGCAACGGATCTCTTTCGATTATCTCGACTTGATCGCATTTTCTTAACATCCCCCAGGTGACTTCGAGTCATCTTCCTATCATTGGATGACTCTTCATCACTTCAACTTGAGACTTGGCTATCTTGAGTTGACTTGACTGATACTTCACTCAGTTGCATCTTAGTTGCACCTTCAGTCTAGTTCCTATCTTCTCTTCTTTGCCATACTCACCGCCTCATAGCAGTCTCTTCCTTCTAGTCTCCGGTTGTCTTCTTGCATGTTCAGGCATAACTCGACTTAACTCACTCGATCAAATTATCTATTACAATGCAATTTACAACAAAAATGGGGTGCCAACTTCCTATTCTAAGTTTTGCATGGCATTCATCAAAATCTACAAAATAATTTCCCAACACTTCCAATAACCGTTGCTCATGTAGATCCTAGATTCCCGCAAGATGGCTTGTCGCATCTCCAATTCTTCTATAGTAGCAAAGCAGGTCCGCATCCTCACACTCCCAGAGAGAATGTCAAGATGAGGATGTGTATGATCGTGGTTCCAGAAAGGGACAGATCTCGGCTTTTTCACGAGCTTGAACCTTCCTCTCGCCTCTCTCTTCTCCTTGTCTTTGAAGATCTCGCAAGATATCTCGTGCGATTTTCTTCATCCGAAAGTCTTGACCCCACAGTGGTCAATCCGAGAAAGTTCAACAGTTCGTCTTCTTCTTCAATAAATTCGATCTTTGGAACTATTCCCCTGGATCGACTAAACTTCCACTTCCTCCACTCTCGACGATTTTGGATGTCCGGATATGGTGGGGATAGGATCATTATATCATCATCATCTTTGTCATCTTCTCCTTGTTGTCCCTCGTTCGTCGGATTGAAGGTAGCAAACTTTGGTGCTCCACACCCTCGCAGCGTCATTTGCGGGAGGGGATACAATCCGATCACCAGGAGAGTTTGCTTTCTCGATGCTTCTTGTGTCTCGGTTGTTACGATGATGACAAATTGTGTCTTGATTTGCCTCTGCTAATCGCCTTCAAAGAGACTTGGGTCAATTTATCTACAATTTCGGAGACTCTACTTCTCCAACAGATCTCCGATATCTAATTCAAATTGAGTGGTGACTCAACCGGTTTCTCAAGCTCGGGCGCTTGAAGATTCTTCTTCTTTTAGTTCTTACCGGAGGGGATTTCTGCTCGGATACGGTTTCTTCAATCCTGGCGCGGGGTGGTGATGTTGTCCTTTTTCTCGAGGAGCTGGCCGTCTCGGCTTATCGATCCTCTTTTTCTTGATAACCGAGAAGGTATTTGAGGCTCCTTCTCCACGCGCGGGGCGAGGGCAGGTGACTCGGCCGCAGGGGCGGTGACTCCGGCTGCAGGGGCAGTGCATCTTTTGTTTTCTTTTTCTTTCACGCAGGGGCAAAGCGCCTTCTTTGTAGTAGCAGGGGCACTTTCTTCTGGGGAGAGGAGGAGATACTTTGTTTCTTCAGTCACTCACCGATTCCCCCTCACTCGTATCAACTCTCTTGGCATATGCTTGTTTCGTGTTCTAAAGGTTAGACCGAATATTTTCTTGTTGACATGGAACGCCTTTCCATGTCGAAGAGGGACTCCTTTCACTTCCATCATCCGCCAATCACCAGGCCGCACCCAGATCCTCCAAACGAACCATCCTTCTTGAAGGATTTATTCCCAACATTTTGGCAGAGTCTGCTGTATACAAACTCAGCCCAGTTCACCTTCTTTTCTTCTATGATCGCACCCATCACGATCAGCTTAGTTTTGGACAACTGATTAAAGCTTCCAAATTTGATATCAACGCACTTGGCAACAATATCCAGCAGCTTGTGGTAGTCTTCCTTCAGCAACTTCTTCTCAGCTGTGTAGACAACCTTCGCAGCATAGTCAGGTTTGGCTACTTCCTTCCAAGCAGCAGCCAGGTTAACATCGACTTCATAAATCTCCCAAGACTCTTTCCGCCTCAAGAATCTAACGCAATGTGTTCTCGCCGCGGATCATTGGTAGTGATGGTGAATTCTTTTCCATGAACAGAGGACTTGATGCCCTCATCGTGAACTTCAGCGTTCACGTAGAACTCGTGACCTCTTCCACGTAGGTCATCGTAAACTCCATCGTCAAAAATGGTTTCATCCGGACTTTTCCAAATTTCTTCGCTATCTTCTTCACAAGGGTGTTGTCAGACCCCTGTTTGATCATGCCGTCAAAATCCACAGTAGACCCAGTGTGGATTTGCTTTCCCAATTTGACAAAATCATGAGTAGATGCCATTTCTCGATGTTTTACCAAACGAAACTTTGAAAATAAACTTTGAAGATTTGTAGGGTTTTGAGAGAAAATTTCTTTCTTTGCTTTCGAGAGAGATGAACAGTTTTGGTAAAGTGAGAGAAAATTGGGCGAAACGGTATATGTATGGGTTATGAAAGAACGTATGGTGGTTTTGAAATTTGATCAAGATCAACGACTTAGATTTTGCACGCCGATTAAC
Organism: Rehmannia glutinosa; assembly: GCA_016081115.2. Lineage (NCBI taxonomy): Eukaryota > Viridiplantae > Streptophyta > Magnoliopsida > Lamiales > Orobanchaceae > Rehmannia > Rehmannia glutinosa. The sequence goes on along the minus strand of CM071927.1, from coordinate 27,534,373 downwards.
ATTTAATTTCTCGCATTTAATGCGGCAAAGATTTATATCCAATCATAAGCTTGGTATGCGACTTTTGATCAGTACACGCCATAATTATCTTGCCGACGTCATTCTTAAAAACATTCCCGCTTAGTAAAAACGACTACGTTTTGTCACTTTGCTCATAAATGACTCACTTTATTCCTTAGCCGATTTAACTCTTCTCTCTTTACACATAGGTACTCACCGTCGCTTAACTCCACGCAACCGATTCTCCGATACGGCCGATTCACTTAGCCGATTCAAGAGTTCAGCCCTTTTTCATCTTTTTTTTCGTGTTTCATCTCTTTTCTTTGACTCTTTCCGAGTGTCAACTCACCAATTAACCCTAATTCATGCTTGAGTTCTTCAAATCTTGATTCACATAATGGCTTTGTGAATATATCAGCTAACTGCTTATCAGTTGAGATATATTCTAAGGTGATGTCCTTCTTTTCAACATGATCTCTTATGAAGTGATATCCGACATCAATGTGCTTTGTTCTTGAGTGCAACACAGATTTTGAGTGATTGCAATTGCACTTGTGTTATCACACATAATTGGAATTTCTTTTTCTTCAACTTCATAGTCTCTCACTTTGTCTCATCCATAAGACTTGGGCTACAACAAACAAAATGCCGCAACTATGTATTCTCGTCACCAGAGGTGGCTATTGAATTTTGTTTTTTTTTGAACCAGAAATTAGCCTATTTCCAAGCATTTGACATGTGTCTCGAGGTGCTTTTCTGTCAACTCTACATCCAACATAGTCGAGTCCAATAACCAATTAGCTTGAATCCGCCTTCCTTTGATACCATAAGCCAACTTCTTGGCTTCCTTTCAAATATCTCAAGATTCTTTTGCCGCAATCATGTGGCTTTCTTTTGGAGCAGATTGAAATCTTGCACATACACCTACATCAAAGGTGATGTCCGCCTACTTGCTTTGTGAGATAGAGCAATGATCCAATAAGTGCTTTGTATCTTGTTTGATCCACGGCTTGCCATCCGCATCCATATCCATTTTGATGATGTATTCATTGGTATTTTCACGTAAGAATTCTCTTCCATGCCAAATTTCTTCATTAAATCTCCGGTGTATTTTGTCCGACTTATGAAGGTTCCATCCTTCACTGCTTTACTTGGAGTCCAAGGAAGAATGTCGCTCTCCCCATCATGCTCATTTCAAATTTGCTTTGCATAAGATTTGAGAATTTATCACACACTCTTTGTTTGTGGATCCAAAGATGATGTCATCCACATATATTTGAACAAGCAAAGATACTCTTCCCATCTTGAATTCTCAAGAGTGTTCTATCCACTTTGCCTTTTGTAAATCCGTACTCAATCAGGAATTGTGATAATGTATCATACCATGCTCTTGGTGCCTGTTTCAATCCATATAAAGCTTTCTTGAGTTTGTATAATTTATCTCCAAGAGACTTCTGCTCAAATCCTGGAGGTTGTTCAACATATACTTCTTCCTCCAATAACCCGTTAAGGAATGCACTCTTTACATCCATTTTATATACAAGTGAAGTTCTTGTGAGCAAAGATAGGCAAGAAACATCCTTATGGCTTCCAATCTTGCCACAGGAGGAAAAGTTTCATCAAGATCTATTCCTTCTTCTTGGCAATACCCTTTGGCTACCAATCTTGCTTTGTTTCTTACCACAGAACTTTCCTCATTCATCTTGTTTTTGAACACCCATTTAGTGTCAATAACATTTTGATGGGTAGGTCTTTGAACCAATTCCCACACTTTGTTTCTTTCAAATTGATTCAGCTCTTCTTGCATGGCTTGAATCCAATGTGTGTCATCCAATGCTTGTGACACATCTTTAGGCTCTATTTGTGAGATAAAGCATGTGAACATGGCTTTTTGTTGGGTTTTGGATCTGGTTTTTACACCTTCTCTTACATCTCCAATGACTAGTTCTGGTGGATGGTCTCTCAGCCATCTTACATCAAAGTTGGAGTAAGTTAGTGGATTCGATCGTCTTGCCCAGTGTGTTGCTTTGATCAGCTCTCTCATCATCACTTAGCCGCAGATTTTCCAACTGTTTTTGAGACTCGGCTATCTCATCTTCATCCGGGTTTATAATTCAAGCTTGACTTGACAAGATAGGGACTCTTCGCGCATGGTTGGGTCGATTGACATCGGTCACCGACTCTTCAACGCCTTCTCCATTTACATTGGGTTCATCAAACACCACATGAATGGATTCTTCAGAATCATTGTCCTCTTGTTGAGCACTCTGTAGGCTTTGCTTTCACTCGTATCCTAAGAAGATACCTTCATCGCTTTAGCATCAAAAGCCTTTAAATAATCTTTGCCATTGTTGTGTATGAAGCATTTGCATCCAAATATTCTAAAGTATGCAACATTTGGCTTTCTCCCGTCCAAATCTCATAAGGAGTCTTTGTCACCGTCTGTTTATCATGCATCTATTTTGAGTATAGCATCTTTGTGTTTATTGCTTCACCAAAATCTTTTAGGCAGCCCCTGCTTCAAATGCTAACATGGTCCTTGCTGCTTCTTTGAGAGTCTTATTCCTTCTTTCTGCAACTCCATTTTGCTGTGGAGCCCTTGCTGCTGATAATTCATGACCAATACCATTTTCAACATAATACTGAGTTATTATACCATTGACAAACTCCGTTCGTCTGTCAGATCTTATTTTGATAATGGTTTGACTCTTCTCATTTTGGATTCTCTTCATCAGTTGTGGTAGTTTCTTCAGAGTTTCTTTCTTCTTACACATGAATATTGTCCATGTGTATCTTGAGTAGTCATCTACTACCACCAAGGTGTATTTCTTCCCACTTATACTAGCTGGTTCAACTAGAACAAATAGATCCATATGTAGCAGGTGCAATATTCTTGTTGAGGATGGACATGTCTTTTCTTTGAATGATGATTTGATCTGTTTTCCCATCTGACATGCATCACATACACTTTCCTTCTTGTATACTGAGTCTGGAAGTCCTTCCACAAGATTGCTCCTTGCAAGCTTGTTAATTGTTTTGAAGTTTAGGTGACTCAGCTTCTTGTGCCACAACCAACTTGATTCTCACATGCTTTTTGCTAGCGAGACAAGTGCTTAGTGTTGCATTGACCAATCTACCACATACATGTTCTTTTGTCCGCATCCTTGCAACACTACTTTATTAGATTCAGTGTTCTTGATTTGGCACACTCCCATATTGAATCCAACATTATAGCCCTTGTCACGAGTTGACTTATGCTTAGTAAGTTGAAATTGAGGCCTTCAACATATGCAACATCCGCAATTTCTAATCCATTTTTCTTGATGGATCCAATGCCTCTTATTTCTCCCCGGAGCTTCATTTCCTCCAAATATGACTTTTGCACCTCTAACCTCCTTGAATTTTGACAGATTTTTCTTGTTTCTCGTCATGTGTCCGGAATGAGACAATGTCCATGTACCAGTGCGCCTTGGCACTCACTGCTCCTTGAACCCGCAATCAAGGAAATTAGGTTTTAGGTACCCATATGTGTCTGCGGGTCCCGAGGGGTTAGTATTGTAAGATGATCCAACCAACCTATAGCCAAATGATTTGACTCTAAGAGGTTGCCATCTATCAGTGCCATAATCATAATTAATTTTAGCAAATTGCTTGGGGGTTTTAGATTCATACAAATGATTGTCTCTTTTGTCTGTATGCCTGTGTATGTATTTTGTAGCAATTGCTTTGTTTGGGTAGTTGTGATATCTTTGAGGATAGTGCCTGAGTGCATATGTGTGCTGATGATAGCACTTTTGCCTTTGGAATGGCCTTTGCAAAGTCTTAGGCCTTTGCCATTTAGGCTTATATTCCATAGATCTTTGCTGATAGTTCACATTATTCCAATAAGCTTGGCTTGGGTACTTTCTACCATTCCCATCATATGTGTTCCTTTTATAGAACTTCTGGGGCTTTTGGTAGCTCTGTTTTTTAGTTCTGAGTATTTCTGTTTGGAGTTTTTGAGGAACTCGGGCCGGATTTCTTCTCACTGTCCTCTCAAAGACACTCAATCGGTTGTTTTCCTTTTCCTTTATAACCAAGGCCAGTTTGCTTGTGATTGTGCTTTGGAATAAATGTGTGTGCACCATTTGGAGTTTTGGATTTTTGAGATGCTTCCTTACTTGAAGATCATTTTTCCAAAATCACTTTTGGAGCTTGACATAGCACAGAGGAATTAAATCGTAAGCCTGTCTTATCTCCACATTCTCTTTGACTCATAATAAGATCATCCAAGGATTTAGATGCCTTAGTGAATGAGGCAATCACATTTTTGAGGTCATTCTCCCTCTTTTCTATAGCAGTTATCTCTGCTATTAACTTAGCATTTTCAGCCTTTAGACTTTTATTCTCATCAGCTATGTGACTTAGAGTACTCAACTCCTTAGTCAGCTGTGAGTTTTGGCTTTTGATTTGGTTGTTCTCCTCATTTAGTAGTGTGTGTGAGGATTTAATATGTTCAAAGTCTTTCATCATTTTGCCTAATGAATCATAAAGATCGAGTGGGTGATGAAGTATGTGTGTCACAATCATCACACTAGAATCGAGTGTGATGAGTTAGAGTGTACCTCATCTTCTTGGTCGAGTTTGGTCTTGTTCTTTGGCCATTAGACAGATCAAGGCTTCTTCTTCTTCGTAGTCGCTTGAGTAGTCGGCTTCACTACTCTCCGAGTCTGCTGTGTCCTTTTGACTTGATCTCTCAATCTCTGCGACCAACATTTCCTTTTTCTTCTCTTGTCTTCTTTCTCTCAAGACTTTTCTTTCCTCTTCATTCTTGTATTTGTTGACTACATGATATGGGCATTCAATGGCATAATGACCGGGTTGCCACTGCTTTCAAAGATAAATTTTCAACCTTTTGATCGATTCTTTCCATCCTTGATTTTCGGCTCTTTGATACTCAATCCTTTGATGTTCTCGTTCTTTTGGGTGGCCTATCTTCCCTTGACTTGGAGGAGCCGAGTGTCTTCTCGAGGATTCACCTTTGCCTCTTTTGTAATTCTTGTAGAAGAATTTGCTAAACCTTTTAACCATCGGGCGAGTCTCCTCTTGGTCAATGACTTCTTCCTTGACCTCGACTCTTTTTTACCATCCTTAACTATTAGAGCAAATTGCTTTTGGGCACAACTGCTCTCTCTCTTGGTCTTTTCTTCTCACTCAAATTCTAGGCTTTGAGATCGAGAATAACTCATGGTTGGATGTCTTTGATAGGTCCATGGAGTGTCTCGGGGCCATGACTTTCATTTCCCACTCGGATGGAGACTTCTTAGAATCTTCATACACATTTCCTTCTGTGTATATTCTTTTCCAAGTGCATATAACTCATTGGTAATTTCTGTGAACCGAGCATCCAGTTGATCCAAGGTTTCTCCCGCAAGCATCTTGAAATTTTCAAATTTATGTACAACAATGAGATAGTTTATTTTCCTTGATTTGCTCACGAGCCTTCACAAATCAAGGTTAGCTTGTCCCATTTCTTTTGCCGTTTTGCATGATTTGGCTTTGTTTAACATGGCTTTGTCCAAGGTTTTGTAAAGAATGTCCTTGGCCACGTTGTTCAGGTTATATCTTTTCCCTGTCATCATTTGTCCATTCACTCTTGGTTTTTCAACCATAGCCGTCCGGGAGCAAAGATCCTCTTCTCTCCTTCTCACTCGCACTCTCCTTGCGTACTGTTCACTTTTAAGATTTGGAGTGGCCCATCTTCTATCACTATCCACATTTCATCGTGTAATGCTGATAAATGAGCCCGCATACGAATTTTCCAGTCATCAAATTCCTCAATAGTGAACATAGGGATGCGTGTCAAATTTGCTTCCATGATAATAACTTTGTTTGAATAAAAGAGTTTTGAAAGATCAAGTTCTAAAGCAAGCTTTGAAAAATTTGGAGATCTAGTTCAAGAACCGGTCGGAAGGCTCAATGAACCAACCGCTCTGATACCACTTGTAGGTCCCAAGGGGTGTGAGTGTAAGGTTTAGAAGGGGGTTGAATAAACCTTACCAACTTTTCGATTTAGTCCTTTTAAAACGTTCAGAGTTAATACTTCACAACTGAGTCCTAGATGGATAGCTAAGTTAGTTAATCAGCAGAGTTAGCCACTCAACGAGACTAGATCGAAATAAGTTGATAGAATAACTCAGCTGTTTTGACTAGAACTTAACTTGACTGTGATATGTTTTCAGCGGAAGACTTAACACCCTTGAATTTGGTTTAAGATTGTTTTAATACTTGGTTTTAGCACCTTTTTGATTATCAATTGGACATCAAATTTATCAGCAAATATTGAAATAATGTGCGAAAATTAAAGTCTTTGAAATGTAAATGACACAATAAATTTTTATACGAGGTTCAAGATGGGGTAATTCTTCTAATCCTCTCTTCTCCAACTCCTGGAGGAATCCACTAAGTATTGATCGATACAAAGTGGTAATCACCAGATGCAAGTCTTGATCACACAAATGACTTGATCCTTTGGGACTCGGTCTGGAGATGCCTTGGTCACACAAATGCTTCTCGTAAATGCGACTCGGCTTCTTCTTCAGGCAAAATGTTTTGCTACTACGGCTCACTTGCTCAAGCTTTTTGGAGTTGATCATGAAGCCCTCCAAAAAAACTTGAGACGGTTCGACCTTGAAACTTTCTACAATCCTCCTTGGAATGTAGACCCTTGATTCTTAAAATGTTTCCTCTTCAACCGATTGAAGTCGTCTTTCCTTCACGGTAAGTGTTGGATTGATTTCCTTCGTAGTGTAGGCTTGAGGATTGAACTTGAATGATTTGAGAATAGTTCAGGTTACAGATATTGCTTTTCTTGCTCGTATTTGTTTTCTGATTGTCAAGGTCCCCTTTTCTCAAAGTGATTCCTCAGCCTTTTATAGTCTTTTGAAAATTTGCTCGTTGAAGAGATAGGTTAATTTTCAAAAGACACTTGTGGTCGTTGGCTTGTCTTGTTGCGCTTCTTGCATGTTCGATTGTCTCCGATTGTCTTCTTGCATGTTCAGCATAGCCGATTTAACTCAAAATGGACTCACCCATTATCTATTACAATGCAATTTACAACAAAAATGGGGTGCCAACTTTCTATTCTAAGTTTTACATGGCATTCATCAAAATCTAAAAATTAATTTCCCAACAGAGAGAGTATACTGCTTGTTCAAATATATGTGGATGACATCATTTTTGGTTCCACAAATAAAAAGTTATGTAACAAGTTCTCAAACCTCATGCAAGGCAAGTTTTAGATGAGCATGATGGGAGAGCAGACTTTCTTCCTAAGACTTCAAGTCAAACAATTGAAGGATGGAACCTTCATAAGCCAAACCAAGTATACCAGAGATTTGATGAAGAAATTTGGTATGGAAGAGAAGTCTTATGTGAAAATTCCAATGAATACATTAGTTAAGATGGACATGGATACAGATGGCAAAGTTGTTGATCAAACCAGATATAGAGCTCTCATTGGATCATTGCTCTATCTAACAGCAAGCAGGCCAGACATCACCTATACAGTAGGTGTATGTGCTAGATTTCAATCTGCACCAAAAGAGAGCCACATGACTGCAGCTAAGAGAATCTTAAGGTATTTGAAGGGATGCCAGGAAGTCGGCTTATGGTATCCAAAGGAAGAAGGATTCAAGCTGGTAGGATACTCAGACTCGGACGATGCTGGATGTAGAGTTAATAGGAAAAGTACTTCAGGTACATGTCAAATGCTTGGAAATAGATTGATTTCTTGGTTCAGCAAGAAACAAAATTCAATAGCTACATCCACACCAAGACGAGTACATAGGCTGTACAGGCAAATTGTTGTGCCCAAGTCTTATGGATGAGACAACAGCTTAGAGATTATGATATTGAAGAAAAAGAAATTCCAATTATGTGTGATAACACTAGTGCTATTGCATTCACTCAAAATCCAGTGTTGCATTCAAGAACAAAGCACATTGATGTCAGATATCATTTTATAAGAGATCATATTGAAAAGAAAGACATCACGTTGAAATACATCTCAACTGATAAGCAGTTAGCTGCTATATTCACAAAGCCTTTTATGTGAATCGAGGTTTGAAGAGCTCAAGAATGAGTTAGGGTTAATAGAACTGAGTTAAGATACTCAGAAGACTCAATTAGCAGAGAAAGAAGATGAGAAAATTGAAAAGAGCAAGTTTCACATTTCAGCCAAGTGAAACATCCCGGTTGGGAAGTCAACAGACGAGTTAGGCCGACAAACAGTAACATCATGGGAAGAGAGAATCAGAGTTGAGTCACTTTGGAAGTAAGCTGAATCATTTATGAGCTAAGTGACAAAAACGCAGTCGTTTTAAATGAGCCGGAATGTTTTTAAGAATGACATCAACGTAATAATGATCAGTACAAAATCTGCACAGTAAACCATATGATTGGATATAAATGCTGCGACATTTAATGTGGGGAAATTAATACGGTTTTGAAGGCTTCATCCAGACCGTTGATTTTGATCAACATTTTCAAATTCCAAAAAATTTTCCTTTCACGTCCCTTATATACGAAACTTCACTTTCTCTCTCCTCATGCAAACCTATTCATCTTCAGCAAAGAAAAGCTCATACTCTCTGCAACCTTGTTCGAAACCCTAGCTACTCAAGTTTATTTCTCGTGCTTTTAATCGGCCAAAAGCTCTGAAAATGGCAGCAAACCATGATTTTGCTTTGTTATCTGAGAAGATCCACACCGGTTCTTTGGTGGACTTCGTTGGTATGATCAAACAGGGCGTAGATGATGCCCTTGTGAAGAAGATAGCTGAGAAGATAGAAAAGTCCGGCCTGAAGGACTTTTTGACGATGCAGTTCACGCATACTTACCTGGAAGAGGTAGCCATGTTTTATGTGGACGCGGAGGTGCAGGACGATGAAATCTGTTCATCGATCCACAATAAGGTCATCAAAATAACTGTTAAGGACCTTGCTAAACGCTTTGCCTTTTTGCACCGAGGTCCAAGGATATCGGCCCGAGAAGGATGTCAACTTAGGCTGCGACTTGGAAGGAAATTGCCAAGCTGAGTTATTTGCGAAGAAGGGCGGCGTGTGTATACTGACCAAGAAGGAGTCTCTGAAGGAGGATTACCACAAACTGATGGACATCATGTCCAAGTGCGTGGACATGAAATTTGGAAGCTTTAATCAACTGTCGAAGACTAAGCTGATCGTGATGGTTGCGATCATGCAAGAAAAGAAGGTGAATTGGGCTGAGTTCGTCTTCAGCCGAATCTATCAAAACGTGATGAATAGGTCCTTCAAGGAAGATGGGACCTTTGGTTGCTCTTTGGGATATGGCCTTGTGATTGGCCATCTAATGGAGGGGAAGGGCATTGCATTGTGACATGGCAAGCCCTTCCATGCAAATAAGAAGATGTTTAAGGCGAATCATTCTAGAGCACAGAAGAAGGCTCATGCACGAAAGGCTGATATGAGTGAGGGGGAATCAACTGACCCTGCAGAAGATACGGCTGAGACCTCCCCAGATCTCTCTCCCAAGAAGACATCCAAGAATAGAGTTGCATCTTCTAAGCCTGCCCCTGCCCCAGCAGCTAAATCGAAGAAAGCCCCTGCCCCAGCAACCAAACGAAGAAAGCACATGCGCCCTCAGAAAAACCTAAAGCCCCTGCCCACGCAGCCGAGACACCTACCCCAATAGCCAAAACTAAAATCCCTGCCCACGTAGCCGAGTCACCTGCCCCAGCAGCCGAGATAGAGGAGGATCCCCAAATTCCTTCCCCTATCGTGAAGAAGAAGCGGACTCCCAAGTCCAGAAAGGCAGCTGCTTCTAAGAAAGGGGCACATGCCTTTACTATTGAATAGCCTATTGGAGTGGAACCAGAGATCCCATTGGTTGCCACTAAGCGGAGACGGTTGTTCAAGCAATCTGAGCTTGAGAAGACAGTCGAGTCCGATACTTAGCCGGAAAAGCAAGTTGAGACTACTGATGCTCAAGAAAAGTAGTCTCCAGAGATAGTGGATGCCCTGTAGAAAAATCGTGATGCCGATCGAGAGAAAATGGCCGAGAAATCAAGCAACTGAGATAATAGAGCCAATGCAAGAACATGTTATCTCAACTTCTCAGACATACGTTGTTGAGTCTGATGAGGAGCAAGGCCCATTAACCCCCATTCAGGAGATATGAGAGGATCATGATGATGACTTGATTATGTATTCTCCAGTTTACCCTGACATTCAGAGAAAATTAAGGGAATGGAGGCCATGGAAGTTGGATTACTCAAAGGCAACAGTTTGCTCATCCTGAGTACATTGAGGAGGAGGAAGAGCTACTCAGATTTCTTGGACATGCCACTGTCCATTTTGCTCTGAATGAAGAGAGCTGTATGGAAACCCTATGACTCATTAAGGAGGAAGAGAAGGAGAAAGATGAGAAGCAAGCCAGAGCCTTGGAGAAATCCAAGATGTGTGCGTTTACAGGAACACATGAGCACTTTCATGGGTTAACTGATAGTGATACGGAGGAGATGGAGCAAGCTATCAGGGAATCCAAAGCCGAGCACGAGCAAAGCCTTCTAGAAGGTCCAAGAGAGTCCTCCAAAGTCTCTACCAGGACTGATCCTTTGGGAGTGGTGCAGCTGATTGCAACGGATATTGCTGTAACCACGTCCCCCGTGCACTCACCTGATGGCTCTCAGGGAATTGACAATGAAGCTAGGACTTTGGGCCCCCAAGCCAACCCTTGAAGAAGGTGTTAACACACCTGCCCCTGCGGTTATACACTCAGAGGGAACAGAAGTCGCGTCTCAGGAGAAGAGTGACCCCATTGTCATTCATTCAGCTGGTGCGCCGGCGAAGGGGAAACTCTCTCTACCACATCAAGGTCGGAGGAAGCTGTGGAAGACAAAACATTGCAGTTTGGAGGCCAAGGTGAGAAAATCACAGAACAACAGAGTGACATTAACGACGCTCGAACAGTTGAGTCTGTCTCAGCTGAGATGTACACTGCTTTGCAGGCTGATGAAGTTGTTGTCGCAGCTAAGGCAAAGGAAGAAGAAACCCTGGGAGTTGAGACTCTGGGTCCTGAAAGTGCAATCCAAGGAGTTGAGACTCCGATGGATGCCACGGTCCAAGATAGTCGAAGGGATTGTAGAAGACCCTGAGACGGTTGAGACTGTCGAAGGGAATATCAAAGGCCCTACAACAGTTAAGACTGCTGGGGTAATGAAGGCCTAAGGGAGATTGAGACTTCCCTAGGTAAAGAGAAGATAGAACATAATATTCCTCAACCCAAAGGTGCTGCTGTAGAAGAGGAGATCAGCACCCTTCACGATTCCCAAGAGCATATCGATACTTCATTTTTGGGATCGGAGGATAAAGCTGGGTCGAAGGCTACTCGCTTAGAGTTTAGAAAGGCGTACGATACAACAAACTCCAAGCAAAATGCGACGAATAGCCAACTGGATTTCATCGTCAGTGGACTATTCCCTAGGCTAACCCTTAATTTTGGTGATGATGCCAAAAAGGGGGAAGATGAGGCCCTGAAGGGATTGAAGAAAGAAGAACTGAAGAAAGGAGGTGACAAAGCTAAGGGGGAAGGAAGTTCCAAAAATCTTCTTTTAAAATTGATGTATGTTGAAACCCCACAGCTTGGTGAAGTCACTGCCTCCATTCTCAGCAAGCTACCCAAGAACCTACCTATTGAAAGAGCTGAGGTGGCCATGGCAGATAATGACGTAGCTGAGAAACAAGAAGCTCGTGTTCATGAGATAATGAAGCAATATGGTGGTCCTCCAGCCGAAAAGGAATATGTTGCGATCAAACCCCCGAGAGACATTGCCATGCCTAATGATGGATCTGAACCAAGATCCATGGAGGAATTCAAAACTCTAGAATCAGAAGCTACTTTCAAGGAATGACTCTGCCGCAAGCCTGGGATTTGTATTGGGAAAAGGGATTGGATTTATGTCAATCAACTGATAAGCAGCAGACCTCCAGCTGTCACTTGGCTGGAAAGTCTAAGGCTCCAATACAGTACACTTCTAGAGGAAGGGGGAGTTGAGTCAGGAAGGGGAAGAAGTGGTGGTGGAAGAGGCTCTCAACCTCGACCAAAACCAAAAGACGTAGCATACGTAGATCGAGACAAGAAGGATCTTATATATTGGGTTGGATACGATCATCTTGCCAACCTAGAAGTTGCTAGAAAAAACACTAAAGCTCTTAGAAGGCAAGAAGCTGAGAATGAGAGGACTGCTCGCGAATGGGAAGAGAGGAAGCGGAGGGATGACCCTGCTGCTAGGCGAGCGTACAGAGGAAGAAAAGCGAGGAAGAAGAGAAGAAGAGGAGGAGGCCAGAGGATGACAGGAAGAGAGCTGGTCAAGAAGAGAGAAGAATGAAGCAGCAAAGGCGTTGAAGTGTGCTACGAACACCTTCATGTATTTTGATGTAAATACATTTGTGTAATTCTTCTGTAATAAGCTCAGTGAATTTCCCTGTAATTTTCACTTTGTATGTATCTTAGCTTAGATATGCAATGTATTGTCATGTTATATATAAAGCTCTGATACCTGTTGTAAACAGGTTTGTGAAGGACAAGAATGCTATGATCAATAAAATGATGATTTAAAGCATACATTCTTTGTTACTGCACTGCTTGTGTGTTTGCTATTTACTTATTAAATGTTTTAAGTTTTGGCATCATCAAAAAGGGGGAAATTGTTAGAAAATTTATTTGTTAGATTTTGATGATACCATGTAAAACTTAAACGAAGAAGTTGGCACCCCATTTTCCTTGTAACTTGTATTGTAATAGATAAGACTAAAAAGGCTTAGTTAAGTCAGCTATGTCAAAGATTACAAGAAGTCAACTGCAGACTGAATGAAGACTTTGTTGTGTGTCGGCTGAGTAAGGCCATGAAGGAAGTCAAGGACTCGACTGAAAGGAGAGTCAGCTGAGGAACAGCTGTGAGAAGTGTCAGTCAAGTCAACTCAAGAAGCCAAGTCTAACAGTTGGAGTGATAGCTGAGTCAATCCCATAATTGAAACTCAAGTCACTTAGGGTAAAGGCAGCAGTCAAGTCAAGACAACTGACTTAGATCCGTTGATTAAAGTCAAGAATATTACTCGATATAGTAATATGACAAGCTTCCAGTCTAAAAGTGTTTGGCCCAGAATTGTGCAAAAGGAATAAGCCAATGGGAAACACTGCACCTTGTGTCAGACACCTGCAATGCTAGAATGCAATTAAATACGAGGAAAGGTCAACATCACCAAGGCTGCAGACCAAGAAAAGACAAGCCAACGAACACAAAGTGATATTTGAAATTAGCCTATCTCTTCAATGGGTAAAATTTCAAATGGACACTATAAAAGGCTAAGGAAGCTATTGAGAAAAACTGACCTTGATTACCTGAACCACAAACGAACAAGCAATATTCAAACAAGCAATCTACAAATATTCTCATAGCACATCAAGCAATTCCTCAAGTCTTAAACTCGAAGAAACTCGATCCAACACAAGCTATGAAGGAGAGATAACTTCAACCAGTTGAAGAGAAAACTTTTGAAGAATCAAAGGGGTCTACTTTCCAAGTCAGGATTGTAGAAAGGTTCAAGGTCGAACCATTATCAAGTTTGTTGGAGGGCTTCGTGATCAAATCCAAGAACTTGAGAAGTGAGCTGAAGTAGCAAGGTAGCTTCCCTGTGAAGAAGTTGAGTCGCAAGAGAAGCCAGCTGTGTGATCAAGACTGTCTCCAGATTGATAACCGCTTGTAAACTGATCTGTTACATAGTGGATTCCTCCATGAGTTGGAGAAGAAAGGATTGTAAGAATTACCCCATCTTCAAACCTTTATAAAATATTTGTGTCATTTACTTTCAGCAATTTACATTTGTGCATATTCACTTTATATCTGCTGTTAGTTTATATTTGCTATCCAACTGATAAATAACCAAGTGCTAAAAATCAAGTGTTAAAAAAAAGCTTAAATCAAATCAAAGGGTGTTAAGTCTTCCGCTGATAAAAACCAAATCAGCCAAGTTAAGTATTTGGCTTAAGCAGCCGAGTTATACTATCAACAACTCTATCGAGTCTGTTGAGTGGGTAACTTAGTTGAATAGTCAACTTAGTTGTCCCCCAAGGACACAACTGTTTGGGTCAACTCTGTTGAATATTTTAAAAGGACTAAAATCGAAAATTTGGTAAGGTTTATTCAACCTCCCCTTCTAAACCTTACACCACACCCCTTGGTACTTACATGTTGGGATTGATCTTGATGACTTGAATTCATCATTTTGTTCTTTCATTCTTCAATTCTTCACAAGTTCTTTGAAAATACCAAAAAAAGCTGTCAAGATTGTGGTCTTCTTTGCATTGAATCCCATGGCATTATTAGTATTTTCACTCCTTTGTGAGGAAAGTATTCCGGCAGAAAAGAATTTCTTACTTAAAGTTGTGCACCATTTGTCCTTTAGTTCATACAATCGTTTGAACCATGTTTGTTCCTCCAATCTATATGTAGAAATCATGTTACTCCAACAAGTTTCAAACTCAGATTCGTCGTTACATCCTGATAAGCATTTCCTAAATGCATTTTTAAATGAATTGTTTCTCTTCAACTGTCCAAACCTGCTCACAGCATTTTGGTAAAGATGCCATTGGCATAGTCTATGCTTTGTCCCAGGGAAAACCTACATGAAAGTACTGACATAGTTAAAGTAACACCTTTTCGCTTACAAGTATCTATCTTAGAAAATAAAGTATCATAATTGTTTAAACAGGCACAGAGCAGAAAGACAGATGTTAAAGACCACAAAAAATCATGACAAAATAGAAGAACAGTTTTATGCTTTAAAGTATCTATTTGTTGAGTTAAAGTATCATACCTTTTCTATTGCATTGGAAATTACTTGGTCTTGATCTGTGAATATAGTGATAGGACACTTCCATCCCATGAATTTCTTGAAAACCTCAAAAAGCCACTCAAATGATTCAGATTTTTCATTCGATAAAAATGCACAACCAAACATCACATTTTTCCAATGATTATTGATGCCAACAAATGGAGCACAAATCAAATTGTATCTATGTGTACGATATGTGGTGTCAAATACTACGACATCTCCAAATATCTCGTAATCTTCTCTCATCATTGAGTCTCTCCAAAAACCGTTGCTTAATTTGTCCATATCATCTAATTTAACTCTAAAATAAAAGTTATCCTCCTCGGATTGCCGTTCATACAACATTTCAACTGATGTATGTGCATCCCCACCTTCTATTTCTTTCAGTTTCACACAATTTACAAAATTCAGATGATCTTTGATAGTGTGTCCAACACTTTCATCCCCACCTGCTTCATGTGCCATATACCGATAAGAATATATTGGTCTCATTTCGGAAGAAACCATATCTTCTATGACTTTTCCATTTTCACTTGTAATTTTTCTTTCAGCGCGATGAAAATGGCTCCACTCTTCCTAGTAAGTGGATGATTGTGTTCTATAATATGACTCAAACTCTCATAAAGGCATTCTTCATTTAGTTTCACTCTCATTGTAGCATTACATCCTGTATAACAAGAAAATCTTTATTTTTTTAATTGTTGGAGTTTATTCTCAAATTTTCCGATCTCTTAAACCCCTTGCAAGAGCAGACAAAGTATTTCTCCAGCACAAGTCCATTAGATTGTGTTCTAGTTGTTGCTTTGCGAACACTAAATCCTAGTTTACGACTATGATCGCAATACAATTTATGCATATCATCAATTGTCTTCCTTTTAATCCCAACCAGAGAACTAGATATATCCACAATGTCGTTCATGTATTTTGGGAATATTTCAATGAAACACAGTACATGTTAAAACATAAAGGATACTTTTTTATTAAAATGTAATACTTTTGCATTAATATCTAATACCTTTCTCCACTGGTTCTGTACTCTGTTCAATAGTATCCGCAACATTTATATATTCATCTTCAATGATTTCTATTTGTTCTTCATCACTAGAAACAACAACTACTGAATCCAATTTTTCACCTATAAGTAGAAAAAATGAATAAAATATAGTATTAATAAATACGATAAAAAATATGTAGGTGAATATTTTTGAATATGTTAATATAAGTTGTTAATGTTCAAAAGTAACATGTTTATTGTTGTAGATAAGTTCCACTATTTTTTACTAACAAGCGTCGTTTTTTGCTTTGTAAATTTCAAAATATTCTCGTATCACTTTTCATTCCAAAAGTATCGTATTTAAATTCAAAAGTATCATTATTTGGCTGATTAGTATCACCGTTACATCAAAAAGTATGGATCATGTAACATAACTTAGTGCATTACCTTCCTGAATGAGTAAATCGTTTCCATCTTCATTCTCCATTGCAGAAATCGTCTTTGTAATCAATATTTATTGTTGAATATAGCAATAAGTAATGCTTTTTCGTAGAAGTTTTGTATGTATATAAAATCGAACTGGACTGGAGCTTCAAGAAAGTGAAAATTTCATAGAAGGTCGAACTTTTGATTTTTGGAGATGGAAGAAGGTCGAACTTGCAAAGAATATGAAATTTTTGAACAGCTTTTACGTCTTTGTTAAAGAAATTGCTGTTAAAATTGCAGAAATTTTAATGAAGATCTCGAGTTTTGGAGCAGGGGGGAGGATGATGACTGGTTTGTTCAATATTAGATTTGAGTTGTGGGTGCGTCGACTAGGGATGGGGTCCATGTGTGGGCCAGGTGTGTGCGAATTGGGCAAGGGGTTATTGGGCCCAGCGTGTTATGTCTTAGATTTAGCTGTAATTTTTATTTTTTTATAATACTGACTGGATCTGGCTAGATCCAACAGGTTGGGGCGGGCGAGCAGGCGGTTGTAGGATCCATAAGACGGTCCTACAAGAGACCATCTCTTTGGTATAAGCTTACTTCCAGTATTGCAAGGACTTTTATGAGGTCAACAAATATATATATATATATATATATATATTAATATCCACACGTGTGGTAATTGTTAAAAGTTTGGAAAATTTTTTTATTAATAAATTTCACAATGCAACTTTAAGTAATGTAAATTAATAGAAACGAATTTTAGCTTAGCTTGATATGGCTAAATCCAAACCAGTGAGGAGATTACACGTCACATAAGAAAATTTGCACACTTGATACTAAAGCTAGTTTGATTTAAAAAAAAAAAGTTCTCCCTAATAGATGAAATAATTTGGTTAGAATATGATTTACTCTGTTGCATAGTACATTAAATATGCATCAGATGAGACTCCGCGCAATGCACGGACTGTATATATGTGATGTCTCGGTTTTGTAATGTGACATGTGTATTTTTCTAATATTTCTATTAATTCTATCCCCGACAATGTAATAATCTTAGAATAACATCAGAAAATATGCATGAACTATTTAATATATTTTTATTGATGAAGTCAAAAAAAATACCGTACTTTAGAATTTGGAAAAATACATTCAAGACAATGTATTTGTGTTCGATATTCAAAATTGATTTTTCATAAAAACCGTACAAGGCATAACTTCATTGTCCATTGTATTTTGGTCATGTTTAGATCCTTAATAATTGTCAAGATTGGTGCCATATATTTTTTTCAAGGTTGTAGAAGTAATTTGGATGCAATTTTATTTTCGAAAGCTATTCGTTTATGTAAATTGAGATGCAACTAGAATAAGTATTTTTAATTATATATAATCAACTTAAATACATTTCTATATAATTATGAAGAAATTACGCAACCAAATAATAACTATACATATATTACAATTATAAATAGTCAAAATACATGAATATACCCAAATGCATAATTTTTAAAGTTCATTACAAAATAAAACTTTGAGTAAATATATCTTATATTTTTTAATTTTTTTATATTTTATATATACAATATGGATGTCAAATTAAAGATTGTAAAAAAACGATTAATTTGATATATTATACGTCAAAAATAGATCAAAACATAAAAAGCTATTATTTTTTAAAAAAAATTATAATAATTAATATTGTACACACATATAGATTTGAAAAGCTAATTTTTATATAATGCATTGTTATTACATATATACTTTCAAAATCAATTTACAAATTACCAAAATTAATATTAAGTGCTGAATTATATTTTACTTTTTGGAGAAGATAAAAACTCCTGTCAGACAGTCTAACTGACCAAATTCCGTTAGATGAATCCCAAAAATGACTTGGTGGTGTTTTTGTAATATTCAGAGATTGATGTTAGCGGTCCTTCTGAAAAGTATTACCAGTTCTTCTGAAACTATTAATACATAATTCACTTGAAAGTATTAGTTTTTGTAATATTGGACAATGATAAGTATTAAGTTTTCATCTTAGAAATATTACTAGTCCATCTGAAAAGTATTAGTACGTAGTTCACTTGAAAGTATTAGTTTTTCTAATATTGGATAGTGATATAGTATCACGAGAATGCTGAAAAGTAGGGATGTATGGATGTGTTTCCAAGTCCAATTTCTAGTTTATAGTGTTGGAAAATGAATTTTCAAACTTTATTGGTTTTCGTGTGAGAATTGAGAATATAATTGGTGTGTTGTTTGAATTTCTGTTTAGAAATGAAAATATGTTTGGTTATAGTATTTTTGACATCGATTTGCGTGATTGTAGTGTATTTTCACATAGATTTGCGTGATTGTGGTGAAAACTTGTTTGGTTGTATTTTCAAAAGAATCTTTCCATAAAAAATGAAAACTGAAAATGACTTTATTTCTATTGAGAATTTCTTAAACAAACATAAATTCAGTTTCTGGAATAGTTGGAAATTGGAAAACTGCATTTGGAAACAATTCCATACATACCCCTAGGTTTCATCTAAGAGGTATTACTAGTCCTTCTGAAAAGTATTAGTAACGTCGTTCACTTGAAAATATTTAATAGTCTCCCTAAAATGTAATAGGTTTTTCCGTCAAATTATTAGTAATCCACGCGAAACGTATTAGTAGTGCCCATAAAAAATATCAATTTTTCTCCTGAAAGATTTTTAGTAGTTATCCTGAAAAGTATTAGTTTTTCCTAGAAAAAGTATGAGTAATCCCCTGGAATGCTACAAAGTCGATTCAGCCAAATCATCAAACACTTGGATGACATAGCTGAATTAGTTTATACCAAATTCAAAGTAAGATAAAAGAAGACTGACCAAGAACCTAAAATCCCAAGAAGATGACACACATCTGGGGTTTTAGTCGAAAGGGGTCATTCCACCCAAGGTATTAGCCTGGTGAGACTATCCCATCCGGGTTCTTAGCGCGAAGATGTTGATTACTAGGACCTCTTATGATGAGGCCCATCACATCCTGGTTCTTAGCCTAAAGAGGTCATCCCACCTAGGGTCTTAGCCAGGTGAGGTCATCCCCTCTAGGGTCTTAGCCGGAGAAGGTAAATTACTAGCACCTCTTATGAGGAGGTCCCTCCCATGCCAGGTCTTAGACATGTGCGGTCATCCCACCCGGGGTCTAAGCTAGGTGAGGCCATCCGCTCCAAGGTCTTAGTCGGGGGAGGTTATTTATGAGGACCCCATGACGAGGCCCCTCCCTTTTAGAGATGTAGTCGGGAAGATGGGGTTTATTAAGGAAAACGTCTAACTGGTCATTTACCATGGCCATATGTGGCCATTAATTGCGCTCTGGCCATTAACTGCATTTATCACAACAAAGTAGAAAACATGAAAGCATTTTTATTCATTATAATGAAAAAGTTTACGCCCTGTGAGCCGAAACATGACTGAAATAAATAAAATAAAAATGTTTAATTCTTCCGAGGTGAATAACCGGTCAGGCATAATATTTCCATAGGTTGTCGAAATTCCATGTGCGAGGGACGCTCTTTCCATCTAGATGTTGTAATTTGTAGGATCCTAGCTTCACCAATTCAACTACCTTGTACAGCCCTTTCTAATTAGGGTCCAATTTTCCGACAAGTCTGGAGCTCCAACTTTTCTCAACACGAGGTCTCTCACTTGAATGTCCTGGGGTTGCAGCCGAGAGTTTTAAGCTTTAACCACCCTTCTTTTGTAAACCTCGAATCTGATGAAGGCCTTATCCCTGATTTCTTCGATCAGGTCTATGTTGATCGTCATGTTGCCCTCATTCTGGCCTGGAGAGTGGTTTGTCACCCTTAAGCTTGGGTCTCCTATTTCCGCAGGGATGACTGCTTCAGCTCCATAAGCCAGATTGAATGGAGATTCACCTGTGGCTATTCGGGGTGTTGTCCAGTACGCCCACAACACAACTGGGAGTTCTTCTACCTATTTTCCTTTAGCTGCTCCCAACCTAGCCTTTATATGATGGAGTATGGTGCGGTTAGTCACTTTGGCTTGCCCATTAGCTCTGGGGTTCCTGACCGATGTGAAGAATTGCTTGATCATTTTCTCCCGATACCATTATCTTAGCTTTGCTCCTTGGAATTGAGTTCCGTTGTCGGATACCGGTGCTTCTGTGGGTAGATGTGTGATTGTCGTATGCTCTTGGCATGGGCGACAATTTCTCACCAATACCTTGGCATCTTTCAAAAGAGTTGGCCAAAAGTATCCTAGTCTCAAGGTCTTCGTAGCTAGTGCCCATCCTCTTGAATGGTTGCCACAGTTTTCTTCATGAATTTCCCGAAGTACGTAATGGGCTTCCTCGGGAGCTAGACACTTAAAATATGGCTGGGAGAATTATTTTTTGCACAATTCTTCATCTATCATCACAAAGCGAGAAGTTTTGTTATTTTCGATGTGTTCAAATTCAGCCAGGATTTTCGGGATCCTATTGAAGATGTAGACTCGGGAGATTCGTTAAAATCTTGGAGTAAAGGGTCAAAGAAATTCTTGCAATAATATTCTCAGCAATTCTTTTTGGAACAAATAGTTGCTTATTAGTCTGAACCACAAGCTGTATCCACCGGCAGATTTCTTCCTTTTTTTTGTTTCTTTCTCCAGACATATTTACGAGGAGGTGGGTTATTCTAACGTCGAGGTGGCCTAGGAAAATGGTTTAGGCAGGAAAATGTTTAGCACACCATTTATAAGTGACTCGCTTATTGTATATATAAAGATTCGTGGTTCAATATTATTCTAAAAAGTTGGGAAGATTTCACGGAAACAATATTTTTGGCATAACAATATTTCTTGTAATATTCCAAATTAATTCAAGTAATTTAATGTATGAAAACATTTATTTATTCAAAAAAACTAAAGAAAAGAAGTTGGCATCGAGCAGTATTTATCTTCTATCTTATGTTATTATGGCCCTTTGGGAATATGAAAAAAAAAATAAAAAAAAAACAAGAAGATATATCTTACATCAATGAAAGACATAAAACACAAGTATGTCTGGAACTCTAGCAGTCTAGCATCTTAATTAAACCTTTCAAAAAAATAAAAAAAGGCATCTTATTTAAAAGTATCAAGTTTAACCCACACTGGTATGCAATATTCCCAAAAGTTCATACCATTGGATCCCTCTAAATTTCCCATAAATATTATCACAGAGTAATTCAGGAATCAGGAAGAGCTTCCCAAGTAAAAATAGGCCCAATTAGAAGTGAAAATCAACTGTATCATTAACCCACTTCCTTGAAAAGAAAAAGAAAAAAACAAAAGGAAGAAGAAGAAGAATTGAAAAAGAAATAATAAAAAGAAGAAATAATATAAATAGGCTAAATAGCCAATCCAAGTAAAAAATTACATGTAGTCTACTGTTCTAAACTTGGCTTCATCCACAAATAGAAATACATAAAAAAATAAATAAAAGAAAAGGCCTCACAAAACTTCAAATTCAGCCCCGATCGGAAGGTGATCACTTGGATGAAAATAATTCGGTAAACCGCCACTTAAATCGGACGATTCTATTCCTGGAAGCTCAAGATAGCTAACTGGTTTTATATCTCCTGATGGGGAAAAGAAGATGTAGTCGAGAGTACCTGTAAAACCAGGGGTGCAGTTTGTGAACTCCGGTTCACCTTTTGTGTACGCATACAAACTTGACAATGGAATTGGCAGATCATCCACGGTCTCTGGCCCCATCGAGTTGGTGCCTGAGACTAGATATTGATACACCTGAAATTGTTTGAAGCATTTTTATGATTAACAAAAGAAAAAAAAAATATCACTACTGAATATACTGTCAAAAATCAGAGGGCTATTGGAAGAGCATTCCTATACATGCTGCATGGAAATAGAAGTATATTAAACAGCAAGATAAGAGTAGATTTTATGAATGTGGCATGATGCCTTGCTGAAACGCGTGTATAGTATATATAGTTACGTTTTTCTGATTACAGCTTCTTGATAAAATTTTGTGTGAAAACATAGCAACCTCAAGAATCTTCAAAGAGAGTGTTTGCACAACACGCACGGTTTTATATGAATCGCTTTTTAGTGTTTGCAAATGCCACTTTTTGTTTTTGCTTTTGTTTCATTTAATCAAAATCTAAAAGATGGAGTTGAGGTGTTTCTGATTTTGGATAAGTGCTTTTGTTATTTTTTTAAATAAGAAGTTGTTTATTTTTTACATTCTTATCATCAAATTTTAATCATAATCCAAATTTGCCCTTTCTCTTCCTAAATACTCATATCATTCATTCATGAGTATTTTTGCCTTCCTATTTAGAAGCTAATTTTAAGGTGTTTTTCCCAAACAACTTTGATTTTTCTAGCTATTAGATTCTATCTGCAAACACTACGATTCTGATTCTCAACTACTTACATTTCCCACCACAACAATCACTTCTTTAAAAAAAGTATTTGCAAACACTCCCAAGTATTATTATGTTGCTCCTATGGCATTATAACCGGGATTCACATAATAATTTGCAACTTTATGGAAAAGCCTAGGGGTGGGCATCGGGTCGGGTAGTCGGGTAGTCGGGTCGGGTACCCGAAAAAATCGGGTAGCTATTTTGGGTACCCGAACCCTACCCGAAAAAATCGGGTACCCGACTTTTCGGGTACCCGAAAAAATCGGGTACCCGCGGGTATTATTTTCGGGCTTTTTTTTTTTTTTTTTTAAAGAAAAATTGGCTATCTTTTAATTTATATCTTAATTAATGATAATACAACTAAACAGGAAACTCAATAATTAACAAGCAACTAAACAGGAAACTTAATAATCATTTGCACCTCCACGCGGCTCGCCCTCCATCCAGTATCATTATTTGTTTCTTTGTTTTTGTGTTAGTTTGATATGAGATATCATTAGTTAGTTTTGTTCTATTAGTTTGCTTACTTATTGTGGGTGTTTTTTAGGGATTTACACAACTATCTTTCGCATCTCAGCATATTTCTGGCATTTGACAGCATATTACCTGGTGGCCGGTGGGAGGAGCGACGGCCGTGGAGCAGCGGACGCCGTCCGCTGGAGGATGGAGGGCGAGTGGCGAGCGGCGAGCGGCGAGCGGCTGCAGCTATGGAGTGTGACAGAGAGATGAGTTGTGGACTGGTAGGCGATGGTGAGCGAGAGCGACGGTGGGCGAGGGGCGAGTGGTGAACGACGGTGGCTAGACTTGTGAGAGAGAGAGAGAGCGGCTGAAAGTCTGAAACAATGTTGAATTGTTGATTGTTGAGTGTTTGACACTTTGACAGTTTGACCTAATGACTTGTGATTTGGGATTTTTTTGTGTATTAATATATCGGGTACCCGATACCCGGTCGGGTATTTTTCCAATACCCGACCCCCGACCCGAATTTTTATATGTCGGGTACCGGGTACCCGATACCCGTAATTTTACATAAAATACCCGACCCGATCGGGTATTACCCGATCGGGTCGGGTCGGGTACCCGATACCCGAATCCGAATGTCCACCCCTAGAAAAGCCTATGGCCACATCTGAAATTTCACCACCTTCTTTATTGATTTAATCAAAAGTTTGTATACTATGTTACTTAACCAACTAATATCTCTTCCCTAATCCAGTGTTAATGAAAATTATGCTCGCAAGAATATTTAAAATACCAACTGACCAGATCACCAGGGACTGAATTGAAGTCACCAGCAACCATTATTGAAGGTGAGCAATCAAATTTATTTGAGACGAGCTTTTTGAATCCAGCTAGACGTGAAAGCAAATATTTAGCCTGTGCAATTTTTACATCAGCCCATTCGGGATCCCTGTCGAAGATTTGGATTCATATGGCTCAGAAATTCGGCAGATTAATCTATTCAATTTGACAATTTGTAGCTAATATAGTAAGGTTTTTTCCCCTAAAAAGGGTAAACCCTGTGTAAAGCAGTACAAAACAACCACCTTTAACCTAAAAACAAAACTATTAAAAAATCTCATCTTGGACAAGTATATTTTAGCATGGATGATAAGATAGAAAAAAAAAAAGGAAAGAAAGAGAGACCACCTTACCAATATAGATGAGTGTTTGCGATAATAAGATGATGACAGGAAGGATTCTTAAGTCTAAAGGCAGCCATGATTCCTACACAATCACGCTTTAATCTTACACGAGGATCATTTGGATCTCCACGATCCCCTTGACTGTCTTTCAGCTCTAAATCTGAAAATGAGATGGTAACATATAGATTTTCATGTAACATCACATGTGTAATACGAGCAAACTTAGAGGTTTATAACCGTGCACAAGAGAAACTGCTAAATGACAGTGGTATATGTTATTCTTGAAATACTTAAAGGAAAAAAGTAAAAAGTGAGTTGTGAAGTCCTAATATATCTGACACAGTCCTATATTCCATATTTGAATCCTAGTAAAACTTTTTTTACACTTATTTTATTGTTGATAATTTTGGATTTTGCTTTATTTTTCTAGTTCTTGTAGCACCAATGTAGGAAGCCCCTTCCAGAGTTCAAATCAATATTCATTAACAACAATAAATTAGAAAATGAAAGAATATATAAAACGTTACCAAGTCTGGCCAGATCATAAAGTTTTCTTTTAACTATTTCATGCTAAGGGCGGGCTAACAAAAGACTTGAAGATTTTTTTCAAAGGCTTCCATAACTAGAAACAGATTGATACTTCTGTGATACGATCCCACATCGGGTCCACAAGGAATTCTGGATTGATACTTAAAGTGGGGTCAAACCTCCACTCTTGAGTTAGCTTTTGTGGTGGAGTGAGGACCTACCTCTTTTATCTTTTAAGAACTTAACTTCAAAAAAGTCTTATGCATTTTAAAATATTCCTCAAATTCATATAGCTTCATGTAGTCTCATAAACCATACTATCCCTGCAAGGAAAAACTCTTTAAGTGCCCAACATGATGATGAAAGCAAACAGTATCATTTTGAGACAAGCACAAGCAAACCTAGAAGCTTACTACACCAAACACACAGGAAATCATACGGGAAAGAGCACAAAGAAAAAGACAAACAAAAGCAATCATTTTGACAAAGTTACCAGCTTTTGGTTCCTTCTTATTTCCACCAACTAGCAATTTGTCGCTGTTATCCATGGATGAGGTTTTTCCATCTTCAACTGTGTCCACCAGATCATTGTAGTCTATTTTCTCTTCTATAACAAGCTCTGCACTAATTAGAATATCAGACAAGTTTTAGATCAATGGGATTAGGACATGTTATGCTTTATGGCAAAGACTTACTACTGCATGTTACTTGAAAACAAAATTTAAAAAATCTATGTGTATGAATCTATGTACAAAAGCGTATGAAAAGAACTAATTATGACCATAAACTCATTCTCCATTATAAGCCTCTTGAATTGTTTTAGATGAACATAAAGTTTATCAGATGTCAATACACAGTAATTCATTCATATTTCAAAACTTTAACATAAAGAAGTTAAAAGTTCTAACTACTTGACCAATTTCTAGGATCATGCCTATTACAGAGTAACACAATTTGAGAACAATTTCAAATTTATAAGGGAAGAAAAAGAACTAGCATACTTGTTTTGTTTATAAAAGATCCCACATCCGTCACGTTTTCTCCCACTTCTTTGAATGTAGATACTTGCATAGCCAAGGCTCTCCACATTCTTTTTATAGAAGGTATCATACTCATCTACTTCCTGCTATGTATCAATTCTTTAAAATAGAGAAGAATGGAAATTGTGGATGACAAAGAATGAAAAATGAAATTAAAAGGATCAAATCTATTTAAATGTCAAAAACAGAAGGGACAAAGTGAGACACCTGTAGACAAAGAAAATCTGCCTCAAGGTTCTTAAGAACGGTTAAAATGGCTTGTGAACGAGCTTTCCACCTACACATGCACTTATTAGATGTAAATTTCTAAGACAACCAATCACATGTAAATTTCCGTAAAATTGCTCCCTAAAGAATGTTAAAAGGGTGCTTTGAATTATGAGCAATTCTTGTTCCTTTCTTAAGATGTTATGCAAATCTTTATGCTTTGCCTTGGATTGATGACAACGCAAGAAAATATACTTTGGATATGGAATTATCTAAGGTATTGTATTTCCATTTATAAATATATGAAGGTGTCATTCATTGAATGAATGAATGTGACAACAAAGAGAGATAAATTGAGAGTTCGGAGATAATTGGGAGAACATTTAATTAAGTGAATATTGAGATTATTTTCTTAGGGTGTTTGGATTAATTAGAAATATATTCTCTAATTATTGTAAACTCTCAATTGTTATTTCTGTTATAATTGAAACCGCTCCTCTGCTCGTGGACATATTGTGTCGCATATTTCTCTCAATTAGTTCGGAGACACTTGTGTCGCATATTTTTGCAACATTAACTGTCTCAATTTTGTCATCCAATATAAATAGATGTATCAATTGATCATGTTGTCGGTCTAACAAACTGGTATCACATCAACGTTAGGAAGTCCGAAGACGTCGGTGGGGGCTCGAGAAGAATTATCTTTTCTATTTAACAACCTGCTCACCCTGCTCTAACGGTGGAATACCGATGAATTTAGTGTAAATTTTAATTTTTGGTATGCGAATCTGTTGGCATTCTGTAACTAATTACCGACAAATGTCACGAAAGATAGGGACGACAATTTACAGTGGATGCAACCAAATCGGATTCTTCTCCTTCTTCTGGTTCGTCTTCATATTAAAAAAATACAGTTTCTCATAATTACATTAAAAAATACAGTTTGTTAGGTTGATAGCAGGATCAATTGATACAACTATTTATATAAGACGACAAAATTGAGACTATAAATGTGGCATAAATAAGTGACACAAGAATTTACGTGGTTCGGCTAGTAATAAGCTTACGTCAACTGGCAGAGGAGCAATTTCATTTATAACAGAAACAACAATTGAGAGTTAACAATAATTAGAGAATATATTTCTAATTAATCCTAACACCACAAGAAAATAATCTCACTATTCACTTAATAGAATGTTCCTCCAAGTGTTTGCCCACCCTCAATTTTATCTCTCTCTTTGTTGTTGCGTTCAATGAACAACATCATCATATATTTATAGATGGAAATCACAATTCCTTATCCAAAATATATTTCTTACTTTAACATCAATAAAAAAAAAAAAAAAACTCTTGCATTGTCATCAATCCAAGACAAGGCATAAAGATTTGCATAACATCTAAAGAAAGGAACAAGGATTGCTCATAAATCAAGGCACCATTTTAATAAATTTCCACATTGACTTAAATTTCATCCACATTTGATATGATAGGCACGCTCCCCACTCAATTTGTAACAACACCAATCACATCTAAACAATGCTTGAACTTGACATTCAGAAGAGGCTTTGTCAGCATATTTGCATAAGAGAGATAAGAATTATCTAAGGTAGTGTAATTTTCATCTATAAATATATGATGGAATTATTCATTGAATGTGACAACAAAAAGAGAGATAAAATAGAGAATTGGGAAATACTTGGGAGACATTCTATTAAATGAATAGTGAGATTATTTTGTTGAGGTGTTGGGATAAATTAGAAATATATCTCTAATTGTTGTACACTCTAAACTGTTATTTCTGTTATTGTTGAAATTGCTCCTCTACGTGTGGACATAGGCTTGTTACTAGCCGAACCACGTAAATTCTTGTGTCGCTTATTTTTGCCACATTTACTGCGTCAATTTTGTCGTCCAATACAAATAGATGTATTAATTGATTCTGCTGCCAGCCTAACAAAGGATATGTATACATAGACGGAGTTGCGTTGTATAAGGTTGGATGTGTATCTTTATACAAGTGGAACAAATAAAGCAATTAAAACCCAATGAAACAAGATTTGCATATTGCTTTTGCCCCTTAAATGAAGGGTATTACTGCATAACATGCATCAGAGACGACTACAACATGCAAATAATGCAAAGCAAATGAAGCAATTTAATCAAATCAAGAAATCATTGAGCTGTTAAGCAGCATTTTTTTCCATGTAAATTATATTTAGTGGAAGAGTTAAAAGACATAAGTTCCTCCATTAATCAAAAGATTCATTAGAGCACATACTTGAGAGACGGTGCAGGTGAGTGTGGAAAGTAAGCACTTTTCACGTATGCCTGAAAATATGACAATTAACTAATTAAAGTTAATAGAAAAAACCTACCAACTTCCAGTAGCCCAGGAAAATAAGAGAGATATAAGATGCAAGATGTCGTAAGCAATAAAGTTAACATCCTACAAACTCTTTCAAAGACTATCGAATTCATGCATCATGATAGAAAGCAGGGAACTTAAAAGGACAAGTAAAGAGAAATTTCAGCAACACGCTAAGGGTAAGTTTGGTTTCAATTTTATAACCTGTCTATATGAGTATATGGTTCCACAAGTCCAGAATCAATGAAAACATCAATGGCCTATTTTGCTTGTCCGATGCTCTGAAAAGTGTGTTGTCAGAATTAATGAAAACATCAATGACCTATTCTGAACACACACACACAAAAAAGAAAAAAAAAAGTGTTTGAAATAGTTAGAAGAAACTTTCTAGAAAACCATGTTGAACTATTCTCGTTACTCTTGTCAATTTTCTGGAAATTCATCATCCATCGAAGGCCCAACGATAGGGATCAAATTTGAAAGTTTTGGATAATTATCGAAAAGGAGATATTCTAATGCATTGAGAACAGGTGAGTTCCAATATGCCAAATACTAGAAAACTAAGGCAGTCCACCAACCACACTAACAACAGAACGTTATGTGCATATATTCACCTTATGGACTAATGACTAATCAAGAAATGGACTCAAACAAACAAACACAAAAAGAATCTTCACCTTCCAAGCAACATGAATACCTTATTGGTTTAACTAAAATTTTCAATTGCTAAAATCCAAAGTCTTTTCAAATTTCGATTACAGTTGAATCTATTCATCATCAGCTAATAATAGCAAAGAAACAACAACCTTCTCAACGACAACTGTGTCAAATAAATTGTTGTCTTCCATAATGAAATTTAACAGAACCTAATGCAGTTAAAATAAATGACAAAAACAGAGAGTAAAAGAACCATTAACTTAGACCAGATTTAGCTAGTAGAACAAGAAATAGAATAGCTTTTTACCTGAGCCAGAATATTATAGGATACAAGACGGAATTTGAAGGCTGTAACATTGGGCATAAGGTAAATCAGGGATGAGCAAGTTTGTTAAAATTGCAGCTCAAGCAAGAGGAAAAAAGAAATTTGGGAGAGAAAACATTCAGCTGATATTATTCATATTCAGTTATCACACAATAAATGTGATACAAGCCCCTATTTATAAGTCCCGCCAATATTCAAACTAGAAAGAAAAAAGTCACTGCAAGAAAACGTAATACAGGAAAGCACGACTCTAGTTATATACTCTAACACCCCCTCCTCAAGTTGGCAGTTGGTGAACATCCAACATGCCCAACTTGGACAGTAAAGTATAAAAAAGAGAAGGCCCTAAAGATTTTGTAAGGATGTCAGCACGCTGAAGAGAGGAAGACACCTTAGTAGGGAGGATGAAACCAGCTTTAAATTGGTCACGAACCAAGTGACAATCGATCTCTAGATGTTTAGTACGTTCATGGAAAACGGGATTAGCGACGATGTGCAATGCAGCCTGATTGTCGCAGAATAAAGGAATGGGAGTCACCAAAGAAATCTGTAGATCAGTGGCCAAATAGGAAAGCCACAACAACTCACAAACAGTTGCACCCAAGGCTCGGTACTCCGCCTCAGCAGAGGAGCGAGATACAGTGGTCTGCTTTTTAGTTTTCCACGAAAGGAGAGAATCACCCAAGAAAATACAAAAGCCCGTAAGAGACCGCCGACTATCAGGACAACTCCCCCAATCGGCATCGCAATAAGCAGTCAAAGTAAAATCAGAGGTAGAAGAGTAATGAAGACCCTTGGAAGGGCAGCCCTTCAAGTAGCGCAAGAGATGGAGCGCAGCATCCCAATGAGATGAATATGGATCATTAACAAATTGACTGAGTTGTTGCACGGAGTAAGTAACATCAGGCCGAGTGAGATTTAAGTACAAGAGCCGGCCAACCAACCTATGATAAGGTTCCCCATCCTGTAAAGGAACACCAGATTTACCCTGCAGCTTTAGCCCCGGAGGAAAGGGTGTAGAAGCTGGTTTGCAACCAAGCATTCCCAAATCCGACAAAATATCCAGAATGTACTTCCGCTGGTTTAAACAAGTGCCATCAACACTACGGGCAATTTCCAAACCAAGGAAATATTTAGCTCTGATACCATGTTAAAATTGCAGCTCAAGCAAGAGGAAAAAAGAAATTTGGGAGAGAAAACATTCAGCTGATATTATTCATATTCAGTTATCACACAATAAATGTGATACAAGCCCCTATTTATAAGTCCCGCCAATATTCAAACTAGAAAGAAAAAATCACTGCAAGAAAACGTAATACAGGAAAGCACGACTCTAGTTATATACTCTAACAAAGTTCCAGATATTATTCTTTAAAAAATGATTAAAGAAGGGAAGAAAACTCTTAACAGAAGAAAGAGAAAAGAGCATTCTACACACCAGCATCTTTACTGATTGAAGTAACTTCGCTCTGCTCGACCGGAACAAATTTTCGACATAGTGGTCCTGGAGTTGTACTCATCTTGCTGTAACAAGCTACTCTGTAGATCAAAGAAATTCAGGTGTGACAAATATTAGAAAAAGAAGGTAAACACCTGTAAGACTCTAAACCACCACATAATTTCCTATTAGGTAATCGAAGTAATCCATTAAATTTATTGATAAACACCTAGAAGAAGATACTTCAAAAATTATCTGAAGTAGATACTTCATAATGTCCAACGCTAACATTCTGCCCTTTTATTTATTCATTTCCCGGTCATTCCATAAGCAGAATTTATGTGTTTGTTAAAGATAACATCAATTCATAAGAACCGCAGCAATAAACTTATGGAGCCAGGAGCCAGTAAAAATCATTCACAATATAGAAACATGCAACTTTGAATTTGCGCAAAAAATCATTATTCTCCTATGCATAAAGTGTCAGTTTTGTGCGTGTGAGTGTGTGAGTGTGTGTGCAGATACATAATAATCTTATGCTAGAAATGTAGTACCTTGATCCAGGAGCAAAGAAAGAGAACCGGAGCATTGGCCTTCTGAAGTTGTTAGCAGAGTCCCAAAATACTAAAGCAGCTTCTCTTGTGAAACGGCGATACTGTACTGGGAATTCCGCCCTTTAAGATGAGGCACGTGGGTTTCACGTGCACTCGGTTCCGTCTTATATGACTTGGACCTTCGCTTGGGTTGGGTTGTTTTGGATCAGATAACTAACTAGGCTGGCTTTCTGTTTTAGAAATGGGCTTCCAATGGATTGAGCCTGGTTGAATTTGGTTTTCAATGTATGGGCTACTCGTACTCAAATATTTCCAAGTTTCAAAGCAAATTTTTTTTTTATCTCTTCAGCTTATATTATATTGTAAATGGAATAATGCAAATAATGAATTGTATTAATAATTGAAAAATAGTAAATAAAATAGTAGACAAATACGTCCACATGTAATTCGGAGATTGCTGCAATAAGTAATTCGTTAGGTGCAATTTTGTTCTTTTTTTTTTTTACCCTTTTCTTTTTAATTATGTCCTCAATGAATTGGAGAAGGGCTTGAAACGCACAAATTAAATGTTTTTTATTTTTTTTTAATGATGGGGGAACTCACAAACGCTTACTCTTCTTCTAGTCTTGACTGGATAAATCCTCGGTTTGGATGTCTTACTAGCCTAGCAAACTAGGCCAACCACACTAAAGCCCTCATGCGTGTGCTTCAACCAAGAAAGTGTTGGTAAGGGAAATCGAACTCGTGATCTTTCAGTCTCGCGCTCACCTACTCCACCAACTTGGCAACCCTTGATATATGATATGAATATTGCTAATAATCATCACTCATTGTGCTAACATAAAATCATTTTTTCCCGAATTGTCTAGTAGTATTCAAATTCTTTTTGATATGTTTTATTGATATACTTTCTGTTTTTGGGAAACAATTCCAATTTTGATAAAATATATACCACTTTAATATTTCGAAAGAATTTGAATACTACTAAACAATTCGGGAAAAAAAATGATTTTATGTTAGCAGCACGAGTGATGATTATTAGCAATATTCACATCAATATTAAAGTCTAAAAAGAAAATCAGATATATTACTTTAATCAAGATTATTCTAGAGTGCGTTTGATCGTATAATAACCCTTACAGGATAATTTTCAGATAACGACATTGGATGGATCGAGAACTTTTAGTGCCAAAACTTAGAAAATTGGAATGTTGAAAGTAAATTAATTAGTATTTTCAAAGCCCTATTCTGGACATTAGCATCAATGCAACATTTTATTAAAAGTAAACCAAGAAGGCAAGAATGGGTACTGTATTTGTGTAGAAAATTTTAGTGAATGGCGTTATTAAAAATTTAAAACTAAGGATAAAATAAGTTAATTTTTCCTAATCAAATTTAAGTTAGAACTTGTATTATTGAGTTTTATTTTTATTTTCTATGCTTGGATCATTGTCATTGTGGACCTTTTTGCCTTCTGGCATGATCAACCTTGAAGTTTGGGCTAAGTGTGTTTCTTTTTCTTTTTCCTTAACATAAAGAGAAGAAAAAAAGGAAAGGTGAGGGTGACATGTTTATCTAATTTGAGGTAAAACATCTTAATCTTGTGACATCTAACTAACTAGTTAGATCCATAATTGAGGAAGATAAGGTTTCAAACACCACCACACAATTTGGAAAAAAGTGGTCATTTTGCTAGAATGTCAACATTACTGTATATGCATTATCTGATTGAGATGTTGAGGAATGTATATCATCCTTTATATGCCTAAGTAAGAGATGATTTCAAGTGTCCCTTTTTAATATAAACTTGTGATGATTATAAGACTTTAACAAAGGGTTAGTGATGGGAAGGGATATATCCCACATCGAGTGAAAATGAGGGTGGACCAAGGGCGTAGATAGGGCTGGGCCAACCCTTTTTTTTTTAACAAAAATTTTTTAGTGAGAATTTAAAAAAAAATTAGTTATAATTTGTATTGTTTTTTCTTGGATATTCTATCCGGCCCACCCTATTTTCGTGTATCGGCCCATCCTACTAAGTCGTCCTGGCTCC
Organism: Rehmannia glutinosa; assembly: GCA_016081115.2. Taxonomy (NCBI): domain Eukaryota; kingdom Viridiplantae; phylum Streptophyta; class Magnoliopsida; order Lamiales; family Orobanchaceae; genus Rehmannia; species Rehmannia glutinosa. The sequence goes on along the minus strand of CM071927.1, from coordinate 27,500,822 downwards.
GCCCTTGGGGTGGACTCTGGCTTATAACTTATAAGCTAAGCATCTCTCTTTCAACAAACTCATTTTTCAAGACAAACATGTGAGACTCAATCCAAAATAGACAATACAGTTCGGGCAGACGCAGGCCAACCCGTGCCACATCATTGGAGCTAAAAGTGGGAAAAGTCACCGTACCATATTAGTTAAAATAAATTTTCTCCCCTTCATATGATATTATATCCACCTCAAACAAAGCACACCAACCAATTTTGAACCACTTTATATATTGGAAAAAGACAGTAAAAACACTTGATAAATTTACTAATTCATACAGAAAATTGAGATTGGGAAGCAAGGAATATAACAGAAAAGATGCAAGTAAAAGAAAATACAAAAGTACTAGCCATAAAGAAACTCCACTACATATAAAAATAAAACGACGGCCAAAATTGACGCAAAGTGCAAATACAGATGGGATCGAAAAGTGACTGTACACATATGCGTACTTTAAAGAAACCACCGCCATCCCACGCGTCATTCTTGCTCTTCTAACCATTTTTTTATACCTTTTTTATTAAGTTTATCGTTTTCCTGATTTGGCGCCCATGCAATTAATTAAAAAACCAATAAAATTAATTTTCTTGTTTTTGGTACTGCAAGAACAAACAAAATGAAGACAGACAATCCCCTCAAAAAAAAAAAAAAAAAAAAAAAAATGAAGACAGACAATCCATGTTTTCTTACTTCTTCGAAACCAACAAAAACATATAGTGTAGGAATGCATCTGTATTTGTTACATCTACAGTTTTATAAGACAAGTACCAAGGAGGTTCATTTAGTTGTAGATTGCTGCCTATAATTTTGAGTTTGATTATAAATGATGTATATAGAAATCTAAGTATTTTTTTTTTTTTGAGAGAATAGAAATCTAAGTATTATTACTTTTATTTAAAGCTCCATTGTTTAAATAATCAATTTGGATCATTGTCATGGAAAATACTTGGCCTTTTGATTTGATATAACCATAATTTTGGGCTAAACTTTCGATCTTTGAGATACAGTTAAGCTGATTCAAGAGAAGACTTGATTTATATTTTTAGCCCTTTGTTCGAGATTGGGATGGACTTTTCTTGTTGATATGGGCAAATCACATATTGTTTTGAGTGTTTTTTTTTTTTCCAGCCATTCTATTAAATTAAGATATTTTTTAGTCATCTTTTACAAATACATCTTTTTTAGCTATTTTGAGGTGTGAAAAACTCAATTTGTCGCTTGAGTAAATTTAGCACCAAAAGACGTAGAGCGACATCACAGACGATCTTAAGCGCGAGTTATATATAACTTCGACATTTGTGCTGAGTTACATGTAACTCGACATCAGAAGACCTCTTTGTAGCGCGAGTTATATGTAACTCGACACTTCGTAGCGCGTGTTACATGTAACTCAACACTGTAGCGCGAGTTACATGTGAGTCTAGGGCTGTGCACGGGACTTGGAGATTACTAAACCGAACCGATATCCTGGACCGAAAGATCTCCGACCGAAAATATCCGTTGACTTTTTGACTTTCCCGAAACGTCTGCATCAAAATATTTATGGTGCGGTTAAAGATTTTTCAAATACTCGTCATCAGAAACCGTCATCAAACCATACCGAACCACTCCGAACCGAGGACCCGAAGTTATAACCGATTTTAAAGATTTTATATAAATACATATACATTATTTCTATGTTGTTTTTATTTTGATATATGAATTAACTACAAACTATTTGAAATTAAATTGATTATAAAGCATATTTATGAAAAACCCATAATACTGCAACTATTATGAATTTTAAACATTTTTTATATTAATAATAGAGTAAATCATTTGAAATTGAAATTAGTTAAATTATTAGTAAATTGCACTTAAAAGAGAAACAAGTAATAATACCATATTTATAACAATATAAAAAAAGATCATATTTTAATTTTTTTACCACATCACATAAAATTATAAATAGAATTTTATTGATTATGCTAAGTTGTTAAGTATGAGACATTGAGATTATAAATTTATACAAGTTTTTATTTCATGTTAATTTATAAATTTTTTTAGTTAATTATATATGTTCTATGTCAATAGAAGGACAATTACCCAAATAATAGACTATTATTGTATTATAGAGGTTATTAAGTTTAGAAATTTGGATTGTGTTACCTCTTATAGTTTTAATTTTTATTTTGAGACTATGCTAAAAAGATACTAGAACTCTAGAAATATATCGGTTTGGTGATTTTTATATTGATTTTCTTTTTTCTTTTTTTTTTCTTCCAAATTTGTATGTTTTATTTATGGCTTATCTCCGAATCTCCATACCGAACTGAACCGTACCGTACCGTCCCGTCCCATTGGAACTCTCCGTCAAGAAAGTTGATGCGATTGAGATGGAGATTTTTTTCTATGGTTTGGTTAAGAGATTTTTTTCAAAATCTCAGAACTTGAGACGCTTAAAGATTTTCATATCTCCGAACCGTCCCGTACCGTGCACACCCCTACATGTGACTCGACACTGTAGCGCGAGTAACATGTAACTCAACATCAGTAAGCGTCGTTTCTGATGACTCAAAGATCAGAGCATGTCATCAGCGTCGAGTTCTGATCGATTCTCAGAACTTCGATCCCGAGTTACAATAACTCGACATCCAAGTTCTCTTATTTATTATAACCCAGTTATTTTGTTTTTCTCCAAAAAAACTTTGAATTCAAATAACTTGTTCGTTTTAAATTCGTTTTGCATGTATAATATATAGTACTAATCCTCTTTTCGATATTTGCATATATAAAAACGAAAAATACAGATTCGATTTTTTTAAAAAACTTGAAAGAAAGAGTAAGAGGATACATAGAGACAAATGAAAGAGAGAGAGAGAGAGAGAGAGAGAGAGAGAGAGAGAGAGAGAGAGAGAGAGAGAGAGAGAGAAATAATCCAAATATCAAACAAACCAAATATCAAACAAACATGCTAGAAGGGTATAAATGTGATTTTACACCCCAAAATGGCTAAAAAAGATGTATTTAAAAAATTGACTATTTTTAATTGTTACACTTTAAAAATGGCTAATTTGAACCATTTCCATTGTTGTTTTCCTAGGTAATTTAAAATTTTATTTTATTTTGTACCTTGTATTATATGTTACACATATAAATACAACAACTATTTTTTCCCATTCGTGAGATGGGCCATGTATATCATATCATGCCATCATTTATTAATAAATCAAAATTATTCATAAACGTAACATTGTAAAAAAGCCGCGGCATCATAGGTGTCCTTTATTTTACTAGATAATGTGGTGGTGATTGCGTATGGAAAAAAATCATTGTCGTTTCTCCAGAAAATTTGTTTTTCCTCAAAATGCGGTTGCTTATGAAATTTTTCAGAAAATACACTATTCGCTAACTTATATATGTCTTTCATCAATTACATATAATCATATATATATATATAGATATATTTACACACACAATCAAATTAACTATCATTATTACACATCTATCCTCCCACAAATTTATTCACATACTCCCACATTTTTAACTACTACTCATATCCAATCATTCTTTTTACTTTTTATATAATCAACTTTCATCATACATTTTCATCTCACATAACTAACTAATTACACTCTCAATACTTATGTTTTTATTTCAAATTTTTTAATCACTGTTATGTAGCAAACAAAAATTATTTCAAAAATGAAAGGATATATATCCAACTGCACACTCAGGGACGGAGCCAGATGGGCTAGCAGCGGCCATTCCCTCAACTTCGATTTTTTTTTTTAATGATTAGTATAATTTTTACATATAAAACTGATGTATTTTAAAATATTGACTCCTCTATAAAAAAAAAAAAAACACCTCTTCTTTATCTATTATTTTAAGGGAAAAAAAAAACAAAATTCGGCCCCTCCAAACTTCATTTTCTAGCTCATATCAGTGTTACATGCAAAAACAAATTGTCTTCTCTCACTCTATCTACTACTTCCCATGTTTCACATTCCAGCATTCAATGCAAGAGCGCGTCTATCGATAAGATTCGTTTAATGTTGTTGGGTTGACATCACGGCACATGGGTCGGGTCCTCACTCACCAACCCATTACATTAAAAAAAAAAAACAAAAAAACTATATAAACTCAACACATAAAACGCAAACTTTTACGCAAGAATAAGTGTCGGCCGACCCTTGGGTTCTCTGCCCGTATCAATAATAAACCCATTTATTCAAAAAGCTGTTATTCTGGTTAAAATCCTTATTTTTTTTTTCTTTTTTTCTAGTTCATATTATTGTCTTTGGCTTTGCTGTTTTTTTGGTAATTTGGAGATTGTTTTCAGCTCCAACATCAAAATACTGAAGCGGGTTTCGCTTAGTCGTGTAAACAGTTTTCAGTTCAAGGTACCTTTTTTTTTTCTTTGGCATTTAGATTCTGATTTTATACTCGTGTTTGTGGATTTAACGAGTTTTAGTGGGAAATATAGTTATGTTGGCTTTGTGAATTAATAATTAGCACTGATTGGTAATGAATTGTTTCCACGAAAGGGAAATAGTCCCTTTTGTTTCTTGGAAAAAGGTTACAAGCTTTTTGCTCTTAATTTTGCCTTTAGTATTTGATTGTTTCCATTTCATTGTACAGTCTTACATTGTTTCTTGGAAAAAAGTTACAAGCTTTTTGCTCTTAATATTGCCTTTAGTATTTGATTGTTTCCATTTCATTGTACAGTCTTACATGTGTTTATATATACCAGGATGAATTGAATAACATATTGTTCAATTTCAATTCGATTCTTTTTATGAATATGAAATTATATTTGAGTTTGATTCTATGGTTAAATCAGATAATCTAGGAAAAGCTCTATCAAGCTAAATACGAATCGACATCAAATAGTTTGATATTTTTTTCACTTGTTAGCTTTCATATCTTATTGATAAAACAAAAGAAGAGAAACACACAACTAAAATTACTTTGTTACCAATAGCAAACTAAAATTAAATGAGCTTGTAAGAATCAATCTTGAATAGCTATATATATTTTGCTAGTAATACCTTTTCTTTTTCTTTATTTGATTTTTTCATGTGCAATTGGTAAATTTTGATTTGAAATTGGACAGAGTAATGATAGGAGAACTTCGGAAATGGTTGCATATCCTGGTGTATATGCTGATCGTGTTGAGAACCCAAAGCATTTATGTAAATATTACTTATATTCAGAGTGCTGTGGCAAAAGGAGCAGGTAAAGAATAACAAAAGCCAACTTTTGGGATTACCTCTTTTATTTTCTCATTGATTTTTATATAAAAACGCGGTTGTACAAATTTTACATTTTAGTATTATTATTATTATTATTATTATTATTATTATTATTATTATTATTATTATTATTATTATTATTATTATTATTTTTTCAGTTTGTTTGGATGGGAGTCCACCTGCATACCATCTTAGTAGGGGGTTTGGAGCAGGAATTAACAACTGGTTAGTTCACATTGAGGTTTGTCTTCTCATTCCACTCTAAAATTTAAAAAAAATAAAAATTGTTCTGTTTCACAATCTTTACAAATAAAATAAAATGATTTTATTGTAACATAGTTTACGTACTGTTGGAATTTTTAGGGAGGAGGATGGTGCAACAATGTCACGACATGCCTTTCCCGTAAAAACAACCGATTAGGTTCCTCTAAGCAAATGGTTAAACAGCTTGCTTTTTCTGGGATTTTGAACAATAAGGCGCAATTTAACCCCGGTATATATGCTTGTGTTTGTGATTTTTTTCCACATTGCATTTGGTGTTAGCCTCTTAAAAATATGTGATATCGTCCCAATGTCGATTTTCCAGATTTCTATAATTGGAATAGAGTCAAAGTTAGATACTGTGATGGCGCATCATTTACTGGTGATGTCGAAGCAGTGAATCCTGTAAGCCATCTTATGAAATTTACAGTTTTTTTGTGCTGTAATGTTGTTTTAGTATTTGTTTAAATTGTGTTAAATGTGATCAGGCTACAAAACTTCATTATCGAGGAGCGAGGATCTTTATTGCTGTTATGGAGGACTTATTAGCAAAAGGAATGAAGAATGCTGAAAATGTATGAAATATTTTCTGATATTTTTTCCTCCACTTAATAATTTATTTAATCAAACAAGAATATTTTTAGTAAATACAGAGGAGTTTCTAATTTCCTATGTAAGTAGGCTATTTTATCTGGATGCTCAGCTGGTGGTTTGACAGCAATTCTTCATTGTGATAGCTTCAAAGCTCTTCTTCCCATGGGAACCAAAGTAAAGTGCTTTTCGGACGCTGGTTTTTTCATTAATACGTACGTTTCATCTAAACCGAAAACCTTAAAACTCCTAAAGATCTATTGTTGTCCTAATTTGTTATTTTTGGAACAACAGGAAGGATGTTTCTGGAGCACAGCATATTGAGGCTTTCTTTCATGATGTAGTCACAACTCATGTACGCCGTTAGTTACTTTTTTCTTCTTGTCGTCATTTATTTTCGAATAATTTCCTTCTCAAAATTAAAAATACCGTTCGAAATTCTTTTTTTTTTTTTTGGATCTGATTGTAATTTATTTGTGGATTTGGATGCAGGGATCAGCTAAGAATTTGCCCTTATCATGTACCTTAAAAATGAAACCGAGTCTGGTGGGAGCACTTTTTCTCATGTGTACTATTATATATACGGTTTTCGCTATTATACAACTTAGCTCACGATAGTATGTTTTTGAAACTGCAGTGTTTTTTTCCACAATACGTGGCGAAACAAATTCGGACACCCCTTTTCATTATAAACGCGGCCTATGATTCATGGCAGGTTAGTACATATCAGATCTCAGATACCCATAGCTTCTGTATTTACAAGTTCTCTTGTTAGGAGTTATTTTCAACATATTTCCTAATAATTGATGCATTATATATATTTCTTTACTTGGATGAAACAAAAACTAAATTTGTGATTGGCCGTATATATGAAAATTTTTCGGGATTTGCAATAAATACATGGCTGATCGATCAATTAGCTTAAAAAATAGATGATTATGGTGACAAATGTTTTTCAAAAATCATCCATTGGTATCCTCATTTGTGCAAATCATGATGTTTAGACTCTTTTCTTTCTGATGGATCGTACATATATTAGTGTTAATGCTCGATTATTTGTCTGTTTACGGTCGTATATCCTTAACCAGATAAAGAATATTTTGGCTCCTGGTGTTGCTGATCCACATGGACTCTGGCACAATTGCAAAACTGATATAGTTAAATGCTCTGCCACTCAGCTCCAAACCATGCAAGGTTATTTCTATATCATACAGGGCTTCTAGAATTATGTATAAAACGGTTAATCCGAACGAATTTGTCGTTGCTTATGACAGAAACAAGATAGATTAAGACACAATTCCTAAGTTAAACCTAACTTACTCATATTGAGGCTTCTTTCATGATGTGTTTTTCAGGGTTCAGGTTAGAGTTTCTGAAAGCATTGAATGGATTAGGTTTCTCAATGTCAAGAGGTTACTTTATCAATTCTTGCTTTGCACATTGCCAAACTGAAATGACAGAAACCTGGTTTTCAAGTGATTCTCCCAAGTTAAATAACAAGGTTAATTAATCTTTCTCCTCTTTATTTTTTCTATATTCTGCACTTCTTTTTAGGGATAATTACAAAAACTACCCAACAGTATAGCCTAATTACACAAAATTCCAGTTATTTTTCAAAATTACAAACACCCCCTCCTGATGGTGTATTTTGTGAAATAGAAACACAGGTCGAGGGGATATTTGTAATTCTGAAAGATAACTGGGCTTTTTTGGTAATTAGGGTAAACCTTAGGGGTAGTTATGTAAATATCACCTTCTTTGTACCACTGATTCTTTCTAGACATTGAGATAATACTTGTTGTGCAGACAATTGCTAAAGCAGTTGGAGATTGGTTCTATGATAGAAACGCATTTCAGAAGGGAGATTGCCCTTATCCATGTGACAAAACTTGTCACAACCGCATTTTTGATCCACAAGAACACACATTGATATAGGTATCTTGTGTTGATAAGATGAATAATCAGGCACCGCATAATTCATAATTGAAGAACAGATAGAAAATATACACATGTATTAAAAATGATATACATAAGAATAAAAAAAAGGAGTATAAAATTTATCAAGGTTTCCGAATAATGGAAAGTGTATGTATACTGGTGCAGAAAAACTGTGCTTGGGGCTTTTCATTTTTTTACTACTTTATCGGAGTAGAATTTTAGTAGAACCAATATTGTATTTAATTGATTTGCAAGTTAAATACATATTTCTTGGCTTATATTTTATAACTGACAGAGATCATGACCATAGTATAATGAATATTTTTATTGATAGTAAATTTGGTGAATACACCATCCATTACACAATGTTACATTTTGAGTTTTGTGTGTGTGTGTGTTTTTCCCCCATTAGCGGCATTATATATTATATTTCTATTAATTTACTAATCGTTTATGATACATGACAATCTAATGGACGAACAGTATGAGTGTCTATCAATTTGACAACACTCCGCTCGAAGTACCAATCCCCAATGGCTTGTGCAATGGTCTGCAAAATAAAAAATTCAAGTTTAAATATATTAAAAATCAAATTAAGTATTGATTTGGACAAAGTAGAAGGTTTTTTAAAAATCTCAAGTACGGTGGAAATTAGTGTACGAAAAGACTAAAGAAAGTAATTAATTAATTATCAAAATATAAAATAAAAGTGTAACTTAAAAGTATAATTACCTTATTGTCCAATCTGGGTGATCCATCAAAATTCCACCTTTCATTTGAGTAAAGGTAATCATGAATATAACAAGAGTTAATAAAGAGTCCTCTTGATAGACGATCACCAATTCCCTTCAGTGTCTCAAGGAATGTATCCCGAAATTCTGAAATTAAAATTAAAAACTTAGATTTAATAAAATTAATGTCAATTAAAGATCGAAATATTAATAATAAAAACGAGTACCCTTTATGATTTTTAATTGACCAGGTGTGCAAGTTTCTGTATTATTGGTGCAACTCTCCCAGCCTGGTTGATCAGCAGGATAAGGTTTCAAATTTACTGATATCTGAAAAATACAAAGCCCAATTAGTTGACTTATTAAAAACCCATGATTTCTACTGATTTTTCCTTCAAAATTTATATGATTGTTCTTATACACGTGACAATTATCCGTACAGTAGAATAAAAAATGAAGCACCCATTTAGAATGAAAGATCTCATCCGAACAACTACACGGGCATGGATGAAGTGAAGAGGACTGGCGACACCTATGCACCCGGCCCCCTACGTCGTCCACTTCATAAAAGTTTTTAAGTTAATATATATTATATATTGTTATATTTTAAAATCCCATTCCACTAAGAAAATTAAAAATAATTTTACTTGCAACTCCAAGGTTACTGGACCAACCTTGGATTCTTTTACTACCCACTTTATAATATTACTTGCAAATAGTAGAATAGTGTATGTATACACTACTACATAACAGGCTTTTTACATCGGTTCTGTGATACATTTTACATCGGTTTTCCAACCGATGTAGAATCCAGCGTAGTGGAATGGGGTCCCTTTTTACATCGGTCAGAAAACCGATGTAGACAATGTTTGTTTACATCGGTTCTTCTTGGAACCGATGTAAACAAGTGGATGTAAATATTTGGGTCTGTTACATCGGGTTTCGTTACAACCGATGTAATATCTTCATTTTTTTTAGAACTGCTTTACAAAATGGAAACCCAATTTGCAATTTCATACAACAAAATAAAACCTGAAATTTCATAAAGCAAAATAACAACCTGACACAAATCCAACCAAACAAATCACACACACCAAAAGATGTTTCAACCACATATTCAACAACCTACATAAATTTTCTCCATTAATGAAAATTACATACAAATATGACACAAAAGGATTCTAGTAATTGCATACCCCGAAAAGTTACAATCATATCAAAGCATCATTCCAATACATAATAAATGTCCCAGAAACAGACATCTGCAAATGAAGATAAATTGTTCCTTCTCTAAAAACCCTTCTCTAAAAACTCAAAACTAGAAGAAGTTGTAGATTAGTTGTTCCTTCTCTAAAAATCCTTTTCAACCTGCAGAAAAAAAAGCACTGCCAAATTATTGAAGTATCAGCTGCTAACAAATCCAAATAAATTCGGTATACACTTATAAATTCTCTTAAACATGGCAATGAAAGAGAAGAAGAGGGCAATGGCATAATTCAACTTTTTTTATTACAATTTATCTGGGCCCATAATTTTAGATATATGGACTCTTTAGCTCAATTTGTTGTTGCAACAGACCACTTCTTGGTTCCCAGTTCTCTTTCTTAATGCACCACTGCCAACTTTAGATTCATACATATCCATAAATGTCATTTCAGCAAAAGAAAAGAAAAATCTTTTCCAAGAAGACTAAAACCCAACATACACACAACATATGAAAAGAAATTTAAGAAAGCACAAGGAAAAAGAGTAAGATAGGAGAAAGCAAAGCGAAGAATGAAAAAGATAGGCAGAAAGCACTTTTTAACCACAAGTAGCATATTGACTAAGAATTCTTATTAGTTATTAAACAATAAATGTAAAGAGTTGGAGAAGGAAATACAAACCATGTTCTGCATTTCCATTAGAAGTAGTGGGCTCATTATCTGAAACCCGCAGCAATCCCCTCGGAAGTTGACTAGTTTTCCATGTGGAAACCCCTTAATAGCTAGGATCAATCATAAACAACAAAGAATCAGTTGTACTTAACAAATGTATAAATCCAACCAGAGACTCACAGTTTAGCAACATTCTACATCCAATAAAAATCAATAAAAATAGATAGTAGGAAATTGTATATGGATTATTTCTTCTGTTTCTCTCTAATTTCCCCAAATACAACCACCAATAGAATCATTGTACATCTTCTATGTTATCTAATATACAATAAATTAATTTTTAGAAACATACAAGAACCCATTTGACAAGTTCCTCAAATGCCGCAGTGAAAGAAACGAAATCACACAACAGTAAGCAATAAATTTCCAACAAAAAAACAGAATCAGATAATAGGAAGTAATCCTGGAATATTCGATCATCTTTTGTGTCCGGGTTAAGCCGCGCTTTTAGGAATAATTGAATCACAAAGAAACAAAAAGGAAAAGAAAGCGAGACGAATCTCGAAGGAGAACCAATAAACCAATTTTCTTGAAATCCAAAAAAAAAAAAAACAAAACACGAAAATTGGACTTACTCTGATTTGTGTTTGATTTGTAGTGCATGGGAGACAGTTTGATCGGCTTTGAGAGAGAACCCTTCAGTAGAATAAAGCTTCGACAAGTCTGCCATGCACTAAGTCTTCGACTGCCTCCGTCCAGTTGCCTGTGGTGGCTCCGCCACTACTGTCCATCGCCGTTTTATCTTTTTTCTGAACGCAAGAAAAAAGAGCTGGGCTGTGATTAATTAATTCATTTAATTCATTTGTAATATATTCATTTGTAAAATGAAGATGAACAAATATTGTTACTTCTTCTTATCAACAGTAGACAGCAATAAGTGTAAAAAACAGCAACTGAAAAAGTGAAATCTAAGGTTGCTTGGCCTCAATTTACTTAGTAAAGCATACTTGAGCTATATCCTACATATGGTAATAAAAGTTGCTAACATGTCTATTTGCAGCTCAATGAAATTGCACTGCACCTAAGCTACATTTATTATTATTCAGGGACCTAAAAAAGCATCAATAGACACAATGATTTTTGCCTAGTATGATATATATATATATATATATATATATATATATATATATAAATTACTCGATAGAGCACATTATCAAAGAATCCTTCCTTGCAACATGAACCTTAAGTCCATCAATCCTGTAAAACATTGGGACTGAGAGCTTCAGAAATAGGCTGACATACTGAACACTTTGAATGACAACTTGCTATATAACTAGTACTCAGTTAATATGTTGCCGTTAGTCGTTTTTCTAGGAGTGGGCAAGCAGAAGAACATAAACTGTACAAATTTTATATAGCATTCACAGTCCATACATGTCACCCTTAAACACTTACGCCAAACTCTTTATGAGACTACTTTTCCCTGTTAAAAAGGATCACTCGGCCAGAGTGAAAAAATTGAAGGAGAAGTTCCACCAGGCATCAATCCTTCTAGTAGACAGCATATTCAGATTCCAAAAACGGATTAAATAGTACGAGCACAATAATTTCATAATTATAGTACTCAGATTCTAGAATGAGTTCTGTACATGAAATAGACAGAATCATTAGACATCTCATTATATCAAGCAATGGATGGTAGTTCTTCAAACCTGGTGCACAATTTCTTTCGTCTTAATTATATCACTTAAAGTCCTAAACCTGTAATGCAATCTTACGATAAACTCTAGTAAGTCAAAGTTCAAGAGGGTTAGAAACCAAGAAAGCAATAGAGATCAAACCTTCTCTGGAAATACTTAATGCAGTTTCTTTTCTCATTATTAACATGTTGTTTTCACCCCTGCCTGAGCTTTGATCAATGTCATTTGCTGAATCATATTAGTCCTAACTTAGTGAAATCAATCATCTTCATATGTAAAATATCACTTTCAACATGAACATACCTTCTCATTTCTATTAAATACCTCCTAAGTCCTAACCATAACAAAATTTGATGCAACAAAGAACAGACCTTCTCATTTCTATTAAATACTTCCTAACCATAACAAAAAAAATTAACATCTTCATAATTAGTACTCAATACAAAATCAATGTCCCCAATTTCCTACAAAACTGAGAAACTAAAAATCTAAACACTAGCACCTGATCTACTTCAAGATAAACTAATAAATTTCATAGAATCACAGTAAGTAAAGTAACAGTTCATCTCAAACCAAATTATCCTGTTTGATAGACAGCATTTTTTTCCAAAAATAATAGACTTAATTAACACCAACATTTCCACCAGTGTAAAGATAATTTCTAAAGATCCAAATGTCTATACCAAATCAACAACTAAGCTTACAATTGAAATACAAGCTGTGCAGACAGATTAATATATTTAGATATTGGTATATGATCACCATAACTGATTCATCTTACTGGGGAGACATGTATGACTTCACATATCTATAATAATCAATAAAAATTCCAAAACTTAATAACCCGTAACAATACCCTTAGTAAGATTAATCACTTGACAAAGAAAACTTTATTTAGCCAAACAAGAATAGTTAGACTGTAAATGAACCATTCACATAATCAAATCAACCAATAAAGTCAAAACCCTAGATTAGAAAAAAAAAATTACTGCAAGTGGTGTTATAACCTTATCAAAACACTACAATAGAACACTACAAAGACGAGGGCGTTGCGGCGCTTATACTGGCAATGGTGATGGCGGGGTAGGAGGCGGACGACAGCTAACGGAAGAGGTTAGCAACGCCCATTAGTTCGACACGTACATGCTGCGGCAGAGTATACATCTCCTTCCTTTTCCTACGATTCAGAAATTGTACTGAGGTCTTCACGGAAACCTGGAATTGAAGTTAGGGTTCAAGCCAAAATCTGCCAAATGATAATTTTGGGGATTGGGAGTTCGCTTGAAAATTTCAATAAATTGATGTTCATGTATATCTTGATGCAATCCAATAAAAATATCATGATTTAGTCAATTTTTGCCTGACAATGGTGAGAGAAATATCGTGAAAGGCAAAAAAGAGAGAATAAATTTTTAGAGTCGGGGGAGACGTAAGTTTAGAACCGGGGGCTTTTGTTTTGACCTAGTAAAAGAAATTTACATCGATTCAATTGAGAACCGATGTAAACTTGAACTTACATCGGTTACCAAAAGAACCGATATAAAACCTTACATAAACTTACAGCCGAAAAAAACGCTACATCGGTTGTATAAATAACCGATGTAACATTATAGAATTTTTACATCGGTTTGACGAAGAACCGATGTAAACAGATTATTTACATCGGTTAGTTTGGAAACCGATGTAGATTGTACACAAAATATTACAATTTTGCCACCGCCTTTTTTTTACATCGGTTGTTTAAGCAACCGATGTAAATGCCCGTAGTAAAATCCCCTTTTTGTAGTAGTGATATGTGTGTCAAAAGTAAAAAAAAAAGCTTCGCAAATAATTTTATGTTTCTCTACAAAAGGGCTTACCTGAAATCTATCAAAAGCTGAATTCAGCAGGAAAAGTGGCGTTTGGATATCTCCAACCAGATATTCAGGGAAAAAACACTGTAGATTTTGTTCAACCCATCAAAATTATCAACGAAAAAGGACTTTTATGCTTGAACTCCAATAGGAAAAAACATAAAAAATCAACTTACCAAACCCGGATCCATTCTTGACGTGCATGATATAGGCAAAAATTTTGCTACTCCCTACAACATACATAAAAAATTTAGAAAGTAATAATATTATGAAAAGCTCCAAAACCAACAAATGTGAAAGTCTGAATTATAATTCCCCATTTTACGTATTTTAGAACTCTTATTTTAAGGGTATCCCATATATATAGAGGGAGCTTAGCATAGAATAATACATGAAGTGCAACCGCATTCGCAAAAGTCTGTTCTCTTCCACTTGCATTTGGGAGGTCTTTCCTGTCAATAATTAAAAACCACAATAAATTATTCGGAAATTTTGTTAAATTACTCATACATCAAAGATCAAAATTCAAGTTTTAATAAATGTAGGACTAATTAAAAAAATACACTTGAATTTTAGTCTAATTAAAGAAAAAAAAAACTTAGCTATTTGTCAAACTTACAAATACGCCCTTTGTATTTGTAATTTTAAAAGATAACTGAGTTTTCAAGGATAGTTTTTGTAATTATTGCATATTGACTCGTACGCGCGAATGAAGAAACCGGAGTCTGATATGCACTTTACTCTTCCAGCATTTGGTACAAATGCCCTAAATCGATCGCAATTCAAAATAGTCGCCAATCCACCGGCTGAGTTGCCAGTAAGTATAACCTATATTATCAATAATCAATGTCGGTTAATTATATCATGTGAAAAATTGGAACTTGTCATAAAGAAATATTACAAAAGACCCTCTAAGGTTTGAGCTAATTACAAAAAACCTTAGAAATGTTTCAAAATTAAAAAAAAAAGTTCTCCTATTTGATTATGTCTTAATTAAAGGGGGTAGTTTTAATATTTCTAAAAAAAATAAATATAAGGGGTCAAACGTCAAGGTTTTTTTTTCGCAATTTTTCAAAATTTATGATTTTTTTGTAATTAGCTCGAACTTCAGGGATTAGTAATTATCGTTAAAGAATTAATCTAGCAAATTAGTCATACATTTTGGGCATAATTCAATCCTTTTGTTAGCAGCTCATCGATTACGGCACTAAAAATCCTTGAGCCCCTATAATAGAGGTTGGTTTCCTGGATATCATGTGAATGCATATTAAGATTTATATTTAAGGAAATATAAGGGAGAAGCATATACGTATTATATTATACTAAATAAAAATATAGAATTAAATAACTTATATCAAAACTTACTGGATCAACTGCTTCAACGTCTCCAATAAATGACGAACCGTCACAGTATCGAATGTAAACTTTATTCCAGTTGCAGAAATCTGGAATTGGAAGCAATTGCGTACATTTATTTATTGAATTATCCTTATTTATTTAATTTATGGCTTGAATATTCATTATTCGCTATTCTTTGTGATAACTAGATGAGCTTAAATAGAGAAAATTGAAGACGTTACTCGTATTTGAGATTACCTATTCGTATCTTGATTTCATTGACCCACATGCGCAAACTTGAATATAACATGTGATGCAATTTGATATGACATGACATTGAATAATTTAAATAATGTAGATCCCCACTTAAATACTAATTGTCAGTTAATTTGAAATAAATTACTTTTTGTGTGTGTCTAATTACCTGGATTATAGGTTTGGTTTGGGCTTAGTATCCCAGCGAAATAGTTAGTTGTGATGTTTATGGTGCTCGCAATATCTGGCGAGGTTTTCACTCTGTTGAGGCAGTCAGCTGTCGTGCCACACCATCCTCCTCCCTAAAACCAGTAATTTAGAATTCTAGTTAATATATAATACACAAAACAGTAGGGGCTCGTATGATCGTGTTTTTATTGAGAATTTCATTTTCACCATTTCATTGAGAATGTTTGGTCGATGTTGTTTTTATGTGAGAAATGAAGATATGATTGAATCAATGTAAAAACTTGAGAATCAATATAGGTTTAAAACTGAATTGAAGTTTGGTTGAGTGTTTTTTAAAAGCTTTTTTACATGAAAATGCGTGATAGAAATAAAAATATATTTGTATGTATTTGAATTAAAAAAATTTATTGGTAGGTGAGCCCAACCAATTACTTCATAGTGTAAAGTGGGGAGACATTGGTGTAAATTTGATAGATGTGATTGAATGGTAAGGTAAGGGAATATGTAAGAAAAGTAATTTTGAAAATTAGACGGAAAAAGTTATTATCAGTAAAAACACTTGAAACAAACATGATTATTGTTTTATGAATAGTATAAAACTAAAAACATGTGTTTGGCCTCTCAAAAAAAAAAAATGGTGTTTGGAACCTGATGACATCCCAAACAGAAAATAAGACGGGGGATATAATTCCTATTTGAAATTTAAAAGAAAAAAGGGGAATTTAGTTTAACAAGATCAATTAGTTGGTTAAGTAAATATATAGTTTAAAGAGTCAACCGGAAGATAAACCAGCCAGTTATTGACTCCATCTCCGAACCCCTCAAAATAATGGTAACCTGCTGGGCTTCCATCCAAGCAAACTGTAATATAAAAAAAGTGATCAATAGTTACTAATATGTAATGCCAAATTATAGAAACGGTAAATTACAAAAATCTCCATTGGAATTTGGTCTATATACAAAAATAGATAAATAAAAAAGTACTATGCTACCGCTACGAAATTATATGGTTGTGTTTTCAAAAGTAGTTTTCCACTTTCCAACTATTACGGAAAATTAGTTTATTTTGTCTTAGGAAATTTTCAGTAGAAATGAAGTCATTTCCAGTTTTCACTTTTTATGAAATATTCTTTTGAAAACACAACTATACTATTTTTCACCAGAATCACAAAAATCTATGTAAAAATACACTACAATCGTGCAAACTTATGTCAAAAATACATTAAAAAACTATATAATCAAACATATTCTCATTTCCAAACAGAAATTCAAACAACAACCCAAGCATATTCTTAATTCTCACACGAAAATCAATAAAATTTTAAAATTTTATTTTTCAATACTAGAAATTGGAAATTGGACTTGAAGTTACATACACAAGGTCTAAATCTTTCCAAGGTTTATATTAATTTGTTTGCAAATATCCCATCAATGAGGACAACTTGCAAAATAGAAATAAGTTTAAGAAGGTATATATAATTTACGAACTTTTAGAGAATTTTTTGTAAAAATGATCCAAATATGAAAGATAATTTCTGTATTGTTCGTTGTAATTATAAAAAGAAGTACCAATTCATAAAATATGTTATTGTTTTGTGTATATAATCCCACCTGCTCCTTTTGCCACAGCATTCTGAAGAAGGGTAATGTTGACCACTGCACTGTCCTGGCTATGGACTTGAATATTTAGCACAATAAGTGCACAAATCAATACTTGTAACCATTGACCAACCATGGTGTGAATGTATTTCTCCATTCTTTACCTGCAAAAAATAAAAATAAATGATTATGACAAAAAATAGTGATACAATTGCTAGAAATTGTGGAAAAAGGAGAACAAGGTGAAGAACACTATATATATGATAATATGAATGAATACTTCATAAATCATATAACTTTTTTCAACACAATTAATGAAATAAAATGATGGGATTAAATTTTGAACTTACAATGTAATTATGATATACTGTGTACGTATTAGTTCATTCTCCAACTTCGTATATATGCACTCATATATATTAGGCTGCAAAATCAAACTAATTAAATTGAATAAGATTGAGTTTCTCTGACAATCTTAAATGAATATCCTCCGATTTGAAATCCAGATACTCTCGAATCAATTGTTGGGATACATAGTTAATTATTATAATAAATTTCAAATCCAAGGCTTTTTTAAATTCAAAATTCAAATAGCTAAAATTGGAAAAATATTGAAATGAAAATCACATATACACATATATACGCAACCAGCAAAATAACATATATATATATACACATATACATATATATACACACACACACACACATATATATATATATATATATATATATATATAAAGAGAAGTCGGTGGAAATGTTAAGTTGAATTTTCCCGCCCATTTTTATTTATTATAAAAAGTAATAAAAATATATGTAAAATTAAGAAGCGATATATATTTTGTTTCATTGTTTTTTGTAGTCAACTCTCTTTATATAAATGTTTTTTAAAATGATATAAAATAGAATTATGTAAAATTACCTTTCCAAATTTGTGTGTGAATCATTAATTATTTCATTTTTTTCTTTTTTAAAAAAATAATTAATAATTTTTTTTTTGTTTTTTAATCTGCTTTTGGCATATAATATATCAAATTAATTATTTTTTTAGTATCTTTAGTTTGACACCCATATTGTATATATAAAATAAATAATATAAGAAATAAAAAAATATAAGAAATATTTACTCATTATTTTATAGTTTGTAATGAGCTTTAAAAATTATGTATTCGAGATATTGGACATCAATTTGTATGGTTCACCAATATTATTGTCGTGGGTGTGTACTTTTGGGACACGTGTCCAATTCCTATGCTGCTTTGCTGGTCCTTGAAAAATCTGATGGTTGTGTATGGCAAAATGTAATGTCATGGAAGACAACGAATTTGCATTACATTACCGAAATATAAATGGATTTATATCCAGTAGTACATGTTTTAATAACATTATTAAGGATTTCTTGTGAAAATATTCACAGTCCTCATTAATGGGCCAGTCATAGTATTATGGACAATTGGCACAAATACCCACCTTTTTAAAGTCAATGTCAGTTTTTTACGATTTTCGGTATTATTTTACCTAAATTTATGCTCCCGTCCTTTTTTTTACACAACAATACGCTCCAGCAAAAATTCCCGGATATTTTTTCGCTTTGTTTCAACATTGTTTCTAACATGTTTCAAACATGTTTCTTTCAATAAATTTTCAGTAAAAAAATAAATTTTGCCATCGTTAAATAATCTATTTTATACTCAAAGTCTTATAAAAAGTCAAGAAATATACACATAAAATAACACATATTAAAACCAAATAAATTAAAAATATTATATAAACAACATGAATAAAAAAACACAATTCAATTTTTGATCCAATGCATGAAAACATAAAGAACATGGAAACAACCAGGAGGCAATATAGAAACAAACCAGAAACAATATAGAAAGCACAATATGAGCAAAAAGAGTTAAAAATAGGTAAAAAAATATATTTAAACATCAAAAACTTCATGGAAATAACAAAAAATATTGGAAATAACATTAAAAAGGGTATGGAAACAACCCAGAAACAACGTAAAAAATATTTAAAACACCACATGAATAAAAAGAGCTTAAAAATAGGTAAAAATTATTTTTACACATTGAACACTACATGAAAATAACAAAAAAATTATTTGAACAATATTAAAAATATTGTAGAACAACACTTAAACAATAGAAACAATATACAAAATAATATATGAATAAAAAACAACATAAAAATAGGTTAAAGTTGTTTTGAAACATCGAAACAACAAAGAAACAACATAGAAACAATAAAGAAATAAATTTAAACAATATCGAAACAACTTATCTAACATATAAAACAATGCAGGAACAAAAAAAACGAAAAAAAATAAAACTAATCAAAAAATATGCAGGAACGTAAAAAAATAGGTACAAAAAACAACGTGTTCCATGTAATTTTTCCTAATATTATTTACTTTGAGGATGAAAAGTGGTTCGAGATTTGATCTAGATATAGGATGAAATTGTGAGTCAAGAACGGATTTTTTTGGGATCAGAAATTCAGTCAAGCAAAGTTTTTAATTGACCCAGATTTAGCTTTGGGTGACCTTATTCACACCCCTAAATCTTCTCAATACACCCGTTTTCTTAATACTCCACCCCCTTTTTAAAAATAAATAACATATTTACTTAATACAACCATTAACATTGTCCAATTTACTCTTCTCTCAATTAAACCTTAATTCTTCTCCAAAAACATAAACATACCACCCAACCATTGTTCTTTGTTCTAAAAATCCCCACCTAGCCCCGATTGGTACCTGCCTAGGCGCTAGGCTCCTCTTATCCGCCTAGAATTTTTTTTCCGATTAGGCCTCGCCTAACCCCGCCCAGGTCCCGCTTAGACGCTAGGCCCCAGTCTACCGCCCCAAAAGGTCTCTTGTCGCCGCAAATAAGTTTTTTTGTGACCACATGTTGTTGCAAATAGGTTGCTGCCAATACTTTGTCACAAAAGGATTATTTGTGACGACAGACATTGCAAATTTATTTGCCACAATTTGTTGTCACAAATAATATACCCGTCGCATTTTATGCCTGCTGTCATAGCTCTATTATTCGCGACGACTTGTTGTCGCTAATACTCGTGTATTAGTGTGACATATGTTGACGCAAATAAAATATTACCAACGATTTTTGTTGTCGCTAAAGCACAAAATGTGTCGCTAATAATTAAAAGTATTTGTGACTATTTATGTTGATGCGAATAACCTTTAAATATATAAGCAATGACTTTTGTTGTTGCAAAAACATCAATTTTATTTCCTCCCCCTTATAATTCATTATCACATTTTTAAACCTGTATTTACTATTAAACCTGTATTTACCTAATAATATCAATATTTATCAATACCATAATGCATTCAGAACAACAATATCAACCCAAACATAAAAAAAACCACATATTAACATAATATTAATTACCAAACTAAGAATTTATATTCACCAATGTGACCAAAACATAATATATAACAAAATGGAACATCGTATCAACTAACTAAGCCTAATCACTCAAATCCTCAGTTTGATCTTCCCCATCTGATGGATGTGCAGTCGATGATGACGGAGCGCTAGAAGTAGGTGGTGGCGGAGGAGAAAAAATTGGCCAAGATATGTCCGGATGCAACTGTGTGAACATCTCCCTCATACTGGCAACAAAATCAGTTAATTGACCATGGCTCACAGCCATGGTCTGTACCTTGTCCTCGTAGCTTTTGAATCAGACGCTGCTGCTCATCGAAAACTGCAGTTGATGTTCCTTCTCCTGGCTGGGTGGCAACTAAAGTCCTGCGTGGAAGACTAGGCTAAATACCAGTCATGTGTCCTCTCCACTGCCCCAAAATCTCTCGCATAATAGCATGCTCATCTATATGCTCGAGTGGTCTCGCGATCGATGCCTGTGCAAATCTCTCCCAAGACGGTCTTACGAGTTGGAAATTTAAAGTATTAGATAACTTATAAATTGAAAATTAAACGTACTCAATACATATTAATTGCTATTTATACTTACATAGGTCACTCCGCTCAGAAATTCACCCAAACACCCTCACGCATATGCATGTGTTTCCAATTTCCAACCAAATGACAAGGGCTCACACGTCTTTGGGTTGGCCTGTCCAAAATTACTCCAACATCAAAGAAATAGAACAACATATTTGGAACAACAAAAGAATGCACATGCATTTCATTTTGGAAGCCTGGTGTTAGTGAACATTAAAGGTCCTGGATATCATCATCAAGGTGTAATAAGCAATTTATAATATCGAACTCGCCACTAACATGAATGACACAAGGAAGTTACTTGAGTTTGGAAATCTTAAGAAATCAAGAATATCATATAAAAAAAACAGTTCCTCCACTCGATTGAATGCTTCTTGTCCATTATGATAATGATGAAATTATCTTCTTGGCCTCTTGCAAGTCATATATATGTATATACTACATTAACATCACATAGATAATAATATTCCAACATATTTGTATTTTACTAGCAAAAGTCTCCTATGACTATGAGCTTTCTTCACTGGTTCAACAAACACATATTTGTAGCTACTTTAACCAGTTTACGCACAATTATATACCACTCCTTTTATTTAACTTTTACTAGTTTCACATAACTTAATAATAAGGTAAAGAAGCTCTGTGCAAATTTTGGAGTGTATCTATCAAGTTCCACTGTTCATTCTCTGCGCAGCTTGAAACATTCAAAGTTCCCTATACTAGAGCCAAAGGAAAAGTGAGATTTAACAAAAGATAAAGAGAGGAAAATTAATTCAATTCTTATAATCTTTGTCAAGATTATAGTATACTCACATACTATATCACAAAAGTTATTACCTTCTTAAACTGGTGTTGGGTGTATGAGATACGACCTTTGAGTACTATTTCACCATTGTTTGCTTCTTCCCCTTGTTCCTCAAACTCGTCCGTTGCACAAAAATCAATTTCACAGGGCTAATTCAAAAACAACAAGTAAGAGTAAACTCGCCCACTCGCACAATGGATCGCTCCCCGTTTCAATCGGTAATTCATGAAACAGGGCTATTCTCGCAAACAAACTAAGATGAATTCCACAAGTTTATTACAAACAATTACTAAATGAATATCACACAAGTTTATTACCCGCCACCTATCTGAAATAAACATATCATACACGCCACAAAGGCATCGGGTCCCGAACATTTGCTTCGGTACACTAGCTTTTGCACGATCTAGGTTCTCCAAACCACCATTTTTTTAAAGTGGTTGTGCGGATAACTCTTCGGTCCCCGTAACGCTTCTTTGTGTCCCGCTCAACCATTCCCGTAAAATCTTTCATACATACCACTTGAAATCGGAAGCAAAACGAATCCAACTCTTCCTCAATATAAAGTTCCTTGTCTAGGACTCAGCGATAATTACACAAAAATACAAAAACACAAAATTGCAAGCTCTCAGATTATGTCCTAATTACACAAAAACACAAAAAATAACAAATAATGAAGTGATGTTTATAATATTAAAAAATCGAGACTCGAGGCTGCCTTCCAACTTTTGACTGCGCGTGGTGGTGCTCGGTGGCTGGGCGAAGAAATAGAACCGTGGCTGGGGGAAGAAGGAGAACCAGTGTGTTCTTAGAATATTACAAGATCGACAGACATACGGGCGCTGGATGTAAGGGAAGAAGAAGAATTAGGGCTCTGGATGTGAGGGAAGAAGAAGGAAAAAAAAATGAGGGAAAAATTAGGGCGGGACCTCGAAGAGGAGGGGAGGAAGAATCGAGAAACTTATTTATTAACATAATTGCGACGTCAGTTATTAGTGACAACAGATTGTCATTGCTAATTATAAATATTAGCAACCAAATCTTTAGCGTCAACTTAGTTGTCACATTTTCCAATTCTTTGGCGAATTTTTGGACAATTTGTGGACCAAGTTATTAGTGACAACAAGTCGTCACAAAAAAGTATTATTTGCGATGACAAATAGTTTTCACAAATACCTCCGTTGCAAAAGTTCATTTTTCATGTAGTGCCACTAGTGCCTAGCGCTTTTTAGAACACTGCACCCACCACATACCTAAAAGAATTCTGAAACTCAATTCTTAAGCGCACTATCTTGAAAATGATAGTGATATCTTTCAACTGTTTGATGCATGTGAGTAGAAGGTTGAATTCACCTTTAATTGATTATGTGGATGGCTCGATATTTACCGGTACTATATATTGCTTGCCTGGAAAGTTTTGTTTGGTCACAGTGTTTTTCTTTTCAAAATATTTTTGCGGTGGACTATAATATTACTTGGTGGTGGTGGTGCATCGACATCGATGGATTCTTTATTAGGAAATTTGGCAAGAGAGAATATTCCTGAACTTTACCTTCATATTAGCGAGAGATTATTGTCCGTTGTTATATTACGTTGGTGATCCATCGGTGTTTTGTCGACCTTCTTATAAAGTGTATCCGTTGGTAATCCGCTGGTAAACAACGATAAGTTAATTCCATTGCTATATTCTGTCGGTAAAAAAACAATTTCTTGTAATGGGCTAGCACGGCTAGTTTAAAACCTCATATCGATATTACATACAAACCAGTGACCTCACAATTGTGCCTATCTTCGTAATGGGTTTGTCCGTATTCAAATTTTAAAAGACTAAAAGAAAACTTCCCCAATAAAAATTAAGGAAACGATATGTGGCATCACCATCGATTTCTAAATTTGAATAAACTAGAGGAGGTTGCGGCAGATGTGGAGAATAAGAAGAATGTAGGTGAGGTGAGAAACAATTAAAGATCATAAGTTTTAGAAAAGATGGGGGTGTATTTAGAGGCCATGTAATTTCTTTAGAGTTGTAAGGATGTTATAGTTTTTTAAATTCATTGTATTTATGTATTATAGGGAAGGGGTGTATTGAGAGGAAAATGGAGTGTGAATAGCGCTCTGCTTTAACTTTTTGGGTAGAGTTCTTAAACTTGCTAGATAATTTTAAAAATATTAGAAAGTATATTTTTTAAACATAATTTTATTAAAATTTTCTTAAAAAAATATTTCATGGATGGCCTCATATAAATATATATAAGGTGTTTTTAAGGAAAAAAAAAAGAATTGAATTGAATCAGGTTTGGGGCAAGTCGAATGTGATAATAATTCCAGGACCAACTTAAGTCCCATTTACACTGTCAAATCTGATGTGCCTTTGTTTCATCCTATCCTATTGTCATTGGCAAGCAAATGAACCCTTAGCATGAACGAATGGATTTAGATAGGAATGCAATGAATTTAGAAATGGAATAACGATAGGTATGGAATGATATGATACTACTATTCTTATGATTGGTATGTACAAGGAATGTAGAATGAATGGAATGACGAGTTTTTTACTTGGTTTATATTTCTTGATTTGTAATTATGTATGAATAATAGTAATTGAGGAAAATGATTTTAAGTATCAAATTACACTTAAATAATTTTTTTAGATAATTCACAAATAGAATTAAGATTAATTTATTGCTTGTTAAAAAATATATGTATATATATATATAAATTTATATTTACGATATCCATAACATTTTATACAATATATATTTTTTACTAATAATATAGAAAATTAAAAAAAGAGTATTATATCAAGTTTTTAATTTAAAGAGTTGATAACTAATCGAAATTGACACTAATTTATTAAAATATTAAATATAATTTATAAATAATTAAATTATAAATAATGAATTTTTTTATTTATAACTTTACTTTTCGTAATATATATTATATCTAATATTTGTAGTCATTTTTAGAAGGATAATTTCATTAAAAATAATTTTCTTGATGATTGGGAGTAGCTAAACCCATGGGGAAGTGGAGGAATGACTATTCCTTACTGCTGGGGACTTGGTATTTCATAATTTAATTAAATATAATTTATTTTATAACTATTTATTTAATATTAATTTTCCAATGGGCTTTTGATAATTAAATCGGCCCAAAGAAGTCCGAGTTTGGCCTAAGCGGTCGTTTTCTCTTACATGGACTGGTCCATAGGCAAAATTCTCCTACACGGCCTACGAGGCCCATCTCCCGAGTATAAAAAGGTAACTCCTATTAACTGTAAGTAATTAATTGATAATTAATTATTCTCCTACGCATTCAATATTCGTTTACTGTCTTAATTTCTCTCTCATTCACTGTGCTGACTTGAGTATTGGCGGGGCCTCCCTGGGAAAATCTCTGGTGCCCTCTAACGTTAGTGCGTGTGTGCAGACATGTTCCCAATTGAAGGAGTTAGCAGTTCGAGGAGCGAAGATTTGAAGACTTCCCCCTCGGGAAGAGGACTAGCTTGAAGACTTCACCATTGGGAAGAGGACTAGCTCAAAGACTTTCCTCTGGGGAAGAGGATTTTGGTCAACTCAGTTGACTTGGGTGATCTTCTCTAAAAAGCATCATGACTTATTTTGGGAATATGGATTCCCATGTGAATGAATATTCTCATTACTAAACCATATAAATCATGTGAATGAGAATGAATCAATGAATGCCCATTAATTCCCACTTCATTCCCATATACCAATCATGTCAAAAGAGTTTCACTCGAATCTAATTTTAAATAATTAAAGTTTTTACTAGTTTAGTTCGAGTGTGACCCAAATAAATCTTGTTTGATACTTACATTTACAACTATGTAATTTAGTTGTTTCATAGGCTATTTAGTGTCTTTGTAACTCTCGTCAATATCTTTGTCTCAGCTCGATTATGATGGCATCTCTCTCTCTCTCTCTCCATGTTTAGAATAGGGATTAACTAGGATTCCTTGTACCTCAAGTGGTCAAATGGCGTGTTACTGGCAAGTAGTCCCAAGTTCAAATCCCATTTTCCTTCCCTCATATGACATCCCATTTCTCATTTCCCTTTTAGGGAATTAACTTGAGATTATAAAGTCTATGATCAATTGTGGTGGACCTAGGGATGGAAATTTTGACCCGTCCTAATCCGACCCTGTTGGGAAAATTTATGTATAGATTTTGATGATACCATGTAAAACTTAGATTAGGAAGTTGGCACCCCATTTCTATGTAATTCAACTTGTAATACATAGGGCTATATAAGCTGAGTTGAAGTTAGCTAAGTTGAAGATTATAAGACTCGACTGAAGACTAAAGTGAAGATCCAACTTTGAGGCAGCTGAGTGAAGGATGGAGAAGTATCAGTCAAGTTAATAGAAAGCTGATTCCGTCAGCTGACAGACAGTTAAGTCATTCCTAAAAGGTTGGAGCTGACTCAAGACAAAGGGGTAAAACAGCTGTCAAGTCAAGTCGAGTTTGATAAATCCGTTGCACAAAAGACAAGGACATTACTTATTATAGTAATATGCCCATGCTGCCATGTCTAAAAGTGCTAATCCCAGAAGCGTGCAACAAGAATGAACTAATGGGAAGCACTGAGCGTGCGTGTGTCAGAACCTTAAAAGCTGCACACTTCATTAAAACGAGGAAATGTCACCATCACATGCTACAAATCAAGAAACGACAAGCCAATGACCAAGAAGTGTGTGTCTATCTCTTCAACGTGCAAAATTTTAAATGGGAACTATAAAAGGCTGAGGAAGCAAGTGAGAGAAGGTTACAGAGTTCAACAAGCATACAAGCAATCAAGCAATAACCTGCAAATATCTCTCAATTTTTTTAAAGAAATCCTCAAGCTTAACTTCGAAGGAAATCAATCCAACACACTTAGTGAAGGAAAGACTACTTCATCAGTCGAAGAGGAAAAACTATTTTCAAGAACAAAGGGGTCTACTCTCCAAGGTTGAAGGAGAAGTAGTGATATTCCAGATTGAACCGGTGCTTTGAACCTGTTGTAGGGCTAAGTGATCAAGTCCAAGGGTTTGAAGGAGGCTGAAGTAATAGGACATCTGTCTTGTGAAGAAGCTGAGTCCTGGAGCAAAGATGCTGTGTGATCAAGGCAGACTCGGACTGTATAACTGCTTTGTAACCAAGTCAAAGTTACTTAGTGGATTCCTTCAGGAGTTGAAGAAGAGTGGACTAGAGGAATTATCCCATCCTCGAATCACTATAAAACTGCTTGTGTCTACTTACTTTTCAATATACTTTATTTCTCACTTTATTTTATATCTGCTGATAAGTTAAACTTGCTTAAGTCTGCTGATAATAACCATTACAAACACAAGTATTGAAAAACGTGCTTAAAATTATAAGGGTGAAAACTCTTCCGCTGACAAAACCAAATCAACTGAATTTCTAAGTGTTAGTTGAAAACAGCTAAGTTATACTATCAACAGCTCAGTCGAGTCTGTTGAGTGGGTAACTTTGCTGTGTAAGCCAACTGTAGGTCCCAAGGGGTGTGAGTAAGGTTTAGAAGGGGGGGTTGAATAAACCTTCCCATTTTTTTGATTTTAGTCCTTTTAAAATTATTACAGAGTTAAATACACAACGATGTCCTTGATGGACAGCTAAGTTAGTTAACCATCAGAGTTAGCCACTCAACAAACTCGATTGAGCTGTTGATAGAATAACTCAGCTGTTTAGTCTAAACCTTAACTTGGCTGTGATGAGATTTTCAAAAAGACTTAACACCCTCAATTTGAATTACTTTTGTTTTAACACTTGGTTTTAGCACTTTGTTAATTATCAACTGGATAGCAAATAATCAGCAGATATTAAATGATGTGCAGAAAGTAAATGTTGAAGTGTAAATGACACAATAAATTTTATAGAGGTTCGAAGATGGGGTAATTCTTCTACTCCTCTCTTCTCCACCTCCTGGAGGAATCCACTAAGTATTGATCGTAGTACAAAGTGGTTATCACCCGATGCAAGTCTTGATCACACAAAAGGTGACTTGATCTTTCGGGACTCGATCGAGATGCCTTGGTCACACAGCTGGCTTCTCGTACGACTCAGCTTCTTCATAGGGCAGCTGCCTTGCTACTACAACTCTCTTGCCCAAGCTTTTTGGATTTGATCACGAAGCCCTCCAATAACTTGAGACTCGTCCGACCTCGAACCTTTCTACACTCCTCCTTGGAATGTAGACCCCTTTGATTCTTCAAAAGTTTCTTCTTCAATAGTATGAAGTTGTCATTCCTTCACAGCTTGGTGTTGGATCGATTTCCTTTGAGGTTTAGGCTTGAGGATTTTCTTGAATAACTTGAGAATATTTTTGCAGGTTACCGCTCGAATAATAACTTGAATGTTCGTGGTTCAGGTAACCTTCTCTCAAAGTGATTCCTCAGCCTTTTATAGTGAACTTTCAAAAATCTGCCCATTGAAGAGATAGGCTGATTCTTAAAAGTCACTTGTGTTCGTTGGCTTGTCTTGTTGCAGTCCTTGATCTTGACATTTCCTCGTATTAAATGAACATTCAACTTTTCAGAGTCTGACACAAGGTGCAATGCTTCCCATTGGTTTGTTCCTTTGCACGCTTCTGGGACTGAGCACTTTAAGACATGGAAGCATGGAAGTATTACTTGTTTAGGTAATATTCTTGACTTACGTAAAACGGATTCTTTTCGATTGTCTTGACTTGACTCGCTTTTCCCCTGTGTGACTTCGAGTCAGTTCCCAATCATTTGATGACTCATCCGTCACTTCAAATTGAGACTTGGCTTCTTGAGTTGACTTGATCGACACTTCACACACCAGATCATAGTCAGTTTCTCCTTCAAATCGAGTTCTTGTCTTCTCTTTCTTTCTATACTCACCGCTTCACAAATGAGTCTTCATTCCATCTTGATTGACTTCTTGTATGTCCAGGCGTAGCTGACTTGACTCAACTAGTACAACCCTATCTATTACAATACAAATTACAAAGAAAATGGGGTGCCAACTTTCTAGTCTAA
The DNA here is from genome assembly GCA_016081115.2 of Rehmannia glutinosa. NCBI lineage: Eukaryota > Viridiplantae > Streptophyta > Magnoliopsida > Lamiales > Orobanchaceae > Rehmannia > Rehmannia glutinosa. Next base: position 27,471,393 of record CM071927.1, on the reverse strand, counting down.
GTTTTACATGGCATTCATGAAAATCTATTAAACAAATTTCCCAACAATTTCCCCCTTTTTGATGATGCCAAAACTTAAGAACATACATACAAAAAGTAAATAGCAAAGATACATACAAACAATGTATAAACAGAGAATGTATGCGCATAATCAATCTTTTTATTGATCATAACATTCTTGTCCTTTACACAACTATTTACAAAGTGTATCAGAGCAATCATAGCATTCTATATATACGCAAAAATATAGAAATTCTAGATTCGTATTCAATGTACAGAAGACTTACATACATATGCATTTACATTAGTAAAATACATGAAGGGTGGACATCAACACTTCATCGCCTTCGCTGCCTCCTTTTTTCCTCTTCAGCTCTGTCATCTTCTGTTGGGAAATTTATTGTTTAGATTTTGATGAATGCCATGTAAAACTTAAACTAGGAAGTTGGCACCTCATTTTTTGTTGTAAACTGCATTATAACAAATAGGGCTGGTCAAGCCGAGTTAAGTCGCCTATGCCTAAACATGCAAAAAGACAACGGAGACTAGAAGGAAGACTCACCGCAAGACAACCGAGTATGGCAAAGAAGAGAAGACGGAACTCGATCAAGGTGCAACCGAGATGCAGCTGAGTAAAGTATCGCCAAATCAACTCAAGATAGCCAAGTCTCAAGTTGAAGTGACAAAAGAGTCATCCATGATTGAAAGCTGACTAAGTCACCTGGGGAAAGCAAGGAAATGCAAATCAAGTCGAGATAATCGAAAGAGATCCGTTGCTGTACGTAAATCAAGAGAATTACTTACACAAGTAATACCTCCATGCTACCTTTCTCCAAGTGCTCACCCCGAGCGTGCAAGGGGAATGAACCAATGGGAAGCACTACACCGTGCCGGAACTCAAAAGTCAAGAACAATTCATACGAGGAAGTGGCAATTCCAAGGATCGCAACAAGACAAGCCAACGACCACAAAGTGACTTTCAAAAATAAGCCTATCTCTTCAACGGGCAGATTTTTGAAAGATCACTATAAAAGGCCGAGGAATGACTCGAGAAGGGTGGACCTTGATTACCTCGAACCACGAACATTCAAGCTAACATTTGAACTCATGAATCGAAATATTCTCAAAGATCATTCAAGATTAATTCTCAAGCCACATTTCAAGGAAATCAATCCAACACTCACCGTGAAGGAAAGATAACTTCTATCGCTTGAAGAGGAAACTTTTGAAGAAAAGGGGTCTACATTCCGGAGGATTGTAGGAAGGTTCAAGGTCGAACCAGGTCTCGAGTTTTTGGAGGGCTTCGTGATCAAATCCAAAAAGCTTGAGCAAGTGAGTAGTAGTAAAGCCTGTGAAGTGAAGAAGGCTCGAGTCGCACGAGAAGCCACCGCGTGACCAAGGCATCTCTAGATCGAGTCCCAAAGGATCAAGTCACCTGCGTGATCAAGACTTGTATCCGGACTGCTACCACTTTGTATACTTGATCAATACTTAGTGGATTCCTCCAGAGTTGGAGAAGAGAGGAGTAGAAGAATTACCCCATCTTCGAACCTCTATAAAATCTTATCGTGTCATTTACATTTCAAAGACTTTAATTCCTCGCATCTTATTTGTTTAACTCACGATAAATTTGCTATCCACTTGATAATCCCTAAGTACTAAAACCAAGTATTAAATCTTTACTAAATCAATTTTAAGGGTGTAAAGTCTTCCAATAAAACAAATCAGCTGAGCTGAGCTAATTCGATCTTAACAAAGTTATTCTATCAACAACTCGAGTCCGGAGTCGTTGAGTGACTAACTCTACGATTAACTAAATTGGCTATCCACCAAGGACTCAAATTGTGTAGTATCAACTCAAACTTTAAAAAGGACTAAATCGAAAAGTTGGTAAGGTTTATTCAACCCCCTTCTAAACCTTACACTCACACCCTCGGGGACCTCGCAAGTGGTATCGAGCGGTTGGTTCATTGAGCCTTCCGCACCGGTAATCGAAAACTCTTTTTATTATCAAAAGTTATTATCATGGAAGCAAATTTGACACGTATCCCTATGTTCACAATTGAAGAATTTGATGATTGGAAAATTCGTATGCAGGCTCATCTATCAAAGATTACATGATGAGATGTGGATAGTGATAGAGGATGGGCCACTACAAATTTTAAAAGTGAACACAATCAAAAGAAGAGTCAAATGAAGGTGAAGAGGATGTCGCTCCTAGACCAAATATGGTTGAAAAACCAAGAGTCGAATGGACAAATGATGACAAAAAGATACAACCTGGACAATGTGGCCAAGGATATTCTTTACAAAACCTTGGACAAAGCCATGTTCAATAAAGTCAAATCATGCAAAACGGCTAAAGAAATCGGGACAAGCTAACATTGATTTGTGAAGGCTCGAGCAAATCAAGGAAAATAAATTATCGGTGGTCAGTACATAAATTTGAGAATTTCAAAATGATCGCAGGAGAGAACCTGAATCAACCGGATGCTCGGTCCACGAAATTACCAACGAGCTATCTCGCTTCTGGAAAAGAATATACACAGTAAGGAAATGTGTATGAAGATCCTAAAAAGTCTCCCACCGAATGGGAAATGAAGGTCATGGCACTAAGACATTCCATGGACCTATCAAAGACATCCAACCATGAGCTATTCTCGGATCTCAAAGCCTACGAATTTGAGCCGAGAAGAAAAGACCATGAAGAGACAAAATTGCACCCAAAACAATTTGCTTAATTGTTAAGGATGGCAAGAAAGCCGAGGTCAAAGAAGTCATTGACCCGGAGAGAAATAGCCCCGATGGTTAAAAGGTTCAACAAGTTCTTCAATAAGAACTACAAGAGAGGCAAGGGCGAATCCTCCGGAAGACACTCGGCTCCTCCAAGTCAAGGAAGATAGGCCAACCAAGAGAACAACATCAAAAAGTCAATATCAAAGGGCGACAATCCAAGAATGGAAAGAGTCGATCAAAAGGCTAAAAATCTATGTTGGAACTGTAGGCAACCAGTCACTATGCCATTGATTGCCCATATCCTCGTAGTCAACAAATCTGGAATGAAGAAGAAAGAAAGGTCTTCAGAGAAAGAAGACAAGAAAAGAAAAAGGCAATGTTGGTCAGCAGAGATCAGCCGAGACAACCAAGTCAAGAGACACAAATGATTCGAGAGTAGTGAAGCCGACTACTCAAGTGACTCGAAGAAGCCTTGATCCGTCCGATGGTAAGGGAACAAGACCAACCCCGACCAAGAAGATGAGGTACACTCGACTCATCACACTCGTATTCTAGTGATCGTGATCGTGACACACACACTTCATCACCCACCGATCTTTATGATTCATTAGGCAAAATGATGAAAGATTTTGAACACACTAAATCCTCACACACACTACTAAATGAGGAAAACAAACTGCACTAAGAGCTAAACTCACAAACGACCGAGGAGCCGAGTACTCTAAGTCAAATAGCCGATGAGAATAAAAGTTTAAAGGCTGAAAATGCCAAGCTAATAGCGAGAAATAGCTGCCATAGAAAAGAGGGAGAATGACCTCAAAATGTGATTGCCTCATTCACTAAGGCATCTAAGTCATCGGATGATCTTATCATGAGCCAAAGAGAATGTGGAGACAAGACATGCTTAGGATTTAATTCTCTGTGCTATGTCAAGCTCCAAAAGTGATTTTGGAAAAAGGATCCTCAAGCAATGAAGTATCTCAAAAATCCAAAACTCCAAATGGTGCACACACATTTATTCCAAAGCACAATTACAAGCAAACCGGCATTGGTTATAAAGGAAAAGGAAAACAACTAGTTGAGTGTCTTTGAGAGGACAATGACAAGAAATTCAAATGAGTTCCTCAAAGAAACTCCAAACAGAAATACTCGTAAAGAAGAAACAGCTACCAAAACCCCGGTTCTATAAAGGAAACACATTTGATGGGAATGGTAGAAAATATCCAAGCCAAGTGATTGGAATGATGTAAACTATCGGAAAGACCTATGGAATATAAGCCCAAATGGCAAAGGCACAGAACTCAAGAAAGGCCATTCCAAAGGTATAAGAGCTTTCATCAAAGACACATATGCACCTAGTACTACACTCGGAGACATCACAACTACCCAAAGAAGGCAATTGCTAAAACACATATACAGCATACAGACAAAAGAGACAAATTGTGTATGAACCTAGAATCCTCAAGCAATTTGCCAAAATTAATTATGATTATGGCATCGAGAGATGGCAACCCTTTAGAGCCAAATCATCCGGCTATAGGTTGGTTGGATCATCTTACAATACTAACCCCTCGGGACCTGCACAAGTATGGGTACCTAAAACTTAATTTCCTTGTTTGCGGGTTCAAGGAACAATTGAGTGCCAAGGAACCTGGTACATGGATAGTGGTTGTTCCGACATATGACAGAAACAAGAAAAATCATGTCAAAATTCAAGGAAGTTAAAGGAGCAAAAGTCATATTTGGAGGAAATGAAGCTCGGGAGAAATAACATATTGGATCCATCAAGAAAAATGGATTAGAAATCACGGATGTTGCATATGTTGAAGGACTCAATTTCAATCGCTAAGTATCACCAACTCACAGTTGCAAGGGCTATAATGTTGATTTAACATGGGTATATGCCAAATCAAGGATACATAATCAAGTGAAGTTGTGTTGCAAGGATGCGCACAAAAGAACATGTATATCGTGGATTGGTCAACAAAGAACACCAAGCATCCATCATAGCAAAGAGCACAAATTGAATCAAGTTGGTGGGCACAGAAGCCGAGTCACCCGAATTTCAAAACAATTAACAAGCTTGCCGTATAATCTTGTGAAAGGACTTCCGCATCACTCGAGATACAAAAAGGAGAGTATATGTGACGATGTCGAAGGGAAAACAAATCAAATCATCATTCAAAGAAAAGGCATGTCTATCTTCAACAAGGATATTGCATCCGCTACATATGGATCTATTTGGTCCAGTTGAACCAAACGCCTAGCATAAGTGGGAAGAAATATACCTTGGTGGTAGTAGATGACTACTCAAGATATACATGGACAATATTCATGTGTAAGAAGAAAGAAACTCTACGAAAACTACCACAAATGATGAAGAGGATTCAAAATGAGAAGAGCCAAACCATTATCAAAATAAGATCGATGACAGAGAACCGAGTTTGTCAATGGTATAATAACTCAAGCATTGTATTGAAAATGGCATTGGTCATGAATTATCTCAAAGAAAGGACTCCACAAACAGAATGGAGCTGCGAGAAAGAAGGAATAGAACTCTCAAAGAAGCAAAAAGACCATGTTAGCGAAGCGGGGCTACCTAAAAGATTTTGGGTCAAGCAATAAACACAACATGCTACACTCAAAATAGATGCATGATAAAAGACGGTGACAAAGACTCCCTATGAGATTTGGGACAGGGGAGAAAACCAAATGTTGCATATTTTAAAATATTTGGATGTAAATGCTTCATCCATAACAATGGCAAAGATAATCTAAAGGCTTTTGATGCTAAAGTCGATGAAGGTATCTTCTTGGGATACTCACCGACAAAGAAGCCTACAGAGTACTCAACAAGAGGACTATGGTTGCGAAGAATCCATTCATGTGGTATTCGATGAGCCAAATGTAAATGGGAAGACATTGAAGAGTCACCGATAAGTCTGAATCATCCAGCCATGCGAAAAAAGTCCTTATCTTTGAAGTCAAGTCAAGTTGGAATTATAAACTCGGATGAAGATGAGATAGCTGAGTCTCAAAAACAATGGAAAATCTGCAGCTAAGTGATTGCGAGAGAGCCGATCAAAGAAACACAGCTGCTAGACGATCAATCCAGCTAACTTACTTCAACTTGATGTAAGATGGCCGAGAGACCACCCATCGAACTTGTCATTGGAGATATAAGAGAAGGTGTCAAAACAAGATCGAACTCAACAAGAAGCCATGTTCACATGCTTTATCTCACAAATAGAGCCTAAAGATGTGTCACAAGCATTGGATGACACACATTGGATTCAAGCTATGCAAGAAGAGCTGAATCAGTTTAAAAGAAATAAAGTATGGATGTAGCCAAAGGATATTGCCAAGAAGAAGGAATAGATTTTGATGAAACATTTGCCCCTGTAGCAAGATTGGAAGCTATTAGGATGTTTCTTGCCTATGCAGCTCACAAGAATTTTATTGTATATCAGATGGATGTAAAAAGTGCATTCCTAAATGGTTTATTGGAAGAAGAAGTGTATGTTGAACAACCTCCAGGATTTGAGCAGAAGACTCTTGGAGATAAGGTATACAAACTCAAGAAAGCTCTATATGGATTGAAACAGACACCCAGAGCATGGTATGATACCTTGTCACAATTCCTAACTGAGAATGGATTCACAAAAGGAAAAGTAGATAGAACACTGTTCAGAATTCAAGACAAGAAGAGCATACTGCTTGTTCAAATATATGTGGATGACATCATTTTTGGATCCACAAACAAAGAACTGTGTGAAAATTTTCAAACCTCATGCAAAGCAAATTCGAAATGAGCATGATGGGAGAGCTGACATTCTTCCTTGGACTCCAAGTGAAACAGCTGAAGGATGGAACCTTCATAAGTCCAATAAAATACACCAGAGATTTAATGAAGAAATTTGGTATGGAAGAGAAGTCTTCTGGTGAAAATCCCAATGAATACATCATCAAAATGGACATGGATGCGGATGGCAAGCCCGTAGATCAAACAAGATACGAGCACTTATTGGATCATTGCTTTATCTCACAAAGAAGCGTGCCGGACATCACCTTTGCTTTGTAGGTGTATGTGCAAGATTTCAATCTGCTCCAAAAGAGAGCCATATGATCAATGCTAAGAGGATCTTGAGATATTTGAAAGGAAGCCAAGAAGTTGGCTTATGGTATCCAAAGGAAGGTGGATTCAAGTTAATTGGCTATTCGGACTCGACTATCTTTGGATGTAGAGTTGACAGAAGAGCACCTCGTGTACATGTCAAATGCTTGGAAACAAAGCAATTTCCTGGTTTAGCAAAAAGCAAAATTCAATAGCCACCTCTACAACCGAAGAATACATAGTCAGGCAAAATTTGTTGTGCCAAATCCTATGGATGAGACAGCAGCTGAGAGACTATGAAATTGAAGAAAAGGAAATTCCAATCATGTGTGATAACACAAGTGCAATTGCAATCACTCAAAATCCTGTGTTGCACTCAAGAACAAAACATATCGATGTCAGATATCACTTCATAAGAGATCATGTTGAAAAGAAAGACATCACCTTGGAATATATTTCAACTGATAAACAGTTAGCTGACATATTCACAAAACCATTATGTGAGTCAAGATTTGAAGAACTCAAACATGAGTTAGGGTTAATTGAGCTGAGCTGACACTCAGAAGACTCAAAGAAAGGCAATGAAACACAAAAAGGGAAAAAGGGCTGAATTCTCAAAATCAGCTAAATGAATCGATCGATCGGAAAGTCAGCTATACCGAATTAGCTGACAGCTGAGTCATTATGAGAACTGTGAGAAGAAGAGTTAAATCAGCTAAGGGATAAGCTGAGTCATTTATGAGCAAAGTGACAAAAACGCAGTCGTTTTTACTAAGCGGGAATGTTTTTAAGAATGACGTCAGCAGAATAATGATGTGTACAGGCAAAAGCTGCACACCAAGCTTATGATTGGATATAAATGCACCGCATTAAATTCGAGACATTAAATGCTAATCGGCGTGCAAAATCTAAGCCGTTGATTTCGATCACATTTCAAAAACCACCCACACGTCCTTTCAGAAACCATACTTAAACCATTTTCATCCGTTTCTCTCACATATTACCAAAACTGTTCATTTCTCTCTCAGAAGCAAAGGCAAAACTCTCTCAAAACCCTATCAATCTTCAAATCAACTTCTAAGTTTCTTTTCGTGAAATACTACAAAATGGCATCAACTTATGATTTCGTCAAGCTAGGAAGCAAATCCACACCGGGTCTACCGTGGATTTCAAGGGTATGGTCAAACAGGGTCCGATGACGCCTCATAAAGAAGATTGCTTTGAAAAGCTCGAAAAGTCCGGGCTAATACCATTTCTCGACGATGGAGCTCCCGATGACCTATGTGGAAGAGGTCGCCGCCTACGTGAACGCTGAAATTCACGATGAGGGATCAAATCCTCTGTTCATGGGAAGAAGTTCATCATCTCTCGCCAAAGATTTGGCGTAACACCGCCATTACCGCGAAAGAGCACCGTAAATCAATGAAGCTGATGTAGACTTGATCGCGCTTGGAAGGAAGTAGCCAAGACCGACTATGTTGATAAGATAGTCTACACACCAACAAGAGGTTCTTTGAAGGAGGACTACCACAAATCGTTGGACATAGTTGCCAAATGCATATACATCAAATTTGGCAGCTTTGACCAACTATCCAAAGCAAAATTGATCGTCATGGCCGATCATTGAAGAAAAACAAGTAAATCGGGCTGAGTTTGTCTACAAAGCAGATACTCGCTAATGTAGGGAACAAATCCTTCAAGGAGAATGGAGCATTTGGAGGATCTCGGGATACGGCCTGGTGATTGGCGTGATGGAGGTGAAAGGAGTCCTCTTCGACATGGAAAGGCGTTCCATGTAAACAAGAGGATGTTCGAGATCAAACCTCTCTCGGCGCACGAAGAGAGCCTACGCCAAGAGAGCGATACAAGTGAGGGGGAATCACCGACCCCACAAGATACAAATTTTTCCTCTCTACCAAAGAAGAAAGTCGCCCTGCAGCTACTAAGAGAACTACCCCCTGCAAAGAAAGAAAACCAAATCGCTCGCCCGCTTCGCCCATGAACAGTCACCCGCCCCCGCAATCGTGTCTCCCCGCCTCCAAAGAGCGGGGCCGAGAAGGAATCTCAATACCTTCTCTCGCCATCAAAAAGAGGAGAACTAATAAGCCAAGACGACCACTCCTCGTAAGAAAACAACAAAGACCCCCCGCCGCCAAGACTTAGAAGAAACTCTCTCCGAACCGTAAATCCTCCTCGGTACAAACTAGAGAAGAAAAAGAATCTTCAAGCGTTCCCGAACTTGAGAAACCGGCCGAGTCACCACTCACCGGCTTAAACAGATACTGAGATTGGCCGAGAAGTAGAGTCTCCGAAATTATTGATGAAACAACCAAGTCTCGAAGGCGATCACAGAGGCAAAATCAAGACCAAATTGTAGTTCGAATGATGATGAGACACAAGAAGAATCGAGAAATCTAACTCGCATGTTGACAGGATCGTATCCCCTCATGCAAATGCACGCAAATGACCGATGAATGGAGCACCAAAGCTTGCTACCTTCTATCCCCGAGAATGAGGGACAACAAGAAGAAGCTGATAGAGACGATGATGTGATGATCCTATCCCTACCTTATCCAGACATCCAAAATCGTCTGCGAGAGTGGAGGAAGTGGAAGTTAAGTCGATCTAGGGAACAATTCCAACGGCCTGAGTTTATCGAAGAAGAAGAGGAACTCGATGAATTTTCTTGGAGTGACCACTGTGGTCCAAGATGGATGAAGAAAATCGCACATATCTTGCAGATCTTCAAGGACAAGGAGAAGGAGAGACATGTAGAGAAAGCTGAGGCACGTGAGAAGGCCATCATCTGCCCTATCACCGGCACCACATAACATACACAATCCTCTCCTTGACGTCCTATCAGAGAGCGATGAGGATCTGGACCCTGTTGCTGCCACATAAGAGTTGCAAATGCAGCAAGCAATGCACGAATCCGCAGTCCTTCATGAACAAAGAATGATGGAGGGACCAGAGAGTCCTCCAAAACACACCGAGATAGACCCAATGGGAGTGGTGCGATATTGCCATCGTTGTTGCCGCCACCACTTCCCAACCACTCGGAAGAAGGAACTAAAGGAAATGGCGATGAAATCAAGGTTAATGGGGACCCCAAATGAGCCAACCCCTAATGAAGGTGTCTTACCACCGCCCCAACGGCCGAACACTCGGAAAACAGCTAGGAGTTTGGAGACGAGTGACCCCATTCCAAGTCACTCACCGGTGCGCCACCGAGGGGGAAACTCCTCCACCGCAGCAAGGTCGGAGGATGTCTTTGCAGATGACTCCACAACGAATCTAGGAGGTGAAGTGGAGAAGGAACAAACACAAAGTACACAAAGAAGTTGTCATCAACGAAGCTCGGATGATTGAGATCTGTCTCACCGAGGTGCCAACCGCTCCGGGCGGCAATGACGCGCTGATGCGCAAAATGAGGCACGGAAGGAACAACCATGGGAGTTAACACTGGGGCGATGAAAGTGCAATCCATGGGGTTGAGACTCCAATGGATGCCACCGCAGAAGACCCTAAGATAGCCGACACTCGCCGAAAGGGATGTCCAGGCCTCGCCGCAGCTTGAGACCGCAGAGGTAATGAAGGCCAACGGGAGGTTGAGACTTCCCGGTAAAGAAGTCAAGTACATAACATCCTCCCCGCTATCATTGATCCATCCAAAAGGAGATAAGCGCGCTTCACGATTCTCGTGACAATCTCGATGTAACCTTTCTCGGGATCGGAAGAAGACGATGAAGCCGAGTCATCCCCCGTGATCGATCCAAAAGACTCACCTAAGGATGTTCCAACCACGAGCAAGTCGACCTCAAGACTACTCGTCAAACTTTCAATTTTGATGATGAGCCACCCATGGAAATCTCATCATCGTCCGATGATGCTTCCGATAAGGCCGAGGACCACCAACTCAATTGGAAAACCAAATGAGACCGACGAAGGCTGAGACAATGAGGCTCGGCAAAGTCGGGTCAACTTTACCACGCACCCAAACCAAACAGAGTCCATCACGCAGGCTCCCAAGCCGCAGCAGGTTCGACTTCACAAGGAACTTCACGCGCACCACTCATCATTGAACAAATCCCAGGCCCGTGATGATTCCTTCGTAGAATCATTTCCATTCTCTCTCGAGATACCCGACCTCCCCAAGAGTTAGAAAGAGATCTCGCGCGCTTCCACGACTGCATCCTCGTCATTCCATCGTATACCATTGTTCCAAACCGACTATGATTTTGACGCTACTTGGCCATCACCGCCACAGAGGGAACAATCAAGTTCGGGAGGTGTTCAAAGCATTATTTGCTTGAAATTGAACGGATGGAGAGGCACCAGCCTCGATGGACATGAGATCGATAACAGAGATGCGAATCTTACCGCGACTTAAGAGGTATAATAGTCGAATCGGGAGTGGTGGCAACAAAGAAGAAACAATGCATGTGGAACAAGCTAGATATTTCGTAACATTGTTCAACAAGCCGTTGGTCCGGCGAAATGAGAATGCCGATGCAAAGACAAAGCCGAGAGAACACATAGAACACATGCATGAATCTCACACTCTGAGATAAAGCCGCTGCGCATGAGCAAAATAAGAATGAGCTCCTCGCGTATGGAAGAAAACATGGATCGAAAATTCAGCCTTCTCATGGCCGAGATGAAGTTGCTTAACGCCGAATCCAACGCTACTCGCTCGAGTTTCGTGCATCATACTCCAGCAGACTCAAGTAGAACTCGCCATCGCCAGACTCGACTTCCGCTGCTAGTATGTGTCCAGGGGTTCCTCTCTCCTTTGATGATGCCAAAAAGGGGGAAGAGGAATACCTAAAAGCGCTAAAGAAATCTGACACCGAAAAGAGGAAGCAACTGTAAAGGGAAAGACAGTGAGGAGGTCTCAAGAGCAAAGGAAAGAAAGTTTGTTGAGGGGAAGGATCGGAGATGTCACCCTAATGATTGCACAAACCCCCAACAAGGTCTTGTCACAAATGATATTATCGGCAAAGAAACTCCCAGTGACTCGCCACTCCAACACTCTGTTTCTATCTATGGCCGAAAAGAGAAAGACAAATTGAAGCGGGGATGGAGGAAGTGGAGGAAGGATGAATGCCCGAGTTATGAATATCTTGAAACAACATGGAGGCATTCCAAGAGATGAGAGACACTTATGCCATCTCGGATGCCGAATCGAGCCAAGATCGTTGATGAATTTAAAACGCCGCATCTCAAGGATATTTTGCAAACATGTCCATAGCTCAAGCCTGGGACTTGTATCTTTGGGAAAAGGGTCTCACGTTATGTGAAGAAGCCGACAGACATGCCAGACTACCGATCACTCTCACGTCACTCCGCTAGTCACTCAAATTGGAAGAAGACCCCAAAGACAATACACGCCCGAGGAAGAGGTAGAGAAAGAAGCGTGTGGAGGAAGATGTTTGAGACCTGGCCTCGCCCAAAACATTGAGTACATAGATCCGGAAAGAAAGGAAGGATCTACCAATGGTCTTGACCAAGTAGCCAATCACTGCAAGTGGCTAAAACAATGCCGAGTACGTGAAAAGAATCGAAGAAGAAAATAAAAGACAAACTCAGCTTTGGGAGGAGAGACACGAGAGACTAAGAAGAGATGAAGCGCCTTTAAGGCATATGAAAAGAAGAAGAAGGCGGTGAAGATGAGAAAAAGAGAAGAAGACCGAGGAAGATGACAGAATCAAGAAGATGAAAGAAGGAGGCAGCGAAGGAGATGAAGTGTTGCTGTCCACCCCTTCATGTATTTTACTATGTAAATACATACTTTGTGTAAGTCTTCCTCGTAATAAATCAAATTCTCTATTTTTGCGTAGATATAGATGTTTGCTCGATACACCTTGTAAACATGATTGTGTAAAGGACAAGAATGCTATGATCAATAAAAAGATTGATTCTACGCATACATTCTCTCAGTAAATACACTATCCGTATGTATCTATGCTATTTACATTTTGAATGTTTTAAGTTTTGGCATCATCAAAAAGGGGGAAATTGTTGGGAAATTTATTGTTTAGATTTTGATGAATGCGATGTAAAACTTAAACTAGGAAGTTGGCACCCCATTTTTGTTGTAAATCGCATTATAACAAATAGGGTGGTCAAGCCGAGTTAAGTCGGCTATGCCTAAACATGCAAGAAGACAACCGAGACTAGAAGGAAGACTCCGCCGCAAGACAACCGAGTATGGCAAAGAAGAGAAGACGGAACTCGATCAAGGTGCAAATGAGATGCACTGAGTAAAGTATCGCCAAATCAACTCAAGATAGCCAAGTCTCAAGTTGAAGTGACAAGAGTCATCCAATGATTGAAAGTCGACTCTAAGTCACCTGGGGAAAGCAAGGAAATGCAAATAAGTCGAGATAATCGAAAGATATCCGTTGTAAATCAAGAGAATTACTTAAACACGTAATACCTCCATGCTACCTTTCTCGAAGTGCTCAGTCCCAGAAGCGTGCAAGGGGAATGAACCAATGGGAAGCACTACACCGTGTCAGAACTCTGAAAAGCTGAAGAACAATTCATACGAGGAAGTGGCAATTCCAAGGATTGCAACAAGACAAGCCAACGACCACAAGTGACTTTAAAAAATAAGCCTATCTCTTCAACGGGCAGATTTTTGAAAGATCACTATAAAAGGCTGAGGAATGACTCTGAGAAGGGTGGACCTTGATTACCTGAACCACGAACATTCAAGCTAACATTTGAACTGTAATCGAAATATTCTCAAAGATCATTCAATATTAATTCTCAAGCCTACATTTCGAAGGAAATCAATCCAACACTCAGCTGTGAAGGAAAGATAACTTCTATCAGTTGAAGAGGAAACTTTTGAAGAAAAGGGGTCTACATTCCGCGGAGGATTGTAGGAAGGTTCAAGGTCGAACCAATCTCGAGTTTTTGGAGGGCTTCGTGATCAAATCCAAAAAGCTTGAGCAAGTGAGCTGTAGTAGCAAGGCGCAATTGCCTGCCTGTGAAGAAGCCGAGTCATACGAGAAGCCACCGCGTGACCAAGACTTGTATCTGGACTGTTACCACTTTGTATACTGATCAATACTTAGTGGATTCCTCCAGGAGTTGGAGAAGAGAGGAGTAGAAGAATTACCCCATCTTCGAACCTCTATAAAATCTTATCGTGTCATTTACATTTCAAGGACTTTAATTCCTGCATCTTATTTGTTTAACTCTGCTGATAAATTTGCTATCCACTTGATAATCCCTAAGTACTAAAACCAAGTATTAAATCTTTGCTAAATCAATTTTAAGGGTGTAAAGTCTTCCAATAAAAAAATCAAATCGCAGCTTGAGCTAATTCAAATTAACAAATGAGTTATTCTATCAACAAACCAATGAGTCTCGTTGAGTGACTAACTCTACCGATTAACTAAATTGGCTATCCACCAAGGACTCAAATCACCGTAGTATCAACTCTGAACTTTAAAAAGGACTAAATCGAAAAGTTGGTAAGGTTTATTCAACCCCCCTTCTAAACCTTACACTCACACCCCTTGGGACCTACATCTTCTGGTCTCTTTCTCTTTTTTCTTCTTCAGCTGCTTTCTTTTTCTCGTAGGCTCTTCTGGCAGCTTCATCTTTTCTCTTTCTTTCTTGTCTTTCTTCCCACACTGAGTTTGTCTTTTATTTCCTTCTTCAATCCTCTTGACATATTTAGCATTGTTCCTGGCCACTTTCATGTTGGCTACTTCGTCATACTCCACCTAATAGATCCCTCATTTCTTACCTGGATCTATATATTCGATGTTTTTGGGTAGAGGTCTAGGTTTGAAACCTCTTCCTCCATCGCTTCTTCCTCTTCCTCTCAAGCGTGTATTGTATCGGGGCTTCTTCTTCCCAAAGAGAGTGACCAACAGAGTGATCGCTCGAGTCTGCCGCTTATCGCCTTTCTTCGCACGCCTTGAGCCCTTTTTCCCAATACAAGTCCTGTGCTTGGGCCATGGTCATGCCTTTCAAGTATCCCTCGGATGCGAGCATTTTGAATTCATTAAATGATCTAGGCTCTCGATCGACGCCCGAAATGGCATCGAGTGTCTCTTCCCGCCGAATGCCTCCGTATTGTTTCGATATGTCCATCGCACGGGCATCCATTTTTCTTTCAACCTCCTTCATCTCTCGCTTCTACTATCTTCCTCTCTCTCGCATATGGGCACAACAGAGTGTTGGAGCGGCAGAGTCACCGAAGTTTGCTTTGATGATGTCACCGTGATGTCCTTGTTGAGGGGTTTTAGCAACCAATAATGACATATCCTTTGAACCTTTCCCCTCAACGGATTTTCCCTTATCTTTCTTTTGCTCCTCAGCTGTTTTGTTCTGCTTCTCAACAGCTGCGTCCTTCTTCTCAGCAGGTGATCCTTTCAATGTCTTTAGGTATTCCTCTTCCCCCTTTTTGGCATCATCAAAGGAGAAAGGAACTCCTGGAAACATGCCAGCAAGCATGAAGTCTAGGCGGCTGATAGCTGAGTTTTGCTTGGAGTCTGCTGCGGAGTATGCTGCACGGAATTCTGAGTGGGCGGCTTTGGATTTGGCTGCCACCAGCTTCATTTCAGCTATAAGGAGGCTGAACTTTTCATTCATATTTTTCTCTACGCGCAAAAGTTCTTTGCGATGAAATTCTCGCAGCAGTTCCATTTCAGTGGTATGAGAGGCATGCATCCTATCAATATTTTCTTGCATCCTCGTCTTCATGTCAGCATTATCAGCGCTCCAGATTAGCATCTTATTGTTCAATGCTTTGAAGTATCGAACCTGTTCCACACGCATTGTCTGCTGCTGTTGCCACCATTCCCGGATTCTGACTATTATTCCACGCAGATCAGATGTAAGATTTGCATCTCTGTTATCCAACCGCATATCCAGTGAGGTCTGGTGCCTTTCCATCTTCTCGATCTCTGCAAAGATTGCCTTGAAGACTTCTCGAACCTCAGCTGTCACCTCTGTCTCAGCTGGCGGCCAAGCGGCATCAAAATCAAAATTTGCTGGGACGATGGTATCTGTGGGAATGACTGGATCAGGTTTGTGGAAGCGTCTCTGCTCTCTAGCTGATTCTTCATCCAGGTCAGGTAGCTCCAGTGAGAAAGGGAACGTTTCTTCAAATGTATCATCACGGACATAGGGAATATGTTCAACAGTGACTCGTGGCCGTGATGTGCCTGGTTGAGTCAATTCTGCTGCAGCGTTGGGAGCCTGCGCAGATGACTCGGTCGCAGCTGGGCCTTGGTGTGGGGGTTGGCCAGCTGACTGAGCCTCAACTGTCTGAACAACTTCTTCGGCCTCAGTGGTTGCTTCTAAATGAATTTGCGTGTCCTCTGCTGCACCATCAGCGTCATCGACGATGATGAGTCCTGAAGGCTTGGCTCATCATCAAAATTGAACTTCTGACGAGCAACCTTGAATTCTGGCTTACTCGTGCTAGGAAGAACATCCTCACCGAGTCTTTTTGACTTGCAACAGGGGGGATAACTCACCTTCATCTTCACCGTCGATCCTTAAAAATTACATCGTGGTTGTCTTGGGAATCGTGAAGGGCACTTATCTCCTTCTCGATTGCATCAAAGATAACATGAGGGATGTTCTCAGATTGCCTCTTTACCTCGGGAAGTCTAAACCTCCCGTAGGCCTTGACTACCTCCCGCAGCCTCAATCGCAGCAAGGCTGACATTCCCTTCGACTGCACTCACTGTCTTGGGGTCTTCGACGTGGCATCGACATGAGTGTTAACTCCTGTAGCATCCACTGTAAGGCCGATCGCATCGCATCGCGTCTCAGCCGCAGAGCGATTGGCACTTCAAATTGAGATAGTCTCAACTCGTCCGAACTTCTTCAGTGACAACTTGCTGTGTTTCTATTTGTTTTTCCTTCTCCACTTCACCTCCTAGATTCGTTGTGGAGTCATCTGCAACAACCTCCGACCTAGCTGCAGTGGAGGGAGTTTCCCTCTCAGCTGGCACACCAGCTGAGTGACTTGGATTGGGGTCACTCTTATCCAAACTCCCGGCTGTTTCCTGTGAGTGTTCAGCCATTGGGGCAGGTGGTAAAACACCTTCAATAGGGGTAGGCTTGACTTGGGTCACTAGGTTCCCAGTTTCATCGCCAAGTCCCCTAGATCCATCCTCTGAGTGAGTCAAAGTGGTTGCAAAGAATGACAAAGTGGCAATTTGCTGTACCACTCCCAATGGATCAATCTCCAGCTGAGATTTGGAAGACTCTCCTGGTCCTTCCATCAGTTGTTGCTCGTGCATCATCCTGGATTCCCGAATGGCTTGCTGCATTTCCAATTTTTCTTCAGACGCACTGGGTCCAAATCCTCATCACTTTCTCGAGAGAACTTCGGCGGGGATGAGTGTGATCGATGGTTCCAAGTGAAGGGATAGATGTTGGCCTTCTCACGAGCTTTAGCCTCTTCTGCCAACCTTTCCTTCTCCTTTCCTTTGAAGATATTCAAGATATCTATGCAGTTGTCTTCATCCAGTGCTTGAACCACTGTTGTCAACCCAAGGAAATTCAACAACTCTTCTTCTTCTTCTATAAATTCAGGTCTTTGGAACTGTTCCCTTGAGCAACTTAGCTTCCACTTCCTCCATTCTCGCAGACGATTTTGGATTTCTGGATATGGTGGAGATAGCATGATCACATCATCGTCATCATCTTCCTGCTGTACATCTTTCTCAGGAATGGAAGGTAGCAGAGCTTGCTGCTCTTCACCCTCAGCAACATCTGTCGTGGGCGGAGACACAACCCTGTCGATAGGAGACTTAGCTATCTTAGCTGTTACTTGTTCCTCACTGCTTTGTCCCACACTGGTTCTTCGACTTGCCTCTGATCGGCCTCAAAGAAACTTGGCGGTTTCATCAATTATCTCTGGAGACTCTACTTCTCCTGCCGTTTCAGCAATTTGTTCCAGCTGAGTGGCATACTCAGCTATTTTCTCAAGCTCTGAACGCTTGAAGAGTCTTCTTCTTTTGGTCCTCACCAGAGGGATTTCTGGTTCGGATTCGGTTTCCTTAGAATCCTGGGCGGCGGGGGTCGGTGCCACTTTCTTGGTTTGAGGAGCTGGCTTTCTTGGCTTGTCAGTCCTCTTCTTTTTGACAACTAGAGAAGGTATTTGAGGTTCCTTCTCACCATGCGGCAGGGCAGTGCGCTTGTTTTCTTTTTGCAGGGGCAGCCTTTCTTCTTTGCAAATTTATAGGAGCAACTTTCTTCTTTGGAGGGGAGGAGACAACTATTTCTTCTGGGTCAACTGATTCCCCCTCACTTGTATCCGCTCTCTTGGCATAAGCTCTCTTCTGAGCTCCGGAAAGATTTGATCGGAACATTTTCTTATTGACATGGAACGCCTTTCCATGTCGGAGTGGAACTCCTTTCACCTCCATCAAACGGCCAATCACAAGGCCATACCCTAAGGATCCTCCGAACGACCCATCTTCCTTGAAGGACTTATTTCCAATATTCTGGCAGAGTCTGCTGTATACAAACTCAGCCCAGTTTACCTTCTTCTCCTCCATGATTGCAGCCATGACGATCAGCTTGGTTTTGGACAGCTGATTAAAGCTTCCAAATTTTATGTCTACACACTTGGCAACAATGTCCAATAGCTTATGGTAATCTTCCTCCAGCAGCTTCTTGTCTGCCGTGTAGACAACCTTCGCAAAGACAATCGGGTTTGGCCACTTCCTTCCATGCAAAGGCAGCCAGTTTACATCACTTCAAAATTTCGGCACTCTTTTCGACGAAAAGAAGCAATGCTCCGCTAGATCCTCGCAGGACCGTAAACACCTTTCCGTGAACAAACGACTTGATGCCTTCGTCATGAACTTCAGCGTTCACGTAGAACTGGGCGACTTCTTCCACATACGTCATCTGAAACTCCATCATGAGAAAGGGTTTCAGTCCAGATTTCTCCACTTTCTCAGCTATCTTCTTCACAAGGGTTTCATCAGACCCCTATTTGATCATCCCTTCAAAATCCACGGTAGAACCAGTGTGGATTTGCTTTCCCAACTTAGCAAAATCATAGGTAGTTGCCATTTTTGAGTTTTACCGAACGAAACCTTAGAAATTTGCCTTGAAGGTTGATAGGGTTTTGAAAGAAAAATACAGTCTTTGCTTTTGGAGAGATGAACATTTTTAGTGTAGTGTGAGAGAGAAAACAGACGAAATGGTATATGTATCGGTTATGAAAGGACGTGCATACGGTTTCTGAAATTTGATCAAGATCAACGGCTCAGATTTAGCATGCCAATTAGCATTTAATTGTTCGCATTTAATGCGGTAACATTTATATCCAATCATATGCTTTGTCGTGCAGCTTTTGACTGTACCTGTCATTATTATGCTGACGTCATCCTTAAAACATCCACGCTTATTAAAAACGACTGCGTTTTTGTCACTTAACTCATAAATGACTCAGCTTACTTCTTAGCTGAATCAATTCTTCTTCTCTCTTTTCACATAGGTACTTAGCTGTCAGCTAACTCGATGCAGCTGATTTTCCGATACGGCTGATTAACTTAGCTGATTCACGAGCTCAGCTCTATTTTCATCTTTTCTGTTTCATCTCTTCTCCTTGAGTCTTCTAGGTGTTAACTCAGCTCAATTAACCCTAGCTCATGCTTGAGTTCTTCAAATCTTGATTCACATAATGGCTTTGTGAATATGTCAGCCAACTATTTATCAGTTGAGATGTATTCCAAAGTGATGTCCTTCTTTTCAACATGGTCTCTTATGAAATGATATCTGACATCAATGTGCTTTGTTCTTGAGTGCAACACAGGATTTTGAGTGATTGCAATAGCACTTGTGTTATCACACATAATTGGAATTTCTTTTTCTTCAACATCATAATCTCTCACCGTTGTCTCATCCATAAGACTTGGGCACAACAACCGCCCGCAGCTATGTACTCTGCTCACCGTGGATGTGGCTATTGAATTTTGCTTCTTCAACCAGAAACCAATCTGTTTCCAAGTATTTGACATGTACCTGAAGTACTCTTCCGCTCTACATCCAAAGATAGTCGAGTCCGAGTAACCAATAAGCTTGAATCCTCCTTCCTTTGGATACCATAAGCCGACTTCCCCGGCATCCTTTCGAATATCTTAGGATTCTCTTAGCCGCAGTCATATGGCTTTCTTTTGGTGCAGATTGAAATCTTGCACATACACCTACAAAGAAAGGTGATGTCCGCCCGCTTTTGCTTAAATAGAGCAATGATCCAATAAGTGCTCAGATCTTGTTTGATCCACAAAGCTTGCCATCTGCATCCATATCCATCTTGATCGATGTATTCATTGGTATTTTCACGAAAGATTTCTCTTCCATACCAAATTTCTTCATTAAATCACTGTATACTTTGTTTGACTTATAAAGGTTCCATCCTTCACTTGTTAACTTGAAGTTCTAGAAAGAATGTCAGCTCTCCCATCATGTTTATTTCAAATTTGCCTTGCATGAGGTTTGAGAACTTATCACAGCTCTTTGTTTGTGGATCCAAAAATAATGTCATCCACATATATTTGAACAAGCAGTATACTCTCTCCATCTTGAATTCTGAAGAGTGTTCTGTCCACTTTGCCTTTGGTGAATCCATTATCTGTCAAAAATTGAGATAATGTATCATACCATGCTCTAGGTGCCTGTTTCAATCCATATAGAGCTTTCTTGAGCTTGTACACCTTATCTCCAAGAGTCTTCTGCTCAAATCCTGGAGGTTGTTCAACATAGACTTCTTCTTCCAATAATCCATTCAATAATGCACTTTTTACATCCATTTGGTATACAATGAAGTTCTTGTGTGCAACATAGGCAAGAAACATCCTTATTGCTTCTAATCTTGCAACAGGAGCAAATGTTTCATCAAAATCTATACCTTCCTCTTGGCAATACCCTTTGGCTACCAATCTTGCTTTGTTTCTTACCACAAAACCTTCTTCATTCATCTTGTTTTTGAAAACCCATTTTGTGCCAATAACATTTTGATGAGTTGGTCTTTGCACCAACTCCCATACTTTGTTCCTTTCAAATTGATTCAGCTCTTCTTGCATGGCTTGAATCCAATGTGTGTCATCCAAGGCTTGGGACACATCTTTAGGTTCTATTTGGGAAATAAAACAAGTGAACATTGCTTCTTGTTGAGCTCTGGATCTGGTTCTTACACCATCTCTTATATCTCCAATGACTAACTCTGGTGGATGGTCTCTCAGCCATCTCACATCAGGTTGTAGTAAGTTAGCTAGGTTCAGTCGTCTTGCAACTGTGTTGTCTTGAGCAGCTCTCTCATCATCACTTAGCTGCAGATTTTCCAGCTGTCTTTGAGATTCAGCTATCTCATCTTCACCTTGATTAATTACTCGACTTGACTTCAACATAAGGACTCTTCTCGCATAGTTGGTGATTCACTTATCAGCCAACTCTTCAATGTCTTCCCCATTTACATTAGGTTCATCAAACACTACATAGATAGACTCTTTTGTGACCATAGTCCTTTTGTTCAACACTCTGTAGGCTTTGCTTTCAGCTGAGTATCCCAAGAAGATACCTTCATCAGCTTTAGCATAAAAAACCTTTAGATTATCCTTCCCATTGTTGTGAATGAAGCATTTACATCCAAATATTTTAAAGTACCCAACATTTGGCTTTCTCCCTGTCCAAATTTCATAGGGAGTCTTTGTCAGCTGTCTATTAATCATGCATCTATTTTGAGTATAGCTTGCAGTGTTTATAGCTTCAGCCCAAAATCTTTTAGGCAACCCTGCTTCAGCTAACATGGTCCTTGCTGCTTCCTTAAGAGTTATTTTCCTTCTTTCTACAACTCCATTCTCACGGAGTCCTTGTCAGTAGATAATTCATGAGCAATACCATTTTCAACACAGTACTGAGTTATTATTCCATTAACAAACTCAGTTCCTCTATCAGATCTTATCTTTATAATGGTTTGACTCTTCTCATTTTGAACTCTTTTCATCAGTTGGGGTAATTTCTGCAAGATTTCCTTCTTTTTACACATGAAGATTGTCCATGTATATCTTGAATAATCATCCACCACTACTAGAGTGTATTTCTTCCCACTTATGCTATCTGGCTCAACTAGGCCAAATAGATCCATGTGTAACAGATGCAATATCCTTGTTGAAGATGGACTTGACTTCTCTTTAAATGATGATTTAATCTGCTTTCCCATCTGGCATGCATCACAAACACTTTCTTTCTTGTACACTGAGTCTGGTAATCCTTCTACAAGATTGCTTCTTGCAAGCTTGTTGATTGTCTTGAAATTTAGGTGACTCGGCTTCTTGTGCCACAGCCAACTTGATTCGGCTGTACTCTTTGCTAGCAGACAAGTACTTGGGGTAGCAGTTGACCAGTCTACCACATACATGCTCTTTTGTCTGGATCCTTACAACACCACTTCATTTGATTCAGTGTCTTTGATTTGGCATACTCCCATATTGAATCCAACATTGTAGCCCTTGTCACAGAGTTGGCTGATGCTTAACAAGTTGAAATTAAGACCTTCAACGTATGCAACATCTATGATTTCTAATCCATTTTTCTTGATGGATCCCTTGGCTCTTATTTCCCCTGGAGCTTCATTTCCTCCAAATATGACTTTTGCACCTCTAATCTCCTTGAACTTTGACAGATTTTTCTTGTTTCCTGTCGTGTCCGGAATGTACCACTATCCATGTACCAGGTTCCTTGCACTCACTTTGTTCCTTGAACTGCAATCAAGGAAATTAGTTTTTAGGTACCCATACTTGCCTGGGTCCCGAGGGGTTAGTGCTATAAGATGATCCAACCAACCTATAGCCAAATGATTTGACTCTAAGAGGTTGCCATCTATCTGTGCCATAATCATAATTCACTTTAGCAAATTGCTTGGGGGCTTTAGGTTCATACAGCTGTCTCTTTTGTCTGTATGCCTGTGTGTGTATTTTAGCAATTGCCTTCTTTGGGTAATAGTGATATCTTTGAGTGTAGTGCTTGGGTGCATATGTGTGCTGACGATAGCTTTGTTGCCTTTGGAATGACCTTTGCTGAGTTCTAGGTCTTTGCCATTTTGGCATGTATTCCATAGGTCTTGGCTGATATTTCACATTATTCCAATCACTTGACTTGGGTAGTTTCTACCATTCCCATCATTTGTGTTCCTTTGATAGAACTTCTGGGGGATTTTGGTAGCTCTGTTTCTTCTTCACAGAGTACTTCTGTTTGGAGTTTGCTGGAGGAACTCTGCTGGATTTCTTCTCAGCTGTCCTCTCAGCATACTCAACTGGCTGTTTTCCTTTTCCTTTATATCCAAGGCTAATTTGTTTGTGATTGTGCTTTGGAATGAATTTGTGTGCAACATTTGGTGTCCTGGGTTTTTGAGATGCTTCATTACTTGAAGATCCCTTTTCCAAGATCACTCTTGGAGTTTGACTATACACAAAGGAATTAAATCCTATGTCTGTCTTATCTCCACATTCTTTTTGGCTCATGATAAGGTCATCCAATGATTTAGATGCCTTTGTGAATGAAGCACTCTCATTTTTGAGATCATTTTCTCTCTTTTCTATAGCGGCTATCTCAGCTGTTAATTTAGTATTTTTAGCCTTCAGCTCTTTGTTCTCATTAGCTATGTGACTTAGAGTACTCAGCTCCTTAGTCAGCTGTGAGTTTTGTCTTTTGAGCTGGCTGTTTTCCTCATTTAATAGTGAGTGTGAGGATTTAATGTGCTCAAAGTCTTTCATCATTTTGCCTAATGAATCATAAAGATCAGTGGGTGATGAAGTGTGTGTGTCACTATCACTATCACCAGAATCTGAATGAGATGAGTTAGAATGTACCTCATCTTCTTGGTCAGGTTGATCTTGTTCTTTAGCCATTAGACAAATCATAGCTTCTTCTTCAGAATCACTTGAGTAGTCAGCTTCACTACTCTCTGAGTCTGCTGTGTCCTTTGACTTAGCTGTTTCAGCAGTTTTAGTAGCCAACATTGCTCTTTTCTTTTCTTGCCTTCTTTCTCGGAAGACTTTTCTTTCTTCTTCATTCTGTATTTATTGAATACAGGATATGGACAGTCAATAGCAAAATGTCCTGGTTGTCTGCAATTCCAACACAGGTTTTCAACTTTTTGATCGGCTCTCTCATTTCTTGATTGTCGGCTCTTTGATATTCGACCTTTTGATACTCGGCTCTCTTTGGTGGCCTATCTTCCCTTGACTTGGAGGAGTCAATGCCTTCGAGGATTCACCTTTGTTTCTTTTGTAGTTCTTGTTGAAGAACTTGTTGAATCTTTTAACCATCAAGGCAATTTCCTCCTGGTCTATGATTTCTTTGGTCTCACTCTCTTCCCTTCCTTGACTATGAGTGCAAATATTTTGGGTACAACTATCTCCTCTTGATCCTTTCTTCTCAGCTCAAACTCATAAGCTTTGAGGTCTGAGAATAGTTCATGATTGGATGTTTTTGATAGGTCCATCGAGTGCCTTAGAGCCATGGTCTTCATTTTCCACTCAGCTGGGAGGCTCCTTAGTATCTTCATACACATCTCCTTCTCGT
Source organism: Rehmannia glutinosa (assembly GCA_016081115.2). Classification (NCBI taxonomy): domain Eukaryota; kingdom Viridiplantae; phylum Streptophyta; class Magnoliopsida; order Lamiales; family Orobanchaceae; genus Rehmannia; species Rehmannia glutinosa. The sequence continues at coordinate 27,446,964 of CM071927.1, read as the reverse complement.
GTATTCTTTCCCAAGTCTTTGAGAGCTCATTTGTAATTTCAGTGAATCTAGCATCCAGTTAGTCCATTGTTTCACCTGCAAGCATTTTAAAGTTTTCAAATTTTTGAACAACAACAGATACTTTGTTTTCCTTAATTTGCTCAGATCCTTCACAAATTAAGGTTAATTTATCCTGCACTTCTTTGGTCGTCTTGCAAGATTTGACTTTGTTGAACATGGCTTTGTCCAAAGTCTTGTAAAGTATATCCTTGGCCACATTGTCAAGGTTGTATCTTTTTTTATCATCATTAGTCCACTCAGCTCTTGGCTTTTCAACCATAGCTGGTCTGGGAGGAGCAGCCTCCTCTTCCTCACCGCAAAAGAACCCTCCTAGCTTGTTGTGTTCACTTTCATTATTTGCGGTGGCCCATCCTCTATCACTATCCACATTTCATCATGTAAAGCTGATAGATGAGCCTGCATATGTATTTTCCAGTCATCAAATTCTTCAATGGTGAACATAGGAATGTGTGTCAAATTTGCTTCCATGATAATAACTTTACTGTTTTAAAAATGGCTTTTGGAAAAACAAGTGTTAAAAACTTCTTTGAAAGATTGGAGATCTAGTTCAGTAACCAGTGCGGAAGGCTCAATGAACCAACCGCTCTGATACCACTTGTAGGTCCCAAGGGGTGTGAGTAAGGTTTAGAAGGGGGGTTGAATAAACCTTACCAATTTTTCGATTTTAGTCCTTTTAAAATTATTACAGAGTTAAATACACAATTATGTCCTTGATGGACAACTAAGTTAGTTAACCAGCAGAGTTAGCCACTCAACAGACTCGATTGAGCTGTTGATAGAATAACTCAGCTCTTTAGTCTAAACCTTAACTTGGTCATGATGAGATTTTCAAAGTGGAAGACTTAACACACTTGAATTTGAATTATTTTGTTTTAACACTTGGTTTTAGCACTTTGTTAATTATCGCTTGGATAGCAAATAATCAAATGCAGATATTAAATGATGTGCGTAAATTAAATGCTTTGAAATGTAAATGACACAATAAATTTTATAGAGGTTCAAGATGGGGTAATTCTTCTACTCCTCTCTTCTCCAACTCCGGAGGAATCCACTAAGTATTGATCGTAGTACAAAGTGGTTATCACCCGGCAAGTCTTGATCACACAATGACTTGATCCTTCGGGACTCGGTCCGAGATGCCTTGGTCACACAAACCGGCTTCTCGTATGACTCAGCTTCTTCACAGGGCAGCTGCCTTGCTACTACAGCTCTCTTGCTCAAGCTTCTTGGATTTCATCACGAAGCCCTCCAATAACTTTAGACTGGTTCGACCTTGAACCTTTCTACACTCCTCCTTGGAATGTAGACCCCTTTGATTCTTCAAAAGTTTCCTCTTCAACAGTATGGAGTTGTCTTTCCTTTACAGCTTGGTGTTGGATCGATTTCCTTCGAGGTTTAGGCTTGAGGATTTTCTTGAATAACTTGAGAATATTTTTTGCAGGTTACAGCTCGAATAATAACTTGAATGTTTGTGGTTCAGGTAACCTTCTCTCAAAGTGATTCCTCAGCCTTTTATAGTGAACTTTCAAAAATCTGCCCGTTGTAGAGATAGACTGATTCTTAAAAGTCACTTGTGTTCGTTGGCTTGTCTTGTTGCAGTCCTTGATCTTGACATTTCGTCGTATTAAATGAACATTCAGCTTTTCAGAGTCTGACACAAGGTGCAGTGCTTCCCATTGGTTTGTTCCTTTGCACGCTTCTGGGACTGAGCACTTTAAGACATGGCAGCATGGAAGTATTACTTGTTTAGGTAATATTCTTGACTTCAGGCAACGGATTCTTTTCATTGTCTTGACTTGATCGCTTTTCCCGGTGACTTCGAGTCACTCCCAATCATTTGATGACTCATCTCATTACTTCAACTTGAGACTTGGCTTCTTGAGTTGACTTGACTGACACTTCACACAACTGTATCATAGCTGTTACTCCTTCAGTCGAGTTCTTGTCTTCTCTTTCTTTCTATACTCATCTGCTTCACAGCGGAGTCTTCATTCCAGTCTTCAGTTGACTTCTTGTATGTCCAGGCGTAGCTGACTTGACTCAGCTAGTACAACCCTATCTATTACAATACAAATTACAAAGAAAATGAGGTGCCAACTTTCTAGTCTAAGTTTTACGTGGCATTCATCAAATCTATTAAACAAATTTCGCAACACCAACCTAGTTGTCCCTCAAGGAATTAGCTGATTTGAATTAACTCTGAATATATTTTAAAGGACTAAAATCGAAAAGTTAGTAAGGTTTATTTAACCCACCCTTCTAAACCTTACACATCACCACTTGGACCTACAAGTGGTATCAGAGCAGTTGGTTCATTGAGCCTTCCACACTGGTTACTGAACTAGATCTCATTCTTTTTCAAAGAATTAACACTTGAGTTCTTAAACCTTTTATTTCAAAAGCAAAATTATTATCATGGAAGCAAATCTAACTCGCATTCCAATGTTCACTGTGGAAGAATTTGATGATTGAAAAATACGTATGCAGGTGCTTTTCTCGCTATATAAGATATAAGTTGTTCCCATTCCAAGTTCTTGCCCTAGAATGCACGTGGGAGAAGCGATAGGCGATAGGACAAAGAAGTATTTTCCTATCTGCTTGATGACGTTCCTCCATAGATCGTTTTCTGCAGGCATAAGAGCTTTTACATGATGAGATGTGGCTCGTGATTGAGGATAGGCCACTACAAATCCTAAAGGTCAATACATCTGTAAGAAGGGCAGCTCCAGTTGAAGGAGAAGATGCTGAACCTGCAGAGCCTAGACCTGCTATGGTGGAAATACCACGTTGTGAATAGACAAATGATGATCGAAAGAGATATAACCTTGACAATGTTGCCAATGACATACTTTTTAAAACTTGATAAGGCTATGTTTAATAAAGTTAAATCCTGTAAAACGGCCAAGGAGATTTGGGAAAAACTCACTTTGATTTGTGAAGGGTCTGATCAAATCAAAGATAATAAATTAACTGTTGCTGCTCAAAAGTTTGAAATTTTAAAATGATTGCAATTGAAAGTCTGGATCAGCTAGATGCCAGATTCACAGAGATCACCAATGAGCTTTCAACTCTAGAGAAGGAGTACACACAAAAGGAGATGTATATGAAAATCCTAAGGTCTCTCCCAGCTGAGTGGGAAATGAAGGTTATCGCCCTGACACATTCTGTGGATCTCACCAGGACATCAAACTGATACATGTATAATATATGTGCATTTAGGGGCTTAAAATGGTATATAATTGATGCATTTGCATGTATGTTTAGCATGTTTTACTTGGTTTCCTTAGAAGGGTATGATACTGAGTATTCTTGTAAATTTTTACAGGAAACAGAGCTTAAATGAAAAGATATTAGTTGGAAGGCCCAGACAAGATTGACGAATGCAAAGAGAAGATTGAAAAGATGAAGAAAATGGAAGAAAACCAGTCACACGGTCGGACAATTTGGTATCACACGACCGTGTGAAGCAGAGTGTCTGTGCGAAATGTTTGGGAGAAAAGAGGGGCGAAACCAAGCCACATGATCTGCCCATGTTGAGTGACCGTGTAAAAATCACACGAATCGTGCGACTGTCTGTGGCGGATTTTTATGTCCTTTTCCTATATAGAGGGACCAACAGCTGCACGAAAATCCAATCATCCATACAACATACAACACACCAAAATACATAGGATTACAAGATCAAAGGCTTCTGAGAGAGGAGGGCTAGGTTACGAAGAACACCACAAGGCCTTTCACATCTACGGAAGCACAAGGGTTTCGAAGTCTTAGAAGGAGGATCCATCCTGACAAGAAGTGATTTTCTTTCTTAGTTTAGCTCTCTTGTATGTACTTAAACGATGTCACAATGTTGATTTCAAGTTTATCTATGAATTTGTTATAAATGTTTGGCTAATCTTTGGGATACTAGGGCATAATCAAATCTGTGGATTCATGTTATATCTTGATTAATAATTTTCTTAATTGATTCATGTGTTCTATTTTATTAATTCGAGTTCTTATTCTTGATTGCTTATTATTTGGCCAATAATTTGCATGTCATATTTGTTAGTGCAAAATTCAGGAGAGGAGTTCTATCAAAGACAGAAATCGAATTCAGACATAAATGGGTGTAACGAGTCGCAGGAGACCTACAACTGTTTGTTGGGAGTCATTCAATTCATAGATCTTTCGGGAGTTAATAATAGTTGTAACGTATTGGGAAATCTATAATTGTTATTAATCTACTATTTATGTGTCGCCCGGAGGGAGAATAGACTAACATAGGAATTGGAATCATAGAATTGGATGAATTGGTTCTGGGAAGCATTAATCAGATTTAATATTGAAGAAGCATATTGAGATTATGTGCCTAGGGTTGCTTTCGTATTTGTTGAAAATACTTGTGGGATTCGATTTTTTTTTAATTTTTGAATATTTTTATAAAACTCCTGATATTCGGTCGCTTCAATAAAATTGGAGTGCGATGTTATTATAGCCTAAGTGTTTTGTAGTCAATCCCTGAGGAATACGACCTTGCTTGCCATTATCCTATAAACTACATTGTACACTTGCAGTATAGAGATCCAAATATTTTTGGTGAACAAGTTTTTGGCGCCATTGCCGGGGATTGAAAGGTTCAACTTAGATATAGTAATAAGTAGTTCAATCTTAATTGAAGCAAAGTTTTTGTAAATATTTTTTGATTTTTTTTGTCAATATTTTTTTTTTATATTTTTTTTATTTTCGATGTTTTCCTTTTGTGAATTGTAAATATGTTTTTTATTTTTTTTATTTTTGTAATTTTTTTTTTCGATTTTTCCTTCTTTTGCAAGTATTTTGTTTACTACTTTGTTTGTAACATTGTTTTTGTTGAATGTGAGATTGAAATCTTTGGTGACACAAGTAGCTCAAATCGCATCGCAGCGGGGAGACAAACATCAAAAAGCAAATTCCCAAGCGATATCTTCAATCCGAGAGAACAATGCAATGCCATTCGCCTCGATGGATGGTACGTATTATGAAGGCTCACATATTTCAACCAACACGGTTCAACGACAGTGATGCTAGAAATATGAAGTCTGACTGAAGACGTAAAACTTAGCGCTTTATGGAAGACAACGCAATTTATTTCCTATTTGTTTCTATTTTTGATCGCCTTCAATTTAATTGGATTTTAATTCCAATTTTTTTTAATTTTATTTGTAGTTGTGTTTGGTTTTGTGAGTTGTTATGTAGGAGGCGTCACGATAAACTCCGGGTTATTTAAAAAAAGGGTCGAAATTACATCACACGACCGTGTGAACCAAGTCACACGGGCTGTGCGACTCATCGAATCAAAGCTCGTCACACGACCGTTTGGAATTCGGCAGACAAAGACAGCGGACGCCCAAGGCTGCACGGGCGGGCCGTGCGATCCCGCATGGGCCGTGTGGATAGCAACAGATGGGATTTTTACCTTTTTCACTCCCAAAACTCAAATTTTATCTCACTTTCTCCTACCCAAACCATATAACTCGAAAATTTTATCCCAAAACACTCGAACTCTTCTCCAAATCTCCTCGAAATTCACTTCAAATCTCACCCCAAAAACACAAATTCTTCACCTTCTTAAGAAACCCATCACTAAACTCCTTCAAGTTCTCAACTTTTACAAGTTCTTCACCAAGTTGGGGATTTTTAATTTCCAAATTCCTGATTTTAATACTTGATAAACTTGGTTTTCATGGCTTCTAGGGGAGAAAGAGGAACAAGAAGGAACACAAGAAGAAGAAGGGAGCCAACACCAGAGCCTGAACCCGAGCCATAACCGAAGTATGTGGCCGACGAACCAGAAGCTTCAAATGACATCTTGCCAGATGAAACACACCGGGCTCGATGGGCGGTACTCTATTACCGACCATGGATAAATACAAGGTATCCCGATAAATTTACTCTTGCTAATTTGGGTTTATTGAAGGATTTTAGGGCTATGTGTGATCGAGTAGATTGGCATGAAATTTTGAACAGGCATTGGGCTACATATTCGATTTACACATTGAATTCTTAAGTAGTTTTGAATTAGTAGTCCAAAATGGAATTTGATGGGGATTAGGTTCCAGTTAACAAATGAGCCGAGGGAGTTGTCAATTGACGATTTAAATGCGATATATAGAACTTCGGCTTATGAGGTAGAAAAACATGAAGATTTTGATAAGGATATGTTTTGGAGGGAGATTACGGGTAAACGGATATATACGCCGGGTACTTCGAAAGCATCTAGTATTCAGAATCCCGTATTTCGCTATGTCCAAAGAACTTTAGCGGAAATGGTGTTTGCGAGGGAGGATAGAAAAGGGGTGTTAAGAATAGATGAGTTGTTCATCATTTGGTGTATGGCATCAGGGGTGGAGATTGTTCCAAATGTCGGGGCTATGATAGCTCGACAATTTAACAGAGTGAGAAAACAAGAAAGGGGAGGAATTTGTATTGGTGGGTTGATTACTCCTATAGTCGAGCACTTTAATGCTAGCTTTGAGGGGTATGCGGAGGTCAGGGGGCCAAAACTAATCGATTTGACTATTTTATCTGCTATGAAAATGATTCAATTCGATGGGCGCAATTACTGGTTAAATCATGCAGATTGAACAAGAGTTAGGCTCCCAAACCCGGAAGCTACCTCTATAACAAATAGGGGTAATTGGTTAATGAGAGGTGCATATGGGTCTGCTGATCAGGAAGAGCAAGATGAACCTATAGAACAAAGGGATATGTCGGAATCCTCTAGGCAAGGAGGTAATGGGCCATGGAGCATAAGTGATAGGCTTGAAAAGGTGGAAGCCGATGTGGGCAAGTTCGTAGATGATACTTATCAATTGTCGACTACAGTTGATGAGTACCACACTGAATACTTACAAAGGTTCGAAATTATCACCCAGCAGCAGCAATACATATACAAGATGATGTCTCGTATGGATTAGTGGCACATCTCACAGGGCCACTACCCTCCATCTTTACCACCACAGTGATTCAGTAGGTACTTTTTACGCATTCCTCTTTTATTTTGATAATTTCCTAATATGTTCGGGAGGAAGCATATTTTAAGTTTGGGGGGAGGTTGTCAAGAATGCGTAATTTAGTACTGTTGCATTTTTGTATTGCATATAGGATTGCATGTGGAACATAAAATTTGCATTAGAGTTTAAATTTTTTGATTTTTATGTTATTTTTATTTTTATTTTTAGCACGTTTATTGCTTTAGCACGTTTAATTGCTTTTGTGTGATTTTTAGGATCCAAAGATAGTGTATATAATAAGTAAAATCAAGTATTTTAGGGAACATAGTGGAGTACTCTAGGATTACTTTAGGTAGTGGGTGTGAGGCTTTAGGAATGTGTCTCCAACAATACTTGTATAAATATGTAATCATCTAATGAAGTATTATCAAGTTTTCTCAAAGATATTGTTACATGGTATCAAAGCCGAGGTTCAAGAGAGGGTTTAGGAGTTTGATTTTGGGGTTAGGGTTTTGGAAAATTTTCTTTTTCTCCGCATTTTTTTTCCGCCATGTACTTGTTCACACGTGCCACACATTTTTGGAGAAGTTCACTCATTAATTTGCTGCCCGTCTGCCCATTTTGCTTCTTTTTTTCCATCTGCGATCCACGCTTCGTTGCCCGTCTTCTTTCGGTGCCCGATTGTCGATCTCGCTGCCGTCTGTCGATCTGCTCGCCTTGTGCCCTTTATTTTCACGGTTTGCCGTTGGTTCGTTCCGGTCAAGATTCCCTCTATGTTGGATCGATTTGACCAGGTTTGACCCTTATTAAATTTCAGCATTTGGTCCGTTTTTGTTGAGTTTTGGATCTATTATTCGATTGGTATTCGACAAAAATGGATGAAAAGAAATATGTGGTTACATCTGAACTGATTCCCGTCATATCTAAAATAACGGATCATAAACTTAATAGGTCTAATTATTTAGACTGGAGTAAAACTATTCGACTCTATTTGCATAGTATTTCTATGGATCAACATTTAACTAAGGACCCACCTACTGATGATTCAAAGGTCACTTGGCTACGAGACGACGCTCGTTTATTTTTACAAATTCGTAATTCCATTGAAAGTGACATTGTTGGTATGATAAATCATTGTGAATTTGTGAAAGAATTAATGGATTACTTAGCATTTGTGTATTCGGGGGAAGGAAATATCAAACGTATGTATGATGTATGTCAAGCTTTTTATCGTGAAGAAAAAGGTGAAAGATCCCTTACTGATTACTTTATGGATTTTAAGAAAACTGATGAGGAACTTAATTTGTTACTTCCATTTAGTACTGATGTAAAAGCTTAGGCAGCTCAACGCGAAAACATGGCCGTTATGAGTTTCTTGGCAGGTTTACCTTCTGAATTCGAGACTGCGAAATCTCAAATTTTGTCTAGCCCTGAGATATCATCACTTCAAGAAGTTTTTAGTAGAATCCTCCGCACTGAAAAATCAACGCCATTTTCAACTCATGATGCTTTTGTTAGTCACACTTCTGATTCAAAATTGATGTACAAAAATGGCAATCCAGGGCGAAACTTCCCTTAAAATGTCGGGGCTCGTGGACCGGATTTGAGCCACATTATATGCCGCTATTGTCACGAACCCGGACACTTTAAGAATGACTGTCCAAAATTACATCGAAAGAATCGATTTAGCCATTCAGCACAACTCGCTTCGGCTAATGCTTCTTCTGAGTTCGTTTTAATTTCTGCCGATGACTATGCTAAGTTCTCACAATACCAAGAAACTCTAAAGTCTTCATCCGCTCAATCATCGCTTATCGCTGATTCAGGTAAACCTCAAACATGTCTTCTTTCCTCATCTTCCAAGTGGGTCATTGATTCTGGTGCAACCGATCACATGACAGGTAATTCAAGTCTTTTTACTTCCTTTCAATCTCATACTCCTAGTTCATCGGTTACATTAGCAGATGGCTCCATATCTCATGTTTTGGGATCTGGCACCATTATCCCCACACCCTTCCTCCCTCTACAATCTGTTCTAAACCTACCATACTTATCCTTTAATTTGGTTTCTGTTAGTAAACTTACCCGCTCCCTTAATTGTTGTGTCTCATTCTTTCCTGATTTTTGCTTGTTTCAGGATCTTATGACGAATAAGATTATTGGAAAAGGACATGAATCTGGGGGCCTCTACATCCTTGATACACACATTCCCAAGTCTCTTGCTTGTTCTGGTGATGTGACACCCTTTACGGCACATTGTCAGTTAAGACATCCCTCATTCTCTACGCTGAAGAAACTTTGTCCTCAATTTTCCAGTATATCTGCATTCAATTGTGAGTCATGTCAGTTTGCTAAACACCATCGTTCGAGTTTTACTCCTCGAGTCAATAAGCGAGCTACTGCTCCATTTGCGTTAGTTCATTCTGATGTTTGGGGTCCTTGTCCTGTGGTGTCTAAATTTGGGTTTAAGTATTTTGTCACCTTTATTGATGATTATTCTCGAATGACGTGGTTATTTTTAATGAAAAATCGTTCAGAATTGTTTCATCATTTTACTACCTTTTGTGCTGAAATCCGAACTCAATGCAATACATCTGTCCAAAATTTGCGCAATGATAATGCTAAAGAATACTTGTCAGAATCATTTCAAAAATATACGGCACAAAATGGCATTATTCACCAAACTTCTTGTGTAGATAAGCCATCACAAAATGGCATTGCTAAACGCAAAAATAGACATCTTCTGGAGACTGCTCGAGCTTTACTATTTCAAATGCATGTTCCTAAACATTTTTGGGCTGATGCCGTCTCCACTGCTTGTTTTTTGATTAATCGTATTCCCTCTTCTATTCTGTCTGGTGACATTCCTTTTCAGGTTCTCTTTCCAAGTAAATCCTTATTTCCTATTGAGCCACGAACATTTGGTTGTACTTGTTTTGTTCGGGATGTTCGACCCCACATTACGAAACTTGATCCCAAATCTCTAAAATGTATCTTCCTTGGATATTCTCATGTGAAAAAATTTTATCGGTGTTATTGCCCCACTCTTAACAAATATATTGTGTCAGTTGATGTCACCTTTTTCGAACAAACTCCATTTGCACCCTCGACCGGTCCTTCGACTCTGGGGGACATCGATGATGTTCTAATCTACACTATTACATCATCTGGTTCAGACATTTCGCTAGGTCCTACTAAACCTCCCATAACACAAGTTTACACTCGTCGCAACCCATCTTCCCTAACTGCTCCTCCTGCTCCGTGTCCTGCGCCACTTCTTCCGCCATCAGATCCGGATCCAAGTGATGATCTCACTATTGCGCTTCGTAAAGGTAAACGACAATGTACTTATCATATATCTTCATTTGTATCATACAATCATTTATCACCATCCTCGTGTTCTTTTATTGCATCTCTTGATTCTCTCTCTATACCAAAAACTGTTCATGAAGCTTTATCCCATCCGGGTTGGCACAAGGCTATGTTTTAGGAGATGATCATTAAAAGTAATGGTACTTGGGACTTAGTTGACTTACCTACAATAAAAAAGGCTATTGGTTGTAAGTGGGTTTTTGCTATTAAAACTCATCCGGATGGAATCATAGATTGATTGAAAGCACGACTTGTTGCTAAAGGATATGCTCAAATATATGGAGTTGATTATTCTGACACCTTTTCACCTGTCGCTAAGCTCACATCTGTGCGTATGTTCATTTCTATGGCAGCCACATATTCTTGGCCTTTACATCAGTTAGACATCACAAATGCATTCCTTCATGGTGATCTTCAGGAAGAAGTCTACTTGGAGCAACCACCTGGGTTTGTTGCTCAGGGGGAGTTTGGGAAAGTTTGTCATCTTCGTAAGTCTTTATACAGTTTGAAACAGAGTCCTCGAGCATGGTTTGGAAAGTTTAGTCGAGCTATTGACAATTTTGGGATGAAGAAAAGTAAATCCGATCATTCGGTTTTCTACACACAGTCTACAACCGGTATGATTCAATTAGTGGTTTATGTTGATGATATCGTCATTACTGGAAGTGATAACAGTGGTATCTCATCTCTCAAAATGTTTCTTCATACCCAGTTTCATACAAAAGATTTAGGGCACTAAAGTATTTCTTGGACGTCGAGGTGCTAAGAGGTAAGAAAGGAATATTCTTATCTCAAAGAAAATATGTGCTTGATTTATTATATAAAACAGGAAAATTAGGAGTTAAACCATGCAGCACTCCTATGGTTCCTAATGTACAACTTACGAAATATGGTGAGTTATTTATGGATCCGGAGAGATACAGGAGATTGGTTGGAAAATTGAACTATCTAATTGTTACTCGTCCAGATATTGCCTATTCAGTTAGTATGGTAAGTCAATATATGTCTTCCCCAACAATCGATCACTGGAAAGCTGCTGAACATATTTTGTGTTATTTGAAAGGAGTACCTGGACGAGGAATTCTATATAGCAATCATGGGCATACTCGGATTGAAGGTTTTTCAGATGCTGACTGGGCAGGATCCAAGGAAGATCGAAGGTCTACTTCAGGCTATTGCATATTTGTTGGAGGAAATCTAGTTTCATAGAAAAGCAAGAAACAAAATGTGGTCTCACGTTCGAGTGCAGAATCAGATATAGGGCTATGGCCAAATCTGTATGTGAAATAATATGGATACATCAACTCCTCACTGAAGTAGGTTTTAAAGTTTCTGTACCAGCTAAGTTATGGTGTGACAACCAAGCTGCACTTCACATCGCGTCAAATCAAGTCTTTCATGAACGAACAAAGCATATTGAGATTGACTGTCACTTCATTCGAGAAAAGATTCAGGAAGGTTTGATTGCTACAGGATACGTGAAAACTGGAGAACAATTGGGGGATATCTTCACAAAAGCTCTTAATGGGTGTCGGGTTGATTATCTTTGTAACAAGTTGGGCATGATCAATGTGTATGCTCCAACTTGAGGGGGAGTGTTAAAGATAGTGTATATAATAAGTAAAATCAGTATTTTAGGGAACATAGTGGAGTACTTTAGGGAGTACTTTAGGTAGTGGGTGTGAGGCTTTTAGGGAATGTGTCTCCAACAATACTTGTATAAATATGTAATCATCTAATGAAGTATTATCAAGTTTTCTCAGCATATTGTTACAGGATCAAAATTTCGAAAAAGTACAAACCTTCCGTATGATTTTACTATGAGCATTTGATTTTATGAGATGACATATTTTTGTGAATAATGTGATGAATGGTTGAGGAGATGTCTCTTACTTGTTTGGCGTTGATTGAGAAAATTGGGTATTTGAGCATATTGCGAAAAATAAACATGTGAGCTTTTGTGCCAATAACTGTTTTTATCTTATGCAGTCTTATTTTTTTCTTGAGTGTGTCATTCATGATTGTTAGAACTCTAGAACTTGGTTTGGTATCTTCATTGAAGCTATGTGTGTGTGCAATTTTTGAAAATGATTCAAGACCATCTTTATTTAGCCCACTTAGCCTAAAAAGCCTACCTATGAACTCATGATTCCCTAGTTAGCCACTTTGAGCCTTAACTTTTTATTGTTAGCCACATTTTGATCTTTAAAATTGAAAGATGATTTTTATCCCTAAAATGACTTGAGCTTATAGAAGATGAATAGTTTGGGGGAGATGTGGTGGAAATTTTGAAAGAAAAGAGAGAGAGTTGGCAAAAGAAAAAGGGATGAGCAGTGTCTGGGTAAATGAAGGATTTATGAAGCTCGAAAAAGAAAAAAAATTGAGCCAAAAATAAAAATTCTAAAATTTTTGAAACAAATCGAGAGCTTGAGGCTAAAGGAAAAAAGGGAAAGGAGGGCAAATAGGCCTAAGAATGAAAAAGGAGAAAAAATGGTAGAGTAAGGTCTTTCACATCTACGGAAGCACAAGGGTTTCGAAGGCTTGGAAGAAGGATCCATCCAGACAAGAAGGGGTTTTATTTCTTAGTTTAGATCTCTTGTTTGTACTTAAACGATGTCACAATATTGAATTCAAGTTTGTCTATGAATTTGTTATCAATGTTTGGCTAATCTTTTGGATCCTAGGGCATAATCAAAACTGTGGATTCATGTTAAATCTTGATTAATTATTTTCTTAATTGATTCATGTGTTCTATTTTACAAGTCTGAGTGCTTATTCTTAATTGGTTATTATTTGGCACTCAGCACCATCCAAATCAAGAGAGGATAGACCACCCAAAAGGGATGAACATCAAAGAACTGAGTATCAGAGAGATGATAACCAGAGAGCTAAAAGAGCTGACTTGCAGAAAGTTGAGAACCTGTGTTGGAATTGCAGGCAACCAGGACACTTTGTTGTTGACTGTCCTTATCCACCAGTCAACAAGTACATAAATGAAGAGGAAAGAAAAGTCTTCAGGGAAAGAAGACAAGAAAAGAAAAAGCCATGTTGGGCTGCGAGATCTTCTAAATAGCCAAGTGCAAGGAACCATCGTCGAGTCGACAAGAGTGAAGTCGGCTACTCTAGTGATCTGAGGAAAAAGGATTTGATATGCCTCATGGCCAATGAACAAGACTCCAAAGATCAAGAAGATGAGGTACATTCTAACTCATCTCATTCTGATTCAAGTGATATTGATAGTGACACAAACACTTCATCACGCAAATATCTTTATGATTCTATTGGAAAAATGATGAAAGATTTGAGCACATAAGAACCTCTCACACACTCTTAAATGAGGAAAACAACCAACTTAAATGCCAAAACTCACAACTGACTAAAGAGCTGAGTACTCTAAGTCATATAGCTGGTGAGAACACAAAGCTGAAGGCTGAAATTGCCAAGATCCAAGAAGACTTAACTGCTACAGAGAAGAGGGAAAAGGATCTTAAAAATATGATTGCATCATTCACTAAGGCATCCAAATCATTGGATGAACTTATAATGATTCAAAAAGAAAGTGGTGACAAGACAAGCATTGGATTTAATTCCTTTGTGCATGCCCAATTCCCAAGAGTGGTTATGGAGAAAGGATCCTCAAGCAATGAGGGATTCCAAAAATCCAAAGCACCGTATGTTGCACCAACACCCACTCAAAAACAAAATCACAACCATGCTGGTTTTGGATACAAGGAAAAAAGCAAGAAGCCAACTGAGTATGCTGACATGATAGCTGAAACTAAATTCAGAAGAGTCCTTCAGCAGACTCCAAATAGGAAATACTCTGTAAAATCTTAATAGAGCTACCAAAAACCTCAAAGATTTCAGCAAAGAAAATCACACGTTGGAAATGGTAGAAACTTCCCAAGCCAGGATGATTGGAATAACCAAATGAGATATCAACCAAGACCAATGGGATACAAGCCTAAGTGGCAAAGACCTCAACCTCGTCATAGGTTATTCCCAAGGCAAAAGGGCTATAATCAGCACACATATGCACCCAAACATGAAACCCAATATGCACAGAAGTTCTACAATTACCCCAAGAAAGTAAATGCTCAAACACACATACAGGCATACAGACAAAAGAGACAGTTTTATGATCCTAAAACTCACAAGCAATTTGCTAATGTGCATTATGATTATGGAACTGGTAGGTGGCAACCTCTTAGAGTCAGATCATCTGGTTATAGGTTGGTTAGAACACTGTATGACACTAACTCCTCAGGACCCAGGCAAGTATGGGTATCTAAAAACTAAATTCCTTGATTGTAGGTTCAGGGAACATCTGAGTGCCAAGGAACCTGGTACATGGATAGTGGTTGTTCCAGACATATGACAGGCAACAAGAAAAATCTGTCAAAGTTCAAGGAAATCAAAGGTTCTAAAGTCATATTTGGAGGGAATGAAGCTCCAGTAGAAATTAAAGGCACAAGATCAATCAAGAAAATGGACTAGAGATCACAGATGTCGCATATGTTGAAGGCCTCAACTTCAATCTGCTGAGCATCAGCCAACTCTGTGACAAAGACTATAATGTTGGATTCAACATGGGTGTATGCCAAATCAAGGATGCTGAATCAAATGAGATTATGCTGCAAGGATCAAGGCATAAGAACATGTATGTAGTGGATTGGTCAACTGCTACACCAAGTACGTGTTTGCTAGCAAAGAGTACAACCGAATCAAGTTGGCTGTGGCACAAGAAGTTGTCTCACCTGAATTTCAAGACAATCAACAAGCTTGCAAGGAGTCATCTTGTGGAAGGATTGCCCGACTCAGTGTACAAGAGGGAAAGCCTTTGTGATGCATACTAGATGGGAAAACAAATTAAGTCATCTTTCAAGGACACGACAAGTCCTTCTTCAACCAGGATAATGCATCTATTGCACATGGATTTATTTCGTCCTGTTGAACCAGTTAGTATTAGTGGAAAGAAATACTCCTTAATGGTGGTGGATGATTATTCAAAGATACACATGGCACTACTACAAAACAGGGTTTTTACATCGGTTCTGGGACATATTCTACATCGGTTTTCCAACCGATGTATATAGATGTTAAACGGATTGGGCTAAATGGGCCACTATTAAACGGACTAGCATATTATGAACCTAACCCTAACCCTAGCGGGCTTCGGGCTAAACGGGCTACTATCGAGCTATAAGTCAAAAAATAAAAAAATTATATATTTAAATCTAAAATTTTAAACTTAAACATATATAACATTTAAGTTTAACATGTTAAGTTAAAGTATTCATTATAAAAAAATCTTGCATAGTTTATAATTATATTGCATTTCTAGATTTATAAAATTTAAATATTTCATGATCTAAATTTTTAAAATAAAAATGTAATAATAAAAGATAGCATTATATAATATATACTTAATAAAATAAAAAAATAATACTTTTTAAAAAAAATATTCATATGACTATAAGTCATAGTTTTAAGAATTTTATATTTAAACCTATTAAAGATGAGGAGATGTGAGCTTGAAGAAATATATTTAGCAATAGGTAATATGTAATAAAATAGATTTATAATATTAAAATTATATTTATTTTTTACAAAAACAGAATTGGCGAGCTAGTGGGTTTGCCCGGTTAACCTACGGGCTAGCCCTAACGGGCCTCGGGCTAAACGGTTCTGGCCAAACTAATTCGGCCCTAACCCTCTTTTTTCCCGGTTTAAACGGTTCGGGCCAACGGGCCACAACCCGTTTAACATCTCTACGGATGTAGAATCCAGCATAGTAGATTAGGGAGCTTTTTTACATCAGTTTGATAACCGATGTAGAAAATTATTGTTTACATCGGTTACCTAAAAATCGATGTAAATAATGGCAAATTTACATCGGTTATTAGAACTACTGATGTAAACAATTGGGTATTTAGATCGGTTTTCTGGGTAACCGATGTAAAAAATTGGACCGTTTACATCGGTTATTCAACAACCGATGTAAATCTTCATTTTTTTAATTCCTGCTTTAATTAAACGAAACCCAATTGCAATTATGCACCTGGCAAATCATCTTTGCACAAATCCAACCAAACAAATCGCACACAACAAATGTTCCCACCACATATTCAACAATCTACATAAGTTTTCTCTATTAACGAAAATTACATACAAATATAACACAAAAGAATCCCATTAACTGTATACCCCGAAAAGTTACAATCATATCAAAACATCATTTCAATACATGATAACTGTCCCAAAATTAGACATTTGCAAATGAAGATAAATTCAGTATTCAACAGTAGGCTAAACTCAACTAAGCATATTCACTTGTAAACTCAAAACTAGAAGAAATTGTAGATTAGTTGTTCCTTCTCTAAAAGCCTTCTCAACCTCGCAAAAAAAAAAAGCTAAATTAATGAAGTAGCAATGAACGGCTCAAAGAAGAAACAATTGTGTGAATAAAAAAAAAACGAATGAATCAATCGCAACAAGAATCAAAATAGAAGATAGCTAAACTTCGCAACTATTGTTACATCAAAAAAAGCATCGATTTTTACGCTTTTTTGAATCCATTTTGCACATTCTTTAAAAACGTTTCCAATAAGATCACTACTATCAAAACAAAATGTATTTTACTCAAGATGTAGTCATATGCCTCTATATAAACCATTTAATAGGTTCATAACATCTCGTGGGTCGCTTCTCGATATGCTTCAAAGATCCATTGCCCCCATCTCAAAAGAATGGACCGCTAGTGCACGAGAAAAGTCACAAACATCAAAGGAACAATATATTACTAAATATGAAAAAGATGTCAATAATCTCAATCTCAAGAGCACTTTGAAATACGCTTAGAAGCTCGCTAAAAAGGATCTCGTATGATTGCATCTTTCTAAGAAAATCTTGACCCACATTTCAAAGACAATGGTAAATAAATAATTAATGCCCAAAAATAGAAATAAAGGAACAATAAGTGACGTATAACAACAACTCTTAAATTATTTACATATAACCTCAATTAGCTTAACAAAAATCTAAATTGACTATATATATCTTCATATTTACGGTTAAATCACGAAAAAACACCTTCCTCAAGTGATCTTGGGTTGCCTATTTTCTTTAGGTTCACCAATAATACATATGTTCTATCTTTCCCTAACTAGTGTTAGAATAAAAGTCCCATTATTGTTTCTAAGTATCACAAGGCATCAACATAAAACCTCAATGAAGCTAACAAAAATCTAGTAAGCCATATGAATCTTCATATTTACAACTAAACCACCAATATGGACCATTTAATAAATGTTTAATCTTTTAATTTTCATCTTCACAAACTATTTTGGGAGTTGTTCCACTTGATCAACTAAGAGAATTGTATCGTTTGAGAATTTGCATGCACCTCTTTACATATAATGCCTCTACCATCAACATATATAAAACATTCCTTCCATCAAAACATTTAGATCGACACAAACACGACGCTAAGCACGGATCATTAAAAAATAAATCACCTAATCCATCAGATAAAAAGTCAAAAGCGAGTTAAGTTCATTTATACTAACATAATGTTTCGACATTCGGCATTTGTTAATTGAATTCAAACGATAAGACAATGTTCATACAATTTTGTTTTCTACTATGCAACAGGGCAACACGGAATTGACAGAATAAATGAGTTTGAACGGTGGCCAGTTAAAGATACACAGTTAACTTAACTAGAATTAAGCAACACAAAAGCAAGTAAAGATTGACTCTATGAATTGAAAACCTAGCAGCAAAACAAGATAGCTCAACCTTTTGACATAAAGAATAATTGATCAACATAAAAAATAAGGGCTGACAACTGCAAAGAAAGAGAGATTAGACACTTAAAAGGGAAAGGGTGAAAAGGAGAAACAACAAATTATTTGGAGACTCCCTTCCACAATCAGAGCTTACCCTATGTACCCAATTAACCCGAATTTCTTTAATGTTGCTTTCGGACAGTGCTTCGGGATCACTAAACATCTGCAACAAATAGTACTAACAAAAAATCTACTTTGAGATTTAGCTTTATTACAAAAAAAAAAAAATGTGGTATAGCACTTCATACAAGTAAAGTATAACTTAAGTAATCTTTGATATGATATGAACAAAGAAAGTGTAGAACCTTAGTCCTTTTAGTTCTTCATTCATGTCGCAAGCATAGGTTGAGCAAAGAATACCCGCAAAATGGCAAGTAGTATGATTAACGAAAGTGTAGAACCATAGTCCTTTTAGTTCTTAATTACTTTTTTCTCCAAAATTAAACAAAACCACTAATATTACAACTTGCACTGAAATGCTGATTATTTAAAGGATTACGTGGCTACCCGGTGGTATCGTGCTTCTGAACTCTATGGTTCCTTTTTTTCCAGAGGAAGTTCCCATGTCTGAAATTATACATGTTTGAGCTGGTACCTTTTGGTCTCTACTAAAATGAGCAGCTTTTCTAAAATAAATGATTGCGAGGTGGATATGTTTTCAATAGTCATTGTCAAAATAATCCTTGGATTTGCTAAAATCATGAAATCTTTCTACAAGATTGAGTGCCTAGCCTAGTTCTAGAAGTAGGAAAAAGGGGTTCTTGGGTTAACTAGTTTCTGATATGCACAAACTGAATTTTTGACTACCCACACTTTTATTCATCTTATAAAGAGATTAATGGAAAATTATGTAACATATTTTCTAAGGTAGTGCCTTTTTTTGCGATACCCCGCTATTGATATCCGGAGCATAGGATGTATATTTGCGTAAATGATCACCGTATACTGACATTTCAAAGTGCAAGTTGTAATATTGTTTTAAGCTATCAATACTCATTTAGTGAAAAAAAAGTGAAATCGAAAAAGTTTCTTAAAGAAATTAAAATTTACAATGAGACCATGATCTCGAGAAATGTGGTTCAACAAGCTCAATTTCAAAACAGAAATAACCTCAAGTACCAACAACTAAAACTGGAAAATGTACCAACTAAACATGGATATACATGTTACGGACTTTTTAACAAATTGAGTGATTCTTTTATCATGTTGACTTGAGGTCCTGGATATACATGTAACAAACTTTACTATCAATCACCAAAACAAAGGGAAAAAACATAAGCTGCATCGACAAACTCAAAGTACTTGTACTTGAAAAAACCCGCAATAGAAACAGAGCATCCAAAATTTTGGAGGATACAACTCTGAGGTAAGGTCTAGAAGAACACTTTCACTATCTTATGATTGGAATGGGATGCATTCATACTTATATCCCTTGTTTATTTATTAACCATATCATATCACCACTTACTCACATGGTTGTTTATCAACATGTAAATCAAATAACTGAATTTAGGATTTCATTAGAAAGGAGAGTAGTTGATATCTTTACATTATACTTCACTCTCCCATCTGCGCATAGAGTCATTTCCACATAAATAAGATATTCTAAGATAACTAATTACTCATATAAATTTTTTTGTGTGTGAAATATCAATTAATAAACAACACATGCGAGACTAATAAAATTGAATATATATAAACAAAAATGGCGCAGCTATTTCACCTGATTAATTGTGAAGTCCCAAGTGACAAGTTAATTCTTTATTTGGGTTAACCGTTGATGGGTCCAACATTGGACCGTCGGGTTCTCAGGTCCAATTTAGGGCGGGCGTGATGGGGATTGAGGCAGGGCGGGGTAACTCCCGGGCTTGATTTTTCCTTGGTCTGGCGTGTAATAGGTTTAGTGAAATTCATACCAAACTTGCCCCGTTGCAATCATATACATGAGGGGATCCATAATTTTCCAAAGTAAGCGACCAAAAGGAAAACGAGAACAAATAAAATAAAATATTAACATTAGGATGTCAAAATTTTCTCATGAAAATTGGTCAATGATGAGGTCTCATAGTAAATTGTTTTTTCCACAGAAAAGAATCTCATGGAAAAACATCATTATCTGAACAATTTCAACAAAAGGCAGTTCAATATCTTGACGAGTCTTAACCAACTATAAGAATAATTAAAGTCATTTTGTCCTAAACTAAAAAATTATTACCCATAAGAAACGAAAGAATATTTAACTTTGAATATCTAGAATACAAGCTTTAAAAGTCCAATGCAGTTTGCTCTGAAAGTTGAAAACTAAGTTATGGAGAATTTTGGAAGCAGCAACAATTGGACTACACAACAATTCAGCACAGCGATAAGCAATTTCAATTGGTTAATTGTCCTAAGTTTTCATTCTCCAGTTAAACGAAAAACATGGGTATCACATACAAGGGCTGGCAAAAGGGATAGGCTAAGGCAAAAAGTGAAAAGGTTTTAACTAACAAAATATCTAGTTTCGCGAAAAACCAAAAAAACTAAAAAACTATCTACATCGTTTGTTATAGAACCGCTGTAGATATATTGATATCTACGACGATTCAGCAGTTCGGATAACAAACGATGTAAATAAAAAAAACCATTATAATTCTACATCGATTCTATTTAACAACCGATGTAGATAAAAAAATCTCATTATTCGACATCGGTTCCTCTCAACAACCGATGTAGTCATCTCAAAATACTTACAATTTTGCTTCCAGATTTTTTTTACATCGGTTTGTTAGTGAACCGATGTAAAGGCCTGATGTAAAATCCACTTTTTGTGGTAGTGTGGACTATCTTTATGTGTAAGAAGAAGGAAACCTTGCAGAAATTACCTCAACTGATGAGAAGAGTTCAGAATGAGAAGAGTCAAGCCATTATAAAGATAAGGTCTGATAGAGGAACTGAGTTTGTCAATGGGATTATAATTCAGTACTGCATTGAAAATGGTATTGCTCATGAGTTGTCAGCTGCAAGAACTCCACAATAGAATGGAGTAGCTGAAAGAAGGAACAAAACTCTCAAGGAAGCTGCGAGGACCATGTTAGGTAGCCGAAAATTTGGTTTGCTAAGAGATTTTGGGCTGAAGCCATTAATACTGCTTGCTACACTCAGAATAGGTGTATGATTAACATGCAGTTGTCTAAAACTCCCTATGAAATTTGGTCAGGGAGGACGCCAAATGTTGGATATTTTTGAAAGTGCTTCATCCACAACAATGGCAAAGACAACTTAAAAGCTTTTGATGCTAAAGCTGATGAAAATATCTTTTTGGGATACTCAGCTGAGAGTAAGGCTTATAGAGTGCTAATAAGAGGACTATGGTCACATAAGAGTCTATCAATGTGGTTTTTTTTATGAAACTAATGTTGATGGAGAAGACAAAGATGAGTTAGCTGACAAAAGGAATCGACCAACTATTCAGAAGAGTCCCTATGTTTAAGCAGATG
This sequence comes from Rehmannia glutinosa, assembly GCA_016081115.2. Lineage (NCBI taxonomy): Eukaryota > Viridiplantae > Streptophyta > Magnoliopsida > Lamiales > Orobanchaceae > Rehmannia > Rehmannia glutinosa. Next base: position 27,425,229 of record CM071927.1, on the reverse strand, counting down.
TAAGAGCACTCAACCCTGATGAAGATGAAATAGCTGAATCTCAAAGATAGCTGAAAGGACTGCAGTTGAATGATGATGAGGAAGCTGTTCAAGACAACTTAGCTGCGAGACGACTAAACCCAACATACTTACTCCAACCACATGTGAGATGGCTTAAAGACCATCCACCTGAGTTAATCATTGGAAATGTTAGAGATGGAGTGAGAACTAGATTGAAGACTCAACATGAAGCTATGTTACTTGTTTCATTTCCCAGATGAAGCCTAAAGATGTGTCACAAGCATTGGATGACACACATTGGATTCTAGCTATGCAGGAAGATCTGAATCAGTTTAAAAGAAACAAAGTTTGGGAATTAGTTCAAAGGCCTACCCACCAAAATGTTATTGGTATTAAGTGGGTATTTAGAAACAAGATGAATGAAGAGGGGTCTGTAGTAAGAAACAAAGCAAGATTGGTAGCCAAAGGGTATTTCCAAGAGGAAGGTATAGATTTTGATGAAACCTTTGCTCCTGTTATGATGTTTCTTGCTTATGCGGCACACAAGAACTTCACTGTTTATCAAATGGATATGAAGATTGCATTTTTGAATGGACATTTGGAAGAAGAAATCTATGTGGAGCAACCTCCAGGTTTTGAGCAGAAAACTATTGGAGATAAAGTCTACAAGTTCAAGAAAGCATTGTATGGATTGAAGCAAGCACCAAGAACCTGGTATGACACATTGTCTCAGTTTCTTATTGACATTGGATTCACCAAAGGCAAGGTTGATAGAACACTCTTCAGAATTCAAGATGGAGAGAGTTTATTGCTTGTTCAAATTTATGTGGATGATATCATCTTTGGATCTACAAACAAAGCGCTGTGTGACAAGTTTTCAAAGCTCATGCAAGGGAGTTTGAAATGAGCATGATCGGAGAGCTGACTTTCTTCTTAGGTCTTCAAGTCAAGCAAATGAAGGATGGAACCTTCATAAGTTAAACCAAATATACCAGAGATTTGATGAAGAAATTTGGCATGGAAGAGAAGTCATCAGTGAAGATTCCCATGAATACATCAGTCAAGATGGACATGGATGCAGATGGCAAAGCTGTAGATCAAACCAGATATGGAGCACTTATTGGATCTTTGCTCTATTTGACAGCAAGTAGGCCTGACAGTAAGTAGGCCTGACATCACCTTTGTTGTATGTGTTTGTGCTAGATTTGAATCTGCACCAAAAGAGAGTCATATGACTGCAGCCAAGAGGATCCTAAGGTATTTGAAGGGATGCCAAGAAGTTGGCTTATGGTATCCAAAGGATGGAGGATTCAAGCTAGTTGGTTACTCAGACTCAGACTATGCTGGATGTAGAGTAGACATGAAAAGTACATCAGGTACCTATCAAATGCTTGGAAAGAGATTAGTTTCTTGGTCCAACAAGAAACAAAATTAAACAGCTACATCCATAGCTGAAGCAGAGTACATAGCTACAGGCAGCTGTTGTGCCCAAGTGTTATAGATGAGGCAACAACTGAGAGACTATGATATAGAAGAAATATAAATTCCAATTCTGTGTGATAACACAAGTGCAATTGCAATAACTCAGAACCCAGTATTGCACTCAAGAACCAAGCACAGAAATGTCAGATATCATTTCATAAGAGATCATGTTGAAAAGAAAGACATCACTGTGGAATACATATCAACTGATAAGCAGTTAGCTGATATATTCACAAAGCCATTATGTGAATCATGATTTGAAGAGCTTAAAAATGAGCTAGGAATGATTGAGCTGAGTTAGGAGGCTTAAAAGTCTCAATCAGCAGAGTCAAAGAAGAGACAATTGAAAATCAACAAAGTTTCCAGCCTGGTGTTGAAGAAGATATTGATCCTGAAATGGCTGAAGAATTTGCTCAAGCTCGAGCACATGAAGCTGACTCTGATCTTGAGATAAGTTCTCCTCACTCTTTTGAATTTCTTTCTGCAAAGGCTAGTGATATTTGGGAATTTGTCATCAACAAATAATTCATCCCTGAAAGACCACTCAATATGGATGATTTCTCCAAGTACAATCTTGTAACTTTTTTGGAAGAAAGAAATTTCCTTCAGACTGCCATACATGCAAAACCATATGTTGAAAGTATCGTGCGTGAATTTTATTCAAACATATTGAAATACACTTTCAACAAATATTCGTCAAAATTTGGCAAAGTTTATTTGAGAGGAAATTTTTACAACTTTACACCTAAACTCATTAATGACCATCTTGGTCTATCTAATGATAAATGTGATCTTGTGTTTGAAAACAAAAAGGAAGTTGTAAAAAAGACTCACTGGGAATGTTATGAAAGCATGGCCAAAAGCTCCAGTTAAGCTTTATTCATCAAATTTGACTTTAAAATATGTTGTTTTACACAAAGTGGCCGTTGCAAATTGGATCCGTACTACCAATAACTCAACTGTCACAAAACCCAAAGGGCATTTCTATTTAAAGTTGGTAGAGGTTTCAAAATAAAATTTGGTGAACATTTTTTTTCTCTTTTATTTCCAGTTTTGCTGAAAAAGAAAGCACTTATGGCAGTCTGATCTTTTCCTCCATCATATTCTCCATCATTGAGGCCCAAGGTACTGAACTAAAAGCAAATGAGTCCTTGAATGCTTTACCTCTTCCCATTCCTATCAAAACCGACCTACTCGTAGGGCAACACATACGTGATCTTCCAATTGGTGAGGTTTCAGGTGATGCCTCACCTTCTGACACACCTTCTGCTCCTCATCAGTTTGTTCAAGTCCCATTACATTTACTTGAACTCTATCTCGAGAACGCCATTGCCCAAATTGCCATATCTACTCGTATTCGGGATGAAACGAGTAGATTGATTTCTGCTCAAAAAGAGGGAGAACCGAGTGGCTAAAAAATAAGTGAAGCTAGAACAAAGGTTGTGGGGACGAGGATGATCCAGAGAGATTGGAGAAGAGGAATTTGGAACTAAACCAGCTGGGAGTGAATTTGCTGGTGATCAAGTTGTTGCTGAAAGTGTTGGTAAAGGTGTTACCCATACTGTTGGCAACACCAGTCAAACAGATGCAAGTGATATTTCTCCTGCCTTTTAAATTTGTTCAAGGGTTGTATTTTGAATGATGATTGTTGCTGCTGATGTAACTCTTAACACTGAACTTATTTTTCTGGTTTTTGCTCATGTGGCTGATTATTAGGACTGTGTTTAGATTCTATTTTGTGTGGTAAGGAGTGTTCATCGTATATATTTATCCCCTATTGTTTATGTGTGTTTGATCTGGTTCTTATTTTGTTTGTCTCCTTAATATCTTTTTGTTGCTTATGGGTGATAATGTTGATATTCAGGGGGAGTTGTTCTGTACATAGTCTTGGTTTTTTGAGTTGTACATAGCTTTATTTTCTTTTTCTTGTACATCGTCCGTAAATATTGTGTATATATTCTTGAGGTTTTTGTGCAGGTTTTGTCCAGAAATCGGCAAAAAGGGGGAGTTTGTTAGAGTTGACTTTTTAAGTCAAACTCTAATAATTAAAATTTTTATTTTTCCTTTATTCTGGAAAAATTGTACAAAAAATTTGCAGAAATTTATTCCCGCTGTGATTCGAAATTAGGCAGCTTTTGGGAGTTGAAAGAAGTTAGGCAAGAGTCATACTTTGTCACGCCCCAAACGCGACGACGATCAACCACTTAATTAGAAATAAACCAACAATCTAGACAAATGATACAAATAACTCCAAGTGAAAGAGAGTCTAAAGCAGCGGAAATAAAATAAACATAAGTAGGAATTACAACTTAAAGTCTAACGAGGTCCAAATACATTCGACATAATAACCTGAATAAGTTTACAGGCCAAAACTAAAGCGTAAAGAACACCATATCCAAATCTTAAATGTCAAGGGTCCTATGCCCTCAAGTTACAGTCAAATAGAGAAAAGAGTAGCAGGATAAAAGGGAGTCCAACATCCGCAGAAGTACATGAAATAAGTACAATCATCAGAAAGATGGTACAAGTTCGACAGGCACTATGTGATTCAAGCAAGACATGAGGATTGCGTACGGATTTGTAGCGCCAATCCTATGCAATACAAGTAGCGGTTAAGTACAGATTTGTAGTGCCAACCAAACAGGTTCGATTAACTCCAGAATCGTGTGGATCAGACAACGATTCATTCGTTCTTCCTTGTAACTCCCCGAGCAAGATGGTCCAAGACCAGTCACGTTATCGCTCCATACGCCAAGACAAAATCCACAGTGGAGCTAGTAAGGCTCGGATTTGTCATAATCATGATTATACCTCAAGTACTACGACCCGCTTCCCTTGGACAAACTCCGTCCCTCAGTTGCGGGATTAGGACGATGGGGCCGGAAGAGTGGAATAGCAGTCAAGCTGCCCGGTTCCATCCCCAACGTATCCATTCTGATTGTGAGCTCGACACACCAAGTTGACTCAGACAGAAATATAAATACAAGTTCAGGAAGTCAACCAGGCAGTCGAGTATTATTGATTCATGAAAGCAGTTCAGGAAACATTTTGAAAATTTCGAGTGGCAATTATGGCGTTGGTGGAGTTATTTGGATGAAGATGATTATCCAGATAACAAGCAATCTTCGATATCTTGAAAGATTAGGTGGAACATAAGTCCCGTTATAGATTCAAAATCACAAGACGAGGAAGTCGCCCCACGATCGCGTATTAATCTGTCAAGACGATCTGATAAGTCAAGGGGTCTTAAGAAAATAAAATATTTTTAAAATAATTATTAAAATCAGAGGATCCAGGGCTGTTTCTTTAAAAGAAAAATAATTTGAGTTAGGTCCTTGTTAAAAGAAAATTTACAATTAGCCCCGTTTTGTAAAAACCGTTACGTTTGGGGTTTAAAATTTAATAAATAAATGTCCCAACCTAGGAAAATTATAAGGTCAGTTCCTAAATTCTCTAAATTATTCAGAGATTCAGTTTTTAAAATTTTTGAGGTCGAGTTTTTGTAAAATTCTCACATTGGCCCCAAATTTGTTTAAATTGTCATTTCAGGTCCTAAGTTTAAAATAATTGGAACTCACAAACCGGAAGGGCTTTTAATGTGAATCCAGTTGTAAAATGTCACTAAGATCAGTGGAATATTGGGACAAAAGCAGTTTTAAAAGGAAATAAGTATAGGTCCCTTAACGTTTGAAAATCTCATTTTGGTCCCATTTTGAAATAATTGCCTTTAAGGCTCTTAGGGATCCAATTGTAATGAAATTTGAACCTTGGGTCCAAAATATAATTATGTTAAAGTTAAATTAGTATTTTCAGGTGCATGGACTGCATAAGTCCTGGAAATTTTATTTTGGTCCTCAATTTTAATATTTTACGATTTGGTCCCTCAATTTTTATAAAATTACTTTCAAGCTCTAAACCCTTGGATTTTTGGAATACACTTAAAATATGTTATTTCCAATCCCTTAAGAGTTAAAATTTCAAATTTTAAAAATAGGGACTGGTACAGTTTCGAAAATTGCAATATAACCCTTAAACATCTAAAATTTTACAATCTAGTCCTTGGGCTTTTAAGGGTTGATTTTATTTATCAAAAAACTCATAAAACTTTATTAAAATGTCCAAACATAATTTTTGAACCTGATTACAGTCCCAAAACTCGAAAATTATAGAGGGGTCCCTTAAGTTTTATTTTCTTGCAATTAAGTCCACCAACTTTCCATTTTTGTATTTTAAGTCCAAAATTAAAATTTAATCAATTATGCTCGACTTGTCCAGGTTATAAGTCATACAAAACATGGATTTCAAGGGTCATACATATACAAGTCCATTTTACATAAGAATTCATCAAATATCACAATAAAGTGTACACATATACACCTATTTTTCAACAAATAGCATTTTGAGCCATACTTGAGCAATTTTCAACTTGATATAAGAAATTAACATGCAATACATAACATACATATATCTCAAGTGCTCAACATCAAATACTACATGCATTTTAAGTAAAAAAACACCTAGAAGTTGGAAAGATTTTTCCACCCACCTTAAAATTGAACTTGTTGGTTGTAGGTCCCAAGGGGTGTGAGTGTAAGGTTTAGAAGGGGGGTTGAATAAACCTTACCAACTTTTGGTCCTTTTTCAAAATTCAGAGTTGACACTATACAGCTGTATCCTTGGTGGACAGCCAATATAGTTAATCGGTAGAGTTAGTCACTCAACAAACTCGATGAGTTTGTTGATAGAATAACTCACCGTTAAGACTCAATTAGCTCAACTGTGGTTTGTTTTTATTGGAAAGACTTAACACCCTTAAGTTTGGTTTAGTTATGATTTAATCTTTGGGTTTTAGTACTTAGAGCTTATCGAGTTGGATAGCAAATATGTCAATGTGAAATTAAACAAATAAGATGCGAGGAATTAAAGTCTTTGAAATGTAAATGACACGATAAGTTTTTATAGAGGTTCGAAGATGGGGTAATTCTTCTACTCCTCTCTTCTCCAACTACTGGAGGAATCCACTAAGTATTGATCGATATCTGGTGGTAACGATCCGGATACAAGTCTTGATCACACAAATGACTTGATCCTTTGGGACTCGATCTGAGATGCCTTGGTCACTCGGTGGCGTCTCGTCCGACTCGACTTCTTCACGGCGGTGCAACGCTTACTACTCTGACTCACTTGCTCAAGTTCTTAGGATTTGATCACGAAGCCCTCCAAAAGAAAAACTCGAGACTGGTTCGACCTTGAACCTTCCTACAATCCTTCGTGGAATGTAGACCCTTGATTCTTCTACAATTTCCTCTTCAACCGATAGAAGTTATCTTTCCTTCACAGTGAGTGTTGGATTGATTTTCTTCGTAATGTAGGCTTGAGGATTAATCTGAATGATTTGAGAATATTTTTGGTTACTGATTCAAATGTTTTCTTGAATGTTCGCGGTTCGAGTAACCTTCTCTCGAGTCATTCCTCGGCCTTTTATAGTGATCTTTCAAAAATCTGCCCGTTGAAGAGATATGCTTATTTTTGAAAGTCACTTGTGGTCGTTGGCTTGTCTTGTTGCGATCCTTGGAATTGCCACTTCCTCGTATGAATTGTTCTCCGCTTTTCGAGTTCGACATGGTGCGATTGCTTCCCATTGGTTTATTCCTTTTGCACGCTTCGGGATGAGCACTTCGAGAAAGGTAGTATGGAGACATTACTTGTTTAAGTAATTCCCTTGATTTACGTACAACGGATCTCTTCCGATTATCTCGACTTGACTTTGCATTTCCTTGCTTTCCCCAGGTGACTTAGAGTCGACTTCCAATCATGGATGACTCTTCCGTCACTTCAACTTGAGACTTGGCTATCTTGAGTTGACTTGACCGATACTCTACTCACCGCATCTCACCGATCCTTGATCGAGTTCCGTCTTCTCTTCTTTGCCATACTCAAATGTCTTGCAATGAGTCTTCCTTCTAGTCTCCATTGTCTTCTTGCATGTTTAGGCATAGTGACTTAACTCACTTCGACTTGACCAGCCCTATTTATTACAATGCGATTTACAACGAAAATGGGGTGCCAACTTCCTATTCTAAGTTTTACATGGCATTCATCAAAATCTAAACAATAAATTTCCCAACAATTTCCCCCTTTTTGATGATGCCAAAACTTAAAACATTCAAAATGTAAATAGCAAAGATACATACGGATAGTGCATTCACGAGAGAATGTATGCGTAGAATCAATCCTTTTATTGATCATAACATTCTTGTTCTCATTACACAACTGTTTTTACAAGGTGTATCAAAGCAAACATTTATGTCTACGCAAAAAAAATAGAGAATTCTGATTTATTACGGAAGACTTACATAGTATGTATTTACATAGTAAAATACATGAAGGGGTGGACAAACACTTCATCTCCTTCACGCCTCCTTTTTCATCTTCTTGATTTTGTTATCTTCCTGGTCTTCTTCTCTTTTTCTCATCTTGACCGCCTTCTTCTTTCTTCTTTTCATATGCCTTCCTGACAGACTTCATCTCTTCTTAATCTCTCTTGTCTTTCCTCCCATAGCCGAGTTTGTCTTTTATTTTCTTCTTCGATTCTTCTCACATACTCGGCATTATTTTTAGCCACTTGCAGTTGGCTACTTGGTCAAGACCAGCCCAAAGAGATCCCTCCTTTCTTGCCTGGATCTATGTACTCAATGTTTTTGGGCGGAGGCCTGTCCGAAGCCTCTTCCACCACTACGCTTCTTCCTCTCTACCTCTTCCTATGGCGTGTATTGTCTTGGGGTTTTCTTCTTTCCACAGTGATCGGCGGAGTGACAGAGAGAGTGGATGCCCGAGTGAGTCTTGCTGTCGGCTTCTTCACATAACGTGAGACTCTTTTCCCGAGACAAGTCCCGTGCTTGAGCCATAGACATGTTTGCGAAGTATCCTTCGAGATGCGGCGTTTTAAATTCATCAACTGATCTTGGCTCGGTCCCGACATCGAGATGGCATAAGTGTCTCTGTCAACTTGAATGCCTCCATGTTGTTTCAAGATGTCCATAACTCGGGCATTCAACCTTCCTTCCACTTCCTCCATCCCTCGCTTCAATCTTTCTCTTTTCGGCCATAGATGCAACAGAGTGTTGGAGTGGCGAGTCATTGGGAGTTTCTTTGCCGATAATATCACCGTGACAAGACCTTGTTGGGGGTTTGTGTAATCATTAAGGTCACATCTCTTGATTCTTCCCCCTCAACGGACTTTCCTTTCTTTTTCCTTGTAACTTCCTCACCTTTCCCTTCACAACCGCTTCCCTCCTTTTCAACTTCGGATCTCTTTAGCGCTTTAAGGTATTCCTCTTCCCCCTTTTTGGCATCATCAAAGGAGAGAGGAACCCTGAAACATACTAGCAAGGAGGAAGTCGAGTCTCGCGATAGCCGAGTTCGCCGGAGTCTGCTGCGGAGTATGCGGCGCGAAATTTAGAGCGAGTGGCGTTGGACTCTCAAATTTGCTTCATCTCGGCCATGAGAAGGCTGAATTTTCTATCCATGTTTGCTTCCGACGCCAGGAGATCACTCTTATTTTGCTCACGCAATGTGCTTTATCTCGGAGTGTGAGCTTCATGTATGTGCTCAATGTGTTCTCTCAATTTCGTCTTTGCATCGGATTCTCGGCTCTCCATACCAACGACTTGTTGAACAATGTCCCAAGTATCTAGCTTGTTCTACACGCATTGTTTCTTTGTTGTTGCCACCATTCCCCGATTCGACTATTATGCCTCTCAAGTCGGCAGATAAGGTTGGCATCTCTGTTGTCGATCTCATGTCCATCGAGGCCTGGTGCCTCTCCATCCGTTCAATTTACGCAAATAATGCTTTGAACACCTCCCGAACTTCAATTTGTTCCCTCATGTGCGGTGATGGCCAAGCAGCGTCAAAATCATAGTCGGATGGAACGATGGTATCGATGGAATGACGGGATGCAGTGCGTGGAAGCGCGAGATCGTTTTCTCGACTCTTCAGGGAGGTCGGGTACCTCCGGAGAGAGAAGGAAAGGATTCTACAAAGGAATCATCACGGGCAACCGGGATTTGTTCAATGATGAGTGGTGCGCGTGAAGTTCCCTGTGGGCCGAACCTGCTGCAGCTTTGGGGAGCTGCGCGATGGACTCTGTTGCGGTAGGGTTTGTTGTGAAATTGACCCGACTTGCCGAGCCTCAAGCTGTCTCACGGCTTTGGTCGGTCTCACCGGTTTCTCCAATTGAGTTGATCGTCCTCGGCCTTTATCGAGCGTCATCGGACGATGATGAGACTTCCATGGGTGGCTCATCATCAAAGTTGAAAGTTTGACGAGTAGTCTTGAGGTCGACTTGCTCGTGGTTGGAACATCCTTAGCCGAGTCTTTCGGATCGATCCACGGGGATGACTCGGCTTCATCGTCTTCTTCCGATCCTAGAAAGGTTACATCGGGATTTTCCCCGGGAGTCGTGAAGTGCGCTAATCTCCTTTCCGGATGGATCAATGATAGCGGGAGGGATGTTTTCTTCTTGACTTCTTTACCTCGGGAAGTCTCAACCTCCCGTTGGCCTTCATTACCTCCTGCGCAGTCTCAACTGCGGCGAGGCCTGGACCTCCTTTCGATAGTGACACTTTGTCTTAGGGTCTTCGTGGTGGCATCCATTGGAGTCTCAACCCCATGGATTGCACTTTCATCGCCAGTGGTAACTCCCAGTACATTCTTTCTTTCCCGTGCCTCGACTACATCGGCGCGTCATTAGCCTTCGAGCGGTTGGCACCTCACCGTGAGACAGTCTCAATGTCGAGCTTCATTGATGGCAACTTCTGTGTATTTTGTGTTTGTACTTTCTCCACTTCACCTCCTAGATTCGTTGTGGAGTCATCTGCAGATCCTCCGACCTTGCTGCGGTGGAGGAGTTTCCCCCTCACCGGTGGCGCACCGGTGAGTGACTTGAATGGGGTCACTCGTCTCCAAACTCCCGCTTTTCTCCGAGTGTTCAGCCATTGGGGTAGGTGGTAAGACACCTTCATTAGGGGTTGGCTCGACCGGGGTCCCCACTATCCCGGTTTCATCGCCACTTCCCTTAATTCCTTCTTCTCGAGTGAGTGAAGTGGTGGCGGCAACAATCGTGGCAATATCTTTGCACCACTCCCATTGGGTCCAACTCACTGTGTTTTGGAGGACTCTCCTGGTCCCTCCATCATTCTTTTTCGATGAAGAATTGCGGATTCGTGCATTGTTTGCTGCATTTTCAACTCTTCGTAGCGGCGAAGGGGTCCGAGATCCTCATCACTATCTCGATAAGATGTCAAGAGATGATGTGTGTGTTACGTGGTGCCGGTGATAGGGCGAGATCTTTGGCCTTCTCACGTGCCTCGGCTTCCTCTGCCTGTCTCTCTTCTCCTTGTCCTTGAAGATCTGCAAGATATCTCGTGTAGTTTTCTTCATAATGCTTGGACCACGGTGGTCACTCCAAGAAAGTTCATCGATTCCTCTTCTTCTTCAATAAACTCGGTCGTTGGAACTGTTCCTGGATCGACTCAATTTCCACTTCCTCCACTCTCGCAGACGATTTTGGATGTCCGGATAAGTTGGGGATAGGATCATCACATCATCATCTCTTTCGAACTTCTTCTTGTGTCTCAAATGTTCGAACTACATTTGGGTCTTGATTTGCCTCTGTGATCGCGCTTCAAAGAGACTTGGCTATTTCATCAATAATATCTAGAGACTCTACTTCTCCGGCGATCTTAGTATTTGTTTCAACCGAGTGGCGACTCGGCCCGGTTTTTCAAGTTCGGATTGCTTGATGATTCTTCTTCGTCTCTTAGTTCGTACGCAGGGATTTACGCTCGGAGAGAGTATCTTCGAGTCTGGGCGGCGGGGCCGGTGTGTTTTCTTCGAGGAGCAGCCATCTTGGCTTATCAGTCCTCCTCTTTTTGACGACCGGAGAAGGTATTTGAGATTCCTTCTCGGCAGCTTCTTTGCTAGGGCGGAGACACGGCTGCGGGGCGGCGACTTCGGCTGCGAGGGCGGGGCAGAGCGATTTCTTTTTCTTAGCTGCAGGGGCATCGAGTTTTCTTAGCAGCTGCGGGGTAGCTTCTTCTTTGGTGGAGAGGAAACAGTGTATCTTCGAGGTCACCGATTCCCCTCACTTGTATCGCTCTCTTGGCGTGGGCTCTCTTCTTGCGCCGAGAGGTTTGATCTCGAACATCCTCTTGTTTACATGGAACGCCTTCCCATGTCGAAGAGGGACTCCTTTCACTTCCATTAGTCGGCCAATCACCAGGCCATATCCCGGATCCTCCAAATGCACCATCCTCCTTGAAGGATTTGTTCCCTACATTCTCGCGAGTCTCGTAGACAAACTCAGCCCGATTTACTTGCTTTTCTTCAATGATCGCAACCATTATGATCGGTTTTGCTTTAAACGGTTGGTCAAAGCCGCCAAATTTGATGTCTATGCATTTGGCAACTATGTCCAACATTTGTGGTAGTCCTCCTTCAAGAGGCCCCTTTTTGGTGTGTAGACTATCTTTTTCAAAGATAGTCGGTCTTGGCTACTTCCTTCCAAGGCGACCAAGTCTCGTCGGCTTCATTGATTTCTCGTGCTCCTTCCGCCGTAGTAATGCGATGTTCGCGCTGATCCTTGGCGAGATAATGAACTCCTTCCCGTGAACAGAGGGATTTGATCCCCTCATCGTGAATCTCGGCATTCACGTAGAACTCGTGCGACCTCTTCCACATAGGTCATCGAGAACTCCATCGTCGAAATGGTTTCGGCCGGACGTTTCGAGCTTTTCAAATTTTTCTTTATGAGGGCGTCATCGGACCCTTGTTTGACTATTCCCTCGAAATCCACAAGAGACCCAGTGTGGATTTGCTTCCCTAGCTTGCGAAATCATAAGTGATGCCATTTTTCAAGATTTCACGAAAAGAAATTTAGAAGTTGATTTGAATATTGATAGGGTTTTGAGAGAGTTTTGCCTTTGCTTCGAGATAGAAATGAAACGTTTTGGTAATATGTGAGAGAAAACAGTAAAATGGTTTAAGTATGGTTTTTACGAAAGGACGTGCGGGTGGTTTTTGAAATGTGATCGAAATCAACAGACTTAGATTTTGCACGCCGATTAGCATTTAATGTCTCAAATTTAATGCGGCACATTTATATCCAATCATAAGCTTGGTATGCGACTTTTTGTCTGTACACATCATCATTATCTTGGCGTCATTCTTAAAAACATTCCCGCTTAGTAAAACGATTGCGTTTTTGTCACTTTGCTCATAAATGACTCAGCTTATCCCTTAGCCGATTTAACTCTTCCGTCACAGTTCTCTCATTGACTCACCGTCGGCTAATTCGGTATATTGTCTTTTCCGACATGGTGATTCATTTAGTTGATTTTGAGAATTCATCCTTTCTCTTTTTTGTGTTTCATTTCTTTTCTTTGAGTCTTCTCGAGTGTCACCAAAGACAATTAACCCTAACTCATGCTTGAGTTCTTCAACTCTCGACTCACATAATGGTTTTGTAAATATGTCACCAAACTGTTTATCGGTTGAGATATATTCCAAGATGATGTCCTTCTTTTCAACATGATCTCTCTTATGAAGTGATATCGACATCGATATGCTTTGTTCTTGAGTGCAACACGATTCTCGAGTGATTGCAATTGCACTTGTGTTATCACACATGATTGGAATTTCCTTTTCTTCAACTTCATAGTCTCTCACCGCCGCCTCATCCATAGGATTTGAGCACAACAATTTGCCTGCAGCCTATGTATTCTCGTCACCATTTGTAGAGGTGGCTATTGAATTTTGCTTTTTGCTAAACCAGAAAATTAGCCTATTTCAAGCATTTGACATGTGCACAAGTGCTCTTCCTCATGTCAACTCGCATCCAAAGATTGTCGAGTCCGAATAGCCAATTAGCTTGAATCCACCTTCCTTTGGATACCATAAGCCAACTTCTTGGCTTCCTTTCAAATATCTTAAGATCCTCTTAGTCATTGCAATCATATGGCTCTCTTTTGGAGCATTGAAATCTCGCACATACACCTACAACAAAGGTGATGTCGCTCGCTTCTTTGTGAGATAAAGCAATGATCCATAAGTCTTGATCTTGTTTGATCTACAGGCTTGCCATCTGCATCCATGTCCATTTTGATGATGTATTCATTGGTATTTTCACGAAGACTTCTCCTCCATACCAAATTTCTTCATTAAATCTCCGGTGTATTTTGTTTGACTTATGAAGGTTCCATCCTTGATTGTTTTACTTGGAGTCCAAGGAAGAATGTCAGCTCTCCCATCATGCTCATTTCAAATTTGCTTTGCATGAGGTTTGAAATTTTTTCACATAGCTCTTTGTTTGTGGATCCAAAAATGATGTCATCCACATATATTTGAACAAGCAAAGATGCTCTTCTTCTTGAATTCTCAAAAGTGTTCTATCTACTTTTCCTTTTGTGAATCCATTCTCAGTTAGGAATTGTGACAAAGTATCATACCATGCTCTGGGTGCCTGTTTCAATCCATACAGAGCTTTCTTGAGTTTGTATACCTTATCTCCAAGAGTCTTCTGCTCAAATCCTCGAGGTTGTTCAACATACACTTCTTCTTCCAATAAACCATTTAGAAATGCACTTTTTACATCCATCGATATACAATAAAATTCTTGTGAGCTGCATAGGCAAGAGACATCCTTATAGCTTCCAATCTTGCTACGAGGAGCAAATGTTTCATCAAAATTTATTCCTTCTTCTTGGCAATATCCTTTGGCTACTAGTCTTGCTTTGTTTCTTACCACGGTACCTTCCTCGTTCATCTTGTTTCTGAACACCCATTTAGTACCAATAACATTTTGATGGGTGGGTCTTTGAACTAATTCCCATACTTTATTTCTTTCAAACTGATTCACTCTTCTTGCATAGCTTGAATCCAATGTGTGTCATCCAATGCTTGTAACACATCTTTAGGCTCTATTTGTGAGATAAAGCATGTGAACATAGCTTCTTGTTGAGTTCGGATCTTGTTTTGACACCTTCTCTTATATTTCCAAAGACAAGTTAAATGGATGGTCTTTCACCATCTTACATCGGGTTGAAGTAAGTTAGCCGGATTCGATCGTCTAACACCGTGTTGCTTTGATCGGCTCTCTCGCAATCACTTAGCTGCAAATTTTCCAAAGATTTTATGAGACTCACTATCTCATCTTCATCTCGAGTTAATAATTCCACTTGACTTGAAAGATAGGGACTTTTCTCGTATGGTTGGATGATTCACTTTATCACCGATTCTTCAATGTCTTCTCCATTTACATTTGGCTCATCGAATACCACATGAATGGATTCCTCTCGCAACCATAGTCCTTTTGTTGAGTACTCTGTAGGCTTTGCTTTCGATTGAGTATCCCAAGAAGATACCTTCATCGCCTTTAGCATCGAAAGCCTTTAGATTGTCTTTGCCATTGTTATGGATGAAGCATTTACATACAAATATTCTAAAATATGCAACATTTGGTTTTTTCCCTATCCAAATCTCATAGGAGTCTTTGTCACCGTCTTTTTATCATACATCTATTTTGAGTGTAGCAAAGTTTGTGTTGATTGCTTCAGCCCAAAATCTCTTTGGTAACCCCTGTTTCACTAACATGGTCCTTTGCCGCTTCTTTGAGTGTTCTATTCCTTCTTTCGCAACTCCATTCTCACGTGGAGTCCTTGCTGCAGAGATAATTCATGACCAATGCCATTTTCAATACAATATTGAGTTATTATACCATTGACAAATTCGGTTCCTCTCCCGATCTTATTTTGATAATGGTTTGGCTCTTCTCATTTTGAATCCTCTTCATCACCGGTGGGTAGTTTCAGAGAGTTTCTTTCTTCTTACACATGAATATTGTCCATGTATATCTTGAGTAGTCATCTACTACCACCAAGGTGTATTTCTTCCCACTTATGCTAGCTGGTTCAATGGACCAAATAGATCCATATATAGCAGTGCAATATCCTTGTTGAAGATGGGCATGTCTTTTCTTTGAATGGTGATTTGATCTTTTTCCTTCATGCGTCACATATACTCTTCTTCTTGTATATCTTGTCCGGAAGACCTTCCACAAGATTACTTCTCCGCAAGTTTGTTAAGTGTTTTGAAATTCAGGTGACTCACTTTTTTGTGCCACGACCAACTTGATTCAAATTTGTGCTCTTTGCTAATAGACAGTCTTTGGGTGTTGCGGTTGACCAATCTACTACATACATGTTCTTTTGTCTCATCCTTGCAACACAACTTCATTTGATTCAATATCCTTGATTTGGCATATTCCCATGTTAAATCCAACATTATAACCCTTGTCACGAGTTGGTGATGCTTAGCAGTTGAAGTTGAGTCCTTCAACATATTCAACATCCGTGATTTCTAATCCGTTCTTCTTGATGGATCCAATGCCTCTTATTTCACCTGAGCTTCATTTCATCCAAATATGACTTTTGCTCCTTTAACTTCCTTGAATTTTGACAGATTTTTCTTGTTTCTGTCATATGTCCGGAATGTACCACTATCCATGTACCAGGTTCCTCGGATTTCCTTGTTCCTTGAACCTACAATCAAGGAAATTAAGTTTTAGGTACCCATACTTGTCTCGGTCTCCGAGGGGTTAGGATTGTAAGATGATCCAACCAGCTATAGCCAAATGATCGGCTCTAAGGGGTTGCCATCTATCGGTGCCATAATCATAATTAATTTTGGCAAATTGCTTGGGGATTCTAGGTTCATAGAGTCAGTCTCTTTTGTCTCAGTATGCTGTATATGTGTTTTAGCAATTGCCTTCTTTGGGTAATTGTGGTGTCTCTGAGTGTAGTGCCTAGGTGCATATGTGTGCTTTGATGAAAGCTCTTATACTTTTGGAATGGCCTTTCTTTGAGTTCTAGGCCTTTGCCATTTGGGCTTATATTCCATAAGTCTATGCTGATAGTTCACATCGTTCCAATCAGCTTGGCTTGGATATTTTCTACCATTCCCATCATATGTGTTTCTTTTATAGAACTTTTGGGGTTTTTGGTAGCTCTGTTTCTTCTTTACAGAGTAATTCCTGTTTGGAGTTTGCTGAGGAACTTGGTCAATTTCTTCCAACTGTCCTCTCAATGCACCCAACTGGCTGTTTTCCTTTTCCTTTATAACCAAGGCCAGTTTGCTTGTAATTGTGCTTTGGAGTGAATGTGTGTGCACCATTTGGAGTTTTGGATTTTTGAGACACTTCATTGCTTGAAGATCCTTTTTCCAAAATTACTTTTGGAGTTTGACATAGCACGAGGAATTAAATCCTAAGCCTGTCTTGTCTCCACATTCTCTTTGACTCATAATAAGATCATCCAATCATTTAGATGCCTTAGTAAATGAGGCAATCACATTTTTGAGGTCATTCTCCCTCTTTTCTATGGCAGCTATTTCTGCTATTAGCTTGGCACTTTCAAATTTTTTAAAACTTTTATTCTCATCGACTATTTGACTTAGAGTACTCAAAGACCTTAGTCACCGTGAGTTTTGCTCTTGAGTAGGCTGTTTTCCTCATTTAGTAGTGTATGTGAGGATTTAATGTGTTCAAAATCTTTCATCATTTTGCCTAATGAATCATAAAGATCAGTGGGTGATGAAGTGTGTGTGTCGCAGATCACTATCACTAGAATCGAGGTTGATGAGTTAGAGTGTACCTCATCTTCTTGGTCGTCGTTGATCTTGTTCCTTGGCCATCAACCGACAGGGCTTCTTCTTCGAGTCACTTGAGTAGTCGGCCTTCACTTGCTCTCAAAATCAGCTGTCTCTTGACTTAGCTGTCTTAGCGATCTCTGCAGCCAACATTGCCTTTTTCTTTTCTTGTCTTCTTTCTCTCAAGACCTTTCTTTCTTCTTCATTCCTGTATTTGTTGACTACAGGATATGGACAATCAATGGCATAGTGACCTGGTTGTCTACAGTTCCAAAGATAGGTATTCAACTTTTTGATCACTCTTTCCATTCTTGGATTGTCGCCTTTGATATTCAGACTTTTTGATGATCTGTTCTCTTGGTTGGCCTATCTTCCCTTGACTTGGAGGAGCCGAGTGTCTTCGAATATTCGCTCTTGCCTCTCTTGTAGTTCTTATTGAAGAACTTGTTGAACCTTTTAACCATCGGGGCTATTTCTTCCGGATCAATGACTTCTTTGACCTCGGCTCTCTTTCCATCCTTAACAATTAGAGCAAATTTGTTTTGGGTACAAAATTGTCTCTTCCTCGATCTTTTCTTCTCACCAAATTCGTAGGCTTTGAGATCCGAGAATAGTTCATGGTTGGAGGTCTTCGATAGGTCCATGGAATGTCTTAGTGCCATGACCTTCATTTCCCATTCACCGGGAGGCTTTTTAGGATCTTCATACACATTTCCTTCTGTATATTCCTTTCCAAGTGCGATACCTCGTTGGTGATTTTACGTGAACCGAGCATCCAGTTGATCCGGGTTTTCTCCTGCGATCATTTTGAAATTCTCAAATTTTTGTACACCACCGATAATTTGTTTTCCTTGATTTGCTCGAGAGCCTTCACAAATCAATGTTAGCTTGTCCCATTTCTTTAGCCGTTTTGCATGATTTGACTTTATTGAACATGGCTTTGTCCAAGGTTTTGTAAAGGATGTCCTTGCTACATTGTCCAGTGTTGTATCTTTTTCTGTCATCATTTGTCCATTCGGTTCTTAGTTTTTCAACCATAGCGGTCTAGGGCAACATCCTCTTCACCTTCACCGTAGCTCTTCTTACTTACACCGTGTTCACTTTTAAGATTTGCGGTGGCCCATCCTCTATCACTATCCACATCTCATCATGTAATCTTTGATAGATGAGCTTGCATACGAATTTTTCAATCATCAAATTCTTCAATTGTGAACATAGGGATGCGTGTCAAATTTGCTTCCATGATAATAACTTTTAATGATAAAAGGAGTTTTGAAAACTTAAGTACTAAACCGGACTTTGAAAAGTTTGGAGATCTAGTTCAAGAACCGGTCATGGAAGGCTCAATGAACCAACCGCTCGATACCACTTGTAGGTCCCAAGGGTGTGAGTGTAAGGTTTAGAAGGGGGGTTGAATAAACCTTACCAACTTTTGGTCCTTTTTCAAAATTCAGAGTTGACACTATACAAATTTGTGTCTTGGTGGACAGCCAATTTAGTTAATCAAGAGAGTAAGTCACTCAACAGACTCGACCGAGCTTGTTGATAGAATAACTCATTAAGATCAATTAGCTCAACTGTGGTTTGTTTTTCATTGAAGACTTAACACCCTTAAGTTTGGTTTAGTTATGATTTAATACTTTGGGTTTTAGTACTTAGAGCTTATCGGTTGGATAGCAAATATGTCGTGAGAATTAAACAAATAAGATGCAGGAATTAAAGAGCTGAAATGTAAATGACACGATAAGTTTTTATAGAGGTTCGAAGATGGGGTAATTCTTCTACTCCTCTCTTCTCCAACTCCCCGGAGGAATCCACTAAGTATTGATCAAGATATCTGAGTGGTAATACCGGATACAAGTCTTGATCACACAAACTTGATCCTTTGGGACTCGATCACGGAGATGCTTGGTCACTGGTGGCGTCTCGTCCGACTCGAACTTCTTCACGCAGGGCAAATGCCTTGCTACTACAGACTCACTTGCTCAAGTTCTTAGGATTTGATCACGAAGCCCTCCAAAAAAAAAAAAACTCGAGACGTTCGACCTTGAACCTTCTTACAATCCTTCGTGGAATGTAGACCCCTTGATTCTTCTACAATTTCCTCTTCAACTGATAGAAGTTATCTTTCCTTCACAGTGAGTGTTGGATTGATTTTCTTCGTAAATGTAGGCTTGAGGATTAATCTTGAATGATTTGAGAATATTTTTGGTTACTGATTCAAATGTTTTCTTGAATGTTCGTGGTTCGTAACCTTCTCTCGTAGTCATTCCTCGGCCTTTTATAGTGATCTTTCAAAAATCCCGTTGAAGAGATAGGCTTATTTTTGAAAGTCACTTGTGGTCGTTGGCTTGTCTTGTTGCGATCCTTGAATTGCCACTTCCTCGTATGAATTGTTCTCCACTTTTCGTAGTTCGACATGGTGCGTGCTTCCCATTGGTTTATTCCTTTTGCACGCTTCGGGACTGAGCACTTCGAGAAAGGTAGTATGGAGGTGTTACTTGTTTAAGTAATTCCCTTGATTTACGTACAGCAATGATCTCTTCCAGATTATCTCGACTTGACCGCATTTCCTTGCTTTCCCAGGTGACTTAGAGTCGCCTTCCAATCATTAGATGACTCTTGTCACTTCAACTTGAGACTTGGCTATCTTGAGTTGACTTGACTGATACTCTACTCACCGCATCTCAGTTGCTCCTTCAATCGAGTTCCCGTCTTCTCTTCTTTGCCATACTCAAATGTCTTTGCGGAGTCTTCCTTCTAGTCTCCATTGTCTTCTTGCATGTTTAGGCATAGGCGACTTAACTCAGCTTGACCAGCCTATTTATTATTACAATGCGGTTTACAACGAAAATGGGGTGCCAACTTCTTATTCTAAGTTTTACATGGCATTCATCAAAATCTAAACAATAAATTTCCCAACATTGGTGAAAGATGAAATAAATCACTATTGAAGGAGAAGTGACTTAGGTCAGCCCCCTAAGCCAAGGAATACCAAAAAAAATGTTGGAGTTAGAAAATGAGGTTAAAAATTTAAGGAAAGAAGAAGGAGGTGAAGAGTATTGGTAAAACTACACTTACCTTATATAGTAGATGAAATGAAACTAGTAGAGGTCTCAAAATGGTTCTCTTTGCTCACTCTTAAAACAACTCTTAAGGTCAGCCCCTAAAAGTCCAAAAATAAAAATGGAGTATCAAAATTTTGGAAAATAGAAGAGAAGAAGAAAATGTACTTAAAATCCCATTCCTTACCCTATAGTCCAATTTCTCTTCAAAATCTTCAAAGTCTTTAAGTCCTTTTCAAGATGATGGTAATGCTCTTAGTGTCTCCCAAATCTTCTAAGTATACCTCAATCCAAAAATCAAACTTAGGTTAAGAAGTGAAGATGATGAGCTAGAGGATAACAAGATGATTTTTAGAACACAATTTCTTACCTTGTTGAAGGGGGTGTTCGAATTTGTTGTTGAAGTAGAGGGGGGTTTTCTTGAAATTTTGGTTAAGTGTTTGAAGGTTTGAAGAAGAAGATGAACATATGCTTAGACAAAATGTGGGAGGATTTTAGAGAGAAGAGAGAGGATTTTGTGTAAGATGTAAAATGTGTTGGTGAAATTTTTTGAAAAATGTTTTGTAGAAAATGGCGTTATGGCCGTCCATCCTAGGAGAGGGGGGAATTTTTGTTTTGGTTTGGTTAGATGATGAGTTAGGGTAATGTAGGTCCCAAGGGATGTGAGTAAGGTTTCGAAGGGGGGATTGAATAAACCTTACCAACTTTTCGATTTTAGTCCTTTTAAAATAATACAGAGTTAATTTCACAGCTATGTCCTTGAGGGACAAATAAGTCGATTAACCACGAGTTAACCACTCAACCAGACTCGATTGAGCTGTTGATAGAATAACTCAACTGCTTAGTCTAATACTTAACTTGGCTGTGATGAGATTTTCAGCGGAAGACTTAACACCCTTAAATTTGGTTTAGCTTTGTTCTAACACTTGGTTTTAGCACTTAGTTAATTATCAGTTGGATAGCGAATTATCAGCAGATATAAAGTGTTATGCAGAAATAAAATGCTGAAATGTAAATGACACAATAAATTTTATAGAGGTTCGAAGATGGGGTAATTCTTCTACTCCTCTCTTCTCCAACTCCTGGAGGAATCCACTAAGTATTGATCAGAGTACAAAGTGGTTATCAGGTCCGATACAAGTCTTGATCACACAAATGACTTGATCCTTTGGGACTCGATCCGAGATGCCTTGGTCACACAGCTGGCTTCTCGTCCGACTCAGCTTCTTCACAGGGGCGGCTGCCTTGCTACTTTAGCTCACTTTCTCAAGCTTCTTGGATTTGATCACGAAGCCCTCCAATAACTTGAGACTGGTTCGACCTTGAACCTTTCTACAATTCTCCTTGGAATGTAGACCCCTTTTGATTCTTCAAAAGTTTCCTCTTCAACAGTTTGAAGTCGTCTTTCCTTCACAGCTTAGTGTTGGATCTATTTCCTTCTAGATTTAGGCTTGAGGATTTGCTTGAATAACTTGAGAATATTTTTGCAGGTTACAGTTTGAATAATTTATTGATTGTCAGGTATGCAAGGTAACCTCTTCTCAAAGTGATTCCTCAGCCTTTTATAGTGAACTTTCAAAAATCTACCCGTTGAAGAGATAAGCTGATTTTCAAAAGTCACTTGTGTTCGTTGGCTTGTCTTTTCTTGGTCTTCAATCTTGAGATGTAGACCTTTCCTCGTACTAAATGAATGTCTAACTTTTCAGGGTCTGACACGAGGTGCAGTGCTTCCCATTGGTTTGTTACTTTTGCACGCTTCTGGGACTGAGCACTTTAAGACATGGCATCATGGAAGTATTACTTGTTTAAGTAATATTCTTGACTTTTGTGAAACGGATTTTTTTCAGTTAACTCCTCTTTGCAGCTGCCTTTTCTCCAGGTGACTTGAGTCTGCTCCAATGATTGAAATACTCATCTGTCACTTCAACTTGATTTGGCTTGGCTTATTTGGTTAACTTGACTGACACTTCACATAGCTATAACCCAGTTGATACTCCTGCAGTTGAGTTGTTGACTTCTCTTCCTTGCCACACTCAGCTGCTTCACAGCGGAGTCTTCCAGACATAGCTGACTTGACTCAGCTCGTACAACCCTATCTATTACAATACAAATTACAAGAAAAATGGGGTGCCAACTTTCTAGGCTAAGTTTTATATGGCATTCATCAAAATCTAAACAATAAATTTCCCAACAATTTGCCCCTTTTTGATGATGCGAAAACTTAAAACATACATACAAAAGTTAAATAGCAAAGATACATACAGACAATGTAGAAATAGAGAATGTATGCGTAGAATCAATCTTTTTATTGATCATAACATTCTTGTCCTTCACACAGCTGTTTACAATGTGTATCAGAGCAAACATAACATTCTATATCTACGCAAAAATATAGAGATTACAAATTTATTATTCAACGTACATAAGACTTACATATATATGCATTTACAATAGTAAAATACATGAAGGGGTGGACAGCAACACTTCATCGCCTTCACTGCCTCCTTCATTCTTCTTCAACTCTATCATCCTCTGCTCTCTTTCTCTTCTTTTCTTCTTCAGCTGCTTTCTTTTTCTCGTATGCTCTCTTTGCAGCATCGTCTCTTCTCTTTCTTTCTTGCCTTTCTTCCCACAGTTGATCTTGTCTTTTATTTTCTTCTTCAATTCTTTTGACATACTCAGCATTCTTCCTAGCCACTTCCATGTTGGCCACTTCATTATACCCAGCCCAATAGATCCCTCCTTTCTTTCCTCGATCTATGTATTCAATGTTTTTGGGTAGAGGTCTAGGTCTGAAACCTCTTCCTCTACTGCTTCTTCCTCTTCATCTAGGTGTGTATTGTACGGGAGCTTTCGTTTTATCACCGACTTCGCTTGTAGCTTGTCAGTGATTGCCGTAGTCCACGTCAGCTTATCGCCTTTCTTCGCACGACTTAAGGCCTTTTTCCCGATAAGTCCCGTGCTTGGGCCATGGACATGTTCTTGAAGTATCCTTCGGATTCGAGCGTTTTGAATTCATCAACTGATCTTAGCTCATTTCCGACGTCTGAAATGACATCTGTATCTTTTCCTGCCGGAATGCCTCCAAATTGTTTTAACATCTCTTCAACACGGGCATCCGTTCTTTTGTCGAATCCTCCATCTCTCGCTTCTACAATCTTTTTCTTATGAGACATGGGCACATCAAAGTGATAGAGCGGCGAGTTACGAGAAGTTTGCTTTGATGAGGTCGGGCCGGACGTGACCTTCTTTGAGGGGTTTCAACAATCATCAATGTCAAATCCTTTGACATTTCCCCAACAAACCTTTTTTCCCTTCTCCTTCCTCTTCTCAACAATCGTATCTTTCTTCTTTACGACAGTTGTTTCCTTTTCCTTCTCACCAACCGTCCCCTTAAGCATCTTCTGGTATTCCTCTTCCCCATTTTTAGCATCATCAAAGAGAGAGAAACCACGGGAACATACCAACAAGCATGAAGTCTAGTCTGGCGATAGTTTGAATTGTGCTTGAGTCTCGCGGAGTATCTTTGTTTGGAATTCGAGCGGGTGGCTTCGGATTCGGCTGTCACTAGTTTCATTTCAGCCATAAGAAGACTGAATTTGTTATTGATGTTTTCCTCGACACGCAAAAGTTCTTTGCAATGAAATTCACGCAACAACTCCATTTCAGTTGTATGGGAGGCATGCAATCTCTCCATATAGGCATGCATCCTCGCCTTCATGTCAGCATTGTCAGCACTCCATACCAGCATTCTATTGTATAGTGCCTTGAAGTAGCGAACCTGCTCGAGACGCATGGCACTCTGCTGTTGAGACCATTCCCTTATCCGGACCATTACTCCTCTCAAGTCTGCTATGAGAGTGGCATCTCTGTTGTCCAGGCGCATGTCGAGAGAGGCTTGGTGTCGTTCAATCTTCTCAATCTCTTCACATATTTTCTTGAAGATTTCACGCATCTCAGTTGTTTGACTTGAGTCAGCTGCCGACCACTCTGCATCGAAATTGAAATCAATTGGCACAATCGAATCAGTAGGGATTATAGGGTTTTCTTGGACGGTGTAGAGCCTATGTTCTCTTACAGTTTCTTCTTCAAGTACGGGCATCTCTTGAGAGAAATGAAACATTTCTTCATATGCATCGTATCGCACTTGAGTTATTGTGCTTGTGGTGGTCACAAACTATAGCTCGTAGCTGCGCGATTGATCGTGATTCACCGGGGCCTTTGAAGGTATTGACCCGTGGGTGAGCCTCAGCTGTCTTAACAGCTTCTTCGGTCTCAGTTGGTTTGTCCTTTTGAGTTGACTGTTCCTCGGCCGTATTAGTAGCGTCATCGGAAGATGATGAGACTTGGTACTAGGAAGAACATCCTCAGCTGAGTCTTTTTATTTGCGGTAGGGGAGGACTCAACTTCATCTTGACTTGATCCTAAAACGATATGTCGTGTTGTCTTGGGAATCATTATGAGCACTTATCTCCTTCTCGAATCACACGAATGTGAACAGGGAGGGATGGTCGTGTTTCGTCTCTTTACCTAGGGAAGTCTCAACCTCCTCGGGCCTTCATTACCTCCTACGAGTCAATCAAGCTAGTAAGGCCTTGGACATTCCCTTCGGGATGCAAATCGTCTTAAGGTCTTTCACATGGTGGCATCCACAAGAGTCTCAACTCCGTGGATTGCACATTCATTGCACAGAGTGTTAACTTTCGGGCAGATCCATCGTGTGCCTCGATTTGCATCGCCAGCGTCCTCGGCCGCAAAGTCGTGGCACTTGAGACAGACTCAACTATCCGAGCCGTCAAAGACAACTTGTCGTTGTTCATTTTCTTTTTCTTCTCCACTTCGCCTCCTTTCTCGCATGGTGGAGTCATCTCGCAAAGATCCTCCGACCTAGCTGCGGTGAGTGAGTTTCCCCCTCGCACCGCACCGAGTGACTTAGGTGGGGTCACTCGCTCCAGACTCCCGGCTTTGTCAAATGAGTGTTCAACAGGGGTTGGCTCAACTTGGGTGCCCAAGTTCCCAGTGTCATCGTCAAATCCCTTAGATCTGTCCTCTGATGAACTGGGGAAGTGGTTGCGGAATAATCGCGGGCAATCATTGCATTACCACTCCCAACGGATCAATCTCCAGCTGAGATTTGGAGGACTCTCCTGATCCTTCCCTCAGTTGTTGCTCATGCATCATTTTGGAGTCCAGCATGGCTTGCTGTATATCCAATTTCTCCTGTGTAGCAACCGGATCCATGTCCTCATCACTTTCTGAAAGAGCATCTATGTGAGGATGAGTGTGATCGCTGGTTCCAGTAAGAGGACAAATGCTGGCTTTTTCACGAGCTCTCGCTTCCTCACCGCTTCTAGCCTTTTCTTGTTCTTGCGAATTTGCAGCATATTGATACAGCTATCCTCATCCAGGGCTTGCAGCACTGTATCAACTTCAAGAAACCTGAAAAGTTCCTCTTCTTCCTCAATAAACTCGGGATGTTCAAACTGCTCCCTAGAGTGACTCAACTTGCATTTCCTCCATGCTCGCAGACGATTCTGGATGTCTGGGTACAGTGAAGTGTACATAATTACATCATCGTCTTCATCCTCTCCATGTTGCCCTTCTTTTCAGGAATGGAGGGTAGCAAACTCTGCTGCTCAAACACTTCAGCAGCATCGGGGGCCGGTGGAGACACAGTCCTGTCAACAGGGGATTTTGCTGTCTCCGTTGCTTCTTGTTCTCGCTTGTTCTCCCCTGTCCCACAATCGGGTCTTCAATTTGCCTCTGCTGATCGGCCTCAGCAGACTTGGCTGTTTCATCAATAATTTCTGGAGACTACACTTCTTCAGCGGTCTCAGAGACTTTTTCCAGCTGAGTGGTAGACTAAGTTGTCTTCTCAAGCTCTGAGAGCTTGGTGATTCTTCTTCTTCTTTTTGTCCTTACTAGAGGAAGTTCTGGTTCAGATACTTCTTCCTCAGCTTCCGTTGCGGCGGGGGCCGGTGCATCTTCCTTTGACTGAGGAGCTACCTTTCTTGGCTTGGCAGTCCTCTTCTTTTTGATGGTTGGAGAAGGTATTTGAGGTTTCTTCTCCGCCTCGGCTGCAGGGGCATGAGACATGGCTGCAGGGGCAGGTGACTCGGCTGTAGGGGCAGGTGCGTCTTTCTTCTTCGCTGCAGGGGCAGTTATCTTCTTTGCAGCTGCATGGGCAGCTTTCTTCTAGGGAGGGGAAGTAACAGTTGTTTCTTCAAGATCAGTTGATTCCCCCTCGCTGGTATCCGCCCTCTTGGCATAGGCTCTCTTTTGAGCTCCTGAAAGGTTTGCCCGGAACATCTTCTTCTTGACATGGAATGACTTTCCATGTCGGAGTGGAACACCCTTCACCTCCATGAAATGGCCGATTACAAGGCCATAGCCCAGAGATCCTCCAAATGACCCATCGTCCTTGAAGGACTTATTTGCAACATTCGCGCAGTCTGCTGTAGACGACCCCGCCCGATTGATCTTCTTCTCTTCCATGATCGCAGCCACGACGATCAGCTTGGTTTTGGACAGCTGATTGAAGCTTCTAAACTTCATGTCTACACTTTTGGCGACGATATCCAACAATTTGTGATAATCATCCTTCAGCAGCTTCTTGTCGGCTGTGTAGACAACTTTTGCAGCACACTCGGGTTTGGCCACTTCTTTCCATGCAGCGACCAAATCAACGTTGGCTTCATATATCTCTGGCATGCCCTCCGACGGCAATAAACAGTGCTCCGCAAGGTCCTTTGCAGTTATTATGATGTCCTTGCGGTGGACGGAGGACTTAATCCCTTCGTCCTGCACTTCAGCGTTTACATAGAACAGGGCGACCTCTTCTACGTACGTCATATGATATTCCAATGTGAGAAAGGGTTTCAGCCCGGATTTCTCGATCTTATCTGCTATCTTCTTCACAAGGGTTTCATCAGAACCCTGTTTAATCATCCTTTCAAAATCCACGGTTGATCCGGTGTGGATTTGCTTTGCGAGCTTAGTGAAATCATGTGCTGGTGCCATTTCAGTGATTTGTACCGAACGAAACTTGACGAACTTGCTTTGAAGACTGGTAGGGTTTTGAGAGAAAAGATGTTTGCTTTATTTGCTTTGGAAAGATGAACAGTTTAAGTGAGAGAAAGAAAAACTGAACAAAAGAGTCTATAAGGGTTATGAAAGGACGTGTTTTTGGTTTTTGAAATTTTGATTAATATCAATGGCTCAGATTTAGCACGTCTCATTGCATTTAATTTCTCGCATTTAATGCGGCAACATTTATATCCAATCATATGCTTATTGTGCAGCTTTTGACTGTGCCCATCATTATTACGCTGATGTCATCCTTAAAAACATTCCCGCTTAGTAAAAACGACTGCATTTTTGTCACTTAGCACATAAATGACTCGACTTACTCCTTAATCGACTCGGCTCTTCTTCTCTTTATTCGTGATAGTGACTCACCTGTCGGCTTCTAACTCGATCTACCGACTTTCCGATCTGGTGATTCACTTGGGCCGATTTATAATATCTGTTCAGTTTTCATCTTTTCATGTTTCATCTCTTCTCATTGAGTCTTCTGAGTGTCAACTCAGCTCAATTAACCCTAGCTCATGCTTAAGCTCTTCAAATCTTGATTCACATAAGGGCTTTGTGAATATGTCACCAATTGTTTATCGGTTGAGATGTATTCCAAGGTGATGTCTTTCTTTTCAACATGATCTCTTATAAAATGATATCTGACATCCATGTGCTTTGTCCTTGAATGCAACACAGGATTCTGAGTGATTGCAATAACACTTGTGTTTTCACATTGGAATCTTTTTTTCTTCAATTTCATAATCTCTCAGCTTTTGTCTCATCCATAAGACTTGGGCACAACAAACACCCACTATGTACTGCTTCCTTGACTATGGATGTGGCTATTGAGTTTTTCTTCTTGCTAAACCAGGAAACCAATCTGTTTCCAAGCATTTGACATGTACCTGAAGTACTCTTCCTGTCAACTCTACATCCAACATAGTCAGAATCTGAGTAACCAATTAGTTTGTATCCACCTTCCTTTGGATACCATAAGCCAACTTCTTGGCATCCCTTCAAATATTTTAGGATTCTCTTAGCTGCAGTCATGTGACTTTCCTTTGGAGCATATTGGAATCTTGCACATACTCCTACCGCAAAGGTGATGTCCGCCCGCTTGTCGTTAGATGGAGCAAAGTGATCCATAAGTCTTTGTGTATCTTGTTTGATCCACAGGCTTGCCATCTGCATCCATGTCCATCTTGACTAATGTATTTATTAGTATTTTTACAGAAGACTTCTCTTCCATACCAAATTTCTTCATTAAATCTCTGGTATACTTTGTTTGACTTATGAAGGTTCCATCCTTCCGCTGTTTAACTTGAAGTCCTAAGAAGAATGTCAGCTCTCCCATCATGCTCATTTCAAATTTGCCATGCATGAGGTTTGAGAACTTATCACACAGCTCCTTGTTTGTGGATCCAAAAATGATGTCATCCACATATATTTGAACAAACAGTATACTCTCTCCATCTTGAATTCTCAAGAGTGTTTTGTCCACTTTGCCTTTGGTGAATCCATTATCTGTCAGAAATTGAGATAATGTATCATACCATGCTCTAGGTGCTTGTTTCAATCCATATAAAGCTTTCTTAAGCTTGTACACCTTGTATCCAAGAGTCTTCTGCTCAAATCCTGGAGGTTGCTCAACATAGACTTCTTCTTCCAACAATCCATTTAAAAATGCACTTTTCACATCCATTAGATATACAATAAAGTTCTTGTGTGCAGCATAGGCAAGAAACATCCTTATTGCTTCTAATCTTGCAACAGGAGCAAATGTTTCATCAAAGTCTATTCCCTCTTCTTGGCAATACTCTTTGGCTACCAATCTTGCTTTGTTTCTTACCACAGAGCCTTCTTCATTCATCTTGTTTCTGAAAACCCATTTTGTGCCAATAACATTTTGATGGGTTGGTCTTGCACCAATTCCCATACTTTGTTCCTTTCAAACTGATTCAGTTCTTCTTGCATGGCTTGAATCCAATGTGTGTCATCCAATGCTTGTGACACATCCTTTGGTTCTATTTGGGAAATAAAACAACTGAACATTGCTTCTTGTTGAGCTCTGGATCTGATTCTCACACCATCTCTCACGTCTCCAATGACTAGCTCTGGTGGATGGTCTCTCAGCCATCTCATATCAGGTTGGAGTAAGTTAGCTAGATTCAGGCGTCTTGCAGCTGTGTTGTCTTGAGCAGCTCTCTCATAATCACTTAGCTGCAGATTTTCCAGTTGTCTTTGAGATTCAACTGTCTCATCTTTATCTTGATTGATTGCTCCAGCTTCAGCTTCGACATAAGGACTCTTCTGCATAGTTGGCTGATTCAGCTTATTAGCTCACTCTTCAATATCTTCTCCATTTACATTAGGTTCATCAAAAACCACATGGATAGACTCTTCTGTGACCATAGTCCTCTTGTTCAGCACTCTATAGGCTTTACTTTCAGCTGTGTATCCCAAAAAGATATCTTCATCAGCTTTAGCATCAAAAGCCTTTAGATTATCCTTCCCATTGTTGTTGATGAAGCATTTACATCCAAATATTCTAAAATACCCAACATTTGGCTTTCTCCCTGTCCATATTTCATAGGGAGTCTTTGTCAGCTGTCTATTGATCATGCATCTATTTTGAGTAGAGCATGCAGTATTGATGGCTTCAGCCCAAAATCTTTTAGGCAGCCCAGCTTCAGCTAACATGGTCCTTGCAGCTTCCTTGAAAGTTCTATTTCTTCTTTCCGCTACTCCATTCTGCTGTGGAGTCCTTGCTGCAGATAATTCATGAGCAATACCATTTTCAACACAATATTGAGTTATTATTCCATTGACAAACTCAGTTCTCTATCAGATCTTATCTTAATAATGGTTTGACTCTTCTCATTTTGAACTCTTTTCATCGATTGAGGTAACTTCGCAAAGTTTCTTCTTTTTTACATAAAGATTGTCCATGTATATCTTGAATAATCATCCACCACTACTAGAGTGTATTTCCTTCCACTTATCTTTGGCCGGCTCAATCGACCAAATAAATCCATATGCAACGATGCAATATCCTTGTTGAAGATGGACTAGACTTCTTTTGAATGATGATTTGATCTCGCTTTCCCATCCGCATGCATCACAAACACTTTTCTTTTTGTACACCGAGTCCGTAGTCCTTCTACAAGATTACTCCTTGCAAGCTTATTAATTTTCTTGAAATTCAGATGACTCGACTTTTTTATGCCACAACCAACTTGGTTCGGTGCTCTTTGCTAGCGAGACAAGTGCTTGGTGTGGCGGCAATCACCAATCTACCACATACATGTTCTTTTTGTCGGATCCTTGCAACACTACTTCATTTGATTCATGTCTTTAATTTGGCACACTCCCATATCAATCCAACATTATAGCCCTTGTCACGCAGTTGGTCGATGCTTAACAAGTTGAAGTTGAGGCCTTCAACGTATGCAACATCTGTGATTTCTAATCCATTTTTCTTGATGGATCCAGTGCGTCTTCTTTCACCTGGAGCTTCATTTCCTCCAAATATGACTTGTGCGCCCCTAATCTCCTTCAATTTTGACAGATTCTTCTTGTTTCCTAACATATGTCTGGAACAGCCACTATCCATGTACCAGGTTCCTTGGCACTCAGATGTTCCTTAAACATGCAATCAAGGAAATCAGTTTTTAGGTATCCATACTTGCCTGGGTCCTGGGGGGTTAGTGTTGTAAGATGATCCAACCAACCTATAGCCAAATGATCTGACTCTAAGAGGTTGCCATCTTTCTGTGCCATAATCATAACTCACTTTAGCAAATTGCTTGGGGGCTTTAGATTCATACAACTATCTCTTTTGTTTGTATGCCTGTGTGTGTGTTTTAGCAATAGCCTTCTTTGGGTAGTTGTGATATTTCTGAGTGTAGTGCTTGGGTGCATATGTGTGCTGATGATAGCTCTTTTGCCTTTGGAATGACCTTTGTTGAGGTCTAGGTCTTTGCCATTTAGGCTTATATTCCATAGGTCTTTTCTGATATTTCATATCATTCCAATCAGCTTGGCTTGGGTAATTTCTACCATTCCCATCATATGTGTTCCTTTGATATAACTTCTGGGGCTTCTGGTAGCTTTGTTTCTTCTTCACAGAGTACTTCCTGTTTGGAGTTTACCGAGGAACTCGCTGATTTCTTCTCACCGTCCTCTCAAAGATACTCAATCGGCCGCTTTTTTTTTTTTCCTTTATATCCAAGGCCAGTCTGTTTGTGATTGTGCTTTGGAGTGAATGTGGGTGCAACATTTGGTGTCTTGGATTTTTGAGATGCTTCATTACTTGAAGATCCTTTTTCCAAGATCACTCTGGGAGTTTGACTGTGCACAAAGGAATTGAACCATATGCCTGTCTTATCTCCACACTCTTTTTGGCTCATAATAAGGTCATCCAATGATTTAGATGCCTTTGTGAATGAAGCAATCACATTTTTGAGATCATTCTCCCTATTTTCTATAGCAGCTATCTCTGCTATTAGTTTAGCATTCTCAGCCTTCAACTCTTTATTCTCATCAGCTATGTGACTTAGAGTACTCAGCTCCTTAGTCAGCTGTGAGTTTTGGCTTTTGAGCTGGTTGTTTTCCTCATTTAATAGTGTCTGTGAGGGCTTAATGTGCTCAAAGTCTTTCATCATTCTACCTAATGAATCATAAAGATCAGTGGGTGATGAATTGTGTGTGTCACAATCACTATCACTAGAATCTGAGTGAGATGAGTTAGAGTGTACCTCATCTTCTTGGTCAGGTTGATCTTGTTCTTTAGCCATTAGACAGATCATTGCTTCTTCTTCAGAATCACTTGAGTAGTCAGCTTCACAACTCTCTAAGTCTGCTACTTCTTTTGACTTAGCTGTCTCAGCAGTCTCTATAGCCAACATAGCCTTTTTCTTTTCCTGTCTTCTTTCTCTGAAGACTCTTCTTTTCCTGTATTTATTGACTACAGGGTATGTACAATCAATAGCAAAGTGTCCTGGTTGTCTACAGTTCCAACACAGGTTTTCAGCTCTTTGATCAAATCTTTCCATTCTTGGATTATCAGGTCTCTGGTATTCAACCTTTTGATGCTCAACTCTCTTGGGTGGCTTGGAGGGAGCTGAAGGTCTCCTGGAGGATTCACCTTTGTTTCTTTTATAGTTCTTGTTGAAGAATTTGTTGAATCTTTTAACCATCAAGGCAATTTCCTCCTGGTCAATAGCTTCCTTAACCTCAGCTCTCTTTCCATCTTTGACTATAAGTGCAGCTATTTTGGGTACAGTTGTCTCTTCTTGGTCCTTTCTTCTCAGCTCAAATTCATAAGCTTTGAGTTCTGAGAATAGCTCATGGTTGGATGTTTTCGATAGGTCCATCGAGTGCCTTAGAGCCATGGTCTTCATTTCCCATTTAGCTGGGAGACTCCTTAGAATCTTCATACACATCTCCTTTTGTGTGTATTCCGTTCCAAGTGCTGAGAGCTCATTTGTGATTTCAGTAAATCTAGCATCGAGCCGATCCATTGTCTCACCTGCAAGCATTTTAAAGTTTCAAACTTTTGAACAACAACAGATAATTTGTTTTCTTTAATTTGCTCTGATCCTTCACAAATTAAAGTTAGTTTATCCCATATTTCTTTTGCTGTTTTGCATGATTTGACTTTATTGAACATTGCTTTATCCAGGGTCTTGTAGAGAATATCCTTGGCCACATTGTCCAAGTTGTATCTCTTTCTGTCATCATTTGTCCATTTAGTCCTTGGTTTTTCAACTAAGGCTGGTCTTGCTTCAGCCACAATTTCTTCTCCTTCAGCTGCAGCTACTCTCCTTGCAGTTGTGTTCACTTTAAATATTTGCAGTGGCCCATTCTCTATCACTAGCCACATTTCATCATGTAAAGCAGATAGATGAGCCTGCATACGAATTTTTCAGTCATCAAATTCCTCAATAGTGAACATAGGAATGCGTGTCAAATTTGCTTCCATGATAATAACTTTGCCAAATAAGAAAAGGTTTTGAAAGAGCAAGTGTTAAAAACTTCTTTGAAAGATTAGAGATCTAGTTCAAGAACTCAAAGCGGAAGGCTCAATGAACCAACCGCTCGATACAACTTGTAGGTCCCAAGGGTGTGAGTAAGGTTTAGAAGAGGGGTTGAATAAACCTTACCAACTTTTCGATTTTAGTCCTTTTAAAATAATACGAGTTAATTTCACGTGTATGTCCTCGAGGGACAACTAAGTCGCTTAACTAGCGAGTTAGCCACTTAACGCACTCGATTGAGCACATAGAATAACTCACCGCTTAGTCTAATACTTAACTTGGTATGATGAGATTTTCAAATAAGACTTAACACCCTTAAATTTAGTTTAGCTTTGTTTTAACACTTGGTTTTAGCACTTAGTTAATTATCGCTTGGATAGCAAATTATCAAATGAGATATAAAGTGTTATGCGAGAAATAAAATGCTGAAATGTAAATGACACAATAAATTTTATAGAGGTTCAAGATGGGGTAATTCTTCTACTCCTCTCTTCTCCAACTCCTGGAGGAATCCACTAAGTATTGATCGTCAGTACAAAGTGGTTATCACCCGTATACAAGTCTTGATCACACAAAGTGACTTGATCCTTTGGGACTCGATCCGAGATGCCTTGGTCACACACGGTGGCTTCGTCCGACTCGGCTTCTTCACAGGCGGCCGCTTTGCTACTTTCTCACTTTCTCAAGCTTCTTGGATTTGATCACGAAGCCCTCCAATAACTTGAGACTAGTTCGACCTTGAACCTTTCTAAAATCCTCCTTGGAATGTAGACCCCTTTTGATTCTTCAAAAGTTTCCTCTTCAACAGTTTGAAGTCGTCTTTTCCTTCACGACTTAGTGTTGGATCGATTTCTTCTAGATTTAGGCTTGAGGATTTGCTTGAATAACTTGAGAATATTTTTGCAGGTTACAGTTTGAATAATTTATTGATTGTCAGGTATGCAAGGTAACCTCTTCTCAAAGTGATTCCTCAACATTTTATAGTGAACTTTCAAAAAATCTGCCCGTTGAAGAGATAGGCTGATTTTCAAAAGTCACTTGTGTTCGTTGGCTTGTCTTTTCTTGGTCTTCAATCTTGGGATGTAGACCTTTCCTCGTATTAAATGAATGTCTAGGTTTTCAGGGTCTGACACGAGGTGCAGTGCTTCCCATTGGTTTATTCCTTTTGCACGCTTCTGGGACTGAGCACTTTAAGACATGGCAAAGATGGAAGATTACTTGTTTAAGCAATATTCTTGAGTTTTGTGTAACTGATTCTTTTCGATTAACTCCTCTTTCTTGTTGCCTTTTCCCCATGTGACTTGAGTCCGCTCTAATGATTGAAAGACTCATCTCACTTCAACTTGACTTGACTTGGCTTCTTTGGTTGACTTGGTGACACGACACTTCACACAATCAGAACAGAATAATACTACTACTATCAACGATTTCTTGACTTCTCTTCCTTGCCACACTCAAATTGCTTCACAATGAGTCTTCCCGACATAGCTGACTTGACTAAGCTCGTACAGCCCTATCTATTACAATACAAATTACAAGAAAAATGGGGTGCCAACTTTCTAGTCTAAGTTTTATATGGCATTCATCAAAATCTAAACAATAAATTTCCCAACAGGTAATAATTGGGGAAAATTAGAACATAAAATAATAGGTAGGTTACTTTCTTAGGGACAATTGGCCAAAAGCTAGTTTTTAGGGGGGAATTTAAAATATATTTGTTTTAAAACAAAAAATATAAATAACCTCCCTATTTATAGGGTATTTTCGAAAATTAGGACAAAAAAAAAACATATTTGATTTTCTTTTCTTTTATAAAATTGAAGAAAAATAAAATGTATAATTATTTATACTTATTATTAAATTTTAAAATTAAAGATGTGAAATAAGAAATATGTATTTTTAAAAAAATTAATTGGAAGTTGTTGGGGAAATGAATTATAGAATATAGTGAAATATTTGGATAGGAATTGGAATATACTCATAATTTATCGAGGGTCCAATATTTCCAAAGTCGTAGTCATTCGATCAACACCGAATAGTGAAATATTTGGATAGGAATTGAAATAATAGGTTTGTGATACATAACCGAATAAATAATCACTACATAACACCGTATCTCACGTTGTTAAAATTCGAATCCTCACATTCACCCCTCCTTAAAAGAATTTGGTCCCCAAATTCTCTTCAGAACAACTCTTGATATTGATTCCTCATGTCTTCTTCCATCTCCCACGTTGCGTCTTCATCTCGGTTGTGGTTTCTCCATACCACTATAACCATTGAAATCTCTCTATTACGCAACTGACGTATCTGCTGGTCAATGATCCGGATTGATTTCTCGATGTAGGATAAATTTTCCATCAGAGAAGGAGTATCTTGGGTGATGATATGCTCGAGATCTGGTTGATACTTCTTTAACCTCGATACATGGAATACATCGTGCATTCCCGCATACTGTGCTGGTAACTCGAGTCGTTAGGCTAACTTCCCGATCCTCTGCAAAATCTTGTAAGGTCCAACATATCTCGGGCTCAACTTACCTCCTTTCTTTGGATTGATCAATCATTTCCATGGAGAGAGTCTGAGAAATACTTCATCTCCGGCTTCAAATTCCAAGTCCTTTCTCCTCTTGTCTGCGTAACTCTTTTGGCGGCTCTAAGTTGTGCAGATCCGTTCCTTGATCAGCTTGACCTTCTCCATGGCCTCCTGAACTAAGTCGACCTTTGGAATCGAGGGCAACTTTCTTTTCTCTTTTGGAGTCCATTGGTCATCAATCTCCCAGTGTAGTGGAGATCTACACTTTCGCCCGTACAAGGCTTCGTAAGGTGCCATCCCAATTGTAGCCTGATAGCTGTTATTATAGGCAAACTCGGCCAATGGTAAGTGCTAATCTCAACTTCCTTGGAAATCCAACGTGCAGGCTCGCAGCATATCTTCCAGGGTTTGAATCGTTCGCTCAAACTGGCCATCCGTTTGTGGATGTGTTGCTGTGCTAAAACTTAGCGAGATACCCAATTCCTCGTGCAAGCACTTCCAGAATCTCGACTGGCACTCCATGCAGTCGAATGATCTCTCGGATATAAATTTGCGCGAGTTTCTGCAATCTGTCGATTTTCTTCATGGGTAAGAAGTGTGCATATTTCGTGAGTCGGTCTACGACTACCCATATAGCATCCTGGCCTCCTCTAGTCCTTGGTAGATCCGTCACGAAGTCCATCGTTATGTGTTCCCATTTCCACTAGGGAACTCTCAACGGTTGTAATAAACCAGATGGTCGTTGGTGTTCTGCCTATACTCGTTGACAAGTCAAACATCTCGCAACAAACTCCACTACCTGGTTCTTTATGTTTACCCACCAGTAATGCCGTTTCAAGTCCTTATACATCTTGTTTCCTCCAGGGTGTATAGTGTATTTCGAACGGTGTGCTTCTGAGAGAATTCTACTCATAATCCGCTCGTCACTTGGTACACAAACTCGATTTCGAAATCTAATGATCCCATCTTCATGTATCGAGAATTCTGACCTCTCTCCTTTATGTATCTTCTCTTTCAGTTTTTGAAGTTGCACATCTGTCCCCTATGCTGCCTTGATCTCGTTCAGTAAATCGGGTTTAACTGAAATGTTAGCACAAGAAATTTAAGTATTGGTCATCGTCGGATTCAAAGTGCTCAACTCTACTAATGATTTCCATTCTCGAATCATTAGTCTGGCTAAACTCGCCTTTCTGCTCAAGGCGTCAGCTACTACGTTAGCTTTCCGGGATGGTATTGATATCAAAGTGATAGTCCTCTATTAACTCCATCCATCTTCGTTGCCTCAAATTGAGATCCTTCTGAGAGAATAGATACTTCAGGCTCTTATGATCCGTGTAAACCGTGAATGTTGCTCCGTAGAGTGCCTCCATTTCTTTAACGCGAACACTATTGCTGCCAATTCCAAGTCATGCGTTGGGTAATTGGCTTCATACGGCTTGAGTTTCCGTGATGCATAAGCAATGACCTTTCCTTCCTGCATTTAGTCACGCTCCTAGTCCTTCCTTTGATGCATCATTGTAGACGACAAAGTTTTCTCGCTCCTTGGAAGGGCTAAGACCGAGCCGTAGTAAGTCGTTTCTTCACTCTTCTTGAAACTAGCCTCACACTTGTCATTCCACTCAAACTTGACATGCTTCTGGGTTAGTCGAGTGAGTGGTCCGGCTATCTTGGTAAATCTTGGATAAATCTTTGATAATATCCAGCTAGTCCTAAAAAACTTCTGATCTCCGTTATAGACTCGGGTTGTTTCCATTCAATGAATATCACTACGAATTGATCCAGATAAAGTTGAAAGAATCGATGCATCAGATCCATAAATGCTGCTGGTGTGTTTGTCAGACCGAAAGGCATCACTACAAACTCATAGTGTCCATATCTGGTTTGAAATGCTATTTTGGAAATGTCTTCTTCACGGATCTTCAGCTGATAATATCCTTGTTGTAAATCAAACTTCGAGTACACCGTCGCTCCTTGAAGTTGATCAAACAGTTCGTCTATCCTCGGGAGGGGATATTTGTTCTTGATGGTCACGCTATTAAGACAACGATAATCTATACACTGTCTTAATGTGCCATCCTTCTTCTTGACAAATAGTACCGGTGCTCCCCAGTGAGACGTAGTTGGTCGGATAAATCCCATATCCATCAGCTTCTGTAATTGAGTCTTCAACTCTTGTAACTCAACAGGGCCATTCTATACGGCATTCTGGCAATCGGGGCAGTTCCTGGTAATACCTCGATGGTGAACTCGACTTCCATATCCGGAGGGACAGTGGTGAGTTCTTGTGGAAATACATATATATATTCCGATACTATAGGTACTTGGTTAATTTGGGTCTCAACCTTGGGTTTGTTAATTACAAATGGCAAGTACCCTTGTGCCCCTCTAGTGATTGCTCTCCTCGCTTTCATTGCTGAAATGATTGGGGCAATCTTAACTCGTGCCCTTCCCGAAATTTCCACTTCGGGCTTACCGGGTTCACATAGCTTAATGGACTTGTGATGGCAGTCCATTTGTGCATGGTGTGCAGACAACCAGTTCATTCCCAAAATTATGTCGTATTCGGATATAGGTAACAAGATCAAATCGACAGGAAAATTTATCTCATCAATCTTAACTTCGCATGCATTTTAGATAATATATGTTACCTGGCTTGCGCCCATAGGAGTGGACACTCTAAACATATAGGCATGTGTTTCATGCATGCATGCAACTTGTGTACAAAATGCGGTGCGACAAATGAATGCGATGATCCAGGGTCAAACAGTATTTTAGCGTAGTGGTTGGATACTAGAAACGTACCTTCCACCACGTCTGTTGCCTCCGGAGCCTCATGTCAGGCTAGTGCAAATGCTCGAGCGGGCATCCTTGCCTAGTTACCCTGGCCATTACCCGACTTCTGCGGCTGCACCTATTTGGTTCTGTCTTCGTATTGACAATCCTTCACCGGTGTCACATTACCACAAATAAAACACCTTCCCGGTTTATGCCAACAATCATTGGCAAGATGCCCTGGTTTCGCAATGTGCACACACTTGACCCGCTTTCCTCAGACCATCGTCCTTTCCTTTATCCGCCTTATTAATCGTCCTTCAAACTTAGCAGTTACTTAGACGGGCCGTCCCACAAAATCCTCTTGAGACTATTTGATGGCCTACTCTCAACTGAATCCCAATATAGTTCGATCCCCGACTCGATGCGGAGAGATGCCTTTACCGCGGGTGAGTAGGTTGTCATTTCAACAGTCAAAAGCTGCTTTTGAAGTTTCGATTTAGTCCCGTGTGAACTTATATAATTTGTCCTCTTCTCATCGATTGTCCCAAGAGCGTATTTGGACAACCGATGAAACTCGACTCATACTAGGCTACTTGGACATGTTCCCTTGCCTCAACTTATGAAATTCATCCCTGCGTGCCTCTTTCACAACTTGGGGAATGTACTCGCTCATGGAATTCAAAGAAAATTTTCCCATGTTCTATCTACTCTATCTTGTTCCCACTTTCTCTCAACTCGCTCTCCACCAATCTCGAGCAATCCAATTCTAGTCGAATACAAATGAGTGTAACCTTCATTCCTTGGAATATTGAGAGCATTAAAGATATTCTCAAGTTTCTCAACCCATTCTTCCGCCTTTATGTCATCGGGCTCCCTAAGAAAGCTCGGTGGGTCGAATCGTAGGAACCGCTCCAATGTGCAATCATTCGCCTCTCGAACAGGGTTCAGAATAGCCGTTGAGGCTCGCTTGTTGTCTCATAATCACCGTGATTTACCGCAGGGCTGTGCGGTTAAGTTATCTCCGGAACAAGTGAGGAGGTGGTGGCACCGGGAGAGGGTACCCGTTCCCGGGCGCGTCATTATTCCTTTGGGGAACACGGCAGGGTCTCCCGCGTCCACGGTGTCCAACCATTCTGTATCTTGAAGTTTGGCTACAATTCATAAATGAATGATTCCAATAAATACTCGCGTAAAACAAGTTATATCACAAGGAAGCAACGAAGAAGCAAAGACATACAATAAATACTCCAGTGTGAGGTCCTCGATCACCGTCATCTGTTTGATGATAGTCTCCTCGAGGCTTTCGATGGTGTCTCTCGACATGTACGCGTCCATCTCCCACTTTGTGCGGCCTTCCCTGGCGTGTTCAATCTTCTTGCGAGTATTGTCCAAGCATTCCTAGATCAACTGAATTTGATCTTCGCGAGCGCGGATGGTGTTTTCGAGATCCTTAGCAAGGAGAGTAAGGCTATTTTTCTCCTCTTGGCTCTTCGCCAGGAGGTGTCCTAATTCGCGAGTGTGGTGACGTTCCTCGGTTAGCTCGGAGTTGGCCTGAAGAAATGCCTGGTGCCAATATAGTTTTAACGCCTTATAGTAGTCCTGCTCAACATGGGCCTCAACTACATCCCACCAAGTCGAGGGCGCTGGATCCATCCTGGTCAAAGAAAACTAAGGCGGATTAGACGAAGGTAAAGGAAAGATAAGGAGAAAATAAGGAAAGAATGAATAAAGAAAGTCAATCAAGAGTCAACTAAGTCAAGACAAGTACGACAATGGAATCTCCAAGTATACGTTCTAACTTATTTTAAATCTCAATAATATGGTTCTACGCCAATTTGAAATCGATTTCACGCTTAATTAGTCAAGTCGCGGCACTACCCAATACAGACTGAGGGTCCTATCCTGGGTCAGCTTGGTGTAAGTTTCCATCTTACTAGCCGAGCTCTGATACCATATCTGTCACCAGCTTAAACGCGACGCGACGATGATCAACCACTTAATTAGAAATAAACCAACAGTCTAGACAAATGATACAAATAACTCCAAGTGAAAGAGAGTCTAAAGCAGCGGAAATAAAATAAACATAAGTATGAATTACAACTTAAAGTCTAACGAGGTCCAAATACATCCGACATAATAACCTGAATAAGTTTATAGGCCAAAACTAAAGCGTAAAGAACACCATATCCAAATCTTAAATGTCAAGGGTCCTATGCCCTCAAGTTACAGTCAAATAGAGAAAAGAGTAGCAAGATAAAAGGGAGTCCAACATCCGCAGAAGTACATGAAATAAGTACAATCATCAGAAAGATGGTACAAGTTCGATAGGCGGGGCGAGGGTCAACAATCTGCGGTCGGGTCGGCATCATCAACATCATCCCCATCTAAATGTTAGAAAAACAGGAGGGAATGAGACAGAAATCTCAGTGGATGGGGTGATCGTGTGAAAGTGTGGAGATATATGTTTTGATGCAAGAAACAGTCGTATGAAAAAATGTGTGAGATGTGATGCGTGATTTCACACACAGCCCACAAGCGTCGTGAGAAATATATTTAAGTAATATACCTATACAGTTTTAAGAAAACAGTTCGTGGTCACACAGGCACTATGTGATTCAAGCAAGACAGGAGGATTGCGTACGGATTTGTAGCGCCAATCCTATGCAATACAATGTTAGGAATTTTATTGTTTAGATTTTGATGTATGCCATGTAAAACTTAGAATAGAAAGTTGGCACCCCAATTCTTATTGTATAATGCATTGTAACAATTAGAGCCGCCAAGTTAAGTCGTCACCTACGCCCTAACATGCAAGAAGACAATCAAGACTTGAAGGAAGACTCACGCGAGACAATTTAGTATGGCAAAGAAGAGTAGACAGAACTCTATCGGAGGCGGTGAGATACGAGATGCAGTGGGTGAGCATCACCAAGTCAACTCAAGAAAAGCCAAGTCTCAAGTTGAAGTGACAAAGAGTCATCCAATGATTGGAAGTCGACTCTAAGTCACCTGGGGAAAGCAAGGAAATGCAATAAGTCGAGATAATCAGAAAAGAACCGTTGCCGAAAATCAAGAGATTTACTTAAACAAGTAATATCTCCACACCACCTTTCTTGGAGTGCTCACCCCGAGCGTGCAAATGGAATGAACCAATGGGAAGCACTACACCGTGTCGAACTCGAAAGGTGAAAGAACAATTCATACGAGGAAATGGCAATTCCAAGGATCGCAACAAGACAAGCCAACGATCGCAAGTGACTTTCAAAAATAAGCTATCTCTTCAACGGGCAAATTTTTGAAAGATCACTATAAAAGGCCGAGGAATGACTGCGAGAGAAGGTTACCAACCACGAACATTCAAGAAATCATTTAAACTATAACCAGAAATACTCTCAAATCATTCAAGATTAATCCTCAAGCCTACATTACGAAGTACATCAATCCAACACTCACCGTGAAGGAAAGAGAACTTCAATCGCTTGAAGAGGAAACTTTTGAAGAAAAGGGGTCTATATTTCACGAAGGATTGTAGGAAGGTTCAAGGTCGAACCAAGTCTTAAGCTTTTGGAGGGCTTCGTGATCAAATCCAAAGAGCTTGAGCAAGTGAGCTGTAGTAGCAAGGCACGCCTGAAGAAGCCGAGTCGCACGAGAAGCCCGAGTGATCAATGCGTCTCATCGAGTCCCAAAGGATCAAGTTAGCCGTGTGTGATCAAGACTTGTATCCTGGGACTGCTACCACTTTGTAAACTGATCATTACCTAGTGGATTCCTCCAGGAGTTGGAGAAGAGAGGAGTAGAAGAATTACCCCATCTTCGAACCTCTATAAAAATTTTATGTGTCATTTACATTTCAAAGATTTTAATTCCTGCATTTTTAATCGCTTATATCTCATATAAATTTGCTATCCATTTGATAATACAAGTACTAAACCAAGCTCTAAACTCTTGCTTAATCAAACTTAAGGGTGTTAAGTCTTCCAATGAAAACAAAACCACGGTTGAGTTAATTTAGAGTCAACAAATGAGTTATTCCATCAACACTCATTGAGTCCGTTGAGAGACTAACTCTACCGATTGACTAAATCAATCATCCCATCAAGGACACAAACCGTGAAGAATCAACTCAGATATTTAAAAGGACTAAATCGAAAATTTGGTAAGGTTTATTCAACCCCCCTTCTAAACCTTACACTTACACCCCTTGGGACCTACAAGTGGTATCGCAGCGGTTGGTTCATTGAACCCTCCGCATCAATTTATCAACTAGATCTCCAAACTTTTCAAAGTCTCGCTTTAGTACTTAAACTTTCAAAACTCTTTTTATCATTAAAAGTTATTATAATGGAAGCAAATTTGACACGTATCCCTATGTTCACTATTGAAGAATTTGATGATTGGAAAATTCAGATGCGTGCTCATCTATCAAAGATTACATGATGAGATGTGGATAGTAATAGAAGATGGGCCTCTCGCAAATCTTAAAGGTGAACACAACCAGACGAAGAGTTGCCAAGGAGAAAGAAGATGTTGCTCCTGCACTGTCATGGTTGAAAACCAAGAACCGAGTGGACAAATGATGACAGAAAAAGATACAACCTGGACAATGTAGCCAAGGACATCCTTTACAAAACCTTGGACAAAGCCATGTTCAATAAAGTCAAATCATGCAAAACGGCTAAGGAAATGGGACAAGTCGACATTGATTTGTGAAGGCTCGTGAGCAAATCAAAGAAAACAAATTATCGATTAGTCAGACATAAATTTGAGAACTTCAAAATGATCTCGGGAGAGAACCTGGATCAACTAGATGCTCGGTTCACGTAAATCACAAATGAGCTGCATCGCACTTGGAAAGGAATATACACAAGTAAATGAAATGTATGAAGATCCTAAAAGTCTTCCAAATGAATGGGAAATGAAGGTCATGGCACGAGACATTCCATGGACCTAT
Organism: Rehmannia glutinosa; assembly: GCA_016081115.2. Taxonomy (NCBI): domain Eukaryota; kingdom Viridiplantae; phylum Streptophyta; class Magnoliopsida; order Lamiales; family Orobanchaceae; genus Rehmannia; species Rehmannia glutinosa. The sequence continues at coordinate 27,381,604 of CM071927.1, read as the reverse complement.
CAAAGACATCCAACCATGAATTATTCTCGCACCTCAAAGCCTACGAGTTTGAAATGAGAAGAAAAGACCAGGAAGAGACAAAATTGCCCCAAAACAAATTTTCTAATTGTTAAAGATGTGAAGAGAGCCGAGGTCAAAGAAGTCATTGACCCGGAAGAAATAGCGATGGTTAAAAGATTCAACAAGTTCTTTAATAAGAACTACAAGAGAGGAAAGGGTGAATCTTCCGGAAGACACTCGGCTCCCTCCAAATCAAGGAAGATAGGCCAACCAAGAGAACAAATCATCAAAAAGTTGAGTATCAAAGGGTGACAATCCAAGAATGGAAAGAGTCGATCAAAAGGTTGAATATCTATGCTGGAACTCAGACAACCAGGTCACTATGCCATTGACTACCCATATCCTCGTAGTCAACAAATACAGGATGAAGAAGAAGAAAGAAAGGTCTTCGTGAGAAAGAAGGCAATGATGGTTGCAGAGATCAAAACAGCCAAGTCAAGAGAGACAATGATTCGCAGAGCAAATGAAGCCGACTACTCAAGTGACTCAAGAAGAAGCCCTGATCCGCTTGATGGCCAAAGAACAAGATCAACTCCGACCAAGAAGATGAGGTACAATCTAAATCATCAAACTCGGACACTAGTGATAGTGATCGTGTGACACACACACTTCATCACCCACTCGATCTTTATGATTCATTAGGCAAAATGATGAAAGATTTTGAACACATTAAATCCTCACACACACTATTGAATGAGGAAAACAAATTACTCAAAAGTCAAAACTCAAAGTCCGACTAAGGAGCCGAGTACTCTAAGTCAAATAGCCGATGAGAATGAAAGTTTATAGTCTGAAAATGCTAAATTAATAGCAGAAATTGCTGCTATAGAAAAGAGGAGAATGACCTCAAGAATGTTATCGCCTCATTCACTAAGGCATATAAATCATTGGATGATCTTATCATGAGTCAAAGAGAATGTGGAGACAAGACAAAGCTTAGATTTAATTCTCCGTGCTATGTCAAACCTCAAAAGTAATTTTTGGAAAAAGGATCTTCAAGTCATGAAGAGTCCAAAATCCAAAACTCTAAATGTTGCACACACATTTACTCCAAAGCACAATAACAAGCAAACGGCCTTGGTTACAAAGGAAAAGGAAAATAGCCGATTGAGTGTCTTTGAAAGGACAATGAGAAGATATTCAAAGTCCTCAAAGAAACCCCTAACAAAAATACTCTACAAAGAAGAAGCGAGCTACCAAAAATCCCAGAAAATCCATAAAAGAAATACATATGATGGGAATGGTAGAAAATATCCAAGCCAAGTTCGATTGGAATAATGTAAACTATCAAAGATAAACTTATGGAATATAAGCCCAAAGGGCAAAGGCCTAGAACTCAAGAAAGGCCATTCCAAAAGTACAAGAGCTTTCATCAAAGACACATATGCACCTAGGCACTACACTCAAAGACACCACAATTACCCAAGGAAGGCAATTGCTAAAACACATATGCAGCATACGACAAAAAGAGACAAATTGATGAACCTAGAATCCCCAAGCAATTTGCCAGATTAATTATGATTATGGCACCGATAGATGGCAACCCCTTAGAGTCAAATCATTTGGCTATAGGTTGGTTGGATCATCTTACAACTCTAACCCCTCGGACCTGCATACAAGTATGGGTACCTAAAACTTAATTTCCTTAATTGCGGGTTCAAGGAACAATCGAAAAGTGCCAAGGAACCTGGTACATGGATAGTGGTCTGTTCCCGGGACATATGACAGAAATAAGAAAAATTTGTCAAAATTCAAGGAAGTTAAAGGAGCAAAAGTCATATTTGGAGAAATGAAGCTCTGGCGAAATAAGAGGCATTGGATCCATCAAGAGAAATGGATTAGAGATCACAGATGTTGCATATGTTGAAGGACTCAACTTCAATTTATCGAGCATCACCAACTCTCGTGACAAGGGCTACAATGTTGGATTCAACATGGGTATATGCCAAATCAAAGATATTGAATCAAATGAAGTTGTCTTTGCAAGGATGAGATGTAGAAAAATATGTATGTAGTGGATTGGTCAATAACCGCAACTCCCAAAGACTGTCTACTAGCAAAGAGCGCAATTAATCAAGTTGGTTGTGGCACAAAAAGCGAGTCATCCAATTTCAAAACGATTAACAAGCTTGCCGTAAGTAATCTTGTAGAAGGACTTCCCGACTCGAAGATACAAGAAGGAGAGTATATGTGACGCATGTCGAAAAGAAAACAAATCAAGTCGTCATTCAAAGAAAAGACATGCCCATCCTCAACAAGAATATCAGATCGCTTCATATGGATCTATTTGGCCCAATGGAACCAAAAAAGATGGAAAAGAAATGTTAGATAAATGTTTTTATCATGATTTTGATGATTTTGTTCTAAAGAGTTTTTATACCAAAACAATGTCCCTAAATGTTGTCCTAACACTTCCAATCGATCTAAAATGTTTTTACTATTTTTTGGAGTATTTCTTGAAGTTAATATTCGATTTAAAATTGGACAACACTTTTGTTTCAGTTCGACCGGTCGCCTATAGGGCAACCCGCACTGAGTTGAGTTTTGAAACAGAAAATGGGACGTAAGAAAAAAGAAGCGACTGGCCGACTCGACTGCAGGTGGGCGACCGGTGTGGTCGAATTCGGCCGACCGAGGGCGACACAGCACTGCAAGTTGGATTTTTGTTCCGACTTCTCTGCTTCGTAAAAACGCTGGGCAACCGTCACAATGAGGCGACCGTCGCACTTCCCCTCGACCGGTCCCCCGTGTAAAAATTCGCAGAATTCAATTTCAATCTTATCTCTCACGCGACGGTCGAACCCCATGTTTGACAAAGAAACTATCCGTTGCGTTTTGAACTGACTTTTCCCTAATTTGTGGGATTGATTTCTAACAGCTATATTGATGATTTTAAATGGTTTCTTTTGCAGAAATCACTCCCCAAGGAGGAGCCAATGTCCTGAAATCAAAGCCAAGACCTCTCCTATAAATAGAGGCTTCATTCAAGCAACAAGAGACAACACTCCATACAAGCAAAGAGCAAACAAAGCAAACACTTTCATATATCTTGTTGTATTAGCCTTAGCACTTTCACTTGCACAAATTTGAGGTCTAGGCTTTCAATTCTTGATTACACTTGCACTCATATCAGATCTATCATTATTGAGTTGTAATCTTGATTTTGGTCATCATTCAACACAAGACATCCTTGTGAGTATTCTTGTGGTAAGAATACACTTGGGTGATCTAGGTGATAGGTGTTTGAAGGTTGTGGTAATCTTCAAAGGTGTTGTAAGAGGGTTGTGGTAATCCTCAAGGTGTTGTAAGAGGATTGTGGTAATCCTCAAGGTGGTGTAAGAGGATTGTGGTAATCCTCAAAGTGGTGAAGGAGGGTTGTGGTAATCCTCATGTGTTGTATTAATTTTTGGTAAATTAATAAAATCTTTTCTTTTTTTTTTGAAATCCATCCCTGGAGATCTTGGGGTGGTAGAGGATTAGGCCCTAGGTGGGTTGAACCTCTTTAAATCGACGAGTGTTGTTTTATTTCCGCATTTACATTCTCGTCTTTGGTTGATTATTCGAAAAAGGGCAAAATCTGAAAACCGAGATAATCTATTCACCCCCTCTAGATTATCGTAGCCACTTGACTAACAAGTGGTATCGAGCCAAACTCTTTGGCTAGCTCGCCCGAAAAGAGGAAAGATCCATGGCTACGAATGACGCTTATCTCACCACCGGCGCCTCCACCAACAAGCCACCATTGTTCGACGCCAACAACTACGCATTTTGGAAAGACCGTATGGAGTGCTTTCTACAAGGGTGCGGATTTGACATATGGAATGTGGTTATTGAAGGAGTTGATCAACCAACGAAAAAATGGAGGATGGCACCTCGACTCCTAAACCTTTCAAGGAGTTCGATGAAAATGATAAGAAGGCTTTCTCTCTAAACGGTAAGGCCTTAAATATTTTGCATTGCTCACTTACCGCCACCGAGTACAATCGCATACGAGGCATAAGGTCGGCACATGAGGTTTGGGAAAAATTGGAGACTATATATGAAGGGACAAAGAAGGTCAAGCAAGCTAGAAAGACCATGCTTGTTAAAGACTTTGAAAACTTTAACATGTATGATGGTGAAAGCATCTCCAAGATGGTGGAAAGGCTTGACAACATTGTCAATCCTCTTGTGGCCCTCGGTAAAGTCATCTCCGAAGAAGACAAAGTGACTAAGGTATTGAATGCTCTTCCCGGCTCATGGTCCGAAAAGGTGACGGCAATCACGGAAGCACAAAATCTTGAGACACTCAAGTTTGACGAGCTCATCGAACCTCCTCATCTATGAAGTCTATCTCAAGGAGAGGAAAAATACCAAACCAACCATCAATCAATCGGCACGCAAAATATTCCTAAAGGTCTTGCTTCCTCTTCTAATAATGCATACTATGATAATGATGATGATGATGAGGAGACGACGCACTTGTTCGAAAATTTGCAAAATTTGTGAATAAGAATAAAGCAAGAAAACCAAGAGATAATGCTTGCTTTAAATGCGAAAAACCCGGCACTTCATTGCCGATTGCCCAAAGCTCGATGAAGAGGAGCAAAAGAAAAGGAAGCCTTTTACAAAAAGAAGGCTCTAAATGCGGAAGTCAAAACATGGGATGAACTACTCAAAACAACCGATGAGGAAGGAGAAACCGAACACGGTCTCATGGCTATAGGCGATGAAAACAATGAGGTAATAGGGCTATAACAACCATGGAGGATTCGAAATGGCTCGTGGACAGCGGATGTTCACGCCATATGACCGGGAGGAGAGAGCTTTTTACCAACATCAAGCTCCAAGAAGAGGTATGGTCATGTTCGGCAATGGCAAAGGAAAAATTCTTGGAAATGGAGAAATTGGTAACTCTTCTTTCTCTCTTTGTAATGTTCTTTTAGTAGAAGGGCTTAAGTTTAATTTGATAAGTGTTAGCCAACTTTGTGATTCAAATTATGATGTTTCTTTTAATAAAGAAAAATGCCTTATTCTTAAAAATGGTAATATTATTTGTGAAGCAAATAGAAAAGGCAATCTTTACAAAATTTGTACTAGTGATTTGGTTAGTCAAAATGTTTCTTGTCTTGTCGCCAATAATGATTTAACGAGTTTATGGCATAAAGGCGACTCGGACATGTTGGATACAAGAATTTGAAAAATATTTACAAAAACCAACATGTAAAAGGACTACCCAAATTGAATTTTGAAAATCTTGGCTTATGTGACACTTGTCAAAAGAACAAATTAGTTAAGAGTAGTTTTAAGCCCAAAAATGAAATTTCCACTACCAAACCCCTACAATTGCTTCACCTTGATTTGTATGGGGATATTGGTACGGCTAGTCTAAGTGGAAAACATTACACTTTTGTTATAGTCGATGATTATTCGAGATATACTTGGGCTCTTTTTCTTACCAATAAAAACGATGCCGTTAATGAGTTTGTTAAGTTGTGTAGACTTATTGAGAATGAAAAAGAAGATACTATCAAGACTATTCGGCGATCGAGGTGGAGAATTTGACGGTGAATTTAGAGTATTTTGTGAAACCAAAGGATATGCTCATAATTTCTCGGCTCCAAGGACACCTCAACAAAATGGAGTAGCCGAACGGAAAAATCGAACAATACAAGAAATGAGTCGATCCATGCTCAATGAATTTTCACTTCCAAAGTATTTTTGGGCGAAAAGCCGTAAGTACCGCTTGCTATGTCATTAACCGAGTTTATATTCGTCCTAAAATGAATAAAACTCCATATGAGCTTTGGAAAGGAAGAACTCCAAATATTAGTTATTTCAAAATATTTGGATGTAAGTGCTTTATTTTGAATACTAAGGATCAATTGGACAAACTTGATCCTAAGGCCGATGAAGGTATATTTATGGGGTATTCAACCAAGAGCAAAGCATATCGGGTTTACAACAAGACTAGCATGGTTGTTGAAGAATCTATTCATGTCAAATTTAATGAAGCCTCGGGTGTTGAAAGAATACCCAATGACGATAGTGATGAAGAGGATATTGTTGAACCTATTGTTCAAAGTGATGCTCATAATGATAAACCTTCTATTTCATATGATCAACCTTCAAGTTCAAATGTTCCTCAAGAAGATAGGGGTGATACTTGAATCTTCCCGTAGCATTGAAATTTAAGGAGATCACCCAAAAGATCTTATTATTGGTGATCCCCTTGATAAAGTAATGACTCGAAGGAATTTTGCCGAGAAAGCTCTTATATCTCAAAAAGAGCCTAAAAATGCTAAGGAAGCTATTGAGGATGAAGATTGGTTCTTGGAAATGCAAGAGGAGTTGAATCAATTTGAAAGAAATGATGTATGGGAATTAGTACCTTGTCCTCCATCTCAAACAATTATTGGTACAAAATGGGTATTCCTAACAAACTTGATGATCAAGGCAACATTGTTCGAAATAAGGCAAGGTTAGTAGCTCAAGGGTATTGTCAAGAAGAAGGTATTGACTATGATGAAACTTTTGCACCCGTAGCACGTTTAGAAGCTATTCGTATTTTACTTGCCTATTCTTGTTTCAAAAATTTCAAACTTTACCAAATGGATGTTAAATCCGCTTTCTTAAATGGTATTATTCAAGAAGAAGTCTATGTAAAACAACCTCCGGGTTTGAAAATTTTTCTAGGCCTAATGATGTTTATAAACTTAAAAAGGCTTTGTATGGTTTAAAACAAGCACCCCGTGCATGGTATGATAGACTTAGCTCTTTTCTTTTGCAAAATGGTTTTACAAGAGGTAAAGTTGATACTACACTCTTTGTTTTTGAAAAAGGGCAAGATTGTTTACTTGTGCAAATTTATGTTGATGATATTATCTTTGGTGCTACTAATGAATCTTTGTGCAAGAAATTCTCCAAGTTAATGCAAGGTGAATTCGAGATGAGTATGATGGGGGAGCTAAACTTCTTCCTTGGACTTCAAATTAAGCAATGCCAAGAAGGTATTTATATTTCGCAATCAAAGTATACAAAAGAACTTTTGAAGAAGTTCGGCATTGAAGAAGGAAGAACCGTCTCGACTCTATGGCAACCAATGTCAAAATTGACAAAGATGAAAAAGGCAAGTCGGTTGATGAATCCAAGTATCGAGTATGATTGGTAGTTTACTTTATTTAACCGCTAGTAGACCGGACATTCTTCATGCCGTATGCCTATGTGCTCGTTTTCAAAGCAATCCCAAAGAATCTCATATGAGTGCCGTTAAAAGGATTTTTCGATATTTGAAAGGCACCATTCAATATGGCTTATTTTATCCAAAGAATGAAAATTTTTCTCTTAAAGGTTATAGTGATTCTGGACTATGCGGAAATATTGATGATCGGAAAAGTACTTCCGGATCATGTCAATTTTTAAGCGATTGCCTAGTTTCTTGGTTTTCAAAGAAGCAAAACTCGTGTTTCTCTTTCAACGGCCGGCCGAATATATTTCCGCCGCATTTTGTTGTACTCAACTTCTTTGGATGAAACAAACCTTAGCGGATTACAAATGCTCTTTTGAAAACGTACCTATCTTTTGTGATAATGTATCCGCTATAAATATTGCTCAAAACCCGGTTCATCATAACCGTACTAAACATATTGAGATTCGACATCATTTTCTAAGGGATTGTGTTTCAAAACGAAAAATTGAGATATCGTTTTGTGCCATCTCAAGATCAATTAGCGGACATTTTTACAAAACCGCTAACTTCCGAGACTTTTGCGTCAATACGAGCTCGGTTAGGCATAATGCATATTGAATGAGGTCTACGTTTGCATTTTGCATGTTTTTAAAACTTAGGGCGAAAAATCGGATTTTTGGTTGAAAATTCGGATTTTGAAAAATTTGTCAAACAAATGAAGAGGTTGAGGGCAACCGGCCCCTCAACGCCGACCGTCGCCCTCAACCACGACGGCCGGTTGCCTAAGCCATTTTTTGGTTTACAATCGTCTTGTCTTCAAAGATTAGTCATTTTCACTCTTTTTGGCCATTTTTCGTCCCTTTGCCAAATGCACACTATTATCACTCAAAATTGATTTTCATGCATCCCATTTATATCTTGGACCTTATAGCATGTTTATCATCATCATTGCTCATCTTTTCCGATCAAATGGTAAGAATTTTCCTTACTTTGCTCAATTGGGTTGAACCTCGAGTTTATGGCCTTTCTTGTATATTACTTGATGAAATTATTTTATGATCATGATGAGCTTAGTTGTTATGCTGTTTTGTATGATAATTGGTATGATTTGGTGATGAAAATTTTTGGCTTGGATCATTTACAAGGGCTATATACAACTCTTTTTATTTTTCACGCCCACAATGTGTTTGATGAAATGTTTCAATGAAAATTTCAACTTCTACATGATTCTCTCGCTTCCAAAAGTCTTCTATACTCATTGAGATCATGTTTTGGGAAATAAAACGAGCGTATGAACTCTTCATGATGCATTTCTCCCATTTTCCTTGGTTTTTAAGCCTAAAATTGCTCAATGGTTGATAAATCGTCTCTTTGGCGCACTTTGATATATCTATGATGTTTCTATCATCCTAACATTCTTTTTGATGATTCCAAAGGGGGAGAAACAGGAAAGTGGCTCGTTAGCTCAAAGAAGCCAATAAAAGCTCATAATAGAAGCTACAAGCTATGGCTTTTTAAGGCCATAAGTTGTGAAGAAAACTTAGTCCAATGGTTGTTTTATGGACTTTATGGACTTGTTTGCATGGACATTTAGTATTTGTGACAGGGGGAGCTTCTAAGCTCATGAAGTTATTGTTTATTTTGTAAAAGCTTGTGCTTCTAGCTTATGCAATATTTCTTCTTAATGTGCTTGTTGATAGGGGAGCGTTTGTAAAATGTTTTTAAACGGATAGTTTACTCTTAAACCGGAAAATTATTTTGTTTTTCAAATCGTCCTCTTGAAAATTGTTTTGGTTTGTAATCATCAAAAAGGGGAGTTTGTTAGATAAATGTTTTTATCATGATTTTGATGATTTTGTTCTAAAGAGTTTTTATACCAAAACAATGTCCCTAAATGTTGTCCTAACACTTCCAATCGATCTAAAATGTTTTTACTATTTTTGGAGTATTTCTTGAAGTTAATATTCGATTTAAAATTGGACAACACTTTTGTTTCAGTCGACCAGGTCGCCCTATAGGGCAACCGTGCACTGAGTTGAGTTTTGAAAGCAGAAAATGGGACGTAAGAAAAAAGGCGAGCGATCGACGGCCGACCAGGTGGGCGACGGTGTGGTCGACCGGCCGACCGGCCTGAGGGCGACATGCACTGCAAGTTGGATTTTTGTTCCAGACTTCTCTGTTTAAAAACGCGTCAAGGCAACCGGTCATCCGCGAGGGCGACCGTCGCACCCCCTTCGACCGGTCCCCTGTGTAAAAATTCGCGAAATTCAATTTCAATCTTATCTCTGCGCGCGACGGCCGAACCCCATGTTTGACAAAGAAACTATCCATTGCGTTTTGCAGACCTTTTCCCTAATTTGTGGGATTGATTTCTAACACTATATTGATGATTTTAAATGGTTTCTTTTGCAAGCAAATCACTCCCCAAGGAGGAGCCAATGCCAATGTCCGGAAATCAAAGCCAAGACCTCTCCTATAAATAGAGGCTTCATTCAAGCAACAAGAGACAACACTCCATACAAGCAAAGAGCAAACAAAGCAAACACTTTCATATATCTTGTTGTATTAGCCTTAGCACTTTCACTTGCACAAATTTGAGGTCTAGGCTTTCAATTCTTGATTACACTTGCACTCATATTGTATCTATCATTATTGAGTTGTAATCTTGATTTTGGTCATCATTCAACACAAGACATCCTTGTGAGTATTCTTGTGGTAAGAATACACTTGGGTGATCTAGGTGATAGGTGTTTGAAGGTTGTGGTAATCTTCAAAGGTGTTGTAAGAGGGTTGTGGTAATCCTCAGGTGTTGTAAGAGGATTGTGGTAATCCTCAAGGTGGTGTAAGAGGATTGTGGTAATCCTCAAAGTGGTGAAGGAGGGTTGTGGTAATCCTCAAGGTGTTGTATTAATTTTTGGTAAATTAATAAAATCTTTTCTTTCTTTTTTTGAAATCCATCCCTGAGATATCTTGGGGTGGTAGAGGATTAGGCCCTAGGTGGGTTGAACCTCTTTAAATCGACGAGTGTTGTTTTATTTCCGCATTTACATTCTCGTCTTTGGTTGATTATTCAAAAAGAGGGCAAAATCTGAAAAACCGAGATAATCTATTCACCCCCTCTAGATTATCGTAGCCACTTGGACTAACAAGAAATACACCTTGGTGGTAGTAGATGACTACTCAAGATATACATGGACAATATTCATGTGTAAGAAGAAAGAAACTCTACAAAAACTACCACAAAATGATGAAGAGGATTCAAAACGAGAAGAGTCAAACCATTATCAAAATAAGATCGTAGAGCGAGGAACCGAGTTTGTCAATGGAATAATAACTTCGATTGTATTGAGAATGGTATTGGTCATGAACTATCGCAGCAAAGAACTCCACAAAACAGAATGGAGTTGCGAGAAAGAAGGAATAGAACCCTCAAAGAAGCGGCAAGGACCATGTTAGTCAAGGGGGTTACCAAACGATTTTGGGTCAAGCAATCAACACAACTTGCTACACCCAAAACGGATGTATGATAAATAGACAAATGACAAAGACTCCTATGAGATCTGGATGAAGAAAACCAAATGTTGCATATTTCGAATATTTGGATGTAAATGCTTCATCCACAACAATAGCAAAGACAACCTAAAGGCTTTTGATGCTAAAGGCGATGAAGGTATCTTCTTAGGATACTCAAATTTGAAAGCAAAGCCTACGAATACTCAACAAAAGAACTATGGTTACTGAAGAATCCATTCATGTAGTATTCGATGAGCCAAATGTAAATGGAAAAGACATTGAAGAGTCACCGATAAACTGAATCATCCAACCATACGAGAAGAGTCCCTATCTTTGTCAAGTCAAGCCGGAATCATCAACTCGTAAGAAGATGAGATTGTCAATCTCAAAAACAATGGAGAATTTGCGGCTAAGTGATTACGAGAGAGCGACCACAAGAACACACGCTCAAGCAAGTCGATCAATCCAAATAACTTACTCCAACTCGATGTAAGATGGTGAGAAATCATCCACGAGAACTTGTCATTGGAGATATAAGAGAAGGTGTCAAAACAAGATCGAAACTCAACAAGAAACCATGTTCACATGCTTCATCTCACAAATAGAGCCCAAAGACGTGTCACAAGCCTTGACGACACACACTGGATTCAAGCTATGCAAGAAGAGTCAATCGGTTTGAAAGAAATAAAGTATGGGAATTAGTGCAAAGACCCATACATCAAAATGTTATTGGCACCAAATGGGTGTTCGAAATAAGATGAACGAGGAAGGTTACGTGGTAAGAAACAAAGCAAGACTAGTAGCCAAAGGATATTGCCAAGAAGAAGGGATAGATTTTGATGAAACATTTGCCCCTGTGTAGCAAGATTGGAAGCTATAAGGATGTTTCTTGCCTATCTTTGCTCACAAGGATTTCATTGTATATCGATCGATGGATGTAAAAAGTGCATTCTGAATGGTTTATTGGAAGAAGAAGTATATGTTGAACAACCTCGAGGATTTGAGCGGAAGACTCTTGGAGATAAGGTATACAAACTCAAGAAAGCTCTATATGGATTGAAACAGGCACCCAGAGCTTGGTATGATACATTGTCACAATTCCTAACCGAAAATGGATTCACAAAAGGAAAAGTAGATAGAACACTATTCAGAATTCAAGACAAAAAGAGTATACTGCTTGTTCAAATATATGTGGATGACATCATTTTTGGATCCACAAACAAAGAGTTGTGTGAAAAGTTTTCAAACCTCATGCAAAGTAAATTTGAAATGAGCATGATGGGAGAGCTGACATTCTTCCTTGGACTTCAAGTGAAACAGCTGAAGGATGGAACCTTCATAAGTCAAACAAAATACACCAGAGATTTAATGAAGAAGTTTGGTATGGAGGAGAAGTCTTCTGTAAAAATACCAATGAACACATCACAAAATGGACATGGATGCGGATGGCAAGCCTGTAGATCAAACAAGATACGAGCACTTATTGGATCATTGCTCTATCTCACAAAGCGGGCCGGACATCACCTTTCTTTGTAGTAGTGTATGTGCAAGGTTTCAATCTGCTCCAAAAGAGAGCCATATGACAAAGAGACTAAGAGAATATTGAGATACTTGAAAGGAAGCCAAGAAGTAGGCTATGGTATCCAAAGGAAGGTGGATTCAAGCTAATTGGCTATTCAGATTCTCGACTATCTTGGATGCGAGTTGATAGGAAGAGCACTTCAGCACATGTCAAATGCTAGGAAACAAAGTTGATTTCCTGGTTTAGCAAGAAGCAAAACTCAATAGCCACCTCTACAAATGAGGCGGAATACATAGGCAGGGCAAACTGTTGCCCAAGTCCTATGGATGAGACAAAGAAAATGAGAGACTATGAGGGTGAGGAAAAAGAAATTCCAATCATGTGTGATAACACAAGTGCAATTGCAATCACTCAAAATCTGTGTTGCATTCAAGAACAAAGAATATTGATGTCGGATATCACTTCATAAGAGATCATGTTGAAAAGAAGGACATCATCCTGGAATATATCTCAACGATAAACAACTAGTGACATCTTCACAAAACCATTATGTGAGTCAAGATTTGAAGAACTCAAGCATGAGTTGGGACTAATTGAGTGAGTGACACTCGGACGAATCAAAGAAGAGAAATGGAACAGAAAAGGGGTGAAAAAGAGCTAAAAATGTAAATCACTCAATAAATCAGCTATATCGGAAGACAACACTACACCGAGTCAGCTGATAGCTGAGTCACTAAGAGAACTATGAGAAGTAGAGATAAATCAGCTAAGGGATAAGCTGAATAACTTATGAGCAAAGTGACAAAACGCAGTCGTTTTGACTAAGCGGGAATGTTTTAAGGAATACGTCAGCATAATGATGATGTGTACAGACATAAAGCTGCACACCAAGCTTATGATTGGATATAAATGCTGCTGCATTACATAAAGCCGTTGATTTCGATCACATTTCAAAAACCACCCGCACGTCCTTTCATAAACCATATTTAAACCATTTTCATCTGTTTCTCTCTCACATTTCTAAAACTGTTCATCTCTTTCTCTCAAAAGCAAAGGCAAAATACTCTCGAAGCCCTATCTATCTCCAAGTCAATCTCCAAGTTTTTCCTTGATATAATCCTGAAAAATGGCACCAACTTATGACTTTACCAATTTAGGAAAGCAAATCCACACCGGCTCTACGGTGGATTTCGACGGGATGGTGAAACAGGGGTCCGAAGACACCCTAGTGAAGAAAATCGCTGAAAAGTTAGAAACGTCCCCGGCTAAAACCGTTTCTAATGTTAGAATATCCGATGACCTATGTGGAGGAGGTCGCACAATTCTACGTGAATGCCGAGATTCACGATGAAGGAATCAAGTCATCTTCACGGAAAGCGGTGACTATCTCTCGCCAAGGATTTGGTGACCACTTACTTACTACCCGGCGAAGGAGCATCGAGAGATTAACGAAGGCGATGTAAACCTGGCTGATGCTTGGAAAGAAATAGCCAAGCCCGACTTTGCTAATAAAATAGTGTATACACAAACAAGAGATCATCTGGGAAGGAGGATTATCACAAATCAAGTTGGACATAGTTGCCAAATGTATTGACATCAAATTTGGCGGCTTTGACCAATCACAAAGGCAAAGCCGATTGTAATGGCCGCAATCATCGCAGAAAAGAAGATAAACCGGGCTGAGTTTGTCTCACAATGGACTCTGCCCGAACGTGGGAACAAATCCTTCAAGGAAGATGGCTCATTTGGAGGATCCCTAGGATATGGCCTAGTGATTGGCCGGCTAATGGAGGTGAAAGGAGTCCCTCTTGACATGGGAAAGCATTCCATGTTAACAAGAGGATGTTGAGCAAATCTCTCTCGCACAGAAGAGAGCTTACGCCAAGAGAGGACACTGTGAGGGGAATCACCGACCACGAAGATACAAATGCTTTCCTCTCCACCCAAGAAGAGAGGCGCCAAAGCGGCTACTAAGAAGAAGCTACGCCCCTGCAAAGAAAGAAAACCAAACATGCTCCTGCCCCTGCAGCTGTGTCTCCCCGCCCTGCAAAGAAAGAAAACCAAACATGCTCCTGCCCTGCCGGCCGTGTCTCCTGCCCCTGCGGCGGTCGAGAAGGACTCACAAATACCTTCTCCGATCGTCAAAAGAGGAGAACCGAGAAGCCACGACGGCCCGCTCCTCGAAAAAAGACACCAAGACGCCCGCCGCCAAGACTCGAGGACACCGTCTCGGAACCGAGAAATCCCTGCGTACAAACTAGGAGACGAAGAAGAATCATCAAGCGATCCAATCGGAGAAACCAACCGAGTCGATTACTCGGCTAGAGCAAATACCGGAGACTACTTTGGAGAAGTAGAGTCTCGGATGTAGTTGATGAAACAGCCAAGTCTCTTTGGCGTCGTGAGGCAACTCAAGACACACACAGTAGTTCACACAAAAACCAAGCACAAGAAGAACTCCGCAGAGCGGATAGTGATGTAATGATCCTATCTCCACCTTACCCGGACATCCAAAATCGTCTGCGTGAGTGGAGGAAATGGAAGTTGAGTAAGTCAAGGGAACAGTTCCAATGGCCTCGAGTTCATAGAAGAAGAAGAATCGCTGAGCTTCCTTGGATCGACCACTCGTATTTCCCAAAGACTTGATGAAGACAATCGCACGGACATCCTGCAGATCTACAAGGACAAGGAGAAAGAAAAGCAAGAGGAAGGCCGAGGCACGTGAGAAGGTAAGCATCGCCTATCTCCTGCACCACGAACACACACATCCTCCTTGATGTCTTCTCGGGCGGTGATGAGGATCGAGAGAATCTCACGCCCGCGAAGAGTTGCAAATGCAGCAAGTATTGCGAGAATCGAGAATCCTTCACGAGCAAAGATTGATGGAGGGACCAGGAGAGTCCTCGAACACGGTGAAATCGATCCAATGGGAGTGGTTCAACAAATAGCCACTATTGTTCTTTGCCACCACTTCCCCACTCACTCGGAAGAAAGCAATAAGGAACTTGGCGATGAAATGGGATAGTGGGGAACCCGGTCGAGCCAACCCCTATTGAAGGTGTGTTACCACCGCCCCAACGGCTGAATAATCAATCGAAACAAAATGGGAGTTTGGAGACGAGTGACCCCATTCAAGTCACTCACCAGTGGTGCGCCCGGTGGGGAAACTCCCTCCACTGCGCAAGAGGTTGGAGGATCTTTGCAGATGACTCCACAACGAATCAAGGAGGCGAAGTAGAGAGAATACAAACACAAAGAAGAACATCAAGTTGCCATCAACGAAGCTCGACGATTGAGATCGTCTCGGTGATGTGCCAACCGCTTCTCGAAGGCTAATGACGACTCTGGCTGGCAAATGGATCGAGGCACGAGATGGAACGCCACGGGAGTTAACACTTTGGGCGATGAAAGTGCAATCCATGGGGTTGAGACTCCAATGGATGCCACCATGAAGACCTAAGACAGTGACACTGCCGAAAGGGAGGACCAAGAGCCTCGCCGCAGAGAGACTCGGCCGAGGTAATGAAGGCCCACGGGAGGTTGAGACTTCCCGGGTAAGGTAGTCAAGTCGAGAACATCCTCCCCGCTATCATCGACCCATCCGAGAAGGAGATAAGCGCACTTCATGATTCCCGGGATAATCCCGATGTCACATTTAAGGATCGGAAGGCGAAGAAGAAGAGGCGAGTCATCCCCGTGCCAAATCCAAAAGACTTCGGTGCGGATGTTCCAAGCACGAGCAAGTCGATCCCAAGACTACTCGTCAAACTTTTAACTTTGATGATGAGCCACCAATGGAAATCTCATCATCGTCCGATGACGCTTCGATAAGGCCGAGGACCGTCTACTCAAATGGAAAAATCAACGAGACCAACGGTTTGAGACAAAATTGAGAGGCTCGAGAAGCCGGGTCCACTTCACAACAAGACCCGGCTCAACAAGAGACCATCTGCGCAAGCTCCTCAAGGCTGCAGCGGATCGATTCCCAAAAAGAACTTCACACGCACCGCTCATTGAAACAGATCCCGGTTGGCGGTGATGAATGTTTTGTAGAATCTTTTCCTTTTTCCCTGGAGGTACCCGAACTCCATGAAGAGTCGAGAGAATGAACGCGCACGCTATCACGCTGACCAGCTCCCGTTTTCTCTTGAGGTACCATTGTTCCACCGCTTATGACTTTGATGTTGTATGGCCATCGGTCACCGCAATGAAGAATCACCAAGTTCGAGAAGTGTTCAAGGCACTATTTGCTAAGGTTGAACGGATGGAGAGGCATCGAGGCCTCTTTGGACATGCGATCGGACAACAGAGATGCCAACCTTACGGCCCTTGAGAGGCATAACGATCGAGAATAAGGGAATGGTGGCAACAAAGGCAGAAACAATGCGTGTGGAACAAGTGAGATACTTCAGACATTGTTCAACAAGTCTGGTGGTATGGAGAGTGAAAAATGCCGATGCAAAACGTGAAGTGAGAGAACATATTGAGCATATGCATGAAGCTCACACTTTGCCGAGATAAAGCTGCTGCGTGAGCAAAATACAAATGATCTACGACGTTTGGAAGAACACATGACTAGAAAATTGACCTTCTCATGGCCGAGATGAAGCCGATTTCACAATCCAACGCTACTTGATCCGAATTCCGTCTTTGCATACAACGCATCGACTCAAGTAGAACTCGACCATCGAAGACTCGACTTCATGCTTGCCAAAGATGTTCCCAGGGGTTCCTCTATCCTTTGATGATGCCAAAAAGGGGAAGAGGAATACCTTAAAGCGCTAAAATCTGAAGGCCGAGAAGAAAGGAGCAATGAGAAGGAAAATCAATCGGTGAGGAAGTCTTGAAACAAAAGAAAGGAAAGCTTGTTGAGGGGAAGGGTCGATAGATGTGACTTTGATGATTGCACAAACCCCCAACAAGGTCTGTCAACGGTGACATTATCGGCCCGACAAACTCCCAGTGACTCGCCACTCCAACACTCTGCTTTGTATCTATGGTGAGAAGAGAAAACAATTGAAGCGAGGGATGAAGGAAGTGGAAGGAAGAATGGATGCCCGAGTTATGAACATCTTGAAAGAACACGGAGGCATTCCAAAGATGAAGCGAGACACTTATGCCATCTCGGATGTCGGGACGAGCCACGATCGATTGATGAATTTAAAACGCTCGAATATGAGGATACTTTGCAAATATGTCTATGGCTCAAGCTTGGGACTTGTCTTGGGAAAAGGGTCTCACATTATGTGAAGAAGGCGACAGGACGGACTACCGGCGATCACTCTGCTCTGTCACTCGCCGTCACTCACTCGTGGAAGAAGACCCGATCTGATACGCCCCCGAGAGGTAGAGGAAGAAGCGATGAGTGGAGGAAGAAGCTTGGACTAGGCCTCGCCCAAGAATATTGAATACGTAGATCCGGGAAAGAAAGGAGGGATCTCTTGGGTTTGGACTTGACCAAGTGGCAAATTTGAAAGTGGCTAAAACTAATCTTTGAGTATGCAAAAAGAATAGAAGAAGAAAACAAGAGACAAACTCGGCTATGGGAGGAGAGACAGGAAAGAATAAGAAAAGATGAAGTGCCGAGGAAGGCATATGAAAAGAAAAAAAGCGCAAATGACGAGAAAAAAGAGAAGAAGAGAAGAAGATCTTGAACAAGATGAAAGAAGGAGACAACGAAGAAGATGAAGTGTTCTTTGTCCAACCCTTCGTGTATTTAATTATGTAAATACATACAATGTAAGTCTTACGTAATAAAGCTATAAATTCTTTATTTTTAACAGTAGGCAAATATGAACTCGATACACCTTGTAAAATGATTGTGTAAAAAGTACAAGAATGATATGATCAATAAAAAGATTGATTCTCACAGCATACATTCTATGTCAATACACTATCTGTATGTATCTTTGTTATTTGCATTTTTGAATGGTTTAAGTTTTGGCATCATCAAAAAGGGGGAAATTGTTAGGAATTTTATTGTTTAGATTTTGATGTATGCCATGTAAAACTTAGAATAGAAAGTTGGCACCCCAATTCTTATTGTATAATGCATTGTAACAATTAGAGTGAGCCAAGCCGAGTTAAGTCGCCGCCTAACATGCAAGAAGACAATCAAGACTTGAAGGAAGACTCCATTGAGGCAATTTGAGTATGGCAAAGAAGAGTAGACAGAACTCTCTCGGAGAAGCGGTGAGATGCACGGTGAGTGGAGCATCATCAAGTCAACTCAAGAAAAGCCAAGTCTCAAGTTGAAGTGACGAAAGAGTCATCCAATGATTGGAAGTCGACTCTAAGTCTAAACCAAGCTCTAAACTCTTGCTTAATCAAACTTAAGGGTGTTAAGTCTTCCAATTGAAAACAAAACCACAGTTGAGTTAATTTAGAGTCAACAATTGAGTTATTCCATCAACGGCTCGATTGAGTCTGTTGAGAGACTAACTCTACTGATTGACTAAATCGACTGTCCATCAAGGACACAGCTGTGAAGAATCAACTCTGTATATTTAAAAGGACTAAATCGAAAATTTGGTAAGGTTTATTCAACCCCCCCCCCCCCCTTCTAAACCTTACACTTACACCCCTTGGGACCTACATACAAGTAGCGGTTGCCTACGGATTTCTAGTGCCAACCAAATGGGTCCAATTAACTCCAGAATCGTGTGGATCAGACAGTGATTCCTTCGTTCTTTCTTGTAACTCCCCGAGCAAGATGGTCCAAGACCTGTAACCTTATCGCTCCATAGGCAAAGACAAAATCCACAGTGGAGCTAGCAAGGCTCGGATTTGTCATAATCATGATTATACCTCAAGTACTACGACTCACTTCCCTTGGACAAACTTCGTCCCTCAGTTGCGGGATTAGGATGATGGGGCCGAAAGAGTGGAATAGCAGCCGAGCTGCCTGGTTCCATCCCCGACGTATCCATTCCGATTGTGAGCTCGACACACCAAGTTGACTCAGACAGGAAAGTAAATACAAGTTCAGGAAGTCAACCAGACAGTCGAGTATTATTGGTTTAGGGAAGCAGTTCAGGAAAAGTTTTGAAAATTTCGAGTGGCAATTATGGCATTGGTGGAGTTATTTGGATGAAGATGATTATCGAGAGAACAAGCAATCTTCGATATCTTGAAAGATTAGGTGGAACATCAGTCCCGTTATAGATTCGAAATCACAAGACGAGGAAGTCGCCCCGCGATCGCGTATTAATCGGTCAAGACGATCCGATAAGTCAAGGGGTCTTAAGAAAATAAAATATTTTTAAAATAATAATTAAAATCAGAGGGTCCAGGGCTGTTTATTTAAAAGAAAAATAATTTGAGTTAGGTCCTTGTTAAAAGAAAATTTACAATTAGCCCCGTTTTGTAAAAACCGATACGTTTGGGGTTTAAAATTTAATAAAAAAATGTCCCGACCTAGGAAAATTATAAGGTCAGTTCCTAAATTCTCTAAATTATTCAGAGATTCAGTGTTTTAAAGTTTTGAGGTCGCGTTTTTGTAAAATTCTCACATTGGCCCCAAATTTGTTAAAATTATCATTTCGGGCCCTAAGTTTAAAATAATTGGACCTCACAAACGGGAAGGGCTTTTAATGTGAATCCAGTTGTAAAATGTCACTAAAGTCATTGGGATATTGGGACAAAAGCAGTTTTAAAAGGAAATAAGTATAGGTCCCTTAACCTTTGAAAATCTCATTTTGGTCCCATTTTGAAATAATTGTCTTAGGCTTTTAGGGGTCCAATTGTTATGAAATTTGAACCTTGGGTCCAAAATATAATTATTTTAAAGTTAAATTAGTATTTCCAGGTGCATGGACTGCACAAGTCCTGGAAATTTCATTTTGGTCCTCAATTTTAATCTTTTACGATTTGGTCCCTCAATTTTTATAAAATTACTTTCCAAGCTCTAAATACTTGGATTTTTTGAATACACTTAAAATATGTTATTTCCAGTCCCTTAAGAGTTAAAATTTCAAATTTTAAAAATAGGGTCTGGTACAGTTTCGAAAATTGCAATATAGCCCTTAAATTTCTAAAATTTTACAATCTAGTCCTTGGACTTTTAAGGGTTGATTTTATTTATCTAAAAACTCTTAAAACTTTATTAAAATGTCCAAACATAATTTTTGAACCTGAGTACAGTCCCAAAGTTCGAAAATTGCAGAGGGGTCCCTTAAGTTTTATTTTCTTGCAATTAAGTCCACCAACTTTCCATTTTTGCATTTTAAGTCCAAAATTGAAATTTAATCAATTATGCTCGACTTGTCCAGGTTATAAGTCATACAAAACTTGGATTTCAAGGGTCATACATATACAAGTCCATTTCACATAAGAATTCATCAAATATCACAATAAAGTGTACATGTATGCACCTATTTTTCAACAAATAGCATTTTGAGCCATACTTGAGAAATTTTCAACTTGATAAAAGAAATTAACATGAAATAAATAACACATATATATCTCAAGTGCTCAACATCAAATACTACATGTTGAGTAAAAAAACACCTAGAAGTTGGAAAGATTTTTCCACCCACCTTAAAATTGAACTTGTTGGTGAAAGATGAAATAAATCACTCTTGAAGAAGAAGTGACTTAGGTCAGCCCCCAAGGTCAAGGAATACCAAAAAAATGTAGGAGTTAGGAAATGAGGTTAAAAATTTAAGGAAAGAAAAAGAAGGTGAAGAATATTGGTAAAACTACACTTACCTTGTGTAGTAGATGAAATGAGACTAATAGAGGTCTCAAAATGGGTCTCTTTTCTCACTCTTAAAACAACTTTTAAGGTCAGCCCCTAAAAGTCCAAAAATGAAAATGGAGTATCAAAATTTTGGAAAATAGAAGAGAAGAAGAAAATGTACAAAACATCTCATTTCTTACCTTATAGTCCAATTTCTCTTCAAAATCTTCAAAGTCTTGAAGTCCTTTTCAAGATGATGGTAAGGCTCTTAGTGTCTCCCAAGTCTTCTAAGTATACCTAAATCCAAAAATAAAACTTAGGTTAAGAAGTGAAGATGATGAGCTAGAGGATAACAAGATGATTTTTAGAACACAATTTCTTACCTTGTTGAAAGGGGTGTTCGAATTTGTTGTTGAAGTAGAGGGGGGTGTTCTTGAAATTTTGTTTAAGTGTTTGAAGGTTTGAAGAAGAAGATGAACATATGCTTAGAGAAAATGTGGGAGGATTTTAGAGAGAATGGAGAGGATTTTGTGTAAGATATAAAATGTGTTGGTGAAATTTTTTTAATTTTTTTTTTAGAAAATGGCCTTATGGCCGTCCATCCTAGGAGAGGGGGGGGCAAATTTTTGTTTTGGTTTGGTTTGATGATGAGTTAGGGTAATAATTGAGGAAAATTAGAACATAAAATAATAGGTAGGTTACTTTCTTAGGGACAATTGGCCAAAAGCTAGTTTTTAGGAGGGAATTTAAAATATATTTGTTTGACCAATTGTGATAGTGGGGATTGTAGGAAAATTCTAATATGTAGGTTTTTTTTAACAAAAAATATAAATAACCTCCCTATTTAAAGGGTATTTTCGAAAATTAGGACAAAAAAAACATATTTGATTTTCTTTTCTTTTATAAAATTGAAGAAAAATAAAATGTTGGGTATCTATCTGCCTCTAATAGATCGATACACTTAGTACCGAAATCAAAATTACAGACTCCAGAACCTATTATACAACAAAGTACTCTAGACTCTTTCAGAAATTAAAATACAACACAAAGCAACAATACACGAAAATTAATAACAAATGTATTAGGGATAAAACCCTAAACCATATATTGAGTAATATGGCTCAGGACCAGAACTTCCCACACAAAGTAGTCACCAAGAATCACCCAGAGAACCAAAGTGGAACCAAGAACCACAACTGCCTTGCCACAAAGCCAGGCCCTCAAGAACCGCAGCCCAAGAACAGATCTCGAACAAACCCTAGTTCAACCCAAAAACCACCCAAACCCTAAATCACTTAAGATATAGAGAGTTCTACACAGAGAACGTGGAGAGGGTGAACTCATACTCAGTGATCTCGCTCAAACTCACAATTTCACTGAGAAAGGATGCAGCCAGAGGCTGGATCATAGAGAGAGAGAGAGATGAACACAGAAGGTTCGAGAGAGAGAGATGAGAGTTTAGAGAGAGAAGTGAGATACAGATAATGAGGTTAGGGTTCGGGTGGGGGGCTTTATATATGTAAGACGGACGACCAAGATTACCTAGATCACATCAACGGATAAGAGACAAGAAAAGGATCCGCGGACATATAAACCGGGTACCACAACCCGAACAGGCGACCCGGGCATCGAGACTATGGGCTGGGCTCAGTTTCCATGGCCTTGGGCTTGCTGAAGGGCTAGGCCAAGTAAACAATGGGCCAATTAACACAACAATCTCCACCTTTGGCTCATTGTGATTCAATTAGACAATCTTGGGAATACTTCTGGTCATCA
Organism: Rehmannia glutinosa; assembly: GCA_016081115.2. Taxonomy (NCBI): domain Eukaryota; kingdom Viridiplantae; phylum Streptophyta; class Magnoliopsida; order Lamiales; family Orobanchaceae; genus Rehmannia; species Rehmannia glutinosa. Next base: position 27,358,885 of record CM071927.1, on the reverse strand, counting down.
TCATCGCCATTTGCCTTCCAAGCACTTAAGCCATGAAGGACTTGTGTTACAGAAGCACATAAGCTAACTGTAACTAAGAAAGGATCCCAACAAGCACACAACAAGTCAAGTTCCCCCATTGAATTAACATAAGCACAGAGCAAATATCAATTCAACAATTTTGGGTTTTAACAGAAACACACAGTAACTGTTTAAACCCAACATAAAGGGTAACTAACCGGGTAACTAATCACCAGTGTCAAAATTTAGGAGTTTTAAACAAGTTTTGAACTTTGATAAGGGTAGACACTTAGTACCCATATCAGCAGGATTAAATTCAGAGGCCATTTTTTCAAGATTAACCAAACCTTTTGAAACAATATCTCTTATAAAATGAAAACGAACATCAATGTGTTTGGTTCTATCATGAAAAACTGGGTTTTTGCAAATTTGAATACCTGATTGAGAGTCAGAAAATACAACAACCTTTTGTTTTAGAAAACCAATTTCAGAAACAAGACCTTTAAGCCACAAAGCTTCTTTTAAAGCCTCGATATGACAGAACATATTCTCGACTCAGAGATAGTTGTAGACGGGGCCACAATATGTTGCGGTTAATTTCAACTTATACATGAGCCACACATTGTAAAAACATAAGAAGTTGTTGATTTTTACATTGTCTTTATCATTAGCATAATTAGAATCAACATAGCCTTTCAAAATTATACCAGAGTCACATTTTGAAAAACACAAACTATAGTCAGAAGAATGCCTCAGATATCTAAGCAACCACTTAACAGCATTCTAGTGCACCATACCAGGTTGGACATATATCTACTCAAACAAGAAATAGCATAGGCTATATCGGGCCTAGTGCTCACCATTAAGTACATAACAGATCCAATAGCATTAGCATAAGGAATGTTTTGCATAGCACATATTTCGAGTTCGATCTTAGGAGACTTTTCCTTACTTAATGAAAAATGAGAGGCAAGATGCACATTCACAGGTTTAGCATTAGACATAGAAAATTTTTGTAAAATCTTTTCTATATAAGAGGACTGATGCAAATAAATGACAGATTTAGACCTGTCCCTATCAATGTTCATTCCCAAAATCTTTTTAGCATCACCCAAGTATTTCATGTCAAATTTAGCACTTAGACAATTTCTAACATGATCAATGGATTTAATGGAAGGTCCAAAGAAGTAACATATCATCAACATACAGGAAAGAAGAACACAGGAGTTTCGAGGATCAAGTTTAAAGTAAAGGCAATGATCAAATTGGCTTCTACAAAACTTTAACTCAAGCATACATTGATCAAACTTTTTATTCCATTGTCTTGGAGACTGTTTTAGACCATACAAAGATTTTTGGAGTGAACAGACATGATTTGGCTTGGATTTGTCCTCAAAACCCTCAGGTTGTTTCATAAAAATTTGTTCATCCAAGTCACCATGAAGGAAAGCAGTTTTAACATCCAACTGTTTCAATTCCCAGTCAAATTGAGCAACAAGAGCAAGCATAATTCTCACAAGACAAATTTAACAACAGGTGCAAAAATTTATGTGTAATCAATCCCTTCCTTCTGAGTAAAACCTTTAGCAACTAATCTAGCTTTAATCCTAATACCTTGATTCTTGTTTAATCTTGTAAAGCCATTTACAGTCAACTATAGAACAGTTAGGGGTTTAGGAACAAGAATCCATGTGTTATTAACATGCAAAGAAGTCATTTCTTCATGCATATCACTTAGCCATTTAGTGGATTCAAGAGTTCATAGCTTGGATAAGGTTTTAGGCTCGAACCATCAATAGATTCAAACACGAAAAACACATAAGATGTCATGTGAAAATCAATAAATTTGTTTGGGACTCTAACATGCCTCCCTAGTTCTATCCCTAGTTAACACATAATCATTCAATTCATCATGATTATCGACAATGTTTCATTTTCGGTGTTAACATCGGAAATTCATTATGCATGTCATGCACATTATCATCTTGAGTATCATCTTCAATGTGCACATCATTATCATTCACATTGACAGGCAAAGCATCATTGATATGAGAATCGTGGGAACAACAATATTAGGAGACACATTAGATAGCTCCACCTCATTTGGAGTAGTATCATTTTTGAAATTGATTTGAGGAGAAGGATGCCCAAAGCAAGGGAATTCAAGTTCATTGAATAACACATCCCTATTAATTATAGTTTTAAAACCAGGTTCTCCTCTATTCCAAAGTCTATAGCCCTTAACCCCCGGGTAGCCAAGAAAAACACATTTTATAGACCTTGGATCTAATTTGTCATTCTTTTGATGCACAAATGCGGACATCCAAAGATTTTCAAATTAGAGAAATCAACGACTTTCCCGTCCACACCTCTTCGGGTATTTCCCTTCCAAGGGGGGGGGGACCTATTGATTAAATAGGTAGTTGTTACAACAGCTTCTCCCCAAAACCTTTTAGAAAGTCCAGAGGTAGCAAGCATGCTCCTCACCCTTTCTAAGAGTATTATATTCATCCTTTCAAAGAACACCATTTCTTTGAGGAGTGAATAGAACGCAGAACTTGTGCCTTTTTTATACCAAATTCATCACACAAACAGTTGTCCATTAATTGATTACAAAATTCCAGGCCATTGTCGAGTTCTCAAAACTTTAATCCTTTTGCAGTTTGGTTTTCAATAAGAGTTTTCCAACTTTTAAACTTATCAAAAACATCAGATTTGTTCTTCATTAAAAACACCCAAACTTTCCTGGAATAATCATCAATTATGGACAGGAAATATCTATTTCCTCCATGAGTAGGCACAGAAGAGGGACCCCAAACATCAGCATGCAAGTATTCAAGCAATTCAGTACTAGCTGATTGTTTAGGATTAGTTGGGGAGGAACTTGACTCTTTGATGTTTACCATACACACATGATTCACAGAAAGACAAAGCATCAAGTTTGTTTTTACCAAAACAGCCCTTATTCTGAAGAATGTCAAGACCTTTAGAGCTAATGTGACCAAGTCTTTTATGCCACAAATCAGTCAAGTCATTTGACACAGGATTAGCAACATCATTCACAGAATTTGGCACATAAGAATCATGTTTAGCATGTAAGACATAAAGATTTCTATTCTTTTTCACTTTTGCAATAATCATAGAACCCCTCATGAGTTTCATAACACCTTCCCCCATCTTCCATCATAGCCATCATGTTCAAGCATAGCACAGGAAATCAAATTATTGGATAAATCAGGAACATGTCTTACATCATTGAGTGTCAAAACATAACCGATTATCAAGTTTCAAACACACAGAACCAACACCAATTACTTGACACTTTTTATCATTAGCCATGGAAAGCAGTTCCATTTTGCCTTTCAAGCATAAGTATTAAGCAATGATGTTTAAAAGGTGTCATATGGAATGTGCATGCTTTGAGTCAATTAGCCATTCATAATCACCAAAAGCATTTGAAGGCACGAGTTCACGAACCAGGCGCTCATGCACCATAAACACATCACCCATATGATCATTAGAAGTAGTCAAGTTCACGAGTCATTGGTTTGGTTTTTATTGTTCCGTTATTGTTACGTTATTCCTGGGTTTATTGCACTCTTTGATGTAATGACCATGCTCACCACAATTATAGCATTTCCTGTTATTCCTAGGTCTAGAATTAGACCTACCTCTGCTTTTGCTTCTCTTTCTTCCTGATTTATTGTTATTGTTATTCCCATTTTTCTGTTAAGGTCTACCCCGACATGCATAACCTTCCCGACCCCTGTTCATTCCCCTTTGATATTTTCGATCTAATTCCTTACTCTTAAGGCCATTAATCACAGTATCAAGGGTAATAGAGTCTCTACCATATTTAATGGCAGATTTCACATCAGCATAAGAATCAGGGATGGCATTTAGCAACACAATAGGGGTGTAATCATCAATGTTTTTATCACGATCGACTTTATATCTTGAATCCGTTTTGTAAAAACATCAAGATTTTCATCCATATCCTTTGTCAAGTCAAGTTTAAATCTAAAAAACTTTTCAAGTAAGAAACGATTTGGAAGGTAGTGAGGTTTGATAAAGAGTTCTTCCAACTTGTTCCACAATTCCTTGGCACTTGACAACTTGCCAACTTTTCTTAACACGAGAATCGAAAGGTTTAGGATGATGGATGAATAAGCAAACTCATCAAGTTCACTTTAATATCGCCATATCTTTATCAAGTATATTTTTGTTCAACGGCTTTAAAACATTTTTGTTGAATTAAAATGCCCTTCATCTTTTGTTGCCAAATAGAAAAATCGGTTTTTCCATTGAAGGGTTCCAAGTGATAGCTTTAAACACCGTCATTATCACGGATATAATCAAGAATATATATCACACAGATAAGACACATGTAATTCACAGTACACAAGTACACCAAGAAATCACAAGGAACAGAATCGTGAAGCAATGTAGGTGGACCACACAGAGTCCAAGTAAATGCAACAATGAAATGAACAGCAGGCAATACAGGACCACACAAAGTCCAACAGAGAACAACAAGGGACCACACAGAGTCCAGAGGAAAGCAATAAAAGGACCACACACAGTCCAATAGAAAGCAATACAAGGACCACACAGAGTCCAGTAAAATAATAAGGCCCTAGGGTGGATCCCCCTCGCACCTCAGGATTACACTGGGCTCGTGGCACAGGGTCAAGAGGCTTGATGCTTAGGGTTTCCCTAAAAAACTACAACTAACAAAGAAGTAAAGAGGAGGGAGGAGAGATACACTTAGTACCGAAATCAAAATTACAGACTCCAGAACCTATTATACAACAAAGTACTCTAGACTCTTTCAGAAATTAAAATACAACACAAAGCAACAATACACGAAAATTAATAACAAATGTATGAGGGATAAAACCCTAAACCATATATTGAGTAATATGGCTCAGGACCAGAACTTCCCACACAAAGTAGTCACCAAGAATCACCCAGAGAACCAAAGTGGAACCAAGAACCACAACTGCCTTGCCACAAAGCCAGGCCCTCAAGAACCGCAGCCCAAGAACAGATCTCGAACAAACCCTAGTTCAACCCAAAAACCACGCAAACCCTAAATCACTCAAGATATAGAGAGGTCTACATAGAGAACGTGGAGAGGGTGAACTCACACTCAGTGATCTCGCTCAAACTCACAATTTCACCGAGAAAGGATGCAGCCAGAGGCTGGATCATAGAGAGAGAGAGATGAACACATAAGGTTCGAGAGAGAGAGAGATGAGAGTTTAGAGAGAGAAGTGAGATACAGATAATGAGGTTAGGGTTCGGGTGGGGGGCTTTATATATGTAAGACGGACGGCCAAGATTACCTGGATCACATCAACGGATAAGAGACAAGCAAAGGATCCGCAGACATATAAACCGGGTACCACAACCCGAACATGCGACCCGGGCATCGAGACTATGGGCTGGGCTCAGTTGCCATGGCCTTGGGCTTGCTGAAGGGCTGGGCCAAGTAAACAATGGGCCAATTAACACAACATAAAATGTATAAATATTTATACTTAATATTAAATTTTAAATTTAAAGATGTGAAATAAGAAATATGTATTTTTTAAAAAAACATTAATTGGAAGTTGTTGGGGAAATGAATTATAGAATATAGTGAAATATTTGGATAGAGATTGAAATATACTCCAAATTTATCGATTGTCCAATATTTCTAAAGTCGTAGTCATTCGATCAAGTATTAATACTAGAGGAGAATATAAAATTGCTAAGCTCAAAAATGCGAAATGCGTAATTGACGTTGGAAGAAATAAATAAAAGTAGAGTCGCGTTTCATTAATAATAGGTTTGTGATACATAGCCGAATAAATAATCACTACATAACACCGTATCTCACGTTGTTAAAATTCGGGGCCTCACATACTTTGTTGGAACACAATCTTTCTAACCACACCACTAACCCATTATTTGGTAGTTATCTTGCATGATCGTTGTGCAGGTTATTGGCTGACCTATATAATGAGATGGAGCTGCACGGTTTCATTCAAGGATTCCAGAGCACGAAAATCAGAATTAAAGAGAGTCCAACTTTTATACAAGAACTTTTTTAAAGAAGGTGCCTAGTGTGTTTTATGGCGTATCACCTTTTGCAACACCTTCCTGGAGAGTTAGCTTCTTGTTGATATTTTGAGAGACAAGTTGTAATCTAGTATATGTTCAATTGTTCTCTTGTTTTACGGTAGAAGTTTGAGTGAAGATCAAGTACAATAGGGAAGTATTGGTCTTGTTCTTCATTTTTGTAATCAACTTTCTACTTCAATGTTTTTGCCTTATTTGCGCCGTACAAGTATTTTTCTACTTGTAAATTAGATCATGTGTTCATTTTCTTTCTTATGCTTTGTTTGTTTGATGTTTATAAAATAAACAAGCTGTGTGAGAATTACAAATTCCGTTGTGTGACACATCAAGTGTTGCCAACACTCTGCACAACACTTACTGCAAACTTAAAGAATTCACCTCTCGAATTCTAACACGAGTGACTCTCCCAAGTTAAATAACATGGTTGAATTTTCTCTTCTCTTTTTTTTCTATGTTCTACAATTTTTTTTAGGGATAATTACAAAAACTACCCTAAAGTGTAGCCTAATTATAAAAAGAGGAAATTATTTTTTACCCCAAAAATATGCGCATTTTTCGACTCTACCAAGTGAACATTTTTTTCTCGACTTTACCCCTCACAACTACACAATTTTTCTACCGTGTCATCTCCAGCACATCACCGCTGGAATATTTAGGGAAGTTTTCATCATGTACACGCATACGAGGTCGTAATAGTCTTTGCCTTAAGTTTTTATGCCTTCGCATGCCAGCACTTGACAAAATATTCCCGAAGATTCTATCGGCGATGGGTTGGAGATGGCCACGATAGAAAAACCGTGAAATTGAGGAGGTAAAGTAGAACTAGAAAAAGTTTGGCGAGAGTTTAAAAACACATATAATTTGGGGGTAAACATAATTTCTTCTTACCAAAAACTCTAGTTATCTTTTAAAATTACAAACATTCCCTTATGCTTGTATTTATCCAACAAACATCCTCTCGTGACATTGCATTTTGTAAAATAGAAATAAATATCAAGGGGATATTCGTAATTTGAAAAGATAACTGAGTTTTTTTGGTAAAGAATGTAAACTTACTGTACTATTTGTAATTATTTCCTTCTTTTTACTACTGATTTATTCTAGACATTGAGAGAATACTTTTTTCTGCAGACAATTGCTAAAGCAGTTGAAGATTGGTTCTATGACGTACAAAAGCCCATTTCAGAAGAGAGATTGCCCTTATCCATGTGACAAAACTTGTCACAACCGCATTTTCGATCCACAAGAACACACATTGATATAGGTATATTTTGTTTATAAGATGAATAATCAGGCATAATTGATCGAAGCATAGATAGAAAATATACCCATATATTAAAAATCATACACATAAAAATAAAAAAAGAATATAAAATTTATCAAGGTTTCTGAATAATGAAAAGTGTACATATACTGGTGCAGAAAAACTGTGCTTGGGGCTTTTCATTTTTTACTATATCAGTGTAGGATTTTAGCACTGCCAATATATATTGTATTTGATTGATTTGCAAGTTAAAATGCATATTTCTTGGTTTATACTTTATAATTGACTGAGACCATAATCATAGTATAATGAACAATTTTATTGATAAATTTGGTGAATACATCATTCATTACACAGTGTTACATTTTGAGTTTTGTGTTCTTTTTTTTCTTTTCCATCTGTTGCAATTATATATCATATTTCTATAATTTACTAATTTGTTTATGATACATGACAATCTAATGGATGATCAGTATGAGTGTCTATCAATTTCACAACACTTCGCTCGAAGTACCAATCACCAATGGCTTGTGCAATGGTCTGCAAAATTAAAAATTCATGATTAAATATATTAAAATCAAATTAAGTAACATTAATTTGGACAAAGTAGAGGGTTATTTAAAAATATCAAGAAAGGTAGAAATTAGTGTACGAAAAAACTAAAGAAAGTATTTAATTAATCTTATAAAACGATTATTTAAGAGGCAAAAAATAAAATAAAAGTGTAACTTAAAAGTAAAATTACCTTATTGTCCAATATGGGTGATCCATCAAAATTCCACCTTTGATTTGAATAAAGGTAGTCATGAATATAACAAGAGTTAATAAACAGTCCTGTTGATGGACGATCACCAATTTCCTTCAATGTCTCCAGGAATGTATTCCGAAATTCTGAAATTAAATTTGACCAACTTATATTAGATTTAAATAATATTGGTAATTAAAGACCGAAATATTAGTAATAAAAATGAGTACCCTTTATGATCTTTAATTGACCAGGTGTGCATGTTTCTGTATCATTGATGCAACTCTTCCAGCCTGGCTTATCAGCAGGACAAGGTTTCAAATTGACAGATATCTGAAAAATATTTAGTCCAATTAATTGACTAATAAGTGAATTTAATATAAGATTAAAAATAATATTCTGGTAGGTTATTAACACACGACATATATATGTTTTTTTTTGGAGAAATAAAAGCAGCTAGGTGTAAGTAATTTTTCTATGTAAAGAAATGAAGGTCCTTTTTTTCAATTCAATATTTTTGAAAGACATTATTAACTTTCATACATTTTTCTTGCCAGTTACTTCTTTTATATAATGTTAGTGTACACATTCATATAAGGCTCTAGCTAAAGCAATGGATTCTATGTCACGCGCCATGGTTTGGGAGTCAACTACTCCTTTGGTATTTGTAATTTGTTGCATATGGGCATATATGAATGATTAATGATTTTTTTTTCCAAAAAAAAAAGTTCCTGTCCCAATAATGAGATGTGGAGTACACAAATGAGCAACGCAAACTTTTAATTTGTATTATTTTTATTTTTTTTGCAAAAATAATTATTTCAATTCAGACAATTTAATTATCACACTGCTAAATACCACGAGCTTGAAACACAAATTATTTTACTCCAGACAATTTAATTACCATAACTGTTTTTTGCACGTTTCTTTTGAAAAAGAGCTTACCTTTTTTTGACCCAAAAACAAAAGAAGAGTTACCTGAAATCTATCAAAAGCTGAATTCAACAGGAAGAGTGGCGTCTGGATATCTCCAATCAGATATTCGGGGAAGAAACACTGTAAATTTTGTTCAAACCAATTAAAATTATCAATGAAAAAGGATTATTTATGCTGGAAACGCAATTAGGGGGGAAAAATCAACTTACCAAACCCGGATCCATTCTTGACGTACATGATATAGGCAAAAATTTTGCTACTCCCTACAACATACATAAAAAATTTAGAAAGTGTTTCCCAATAATATTATGAAAATCTACAAAACCTACAAATGTGAAAATCTGAATTATAAATTCCCCATTGGTGTCGCTCACCCTTTATAAGGGTGTTGACCACGGTTCGAACCTTGTATCTTTCTGTTTCTTTGGAATTTATTCCCTCCCCTCCAACTAGTACTCCCAACTTATTAAAAAAAAATCCCATTTTACGTATTTCGGAACTCTTTTTTTTTTTGTGAATTTTATTTCTTTGGACTTATATTCATAGGGTATCACATATATATAGAGGGAGCTTAGCATAGAATAATACATGAAGTGAAACCACATTAGCAAAAGTATGTTCTCTTCCACATGCATTTGGGAGGTCTTTCCTGTCAATAATTAAAAACCACGATAAATTATTCAGAAATTTTGTAAATTAAATTACTTATATATAAAGAATCAAAATTCAAGTTTTAATAAATGCAGGGTTAATTACAAAAATATCCATGTAGTTTAGTCTAATTACAAAAAAACTCTTACCCGCGAATGAAGAAACCGGAATCTGAAATGCATTTTACTCGTCCAGCATTTGGTACAAATGCCCTAAATCGATCGCAATTCAAAATAGTCGCCAATCCACCGGCTGAATTGCCAGTAAGTATAGCCTATATATCAATAATCAATGTCAGCTAATTATATAGTGTGAACAAATTGGAACTTGTCATAATGAATTGGGATAATTACAAACAATCCCCTCAAGTTTGGGCTTGGGCTAATTACAAAAAACCCAGAGATGTTTCAAAATTATAAAAAGTCCCGACAGTTTGATTATGTCTTAAATTAAAGAGGGTAATTGTAACATTTCTAGAAATATTAGGGGGAGTTTTGAAATACTTTTTGCTTATGAAAAGAGAAATGTAAGCAGGATCAAACATCAATGGGCTTTTTGCAATTTTCAAAAACATCTTAGTTCTTTTGTAATTAGCCTGAACTTAGGGGGGTTACGTTATAGTAATTATCCCGAAAGAATTAATCTGGAAAATTGGTCATACATTTTGGGCATTGTTCAATCCTTTTGCTAGCAGCTCATCAATTACGGCACTGAAAATCCTTGAGCCCCTATAATGGAGGTTGGTTCTCTGGATATGATGTGAATACATATTAAGATTTATATTTAAGGAAATATAAGGGAAAGCATATACGTATTATATTATACTAAATAAAAATATAGAATTAAATAAGTTATATCAAAACTTACTGGATCAACTGCTTCAACGTCTCCAATAAATGACGAGCCGTCACAGTATCGAATGTAAACTCTATTCCAGTTGTAGAAATCTGGAATTGGAAGCAATTCCGTACATTTATTTATTGAATTATCCATTAATTTATTGATGTAATTTATAACATGTGAAGCAATTTGATATGACATGACATGCATCTCAAGATCCAGAGTTGTAATTTTTAGATTATTGAATAATTTACCAATAATTTAAATAATGTAGATCACCACATGAATACTAATTGCCAGTTAATTTGCAATAAATTAATTTTTTTTTGTATGTCCAATTACCTGGATTATAGATTTTGTTTGGGCTTAGTATTCCTCCAAAGAAGGTAGTTGTTATGTTTATGGTGCTCGCAATATCTGGTGATGTTTTCACTCTGTTGAGGCAGTGAGCTGTCGTGCCACACCATCCTCCTCCCTAAAATCAATAATTTCAAATTCTAGTTAATATATAAGACACAAAAGAGTATACGCACGTATGGTCGTGTTTTAATTGAAATTTTCATTTTCACTATTTCCATTGAGAATATTCGGTGGGTGTTGATTTTCGTGTGAGAAATAAAGATATTTTTGACTCAATGCAAAAACTTAATAATAAATATAGATTTAAAACTAAATCTATGTTTGGTTGAGTGTTATTATTTATACGAAAATATGTTATAGTTAAACAATATACTGTATGTATTTGAAAAAGAACCTTTCTAAACTTTTTTATTATTAAAAAGCATTATTGTCAAGTTAGTGGTGGGCCAAACAATATCTTTTTAGTGAAAAGTGGAAATTGGAGATGTAATTTGATAAATGCGAATGAATAACAAAGTAGAGGAATAGATAAGAAAAGTACTTATGAAAATTAGATAAAAATGTGTTATATTCAGTAAAAATATTTGAAACAAATACGTTTTCGATTTCATGAACGGTAATAACATTGAAACACAAAAACTCGTATAAGACAGTCTCATGGACATAATCCATGAGATGGATTATATATATATATATATATATATAATTTCAACCCGAAGTCAAAGCCATGAAACAAATTCACATTTTTGTGTTTCTTAGAATTTGTGTCATGGACTTTGATTCATGAGGCAATGTCATATATGATCTCCTCAAACTGAAAATAAGTGTTTGGAAATGGGAACATACGAGGCTTAGATATCCCAAAAGGAAAATAATACAGACGATATAATTCATATTTGAAAAAAAAAGATAAATTATTTTAGCTTAACAAGATCGATTAGTTGGTTATTTAACCATATTGGTTAAAGAGTCAACCGGAAGATAAAATAGCCAATTATCGACTCCATCTACAAACCCTTCAGAATAATGGTAACCTGCTGGGCTCCCATCTAAGCAAACTGTAACAAAAAAAATGTGATTAGTAGTTACTAATATTTAGTGCCAAATTATAAAAAACGGTAAAAATTACAAAAATCTTAATTGAAATTTGGTTACAAAAATAAATACATGAATAAACTACTATTTCTGAGGTTTATATTAACTTGTTTTGTAAATATCCTAACAATAGGTGCAACTTGAAAAATAGAAATATATTTAATTAAGAATGTATATATAATTTACAAACTATTAGAGAGTTTCTTGTAAATTTGCCTAATATGAAAAATAATCCATGTAATTATAAAAAATTAAAGAAGTACCAATTTATAAAATATGTTATTGTTTTTTTATAATCTGACCTGCTCCTTTTGCCACAGCATTCTGGACAAGGGTAATGTTGACCATTGCACTGCCTTGGCTATGGATTTGAGTATTTAGCACAATTAGTGCAGAAATCAATACTTGAAACCAGTGATCAGCCATGGTCCAAATGTATTTCTCCATTCTTTACATGCAAAAAAATATATATATGACAAATTTTAGTGATAGAAATATTACTAAAAATTGTGGGAAAAAAGAGGAACAAGGAGAAGAACACTATATATATGATAATATGAATGAATACTTCAAAATATCATATAACTTTTTCAATGATATACTGTGTATTAGATAAGATTGAGTTTCTCACGAGAATTTTATATGAATATCCTCCGATATGATCCAAATACTATCGAATCAATTGGGATGAATAATTGATTTTTATAATAAATTTCAAATACATGGTTTTTAAATACAAATAGCAAAACTGGAAACATATTGAAATGAAAATTACATACACACACATATATATTTATAATAATAAAATAATTTAAAATATACATAAATCAAGAATGAAAACTAGAAATTTTCAATTTAGGAATGAATAATCAAATAAACAAAAACAGAAAATAATTCATACGTATGTGCATAAACCACGAAATTATAGACCTGAAGAATATGTGTTTTTGTGCTCCAGAGAGGTATAGAGAGAAAAATACATCGGAGAGAGAGAGAGATCTACATGTTGAATTCAAATCTACATAATATTGATTAGAAATTTAATAGTCCATTAAGTGAATCTGAAACCGTTAAATTTATTTTAGAGATAATTACATTTAACCACCCCAACTTTACCCCTTTTTATACTTTACCCCCTAAACTTTCATTCGCGACACTTTGCACCCTGAACTATGAAAATTATTACACTTCGCCCCTTATGGACAATTTTGCCCCTAGGTTTTATCATTTTAAAACAATAGTTCAAGTTATCCCTTTAAACTATATTTTGTAGCAATCTACTACATAATAATAAATTTATTGCATTAATCCTTAAACATGAAAATTTTTCTCCATAATCAATTTGTTTTTCGGATTTTTCGAGAAACGAGAATTCTTATTTTCTGTCACTTGTTTTGTTCGTGGCATTGTTACACCTACTTAGATCCAGTCTCTATTCAGAGGTTTTAAATGGATCATGTCAGGTTTCCAGCCTATAAACTCAACAGGACATACTTAAATCAAAATTCTTATTTCAAGTATAAATCCGTATACAAATTAGGTCTATAGACTGAAAATGAACATAGTCCATTACGACCATATCAGGCCCAACATGCTTCCGTAAAATTAATAAATCCCTTAAAATTCATACCTTCTTTGGCCAAACAAAGACCATAGGGTGAGATGGCTCGCAACACCACCAATCGGAAAATTACTGCCCCCAGATCTTTTGACAAACAACTCCTCACTGTTCAACCTCACCCTTAGGGAAGATGATCTGCAAGTTATCCGACTCCTTCAGAAACTGTTCAGCACAGCCTTGGTTCGTTTCCTATTCCAGGCGTATAAGTAATTCTTAAACGGGATGAATTAATAGTACATTACGAACACATGTTGAAGCAGAAAGCCTCTTTTTATTAAGAAGTTATAGAAATATTTATTACATTAGTAATCTCCTTTTGGGAGGAGAATACTGGTTTAGCCTCTCATAGCTGAGGCTTGCACTCGTAAATACATAAAACTTAAAACTAAAACACTCAAAATATTACAAATTTTTCACTCAGATTTTATTGTAAGAAAACTAAGGAAAATGTTCGATGTCCTCAGCTTCCTTCAAATCCTGCATTTTATAGAGGTAAGTCCGGACTTCAAAGGCGGACTTCAAATCTTGCTGATATATATGACGTCACTGCTTACGTCATATCCCACATTATTGCCTCGCCAGCTGGTTTTCTTTTTCTCCCGCGTGTCTCAGCCCATGTGATGTTTGTCGGGGAATCTTTTAAAAATTTGGTTTACGTGGTCCCCGAGGATAACGCGTCTTGTGAGTTGGGCCCTTATCCTTTCCAGCTGCATGATCTTGTCGGTCGGGTTTGGGTCGGAATCCTTTCCCAATTTGTTCGGGGCATGCTTGATAGATCCGGTCGACCCAACGGCCAACATGCGCCATGTTACAGAATTTCCGGTAAGTTTCTTTGCTTGCCGGAATCTTGTTTTCCCAGAGAATTCTTCTTTTGGTCTCGAAGAGTTCTTCTGCAAACCCTGTGGTTGATCCAGTCATCGAATTCAAAAGGAAAGATCCATTCGCCGAATTCTGGAAGAACTTGAATGGATATTTGACTTTGTCCATTTCAGTTAGACAAACCCAAAGACCCCATGCTCGTCTGGTAGAAGCTTCGTCTTCAGAAAATGCTCCTACTAACACTGGTCCTTCTTCCGGTGAAGCTGCCTTAATATATTTTAAAGCATTTCCATCCGGTCTTCTTAGCTTGATGAAATGAAAAGCTTCATTAAAGCCTTTCTTCGCTGGTTCAGGAGCTGCACTGATAAAATACAATTCCAAAATATCTCCTCTGGCCAAGTGTGGATTATTGGCCCAGGTCTCGTAAACTGCTTCCCCAATCCATTTCGGTAATTTTGAGATTTCTGGGAATCCTGGTGACACGGTATAGATTGAAGCTAAAGCTCCAAAAGTATACCATTCCTGTACTTCATTTGGATGACTTCCTGGTTTCATCCAAACTCTGGGATACTTGCCTGAGATATCAACCATTGTTTTCTCTGGGTTAATACCTTGTCTTGTAACTAGTTTCTCCCATTGCCTCTGATATACCTGCATAGGAGAAATCTTAATCTCGTCAGTTTGAACCTTAGATTTGCCTGTCTGTGGCCTAAGATTCAACTCTCCCTCTTTTACCCCAGAGGTGTTGGGTTGACTTGAAGACTCGGGTTGTGACACCGGAGCTTCAACATTCGTTGATTTGTACACCCTCAGGGGATGCATCACCTGCAACACTTGTGATTATGGTACTTGAATCCATAACCTCCGGGTTAGAGCCCCGTACTCTCTCGGCCCCTTTTTGCACCGTAGGAGATGCGGCCTAGAAGAGAGGCCCTTGCAGCGCTAAGAACAATTGTCCTTGAGCGAACTGGCATGCTCGTATTTGACTAGAAACGCAGTTTACTCGGCTCACTTGAAGTCGTCCAAAGAACTCTGCATTGAGACATAACATCCCAAAATCTCGTTCTAGACTCTCCGGTTTTCCTCGAGATGTCTTACTCGTTTAAGGACTCCAAGAATGCTGGCGTCCTTCCATCTCGTGTCAAGAAATCAAAGAATATTTTCATGAGATTTTATAATGACAATATCATAATTATAATATTGACATTCACTTGCCATCTAAGTAATCGAGCCTTTTAAGTTTTGATTCAATTTTGTTTTTCAGAAAAGCCTTCACACTTGAATTATCAATTTTAAAGTAAACTTTTTTAGCCAAGTAAAAATAGAGGGCATTTTTAAAAGCCTTTCGATCGCAAAGAATTCTTTTTCGTTAATATGCCACCGAGTTGCTTCACTAGGTGTGAATAAACCGCCGTGAATATCTCATGACACTTCTTCATTTGGTGTGACCTTAGTAAGAATCACCCACCAATCATCAACGACATCTCGTATAAAGAACCAGTTCATCCTCGTCTTGAGGAATCGCAAGTTTTGGAAGCTTTTTACAAACTTCTTTAAGTTGCTTAATTCCTTCTTGATGTTCATCTTCCCATTTGAATACTGCATCTTTTTTAAATAATGGGCTAAACACCTTCCTGTAGTATGCTAGATTGTTAATAAACATTCCAACAAAATTAACAACTCCTTAAAAACTCACGGAAGGCTTCTTGTCTTTTAGTGTATCCGGAAATCCTGTATCTTTTCCACAATATGATTCTCGTAGAATAATTCCCAGATTCATCGATTTCAATTCCGAGGAATTCAATATATCTTGTTGCAATTACCGCCTTCTTCTTCGAAAGCACTAATCCTTCTTTGTGACAAACATCCGAAAATATCTCCAAATGTTTGAGATGCTCCTTCATGTTTTTTGATGCAATAAGAATGTCATCAATATATACAAACATGAAACTGAAATAATCTTTGAAGAGATTATCCATCTTTCTTTGATATATTTGGGGTGCGTTAGCCAATCCCATAGGCATAACGTTCCAAATATAGTGTCCCCGTGGTGTAGAGAAAGTCAGAAACTTCTTACTTTCTTCCTCCATCTTAACTGCGGTAGAATCCGGACTTGCAATCAAACTTTGAGAATATCTTGGCACCTTTGATGCAGTTAACCAGATGTTCTCTACTTGGGATATAGTATCCGTCGAACTCCAAAATGTTATTAATCCCCTTGTAGTTAATAACAAGTCTTGGCTTTCCTCTTTTGATTTCTCCATGGTTTCGACTAAGAATCTGGATCGCTTGTATGGAGAAACTCTGGTGAAATTAACTTAAGGTCAAGATATTCCTTAAGTATCTTACGCATATCCTCACGATCCTCCCCGGTTCATAAGGATTGGTTTGAATCTTACGAACTCGTACTCCTTTCCGAGTTTAACCTTTAAGGATGCTTTTAGCTCATTCTTATCCCACCATGCCAAAGGATCTTCATTGTAATTCCTTTGGATCTTCTTCTTGATGTCCTCGAGTGATATTTGTTCCTCCAGGGTCACGTCACTCTGCGGACTCTCCATTAGACTCATCCATAATTCTCGCAACGCTTCCTTAGTTACTTGTTCTTCTCCTTGTACTCGAATGAATACAAGTTATTATCCCATATCTTCCGATCCTTCCGATTTGGAACCAAATTGTCTATAGGATAATAAAGCTTCACCAAATTTCCTTCGATCCGCCATTTTTGGATTGCGAAGTTTGGCTTCATCACCACGCTTGATGCGAAAATTAATAGGCATTTTTACTCAAAATGCTTCCTGATCTCGGACAATGATCTTATGATCACATAATGTTGTGAAAATAAGTCTTCTTGTCTCATTCTCTGTGTGAATTGCTTGAATGTTTGTAGGAAATTGTTTCCTAGCAAGATATCTCGCACTCAGTATCATGGAAATAGATTGGTGGCGTCTTCACTTTGTACCATGGGTACCGCCTGCGCCTCCGATCATGATTTACTCGCTTGTTTAATTCCCCCTTAAGGATAAGAATCCTTTTAGAGAAATCTCTTCCTGCAATACCTGGTAAATCCTCTCCAATTTCTTTAGGAAAAACATCCGCTTTGCGATACATATTCCTAAGACTTTGAATCAATATAGGCGGCGAAATACTCGCCTTGTATTCGAGATATAACATTCCGATAGAAATGTATATAGAGAATGGACTAGTGGTCATCGATTACGTATCTTTTATTAGCCACTGTGAACTCCATCCCGTCTTGTAATCTTTCCCAAGGTTTATGATCCTCGAGAAATTCAATTCCCGGTGTTAATTGTTAAGGATCTTTCACCTACTCCGAGATAGTCACTCAATTTCCCCTATCTTCGAGGCTTCCTTGATACCTTCCCACTATAGGTTGTTGGAGATAATACAAAACATCACAAGGAAAAATATTATCCTTTTGAGTGATGTCGAATATTACTTCAACCTCTCGCCATCCTTCTGGACATTTCAGCTCTCCTGCTGTTTTGAAAACATCGGGCTGAACTATACTTGGTCTCCTTTCTTCCCAACGGCTTCTACTCACCATTCTGTCCTGCTGGAAAGACATCCTTCTCGGCTCAACTCTGAGACTTCGACTTTTGTTGAAGACTGGTTGATCTTGAATTATCATATCAATCTCCTTTATAGTTGGAGATTCAATGATTTCTAGTAGAACCACCCTGGCAAAGTCCTCGAAGATTCTTGGGACTTCAATGAATTCCTTTCTCAAGAATACTTCTGAATGATGTGTATTCGAGAGAGCATAAGATATCTTGTATGTGATCGAGTAGGGTCTGTTCCCTTCTTTCATCAATTCGACTCTTTTGATATCTTGATGAAGAGTTAGGACTCTGTTGAAATCTCGATCTTCCAAATTATATGCAATTCTAGGATAGACATTAAATGCCAATTTCCCAAAGATACAAATTTCTCAGAACCGCTCCAAGGCATGAATCCTTGAGGTTTGAGATTCGCTTATCAAAGATAGCCGATTGAGTGGCGAATCTATTCCTTCTTTGAATGTTGCTTTAATAATAACTCTTATGGCTCCGATATGAATCCATGAGAGTGTATTTGCAACTTCTCTTTTAACTCGCTTTTGATCTCTGTATTTCTCTAATAGGGACCAATCGCATCTCGATCGGGTTTCCTAAACTCCATTGGAATGGCAAATTCTCCGGTTGTTACCGGTGGATAATTTGGTGTTTTCTATTACGAAAACCAATCTTATCCAAAGCCTTTTCCATCGCTCCAATTGTAAATCCATCATAGATTTGAAGCTTTGGATCTTCCTTCATAATTCTCATAAGAATCTTATGAGACACCGTAGTGTGAGAGAGGAATCGACATATCCTCCACTCGACCGTCATTTGAAGAATTTCTTCTTCACTCACGATTAAATGGATTCACTTCCATCATCGAGAATAGATCTCTTCTTCATAGATGCTTTCATCCGAGGGAATATCCTCAAATTGATACACCAGTATTAAATCCACGATAATAAACTGACTTCTTCGATTTACGGTGTAGCTTAATCCCATCGACTCCACGTTTTTGATTATCCGGGCAATCCGCTGAGATATGCCCTCTTGCTCCGCATGTCCAACAATTACAATCTTTGAAACTTTCATAAGCTCTAGTATGAGCACGCCCGAAAGTTCTTCTCCTGGATTTACTTTGGTACTTGCTTGATTTGATCCTGATGATGAGGCTTTATTCCTTCTTGATGCTTGGTCTTTGCCCTAATTTATAACTTCGGGCTTTTTGTTTTGACTAACTTTCTAGGTCTCCATGAAGACCTACTTCTTTTGTTCTTTGCTTCCTCGGCGGTATGGATGGCTTCTCTCCTTCTTCTTCTTGTGCATGCGCCCTTGGTTGACCTCCCACAATTGTTGGGATATCATTATCCACGCAACATAGAGGAATCGCTTTGTTAATTCCTCTTAATCTCTTGTAATTCTGTGCGGAGAGTCGCTTGATAGTACCATTCGGATAACTTGGCCTTTAGGAAAGACATTTTTCTCGCCCACGCTTTCTACTTGACTCCACCCTTGTATTCCCGATAAGCATTTCTCTCCGTGGGACTCGGAATCTTGGCAAAGAATAGGCATGGCAACTTCTTTTTCCTCAATCTTGGATTTCCACCGGTATTCGGTGAACAACTTGATATATTCGTCAATATGACAAATATCCAAGAACTCCAGGCTATAGAGGGCTTGTTTATATCTCTTTCTTTTTTCATCCTCTAATCCTTCAAATAACTGTGCCGATGAACTGGATTTTGAATAGTTTTGCCATACCATCAACAATTCCTTTAAGTGATTCCCCGATGTGACCGAACTTTTCGTACTAGCATCGGTCATATCCCCAGCAATCTTCACCGATCCTTCAAGACTCATTTCAAGGAGTAAAATGAATGAATCCTTTGTAAGATCGAGGGTTCTGCTTGAAATTCTCATAGTGAAGCCCATTCATCAATAAGGACTTCTCTATTTTCAAAATGGGATGTCCAGTTTAACATCAACCCATATGGATGTATTGGGTCGAGGTGCGATCTTCCATAAGACGCCGATAAACATTCGCCTTTCGGTAGGTTTTCTAGTTCTGCGCAAGAGGTTTCAACCTCCTGTTCTGAAAGTGGATCACTCCCCGTCGTGAAATCCCAAAGATGTGGCATCCTCTCGTCCCGAGCTCCATGATGCGAACCCGTACTTTCTTCGACGTTAGGATTAATCGGTGGCGGTGGTGGAGGAATTGATCTACCTTGGGGTCATAGGTAACCAAAGCGATTCTCACCGCGTTCATCTTTAAATCTACAATACCTAATCCCGAAGGATTCTCACAGTCATGTAGATCTTTAAGATTCATCTTTTCAATATCCATCTTTTTTAATTTTTGATGGATTTTCCTTTGATTAGAGCAATGAGCTTTTCCTCATCTGTCATCTTTCGTATAACTTCGGTTGGTTTCCCTTTTTGGTGTAAATAGGGTACCATCTCAAAATCAATACGTTTCCTTCCTCCGGATGAACTCGGCCTGTCCTCCAGGTTCTTGACTCGTTTCTGAATATCATGAAGGAGTTCAAGAGTTTCCTTCTGATATTTCACCACCGTTTCCATCTGGTTCTGGATCTGATGAACTTGTACTGGTAAATGAATATGGCGGTTGCCATAATTCCGAACCGTCTTCTGGATTTGTCTAAGATATTCAGATATCTTAGATTTATCTGGAAGTATCTCATTCCACTCCGGTACTCCATCAGGAATCATTGTTCGATGGGAATTTTCATGAACCGTTTCTTGAAGGTTCATCAAGTGAACATATAAGTGCGGTTAAGCATCCGAGCGCCTATAATATTCTCGCTGCATTTTGCATTGCCTTAAGGTTTCCCCGTCGGCTCCTACTTGTTCCTTTTCTTCATGTTGGTATTCCCAATATGAAACACTCCGGTCAAGTGTTCTTGTGCATACATCGTCAATATTTGTGATATGTCTGTAAGGGTACATCTCGGACATCGGTCCGGATCCATATACTCGGAGTAAATTCTCCTCACCAATTGTTAATTACATAAATATAATAAATTTAACTAAAAGTTCTTAATAAACCTAGGCTCTGATACCATTTTCAAGGATCGCAAGACCATGGGTAGTAAAATTGAAAATTGCAATGAAATTTATAGACTAGGTGGTAAAGTGCAACAACTTCAAAGTTTAGAGGGTAAACTGAAAACCAACTTACATCAAACTAGGGGTAAATCTGGAAATTTAGGCAAAGTGCAAAATTTCGTAAAGTTGAGGTGGCAAAGTATATCGTTTCAAAGTTGAGGTGGCAAAGTGTAAAAACCTGGATAGTTTGGGGTGTTAACTGTAATTATCTCTTTATTTTATGAAACAAACGAATTCTGTTATTTTGGACTATAGATTTTAAACTATAATAACACCCGTGTGTTACATGGGATTTCCAAGAATAAAATGTTAGTGTCACAAATTTAAAAGAAAACAAATTTAAAAAATAGTGTAGATAGAATCCTTGATTTTTGGATTATTTATTATCTCTTAAATTTGTTATCTTTTAAATTAAAAAATACATAATATGAACTAATAGAGTATTTCTTAATAAAAACATATTCATATAGATTTGATCAACATCGACTTTTTTCAAACTAATTATGAGAAAATTCTTTATTTTTGTGATTATATTTTATCTTTTAGAATCTTTTTGTTATCTTTTAATTTTATACAAAGGATTGCCACATATATAAATGTGAAGCCGCCATATGGAATGGGAGGATGAGAACTTGACAAATGCCCAAGATTAGAGTAGGTCTCTTGTAGGACCGCCTACGGATAAGATGAGATCTCGATCCGTAAGACGGATCCTACCCCGCGACCCTTGACCCACCTGTTATTTAAAAAAAATCTGAGTTAGCGCTTGTGGGATAAAGAACCCGCGAGCCCATGGAGACATAAGGTGGTGCTCTACCACTACATTACTAGTGCTTATTGTGCAATTTTTGTATAACAATGTATATAAACCCATTCATAAATATGCCTGGTAATTAAAAAAAAATTAAAAACGCCTATAAATGTAAAGGCTAAGAATCGAACCTAAGTCTATTAAAAACATGATACATTATCTCAATAAATGAATACTTAAGTGTTACTTTAACTACATCATATTTATTTTTATTTATCCTCTTTTTTTGTTCCTAGTTTGTGATCATTAAAAAATATGATACTTTATCTCAACAAACGGATACTTTTACTTATAAAAGTGTTACTATAACTATATTATATTTATTTTTATTTTTTCTTCTTTCCTTCATTTCTAATTTGTGACTATATTAAAAACATGTCTTTGTATCTCAAAAATAGATACTTTAACGTATAAAAGTGTTACTTTAACTCATATATATATTTATTGTAATATATTCATAACTTGTGACTATATTAAAAAATGTGTCACTTTATCTCAAAAAACAAATACTTTTACTTATAAAAGTATTACTTTAACTCTATCATATTTATTATTCATCTTTCTTTGTATTTATTATTAAAAAATATAATACTTTATTTAAAAAACAGATATTTTTACTCTTAAAACATGATATTTTGTCTCAAAAAATATATATTTTTACTCATAATACTTTAACTCTGATATATTTATTTGTCCTTCAATGTAATGTAATCATAATCTGTGGCTATATTAAAAATATGATATTTTATCTAAAATAACTAATACTTTTAAACTCATATATATATATATATATATATTTATTGTAAGATATTCATAATTTGTGACTATATTAAAAATATGTTACTTTATCTCAAAAACAAATACTTTTACTTATAAAAGTATTACTTTAACTCTATCATATTTATTATTCATCTTTCTTTGACTTTATTGTCACGCCCCCCAGACGGGACGCGACGACGATCAACCACTTAACATGAAAACGGAATAAAGGAGTCCAACAACAACAAAAGTAAAAGAAATAAGTCCAACAACATCAATAGTAATAGAAAGCAAGTCCAACAGTGAACAAGGGTAATCGATCGTGGCGGATCAACATCTTCAACATAGTCCTCATCTAAAGTTAGATAAATGCTTGAGGGGATGAGACAGAAATCTCCGTGGATGGAGTGATTGTCACGCCCCAAACGCGACGCGATGACGATCAATCACTTAAACAGAAGTAAACCCAACATTCTAGAAAACGATGCAACAATCCCAAGTGAAACAAGGTCCAAAGCAGCGGAAAAACTACAAGTACAACACGATTACAATTACATCCCAACAACTTAATAGCTTACTGTCCAGAAATAGGAATAAAGTACACATCATATTACAGCTTAAGTGTCAAATGGGTCCTACGCCCATAAATTACAGTCCAGAATTTCAAAGGAATTAAAAGAGTCCAACATCAGTAAAATAAAAGAAAATAGTCCAAAGAACATAGATAACGATAGGAAATGAGTCCAACAGGCGGAGCTCGAGAGTTCAATCCAAGGCGAGTTCAACTTCTTCGACAAAGTCATCTTCTAAGGTTAGAAAACAGGGGAAGGGTGAGATAGAGATCTCGGTGGATGGGGTGATCATGTGCAAGTGTGGCGATATATATAGTTAATGCAAGAAATTTAGTTGTATGAAAAACGCGTGAGAGATGATGCATGAATTCACACACCACAAGCGTCATGAAAATATATTTATGTAATATACTTATACTGATTTAAGAAAACATTCATGGTCACGCAGTACTATGGTTCAAGCGTCGGGGAGGATTGCGTGCGGTTTGTAACGCCAATCCTATGCAAGACAAGTAGCGGTTCGTGTCGGTTTGTAGCGCCAACCTATGCAATAAAAGTAGCGGTTCGCGTCACGGTTTGTAGCGCCAACCAAACGAGTCCGATTAACTCCGGAATCGTGTGGATCGAACAATGATTCCTTCGTTCTTCCTTGTAACTCCCCAGAGTAAGATGGTCTGAACTGTCACCTTTTCGCTCCGTAGGCAAAGACAAAATCCACAAGCTAGCAAGGCTCGGATCTGCATAATCATGATTATACCTCAAGTACTATGACCCGCTTCCCTTGGACAAACTCCGTCCCTCGGTTGGGGATTAGGGCTGATGGGGCGGAAGAGTGGAATAGCGACCGATCTGCCGGTTCCATCCTGACGTATCCATTCCGACCTGTGAGCTCGACACACCAAGTTGACTCGAGCAGAAAATTAAATACACGTTCGGGTAGTCAACCGTGGCAAAATGAGTATATTGATTCGGGAAGCGATTCATGAAAAGTTTTGAAAATTTGCATAAGGTAATTATGGCGTTGGTGGAGTTATTTGGATGAAGATGATTATCGGGAGGATAAACAATCTTCGATATCTTGAAAGATTAGGTGGAACATAAGTCCGTTATAGATTCAAATCGCAAGACGAGGAAGTCGCCCTCGATTGGGTATCAATCGGTCAAGGCGGTCCGATAAGTCAAGGGGTTTTTGAGAAAATAAAATATTTTAATTAAGAATTGAAGTCAAAGGGTCCAGGAATGTTTTAGTAAAAGAAAAATAATTTGAGTTAGGCCCTAGATAAAAAGAAAATTTACAATTTAGCCCGTTTTGTAAAAACCAATACTTTTGGGGTTAAAAAATTGAATAAATAAATATCCCGACCTTGAAAAATTATGAGGCCAGTTCCTAAATTTTCCAAATTGTTCAGAGATTCAGGTTTTTGAAGTTATGAGGTCTAGTTTTTATAAAATTCTCATATTGGCCCCAAATTTGTTAAAATTGCCATTTCGGCTCTAAGTTTAAAATAATTGGAATCACAAACCGGAAGGGATTTTAATGTGATTCCAGTTGGAAAATATCGCTATGGTTAGTGGGATATTGGGACAAAAGCAGTTTTAAAAATAAATAAGTTTAGGTCCTTTAACTTTTGAAAATTTCATTTTTGTCCCATTTTGAAATAATTGCCTTTAAGGGTTTTAGGGGTCCAATTGTTATGAAATTTGAACCTTGGGTCCAAGATATAGTTATATTATAGTTAAATTAGTATTTCCAGGTGCATGGACTGCATAAGTCCTGGAAATTGTATTTTGGTCCTCAAGTTTAATCTTTTACAATTTGGTCCCTCAATTTTTATAAAATTACTTTCCAAGCTCTAAACACTTGGATATTTGGAATACACTTAAAATATGTTATTTCCAGTCCCATAAGAGTTAATATTTCAAATTTTAAAATTAGGGTCTGGTACAGTTTCGAAATTTGCAAAATAGCCCTTAAACTTCTCAAATTTTACAATCTAGTCCTTGGGCTTTTAAGGGTTGATTTTATTTATCTAAAAACTCTTAAAACTTTATTAAAATGTTAAAACATAATTTTTGAACCTGAGTTCAGTCCCAAAAATCGAAAATTACAGAGGGGTCCCTTAAGTTTTATTTTCTTGCAATTAAGTCCACCAACTTTTCATTTTTGCATTTTAAGTCCAAAAGTTGAAATTTAATCAATTATGCTCGACTTGTCCAGGTTATAAATCATTCAAAACATAGATTTCAAGAGTCATACATGTAGGTCCCAAGGGGTGTGAGTGTAAGGTTTAGAAGGGGGTTAAATAAACACCAACTTTTTTCGATTTAGTCCTTTTAAACATTCGAGTTAATACTTCACAATTTGAGTCCTTGATGGACAGCTAAGTTAGTTAATCAAATAGAGTTAGTTACTCAACGAGACTTGATCGAAATGTTGATAGAATAACTCATTTGTTTTGACTAAAGACTTAACTCGACCGTGATTTGTTTTTATTGGAAGACTTTACACCCTTAAATTTGGTTTAGTATAGATTTAATACTTGGTTTTAGTACTTAGAGATTATCAAGTGGATAGCAAATTTATCAATGAGACTTAAATAAATAAGGTGCGAGGAATTAATGTGCTCAAATGTAAATGACACGATAAGTTTTTATAGAGTTCAAGATGGGGTAATTCTTCTCACTCTCTTCTCCAACTCCTGAGGAATCCACTAAGTATTGATCGATACTGAGTGGTAAATGATCCAGGATACAAGTCTTGATCACACACGGTGACTTGATCCTTTGGGACTCGATCCGGAGATGCGCTTGGTCACGCGGTGGCTTCTCGTGCGACTCGACTTCTTCACAGGCAGTGCCTTGCTACTACAACCCACTTGCTCAAGCTCTTTGGATTTGATCACGAAGCCCTCCAAAAACTTGAGACCCCGGTTCGACTTTGAACCTTCCTACAATCCTCCGTGGAATGTAGACCCCTTGATTCTTCAATAATTTCCTCTTCAACCGATTGAAGTTATTTTCCTTCACGGTGAGTGTTGAATTGATTTTCTTAGTAATGTAGGCTTGAGGATTAATTTTTGAATGATTTGAGAATATCTTAGATTCTGATTCAAATGTTTGCTTGAATGTTCGTGGTTTAGGTAACCTTCTCTCGAGTCATTCCTCGGCCTTTTATAGTGATCTTTCAAAAATCACGCCGTTGAAGAGATAGGCTTATTTTTGAAAGTCACTTGTGGTCGTTGCTTGTCTTGTTTCGTCTTGGAATTGCCACTTCCTCGTATGAATTGTTCTTGACTTTTTCAGGATTACGACATGGTGCGTGCTTCCCATTGGTTTTATTCCTTTTGCACGCTTCCAGACTGAGCACTTCGAGAAAGGTAGTATGGAGGTATTACTTGTTTAATTAATTCCCTTGATTACGTACAACGGATCTTTTCGATTATCTCGACTTAGCGCATTTCCTTGCTTTCCCAGGTGACTTAAGTCACTTCAATCATTGGATGACTCTTACTGTCACTTCAACTTGAGACTTGGCTATCTTGAGTTGACTTGACTGATATTCTACTGTTGCATCTCATCTTGCTCCTTGATCGAGTTCCGTCTTCTCTTTTGCCATACTCAGTTTGTCTTGCGTGAGTCTTCCTTCTAGTCTCGGTTGTCTTCTTGCATGTTTAGGCATAGGCGCAAGCTCGACTTAACCAACCCTATTTATTACAATGCGTTTACAACGAAAATGGGTGCCAACTTCCTATTCTAAGTTTTTTACGTGGCATTCATTAAAATCTAAACAATAAATTTCCCAACAATTTCCCCCTTTTTGATGATGCCAAAACTTAAAACATTCAAAATGTAAATAGCAAAGATACATACGAGATAGTGCATTCACAGAGAATGTATGCGTAGAATCAATCCTTTTATTGATCATAACATTCTTGTCCTTTACACAAATTTACAAAGTGTATCGAGGCAAACATCTATGTCCCGCAAAAAATAGAGAATTTTCAGATTTATTACAAAGACTTACATAAAATGTATTTACATAGTAAAATACATGAAGGGTGGACAACAACACTTCATCTCCTTCGCCTCCTTCTTTCTTCTTCTTCGGCTCTGTCATCTTCTCGGTCTTCTTTTCTTTTTCTCATCTTAACCGCTTTCTTCTTCTTTTCATACGCCTTCCAAAGGCGACTTCATCTCTTCTTATTCTCTCTTGTCTCTCCTCCCATAGCTGAGTTTGTCTTTTATTTTCTTCTTCAATTCTTTTCACATACTCGGCATTGTTCTTGCCACTTGCATATTAGCTACTTCGTCAAAAACTAAATTGATAGAGATCCCACCTTTCTTGCACGGATCTATACACTCAATATTTTTGGGCGGAGCCTGGAGTCAAAACCTCTTCCTCCACCTCTGCTTCTTCCTTTTCCTGCGGGCGTATACTTTATCGGGGTCTTCTTCTTCCCAAATTGAGTGACCAATGGAGTGACCGTGAGTGGCCGCGCCCGTGGTCTGTGCTGTCGCCTTCTTCACATAGTGTGAGACCCTTTTCCCGATACAAGTACCAAGCTTGAGCCATGGACATGTTTGCAGTATCCTTGAGATACGAGCGTTTTAAATTCATCAACCCATCTTGCCTCGGTTCCGACATACGAGATGGCATAAGTGTCTCATCTCTTTGGAATGCCTCCATGTTGTTTGAGAATATCCATAACTCGGGCATTCGTCCTTCCTTCCACTTCCTCCATCCTCGCTTCAATCGTCTTTCTTTGTCACCAGAATCTGAGTGTTGGAGTGGCGAAATCAGGGAGTTTCTTTGATAATATCGGTGTGACAAGACCTTGTTGGGGGTTTTGCAATCATCAAGGTTACATCTCTCGATCCTTCCCCCTCAACGGACTTTTTTTTTCTCTTGAAACTTCCTCAACTATCTTTCCCTTCACAATCTTGCTCCCTCCTTCTCGGCTTGAGATCCCTTCGCTTTTAGGTATTCCTCTTCCCCCTTCATCAAGGAGAGAACCCCAAACAAACTAGCGGCGGGAAGTCGGAGTCTGGCGATAGCCAAGTGCGCTTCGTGCAGCTGCGAGTATGCGGCGCGAAACTTCAGAGCGGAGTAGCGTTGGATTGATTTTAATTAACTTCATCTCAGCCATGAGAAGGCTGAATTTTTCGATCCATGTTTTCTTCCATAATGCCAGGAGCTCATTCTTATTTTGCTCACGCAGACTTTATCTCGGCGATGTGAGATTCATGCATGTGCTCAATGTGTTCTCTCAATTTTGTCTTTGCATCATCAGCATTCTCATTTCGCTTGACAACCGCTTGTTGAACAATGTTAAATATCTAGCTTGTTCCACACGCATTGTTTCTTGCTTTGTTGCCACCACTCCCGGATTAAGACTATTATGCCTCTCAAGTTAGCATCAGGTTGGCATCTATGTTATCCGGTCTCATGTCCATCGGGCCTGGTGCTTCTCCATCCGTTCAATTTCACAAATAATACTTTGAACACCTCCCGAACTTGGATGTTCCCTCATTTGCGGTGACTAGCGGCGTCAAAATCATAGTCCGCTGAACGATGGTGTCTCGATGGGATGACAGGACTGGTCTATGGAAGCGCTCGCGATCTCTTTTCTCGACTCTTCAAGGAGGTCGGGTACCTCCGGAGGAGAAGGGAAATGATTCTACAAAGGGATCATCACGAGCAAGCAAATTTGTTCAATGATGAGTGGTGATCGTGAAATTCCTTGTGGAGTCGAACCTCTGCGGCTTGGGAGCACGCACGGTGGACTGTTTGTTTCACCTGGGTCCGTTGTGAAGTTGACCCGAAACTTGCCGAGCCTCACTTGTCTCAACAGCCTTCGTTGGTCTCAATTGGTTTTCCACGTGAGTTATTTGGTCATCGGCCTTATCGAAGTGTCCTCGGACGATGATGAGATTTCCATGGGTGGCTCATCATCAAAGTTGTAAGTTTAACGAGTAGACTTGAGGTCGGACTTACTCGTGGTTGGAACATCCTCGGTGAGTCTTTTGGATCGATCCGCGGGGATGACTCAAACATCGTCTCATTTCGATCCCGGAAAGGTTACATCAGGATTATCACGGGAATCGTGGAAGCGCACTTATCTCCTTTTTCGATGGATCAATGATAGCGGAGGGATGTTTCATACTTGACTTCTTTACCCCGGGAAGTCTCAACCTCCCGTTAGCCTTCATTACCTCCTGCGCAGTCTCAAGCTGCAGCTAAGGCCTGGACATCCCTTCGACAGTGTCACCGGTTGTCTTAGGGTCTTCTCACGGTGGCATCCATTAGAGTCTCAACTCCATGGATTGCACTTTCGTCGCCAGTGTTAACTCCCAGGTTGTTCCTTCTTGTGCCTCGGATTTGCATCAACAACGCTCATTAGCCTTGAGCGTTGGCACCTCGGTGAGATAGTCTCAATCTATGCGAGCCTGCGTCGATGACAACTTGTTGTGTACTTTGTGTTTGTTCCTTCTCCACTTTGCCTCCTAGATTCATTGTGGAGTCACCAACATCCTCCCAACCTTTGCGGTGGAGGGAGTTTCCCCCTCGCACACACCGAGAGTGACTGATTGGGGTCACTGCGTCTCAGGACTCCCGCTGTTCCCATTGAGTATTCGGTAGTTAGGGCGGTGGTAAGACACCTTCATTAGGGTTGGCCGACCGGGGGGTCCCCACTATCCCAGTTCATCGCCAATTCCTTAGTTCCTTCTTCCGGTGAGTCGGGGGAAGTGGTGGCGGCAACAACGGTGGCAATGTCTTTTCCCTCCCATTGGGTCTATCTCACTTTTGTGTTTTGGAGGACTCTCTGGTCACTCCATCATCCCCTTTGCTCATGAAGGATTACGGATTCTTGCATTGTTTGTTGCATTTGCAATTCTTATGTGGCGGCAGTCGGATCTCATCACTTCACGATAGGACGTCAAAAGTGAGGATGTGCTATATTTGTAGTGCGGTGATAGAGGCGGAGATCTGGCCTTCTCACGTCTTCTCTGCGTCTCAGTGCTTTTGCTTGTTCATTTTTTCGAATTTCCCATTATATTTATGCAATTATCTCGTCGAGGCTTTAGACACGGTGTCCACCTCAAGAAATCAAAGAGTTCTTCTTCCTCGACAATGAACTGCGGATATTGAAACCGCGACTGGATAGGCTCAACTTCCATTTTCTCCACTCGCTGGACAATTTTGGATGTCTGGATACAATGGAGAGTGCATGATCATCGTCTTCATCATCCTCTTGCTGGCCTCATTTCCCAGGTATTGAAGGTAGCGGACTTCGCTTTCGACACCTTGTGCCCTGCATTCATGGTGGAGAAACAACCACAATCAGCAACGTATTCGGTTGTCCCGCCATTCTTTGTTCCTCGGTACATTCGACTACGGTATTGGTCTTCAAGTTGCCTGTTGATCAGCCTCGTGACTTGGCCAGCGTTCATCAATCACTGAGACTCTACTTCTCCGGCGAGTCTCGGGATCTTCTCCGGTTGAGTGGTCGACTTCACCATCTTTCTCAAGTTCGAAATCTTGAAAATTCTTCTCTTCTTCTCTTTGAACGGAGGGATTTACGGTTCGACAAGGTTTCTTAGTCTTGGGGCGGGGGGCGTCTTGTTGTTTTCTTCGCAGGCTGGCCGTCTTGGCTTATCGCTCTCTCTTCTTGACAACCGGATAAGGTATTTGAGATTCCTTCTCGTGCGGCTAACTGCGGGGTAGGAGACAACTGTATGACGCGTGACTTCAGTGCGAGCGGGAAGAGCGAACATTTCTTTTTCTTTCTTTGCCGAGGCGCGATTCTCTTAAGCGAGTGCGAGGCGACCTTCTTCTTTGGTGGAGAGAGACAATCGTATCTTGGTCGGTGATTCCCCCTCACTTATGCTCGATTCTCTTAGCGTAGCTCTCTTGTGCGCCGAGAGAGGTTTGATCTTGTTTACATAGAACGCCTTTCCATGTCTAAGAGGACTCCTTTTACCTCCATCGCCCGGCCAATCACTGCACCGTATCCCGGGGATCCTCAAATGCTCCATTCTCCTTGAAGGATTTGTTCCTACATTACCGCGGAGTCTCTTTGTGTAGACAAACTCAGCCCGATTCACTTTCTTTTCTTCAATGATCGCGGCCATTACGATCAATTTCGCTTTGGACGATTGGTCAAAGTTGTCAAATTGATGTATGCAATTGGCAACGATGTCCAACAATTTGTGGTAGTCCTCCTTGACCTCTTGTTAGTCAGTGTAGACTATCTTTTTCAGATAGCCGGTCTTGACTACTTCCTTCCAAGCAACCCAAGTCAACATCACCTTCATTGATTTGGTTCTCCTTCCGCCGTAACGGTGCTGCCAAATCATGGCGGTGATGATGAACTCCTTCCGTGAACAGAGGATTTGATCCCCTCATCGTGAATCTCGGTATTCACGTGAATCATGCGACCTCTTTCCACATAGGTCATCCAAAGTCCATCGTAAATGAAATGGTTTTAGCCCGATCATTTTAAGTTTTCAGCGATCTTAACATGAGCGTCATCGGACCTGTTTGACCATACCCTCGAAATCCACATAGACCCGGTGTGGATTTGCTTTCCTAACTTGACAAAATCATGAGTGGATGCCATTTTTGATGTTTCACGAATGAAACTTAGAAAGTGATTTGAAGATTGATAGGGTTTTTGAGAGAGTTTTGCCTTTAGCCACGAGAGAAGTGAAACTGTTTTCGGTAATGTGTGAGAAAGCGGATGAAAATGGTTTAAGTATAGTTCTGAAAGGGCGTGCGGAGTGGTTTTTGAAATGTGATCGAAATCAACGGCTTAGATTTTGCCGCCGATTAGCATTTAATGTCTCGTATTTAACGCGCTGACATTTATATCAATCATAAGCTTGGTGTGCGGCTTTTGCAGCACTGCACGTCATAATTATGGACGTCATTCTTAAAAACATTCCCGCTTAGTAAAAGCAAACTGTGTTTTTTTCCTTTGCTCATAAATGACTCAACTTATCCCTTGTGATTTAACTCTTGTTCTCACGTTCTCTATGACTCAATTTGTCCGACTAACTTTCAGTACAAGCTGTCTTCCGATATGGCTTATTCAACTTAGGATTTCGAGTTCAACTCTTTTTCCTTTTTCGTGTTTCATTTCTTTTCTTTGTGAGTCTTGAGTGTCGACTCAACTCAATTAACCTAACTCATGCTTCTTCAAATCTTGACTCATAATGGTTTTGTGAATATGTCGGCGAACTATTTATCGGTTGAAATATATTCCAAGGTGATGTCCTTCTTTTCAACATGATCTCTTATGAAGTGATATCGACATCGATATGCTTTGTTCTTGAGTGCAACACGAGGATTTTGAGTGATTGCAATTGCACTTGTGTTATCACACATGATCGAATTTCCTTTCTTCAACTTCATAGTCTCTGTTTGTCTCATCCATAGGACTTGGGCTGTGACTTCCGCATTATGTATTATATGCTTCAATTTGTAGAGGTGGCTATTGAATTTTGCTTTTTGCTAAACCAGGAAATTACATTTCCAAAGCATTTGACATGTGCACGAGGTGTTCTTCTGTCAACTCTACATCCCGGCATAAATAAAAGTCTGAATAGCCAATTAACTTTGAATCCACCATCCTTTGGATACCATAAGCCAACTTCTTGGCTTAAACTTTCAAATATCTCAAGATTCTCTTGGGCATAAATCATGTGGCTTTCTTTTGGAAGGCGATTGAAATCTTGCACATACACCTACTGACAAAGGTGATGTCGGCACGCTTTGTGAGATAGAGCAATGATCCAATAAGTGCTTTCTGTATCTTGTTGATCTGAGGCAGTTTTGCATCATGCATCCATATCCATTTTGATCGATGTATTCATTGGTATTTTCTGACTTCTCTTCCATAACACCAAATTTCTTCATTAAATCTCTGGTGTATTTTTATCGACTTATGAAGGTTCCATCCTTGAATTTTGTTTCACTGGAGTCCAAGGAAGAATGTCGACTCTCCCATCATGCTCATTTGGAATTTGCTTTGCATGAGGTTTGAAAATTTATCACACACTCTTTGTTTGTGGATCCAAAAATAATGTCATCCACATATATTTGAACAAGCAATATACTCTTCGCATCTTGAATTAAAGAAAGTGTTCTATCACTTTTCCTTTTGTGAATCGTTCCCAGTCAAAATTGTGACAATGTGTCATACCATGCTCTGGGTGCCTATTTCAATACATATAGAGCTTTCTTGACTTTGTATACCTTATCGCCAAGTCTTACGCTCAAATCCTGGAGGTTGTTCAACATACACTTCTTCTTCCAATAAACCATTAAGGAATGCACTCTTTACATCCATCGATATACAATAAAATTCTTGTGAGCTTTTGCATAGGCAAGAAACATCCTTATAGTTTCCAATCTTGCTACTGAGGGCCAAATGTTTCGTCAAAATCTATCCCTTCTTCTTGGCAATACCCTTTGGCTACTAATCTTGCTTTGTTTCTTACCCGCAGAACCTTCCTCGTTCATCTTGTTTGAACACCCATTTAGTGCCAATAACATTTTGATGGGTGGGTCTTTGAACTAATTCCCATACTTTATTTCTTTCAAACCTATTGACTCTTAACTTGCATAGCTTGAATCAATGTGTGTCATCAATGCTTGTGACATCTTTAAAGCTCTATTTGTGAGATAAAGCATGTGAACATAGCTTTTGTTGAGTCCTGGATCTTGTTTTAATACCTTCTTTATATCTCCAATGACTAGTTACGGTGGGTGGTCTCTCGACCATCTTTACATCCGATTGAGTAAGTTAGAATTTGGATTGATCGTCTTGCGGCTATGTTGCTTTGATCGGCTCTCTCGTCATCACACTTAATTCTTGATTTTCCAGCTGTTTTGAGACTCCCAGCTATCTCATCTTCATCTCAGGTTTATAATTCGGCTTAGGCTTGGATAGGGACTCTTCGCATGGTTGGTTGATTCAAATTATCGGTGACTCTTCAATCTTCTCGATTTACATTTGGCTCATCAAACACCACATGAATGGATTCCTCTATAACCATAGTTCTCTTGTTGAGTACTCAGAGGCTTTGCTTTCATTTGAAGTATCCCAAGAAGATACCTTCATCGGCTTTAGCATCAAAAGCCTTCAAATTATCTTTGCCATTGTTATGGATGAAGCATTTACATCCAAATATTCTAAAATATGCAACATTTGGTTTTCTCCCCTGTCCAATCTCAAGAGTCTTTGTCACCGTATGTCTGTTTATCATGTATCTATTTTGAGTGTAGCATCCGTGTTTATTGCTTGACCCAAAATCTTTTAGGTAGCCCCGCTTGACTAACATGGTCCTTGATGCTTCTTTGAGAGTTCTATTCATGCTACGCAACTCCATTACATTTGTGGGTCCTTTATGCAGAGACAATTCATGGCCAAATACCATTTTCTATACAATATTGAGTTATTATACCGTGGCTTCTGGTTCTCTGTCTGAGATCTTATTTTGATAATGGTTTGGCTCTTCTCATTTTGAATCCTCTTCATGTTGTGGTAGTTTGTAGAGTTTTTCTTCTTACACATGTGAATATTGTCCATGTATATCTTGAGTAGTCATCTACTACACCAAGGTGTATTTCTTCCCACTTATGCTAGGTGGTTCAAGTGGACCAAATAGATCCGTATGTAGCGGATGATATTCTTGTTGAAGATGGACATGTCTTTTCTTTGAATGATGATTTGATTTGTTTTCCCGCCGACGCCCATCACATATACTCTCCTTCTTGTATCGAGTGCGGAAGTCCTTCCACAAGATTATACGGCAAGCTTGTTAATTGTTGAAATTCAGGTGACTAAGCTTCTTGTGCCACATCAACTTGATTGGTGTGCTCTTTGCTAATAGACATGTCTTTGGGTGTTGCGATTGACCAATCCACGACATACATGTTCTTTTATGCGCATCCTTGCAACACAACTTCCTTTGATTCGATATCGCGATTTGGCATATACCGTATTAAATCCAACATTATAACCGCTTAATCGGAGGAGAGTTGGGTGATGCTTAGCAAGTTGAAGTTGAGTCCTTCAGCATATGCAACATCATGATTTTTAATCCATTTTTCTTGATGGATCAATGCCTCTTATTTCTCCTGGAGCTTCATTTCCTCCAAATATGACTTTTGCACACAAATTCCTTGAATTTTGACAGATTTTACTTATTTCTGTCATATGTCACAGAACGTACTATCCATGTACCAGGTTCCTTGGCACAATTTCATTCATGAACACGCAAACAGGAAATTAAGTTTTAGGTACCGTACTTATGCAGGTCACGAGGGTGTATTGTAAGATGATCCAACCAGCATAGCCAAATGGTTTTGACTCTAAGGGGTTGCCATCTATTTAGAGCAATACGTAACTTC